>CM048750.1:22668296-23345796 GCA_026315105.1 Locusta migratoria
AATACCCCGAAGTTAAGTCCCTTAATCTTCACAAAATATTTGAACGTCAAAATAACGGACAGATTCCAGAGACGTTGTTTAAGAGGCTCTAGTTATACTTAACAAGCCTAGTCATTAGATGGTAGTACAGTGTTAATACAGTATACTGCCATTAGCTGGCATTATAGTGTTCTGTAGTTGTATGGTACAACGATCCTTCCTCCTACTTCAAATGTTCATTCCAATTTTTATTTCTTATTTAACAGCTGGTACGTATTAAAGTGAACCAAAGGCTAGCACTACAAATTTATCATCACTATTTAGAAAACATCAGTTATTCTTCCATGTTGTTCAAATTTGGCCATAAATATTCACATAAAATCTGAAAGGGGTGTATTTAAAACACATGTGTCATTTACTTACAGAATTACATAGAGTGATATGTTATAAAGATTAATTTGCTACAGTACCTCACTGTGTATTCCTATATGCAATGGATCTGGACAGTTTTTACTGTTACAACTATTCACACTTTGGCGTCATTTCTCTGTCAAAGCAGATCGCACCCTGAAGATGTGCAAACTATACACAAATACACAGATGTTGTAACTATACCATTAAAATTCCTGCAATGCACTGTAGATTTGCAGTTCTATACGTATAATTCCACTTTAATATTTCGTTTATGAGGGCTGTATGCAATTTTATGTAGAGATTTTTTCCATTGCGTTTTGCCGCCTCTCATAAGCGTGTATCTTTTGCCAGGCAGGACTGGGAAGGACTGGCTCTCTGATTGGGGCTTACCTCATGAAGCACTACCGCATGAAGGCCAGGGAAGCCATAGCGTGGCTGCGCATCTGCAGGCCCGGGTCTGTCATCTGCCACCAGCAGGCGTGGATGGAGGACATGCAGCACTGGCTCTGGAAGTGTGGAGACTACTACAGGTAAGCACACACTGCACGAGTAGAAAAGTCTGCACACAGTGGCCGCCGGCACGTCCACCTTTGACGCTTTAGTAGGTCGATTCAGGGAGTTGGCACCACTTCTGCACACACACATGACACCTAATTCACGTTCACTAACATCCCAGGTGTGTTCATCGGGTTAGGGGCTAGCACATCAGTTGCAGCAGGCCAGTGTGTTCCTCGAACCTTTCCGTCAAACTCCTAGCCTTGTAACACGGCGCATATCTTGTTAAAACATGGCGCTGCCTTTGGGATCCTCATAAATGGGCGTACTTATACTTCAGTCAGTCTAAGGATACGTCTTCGCCTCATAGTGCCTTGCACGTGCACCACGGGACACATGTATGCTCAAGTGAATGTTCACCACAGCATATCTGAGACACCGCCAATGAGTCTCTGTCCTGCAGTTCAAGTGCCAAGGAAGTGTTGCCCTGCAAGACAACGGAATCGGACCCTCCGATGAAGAAGGTAACGGCAATCGTCAGACTGTGCAATATTCCGCCACTGTAGCAACTTCTAGTGACGGTAGCCACGTGGCCAGTTCAGTGGTAGTTGTACAATTCGTGGTGTTGCGTACACTGCACGCTCTGACGTAGCCCTTTAAAGATTACCATATAGCAAAACCGCCCATAAATAATTTTCTTTTAAAATAAAATTAATAATTTAATCAAATAATATGTAATATAATATAACTACTTCATTTTTTGTTAATGCTCGTTGTAATCTATAGGCTACGTAACAGATATACTTAGAAAGCGCAAAGAATAATAGGCTTTGATTGTAATCTTCAATTATCCTTGGAATAATAATAGTATAAGAAGAATGGTATCTCTGTTCTCGCTCTCTTTCTCTTGCCTTTACTATTGAGCATCATTAAATATTGTCATATTAATTGTACAGAATCTACTGATAAAATGGCAACTCAGGTATGCATTATCTGCTTTCGGTTCTCACTAATAAATCCCTTCAGTCAAAATTAATTTCAGTAATTCTTTTATTCATTTAATTATTTTACCAATTCCTTCTCCCAATGATCATGCTGTTTTCAGTTAAAGCGAACTATTACGACTTTGGATGTTTCGGGTATTAGATATAATTGAAATTATGCATCTCGTGTAGCTTGCCAGTGCATCTTTGAAATTATTATTATTATTATTATTATTATTATTATTATTATTATTATTATTATTATTATTATTATTATTAGACATTTATTGGCATAGAACCTGCGATCACTTATACGAAAAGAACGGTCTGAAGTCCGATCAACCGTTGGTACGTATCGCTTATCACTATTCTTTCATTCATTCAATCACTCTGATTAAAATTATGCTACACGAGAATCGAATATAAATATTCCGAACATCCATCCATCCGTCCGACATCTGTAATGACCGGCGGTCACCCAACGCCTCAACGTTGAAGACACTCACCGCAATACTTGTGGAATATCCAAGTCGTGTAGTTTCGTGCCGAGCCTGGAGGCCATCACGATCTGCCTTCGGTCAAAGTCAGACAGACAGCGCGCCTTTCACATTCGGTACACTGACTGCACGCTCTCTACACTTCCACTTGCACCGTGCGTCAGGTCTCGCTGCTATCGCCTGGATGGTTTTATATCGTTAGTGGTAAGTTCCCGTAATGCTCTGGCTGGTCAGTGTGTGCACTGTTAGTGAAAATGCCGACAGTATGTAGGCCGATCTCTTCCTGTTCAAAGGGGTCAATCGGACCCGCTTTCAATTTTATTTATTCCTTTTAATTACTGAACTTCAGTTATCATGATGGCGGTTTGTTATGCCACCAAATTTCGGTTCATGTTATGTCTCTTGCCTCTGTCTTGGATGAAGAAAAGTAAAAGGGTAATTGTGTTAATTGTTTAGTGATACAGTTCGCTCCCTACCCTATCCTAAGGGGAGAGTAAACCAAATGTTGTAGTTCCCTGGATTCAAATTCCCTCCAGTAGTCGTCAGAGAGGCTCCGTCCTACGCATGTTCCCCTATCAACTTAACTGTATAGTCGTTGGGGCAGGTCAGAGACGAGCGATGGTGGTCGCTCCCGTAAAATTCTTCCACTCAAGGGGTTGGCATCTCCCCCCTCCAGGTTCCCTAGCCGACCACTGGCCGTTGCTGTTTCAAACCGGCAATCAGCCGTCGGTGGTCTGGTGAGTAGAAACGCAGCGCACCAGCCTGGTTTGCACAAAAAGCCTTCTTTATTGGGATTTTGAATTTAGGTAAGTGTCACCTACGTTTAATGTACACATGGGTCGATCTTAGGTCAATATCGCGAACTTGTAGTAGTGAACGATGCTCAAATAATTGTATTACTTCCCGGCTAAGGCTCGTTTCTGACCTGCTTAATGTTAATAATTTTTTCTGTAGAGTTACTCCAATTCGTATCCTGTAATTTAATTTAGGTTCCCATATATATTAGTGGTTTGTGTTTCGTAGTGCATGTTGACTCTCCTCCGACTCACTTAAAAATGGGGATTGTATCACCTAGCCAGGCAGTTTTCATATTTCAATGTAAAGTAAATGTAAATTGTATTTTGAAAAAGGGGAGAATAACGATTAATCTCCTATTAAAATTGTCAACTAAATTATCTCTAAGAGTGTCCCAAAATTGCACTGCCAAATCCCCCTCCTGGTCATCAAATAAGTTGCCTTTTGAGTGCACGCACACCTGCTGTGACGATATGTCTTTGTTTTTGTACCGCCCACAACAACATCTCTTCTCGCTCTGCATGCTTGGTGGATCCATTTCCTCCTCTAAAGTCGTTATCCGTTGCCCTAATTATTACTTCTCCTTTTACTGTTTTATGCCCTTGATCGCGGACTCAGTATTTGTTCATGATCTATGTAGGACACGTCCACCAAGCATGGGATGCAGTGAGTGTGAGATTTTGGTATAGCAACTAATTCAAGACGAGTAGTAACACCTACTATCATGATTCTATGGATGATTTCACTGTGAACCGTGATCCTCTGCAACATCGTGTATCAATATACTGCAATTTAAAAACCGGATTTTGGAGTCCATCTGGAATGTATTGCAGATGCTCTATATGGTTGCTTCCAGCGGTAACAAAAATTGCACTATTAATACTTAGCATAATTATTGCACAAATTAAAATTTTTAAAATATTGTCATAATCTACTCATTGAGATGTTTTTATCTTGAATCTAACTGTTTTCATTCATCAACCGAAAGTAATAACACATACTGACTTCAAATATCTTGCATAATTTAAAATCTTTACGAAAATTTATTTCTGTCAGCTATCACCCCCCCCCCCCCCCTGCGGAAAATGATGAAAGGACAGACGTTTATTGCTTACTATATTTTCGCTGTTTATTGGATCATACTTTAGAATCTGCCATTTATCACTTTTTAACTATTAATTGTATTCACTACACACGTTTCAAACAATATCTACATATATCAATGAGTGAACCTGCAAAATGATATCACTCTCTAGTATATAGTCATGAGATATGACACGATAGACAACATAGACGTAGCAGAAACTAGCATGTTGTCTGACCTCACTTTTATGCCTTATGTAATAGGGAGATGAATTAACTGATTATATGACAGCTATGATACTGCGAAATGAATTTTATAGTATGCAGATCAGCGAACTATAAATTCTGAAGATGGTCTTGTAAGCAGGATATCAGTTAACTAAACAAAAATTGGGGTTTTTTATTCATTATTTTAATGTTCTGGTAAGAAATGACGGAAGAATCAGCACAGATGTCCTCGTCTGCCATTTCTTTAAGTACTCAATAAAAATTAGACACACGTTATACAACATTTTTATTATAATTCCTGTGTACTACCGACTCCTCGAATATTAACTATTCCCCTGGAACATCTCTTATACAATACCTTCTCGATTACAGCCTTATAAAATCTGAATAAAATATTTCTCACCAGGTAAATAGCTATGTTATACCTTAGCACAGTAAATGTTTTTCTATCTTGAAACAAGTCATTACGTATCCAGAGTGAGTGTTAAATATTACAGTATGTTTCCCTATTCGCACAGGTAGTTACTGAAAGACCTAAAGATTTCAATTGATCCGGTGTGTCAGATGGAAATCAAATCTTCACAACTGTAGTTATGGATACTCTCAACTAAAACCTGTGTTCATCTTGCAGTGCAGAATATCTAATGTATTGTAATAATAATTACTGGGTTAAAAGCATTTGAATTTTGACTTTTACGTCTTAAGTTGTAGAGAAAACCTAGCGGTTCCTAACTAAGACTGTAGACCGTGTTACATAGCAAGCTTTGCTTATTCACGCGAGAAAAATATATTGGACACACCTTCATAATAATTTTCTCCAGAAGGCACAAAAAGTACAAGCAGGACCAATAGATTAGCGCAAAGAAAATAGTTTGAGCAGTAGCAAATTACTTATGGCTAATGGAGGTCCAATAACACGTGCAATGAAATCTAGAAACTCATTTAGACCGATTTTATTTCACTGAGCAAACAGAGGTAAGAAATTTAAATAAACAAATTGCTATAAAGGAACTTGAATGGATATATAATATTATCTTCAAAAGAAAAAAAAGGTTCAAAATGAACAAAGAATTATTCTGAAATATTATCTTGGTGAACGAAAAGTCTTTAGAGAGTGAGCACAGCATTGCAGGGTATCTAATTTACGCTGCCAATATGTGGCGGTGTGATGTCGTAGCGGTAATAGGATGCCGTAGCCGCGAGTCTTGATGCCCAAGTCAACTTTACTGCAGCTCTGTTCGTCGCATTTCAACAGTGGAATATACAACTGAAGCTTCTTCCTTATCAAAACCAATCCTATGTCACTACAGTGTCCACCGTCCGTGACACTTCCGACCACTACGTCTCAGTTAGTCAAACTTTCCTGAGACCACACTGAACTTTTCAGACGCACCTTAGATGTTCTTATTATTCTAGATCAGGTTTTCAAGCTATATGAGAACTGTATGCCAAAATATTTTAACAATAGGTTAATTATTGCTTTATTAATTACAGTTGAGTTGCAACTGAATCAGTTATTTCAGAAAGCATACTTGTTATATTTCTAGTGGTTTTGAATTAGAGGCGGATGTATAGAGAGCACATCGCTTGGCACAGATATCATTTATGTGTATCACATCTAAAACCGTGAGGAAGAGATAAGGAATTTATGTGTATGACCGAAACAACGTGTGTGAGACACTTGTGCCAGTGTACAAGGTACATTCACCCTTAAGAAGACAGTCATTGGTGATATTCTTTCAGAGATTCCAAAAAGACGAGAACCTCTGATGAATGTGCTGGTCGAATAACCCCAAAGAAATAGAGGAAAACTTTCAGATTTCGACATACAAGGAGTTTCATTACAGTAATAAAATGAAGGGAGAGTTGTAGCAGCTCATTCAAAAGATTAGTTGCAAACACCTTCAGCTATGTAAAAACATCCAACGCCTCTTCTCTTTCTAACAAGAAGGCTTATCAAGAAGGAAGACTCCCCATTAATAAGAAGTAAGTAGATGACTTGAAAAAACTAGAAGTGTACACTCAAGTCTGAGTCGTCCTATAAGCAACTTTTCGATTCGCCACTCGGCATCCAGCAACAAAATAACTGATATTCTTGCTTCAGATGCAGAAGATGAGAACTAGATTAGTTAACCATTGTAACATTAGAAATGATTGGGGACGTGAAGCAGTTTGTTATACGTAAGGTTTCTTATCTCTGTTTTGCAAGATACATTTAATGTATTACAATAAATGTTGATGTGGTCTTCAGTCTGCAGACTGGTTTGAAGCAGCTCTCCACCTCTTCATCTGAGAATACGAACGGCAACCCACATCCTTTTGAATCTGATTACTGTATTCGTCCCTCGGTCTCCCTCTACGATTTTTACTCCACACTCTCCCATCTAATGCTAAGTTGACGATTCTTTGATGTCTCATAATATGTCCCACCAACAGATTCTTTCTCTTAGTCAGGATATGCCAGAAACTCATTTTCTTCACAATTCTGTTGAGCACCTCCTCATTACTTACGTGATCTACCCACCGAATCTTCATCATTCGTCTTTAGCATCACGTTTCAAACGTTTCTATCATCTTTTTTCTCTGAACTCCTTATTGTGCACATTTCTCTTCCATACAGTGCCACACTCAAGACGAATGCTTTCTAAAAGGAGTTTCCTAACATTTCAGTTAATATTGGATGTCAATAAATTTCGCTTCTTCATTAACGCTTTTCTACCCATGGCCATGCATGTTATATCTTCTTTACTTCCACCATTAGAAGTTATTTTGCAACCCAAATAATAAAACTCATCCACTACTTTTATTGTCTTATTATCTAATCTCTTCATCATCGCCTACTACATTCCATTACCCTTGTTTTACTCTTGTTAATGTTTACCTTACATCCTCTGTTCAAGGCACCGTCCAATCCGTTCAATTACTCTACCAGGTCCTTTGCTATGTCATCGGCAAACCGCAAGGTTTTTTTTCCTCTCCCTGGACTTTCATCCCCTCTCCAAATTTATCCTTGCATTACTTCACAGCTTCCTCAATGTACAGATTTAGGGAAAGACTACGACCCTGTATCACAACCCTGAGTCTCTTTTATGTCCTTCGATTCTAATAACTGCTCTTTTGTTTCTGTAAACGTTGAATATAACTCTTCGCTCCCTAATATTTTCATCCTGTTACCTTCAGAATTTGAAAGAGTGTATTCCAGTCAACATTGTCAAATGCTTACTCTAGATCTAGAAATGCTAGTAACGTAGGTTTGCCTTTCCTTACCCTATCTTCTAAGATAAGTCGTAATGTGAGTACTGCCTCCCGTGATCCTACATTTCGCCTAAATGCAAACTGATCTTCCCCAAGGTTTTATCCACCAGTATGTCCATTCGTCTGTAAATAATTCGTGTTAGTATTTTGCGAGCATGACTTATTAAACTGATAGTTTTCTAACTTTCACATTTGTCTGCACTTGCTTTCTTCGGAATTGAATTTGCCTTATTCTTCTTGAAGTCTGAGGGTATTTCCTCTGTCTCATACATATTGCATACTAGGTGAACAATTTGTTCATGACTGGCTCACCTAACGATATCAGCAGTTGAGACTGAATATCATCTACTCTAGGGAACTTGTTTCTACTTAAATCTTTCAGTGCTCTGTCAATTTTTACGCAGAATCGTATCTCGTATCTCATCTTCCTCTACTTCTACTTCCATTTATAGAATACTGCCTCCAAGTTTATTTCCTTTGCATAGGCGCTCTATGGGAGTGAAACGTGGACGATAAGGAGTTCAGATAAAAATATGATAGAAGCTTTTGCAATGTGGTGCTACAGATGAATGATGAAAATTAGATTGGTAGATCATGTAACTAATGAGGAGGTGCTTAATCGAATCGGGGAGAAAAGGAGTTTCGGGCATATCCTGACTATGAGAAGGGTTAGATTGGTCGGACACATTCTGAGACATCAAGGAATTGTCAACTTAGCATTAGAAGGAAGCGTGTGGGGTAAAAATCGTAGAGGGAGACCGAGGGACGAATACAGTAATCAGATACAAAAGGATGTAGGTTGCCGATCATATTCTCAGATGAAGAGACTTTCACAGGACAGGGTAGCATGGAGAGCTGCATCAAACCAGTCTGCGGACTGAAGACCACAACAACAACAAGGCGCTCTATATAGTCCCACCTTTCAGCTTCCCATTCTTTGCTTAGTACTGGTTTTCCATCTGAGTTCTTGATATACAAGCAGCTGGTTTTATTGTCTCCAAATGTCTCTTATTTTCGTGTAAGCGGCATCTGTCTTTCCCCTAGTTATACATTTTTCTGCGGTCTTGCATTTCTGCTATAACAACTACTGCGTAGCTAGAGTACACTTTCTGTCAAAATCATTTTTCAGACATCTGCACTCCCTTTTGCCTGCCTTTCTTACTGCATTTTTATATTTTATATAGGCAATAAATATGAGTTACATAAAAGCTGTTTTTCACTAGTGAAGTGCATTTTCTTTATAAATTTGCTTTATAGGTAAGGTCCGCCTTGAGCAAACACAAATGTTTTTTCAAATGTTTGTACTACGGGGTCATCAGTCCCTAAACTTACAAACTACTTATGAACTACCTTATACTAAGGACGGCACAAATATCCATACTTAATGTGCTGAATAGTTAGCTTGTAAATATCGGGATTTTTATGAAAATACAGGACGTAGTTTTTGTGTTTTGGTTTGATTTTATTGTAGCTACTCCTTCCATAACAAAATGTCTAAGTGTTTATAGCAAGTTTTTTTGTCACTTACTTTGGTGGATATGCGCTGTTTTCACGTTGTGGACAGGTACTGTGTCACTTTCACTCAATGACACAGTGCCTGTCCACAACAAGAAAAACAGCGCTTATCCACCAAAGTAAGTGACAAAAAAACTTGCTATAAACACTTAGACATTTTGTTATGGAATCAGTAGCTACAATAAAATCAAACCAAAACATAAAAACTACGTCCTGTATTTTCATAAAAATCCCGATATTTACAAGCTAACTATTCAGCACATTAAATACACACATTTTGGTTTGCAGATGACAAACTGTCAAAAAATATCAGTGACGTTTTGTGAGTGGAAGAACCACAAACATAACTACATGTGGTATTAAGGTTGGCCTAGCATACCTATAAAAATAAGAAACGATGTATAGTAGTCTCACAATTATCTGTAGTTTTTACTGTTAATGTACAAAAGTAACAATCATTCCATTGTTAATTTGACAGACAATAGGAATTAAACATCCCACTGATGATGCTGCAACGCCAGCGAAACATGTATGGGAGAAATAAAAAAAACATTTGTGTTTGCTCAAGGCGGACCTTACCTATAAAGCAAATTTATTTTGTAAGCAAACACGGAAATTGAAGAGCTTTCCAAACCTCAAGATGAATCCATTATCTTTATTGGAAACTCCGAGGAAATAAATATAAATATTATTTACGTTCGAAAATGTCTGTTCTTGCATAAATAACAAATGTGAATTTAAAAAAAGTTATAAATGAACAATGAATTTGGGGTTAGAAAAGATATTAGTACATTATTGAAATATGTCATTTAACACATATATCATTTACATGTCTGTTAAAAACAACGTAAAGGATTGAAAGTGTTTCTTTTTAGTTTTCAAAGAATGTGAAAAATGTTACTAGCGTAGCTTCTGAAATAACCGATTCAGTTATTAAATATGCATTAGACGAAAAGTATTTTACGGTCAGGTCGTATAACATTCCCATCTATTTAGCACAGTGGTTCCCGACCTATGGTCCATGGACATGTAATATCTAAAATATAGTCAGCGACAAATTTAATATTTCAAAAACGAAACAAAACAAAACAAAAAAATGTTCAAATGTTTGTAGAACTTATGGGACTTAACTACGGGGTCATCAGTCCCTAAGCTTACAAACTACTTATGAACTAGCTAAGACTAAGGACGGCACAAATATCCATGCCCGAGGGGGGATTCGAACCCCCGACCGAAGTGGCCGTGCAGATCGTGACTGGAGCGCCTCAATCCCCTCGGCCACCGCGGCCGGCTTTATATTTCAATCTTCTATTCATTATACATTATTAATGCCTTATTACTTACTCATTCATTTATAGTGTGTGAATGATTATTTGATAACTGTACTGGTTTGGAAAGAGGTGGATCATGTGAAATGTACTCATTTGTCTCCCACTATTGTAACGATTATATAATTCCAATGTGATAGAAAATGTAACAACAGATTTGAATTAACCCTCTTGGGCTGTTTTCTTATAAAACTGCAACAATCCGGAAATCACATTTCGCTATCTAACGATTTTCTCCAGGACTCATTTAGGTGAACAATGGTTTCCTGTTTGGAAACAAATCCAGGAATCAGTTGAAAGTAAGTGATGATGTCTAGCCTCTAGCAACAGAGTTTGCACTAGGATTATCGAACTAAAAAATAACACACAAGCTTTAAAATCATATTTCTGTAAAAATAACATTATTTTCTACTACAATTTTGTATTACAATAGTACTTTTGACTGTAATAGATGTTTTAAAAGCCTAGATTAAAGTTTAGCCTTGTATTAACACAGCCGAATTTTCTTAGACCTTGTGGTCGCCTCTCACAAACAGTCAAAGCAATTTGTTAAACATGTTAGCAAGTATAGATGCTGAAAAGTGTCATTCTGTGTGCCTGCACTTTGCTGTTACATTTGTTGCTTACTTATCAATGTCTCTTTCTTTCCAGGATGAGAAAATATGGAAATGTAGATTGCATAAGTCATCACAAGTTTGGCATTTACAGCATTAAAGCTAAAATGCAGAAGAGAGAAAAAGAGCAAAAGGAGGCAGTCTCATCTGTTAAAATAACAGGTGCAAATCAACGAAGTACTGCAAGGAAATCAAACTATCAAAAAACACTGTATTACGAATCAAATGCCGCAAACCAGGAAAAGAAAGAATTCACAGCTAAAGTAAGAGATCTATCCAAAGAGAACAAAAAAATGTCCACCACAATACCATCTTCTGGAAGAATAGCAGGTTACAGTGATAGTTCCAAGACTTTGAATTGTGCTCAAAAATCTTGCATATGGCAAAATAGGATCAGATCTACTCTGTCTCCTCAATATTGTGATTCCAAAAAATGTGGGAACTGTTTGTCGATGTGTAAAAAGGTTTTTACGCAAGGAGACTACTTACGAGCAATTAAAATGCAGCAGTCCAGAACCGTTCCTCATGCAACAAGAGACACGTCTGTTAACCACAGTCATAAACTATCGACAAGTAAATACTAAAAAAAAAAAAAAGAAATGATTCTGAGTAATCGAATCGTTTTAGAGTATTTTCAACGCTATTGTATACTTTGGTCTTTCTGTCATATGAAATTTGTTAAATTTTTGTAATATTTATGTACTCGCTGTTTCTTTGTATACAGTACTATGTTAACTAATTTTTCCTTTATTTCTTTCTTTCAACCAAATAATGTAACTAACTGAATTTTTGAAGAGTTGTAAACTCTTGATACTCGTAAACATGTCACAGTGTCATCAAATGAACCATTTTCAGAAGAGAGGAAGTTGACTTATTTGGTATAATTCATCTCGTAGCTAAGCATGGCTTTATTTTGCACTAGTAGTCTTAGCATTAGGGTAGAAAAACGTTCAAGACAGCTTTACCATTGAAAACATCGGAGGAAAATAATGATAACCCTCATTTGTAAAGTTCTGATATATGATGAATTGTATGTTTGAAAAATATTTTCTATTACATGTTTTAGTATTTGTTTTTATATTTATATTTGCTATCTCTCTGCAGATTCATGTTCTACTTGAAGCAAAGGAAACACTCTGTCGGATATGATTGTTTGCACCAAATACATTAAAAATACAAAAGTTGAGGATTATCATTATATTTTACCCCAGAGGTCTTCCATTACATGGCAGTAAATAAGACTACCACCAAGTTGGCAAGGGCAGCAGTCCAGATTCTTAAGTATAATGGCTGTCACTTGTAATAATCACGGCACTTCTATACATAAAAAAACATTTAACGGTAATTATAAAACTAGAACATTATTCCGACCAAAGTTTGATATGTTGCTACGAAAGTATTAGTTCACAAAGCTGTCAAAACAAAACAAGCCAGTTATTCCATACGTAGATAATATAACAGACGTAATATTAAGGCAAGAGGTAATTCTGTGCAAATGTGATAACACACCTGAAATACTCAGTTGGTCTTACAGTATCGAGAAATTTATGACTGGATATCAGTGTTGGGCCGATCTGGAATTGGTGGCCGATGAAGCTCGGACATCACGGAAGGGTGTAGTACCCTGACAAGCGTGTAAAGAAATACATGATGCTTTCTGTTGGATGAAGGAATACGCACTATAAGACGACCTCCATAAGCTGTTATCGCCAGTTCTTACAGAATTTTTCGTTGAAGATGTGATTGTGTTTTGAGCAGTGTTTGTAAATATTACATCTGAATATTCACGTGTTGTACGCTATACTAAAACTGTTTATAGAAAAGTTTTAATTTTTCATTTTCTGCGAGATAATACATAAACAATCAAAGTACATTTTTTCATTGTGTTCAATGTGCACCACCATGATCTTTGAAATGGAAGAAGCTCTATATTGGAATATACTGTATTTGCAAATCAACCAGCTCTAATCAAAGTGTTAACAATTTTTTTCTGTCTTGAAATTGGAGATACATGATAGCTTCAGTTTGGAAATCTTATAATTTGACAATAGTTTTTGGCTATTATTTTATTCTGAATTGCATTTCACTTAGCGTAAGGCGGTATATGTAACAACAATTAAGAACATATTTTACTGCGCAGACGCAATTATGTTACAGGACCTAGCTAGGCAAGTCGTGCACATGTGACAAGAAGCTTTCTCCAGATTTATTTAATCTAGACAGCAATCATCCTAAAGCAAATAGACGACTTAAAGTAGGAATATTGTAACACCAGCATCAGTGTGAAGTTTTGTAGTGTTACACGATCACACCGGGTTTAGAGAGCTCCACTGGTGTTGGCATCTACACCTTATTTCCCGTAACTTTCAATTGCTTAGTCGTAGATCAGGAAAACCCAAATGTTTGTAAATCTATCAGACCAAACTGCATGGTCATCAGTCCGTAGCTTACAAACTACTTATCTAAGGTAAACTAACCTAAGAACAACACACACACACCCATGCCCTAGGGAGGACACGAACCTCCGACGGCGAGCAACCGCGCACTCCGCAGCGAGGCGCCTTACACCGCTCGGCTACTCCACCACGGCGGGAAAACCCAATTCAGGCTCATACGTACAGCCAAGAAAATCTTGATGTTGCGTGTAATTTTTTTACATCAAATATTAATAATAAAGGAGGTCCAGTTATGCTATGCCTCTAACCATCTTACATTGAGTAATGATCAAGGACTACACATATATTTATTACTCTATGGAATTTAGTAGTCTTCTCTGATCGTCCACTGTGCAGTTGCCAACTGCTGATCGAATCTGCAACAGAGACACATCCTCGCAGTAGCCACTGCTTCGTTAACCTGCTCTTATGCAATATAATGCTTTGATAATCTCAAGTCGATCGAGGAGAAAAATGTAGTTTATCTTGTAACTCTATAACATTTATATCTTTTAATCTACATTTCAAGCACTGGTAATGGTCACACAATGGCCGCAATCTACGTCTCCCACAAAATAGGAAATCTGTACGTGAAATTGCTGTCATTTTCTACATATAATGTATTATATTACAGAAGTAGGTCTGATGATGAATAGGAACAAGGGTAAACTACTATGAGCAGCGTTGTGATCGCATTATCCTAGCCAAAATAGATAAAAAGCCAACACCGACCACAGTAGTATTGGTTCATATGCCAACTAGCTCTGCCGATGATGAGGAGATTGAAGACACGTATAAGGAGGTAAAGGAAATTATTCAGACATTTAAGGGAGAGGAAAACTTAATTTTAATGGGAGGAGAATGGAATTCAATAGTAGGAAAAGAAAAGGAAATTATTAGGTGAATATGAACTGGACAAAAGTAATGAAAGAGGAAGCCGCCTGGTAGAATTTTGCACGGAACATAATTTAATCATAACAAACACCTGGTTTAATAATCAAGAAAGAAGGTTGTATACGTGGAAGAGTCCAGGAGACACTGGAAGGTACCAGATAGATTTTATAATGGTAAGACGAAGATTTCGGAACCAGGTTTTAAGCTGTAAGACATACCCAGGGGCAGATATAGACTCTGACCATGTATTATTGGTCATGAACTGTAGGCTGAAACTGAAAAAAACTGCAGAAAGGTAGAAAAATGAGGAGGTGAGACCTGGACAAATTGAAGGAACCTCAAGATATTGAGAATTTCAGAGGGAGCCTTACGAAAACATTTGCCAAATACTGTTGGGGGGGGAGGGGGGATAAAACAGTAAAGAAGGAATGGGTAGCAATGAGAGATGAAATAGTGAAGGCAGGTAGAAAGGCAACACCTACAAAAAAAATCCTTGGATATCACAGAAAATACTAAATTTAATCGATGAAAGGAGAAAATATAAAAATGCAGTAAATGAAACAGGCAAAATGGAGTACAGACTACTAAGAAATGAGAGTAACAGGAAGTGTAAAATAGCTAAGCAGGAGCGGCTAGAACCCAAATGAAAGTTTGTGGAAGAATGTTCAAATAGGGGTAAAATAGATACCCCTACAAGGAAATAAAACAGACATTGGTAGACAAGAAAATCAGCTGTATGAATATAACGAACTCAGATGGAAAACCAGTTCTCAGCAAAGAAGGAAAATCTGAAAGGTGGAAGGAGTATATGGAGGGAAATTAACTTACAGACAATATTGTAGGAAGGGAAGAAGAAGTATATGAAGATGATATAGGTAATGCTATACTGAGAGAAGAATTTGACAGAGCACTGCAAGACCTAAGTCGAAACAAGTCCTCTGGAGTAGATGACATTCACTCAGAACTAATAAAGTCGCTGGGAGAGCAACCACGACAAAACTATTTTACCTTATGCGTAACATGTATGACACGGGGTAAATACCCTCAGACTTTAAGAAAAATGTAATAATCCCCATTCCAAATAGAGCAGGCGGAGACAGACGTGAAAATTACAGAATCATTAGTTGAAGAAGTTATGGTTGCAAAATTTTAACACGAATTGTTTACAGAAGGATGGAAAAGCTGGTAGAAGCCAACCTCGGGGTAGGTCAGTTTGAATTCAGAAGAAATGCAGGAACATGGAGGGCATCCTCACTTTACGGCTTATCTTATAACATAGATTAAGGAAAAGCCTACATTTCTAGGGTTTGTAGATTTGGAAAAAGTTTTGAGAATGATGATTGGAATAGACACTTTCAAATTTTTAAATCAGCAGGAGTAAAATATAGGGAACGGATGATAATTTACAACTTGTACAAAAACCAGACCGCAGTTATCAGAGTTGACGGGCATGAAAGGGATGCAGTGGTTAGGAAGGGAGTAAGACAGGGCTGAGGGTTGTAGGCTTTCTCCAATGTTATTCAATGTGTACATTAAGCGCCGGCCGCGGTGGCCGAGGGGACTGAGGCGCGCCAGTCACGGTCTGCACGTCCACCACGGTCGGCGGTTCGAATCCCCCCTCGGGCATGGATATTTTTGCCGTCCTTAGTATTAGCTAGATCATAAGTAGTTAAGTCCCATAAGCTATACAACCAATGGATTTGATTTTTTTGTACATTAAGCAAGCTATAAAGGAAAGCAAGGAGATATTTGGAGAAGTAATTAAAGTTTTGGGCGATGAAATAAAAACATTGGAGGGAAGTGTGTGGGTTAAAAATTTCAGAGGGAGACAAAGATATGAATACAGTAAGTAGATTCATATAGATGTAGGGTGCCGTTCTTATGAGGAGATGAAGAGGCTTTCTCAGGATAGAGTAATGTGGAGAGCTGCATCAAACCATTCTTCGGACTGAAGACCACAACAACAGTAACACCATAGTATTGCTTGTAACAAGCCGCAGAGCAATATTAAGTCTGTATAAAAATAGTCTGTTGCTAAAATGCATGAAAGATAATTATAAATCTCTCTACTATCAGTTTTATAAGATACAGGAGGTTGGTCAACAGAACAACTAACGATGTACGTTTTAAAATTAGACTACATGTCTACATTTCAAAGGAATGTAGCTGTGTGACTCAGTCTTCTTGGACTTTCTAAATCGGGATGTAATGGTAGTATGATTATAATATGTATCATAATAAATGTGTCATGCTTCAGTCTCGTTTAGCTATAACGCAATTGGAAGTAAATACAATGCCTTCTACTCGTTTAATCATAAAATTAGAGCTCAGTAACGTTATCAGCAAGGTTAAGCCGCCACCAGGACGCTGTCTCGGTGTATGATGGCGGTGGAGAGTCTCAAACGTTGCTTGGGGCACCTCGGGTGTCGTTGGTGTTGTGGCGCCTTCACTTGTATTGGACGCGGTTGATTCGCTCTCACCACTGGCTGTTGGCGGGTTCTTGTGCGTCGCGTCGTTCTAGGCGGACTGAGGAGGCCGGCCGTCTGGCCTCGCCCATTAAAGTTTGGAGTTCCTCAAGCAGTGTTCGAGCAGGCACACGGGGGGAAGGAGTTAGTTATTTGGCGCTCCAATCTTAGGCGCGTTAGGGTGCATCTTACGAAGATAGTGACCAGAGTCGGAAAGAATTCCGACGATGTACGCTCGGCGTGTATGCCGAAGGGCCTCATCCGTGATGTGGAGCTGTTGAGCGTACGGCGTGTAGTCCTCTGCAAGCTGAGGAATACGTCGGTTCCAATGACTCCTGTCGCTTGGGTACAGAGGCTGATGAAGTTGGTGAAGGCACAGCAAGTTTGGTGCAAACAGAGCTTTCACTTTGCAGTATTGTTCCCAGAGTTGATGGGAGTCCCTTGGTTTGGAGCCTAGAGGAGGGTCTCAACCAAATACTCTGTGACAGTCATAGCTGCAGATCAGATTTCTGGAGCTGTGTTATCGGGTGTGGAATTATAGGGCTTTCACAAACGTAGCAGCAGCTCAAGTGGCAAAGTACTTGTGGAGTTCACTTTTTTTTTTCTTTTTAAATCAGGAAATACACAGACAGTAAAATCAGGCCGCGTTCATGGGAAAGACACTTCAACGGTCAAACAATTAGCAGTAATTTTTAAAATATTAGAAACAAAGTTCCTGAATTTACCAATAGTTTCTATATTACGATAATGAATTTACCAAACTGCAGGAAGTTTAAGTAATACAACTTTGTACAACTTAGTCATTTGATTACATTAATTTACTATTCAAATGGACCTACCATCACATTTAACTATTTAGATAAAAAATAGATCTTGAAGCGACATACCATCATGCACAACGTATAACTAGGATCCACTCACCATCATACGTATGATGCAAAATTTACCACCCCTTTTTGGTGAAAAAGTTTTTCAAAAAATGTTCAAATGTTTGCAAATCTTTAGGACTCAACTGCGTAGTTATTAGTCTGTTGCTTACAAACTATTTATACTAAGGTAAACAAGCCAGACGACAATACAAACACTCATTCCCGAGGGGGACTCAAACCCCCGACGGCGAACAGCCGCGCGCACCGCAGCACGGCGCCCCAATGCGCACTGGTAATCCACCACGGCTCAAAAAGTTGAAACGTTTTATTTACCCCCACTTCGCTTTAATTATAATTGCTGTATAGTCAAGAAATACTGTAAAACATGCACAATGAATACTATTGCGTTCCCTCTTGGAATAGTTTTTCACATTTGTAAGATCAGGGTTAATTTTTCTTGATTTAAGTGGAAGGCTGCACAAGAAAAAGTAATTTTTATAATCTGGGAATGTAATATGCCTAAGAAAACACATTACATGTGCTCGAAAGTGAGAGAGGTAATAAACATATTTCTCTAGGAGTTAGTTTTGGCCAAATGCTCAGCATCGGTGAGATAGACTTATTTCAATGTATAATACTGTGGGCTCTTATACAGTCCAAAATACAGGACGGCAAACACATTTCAACGGCAACCTGATCTTATTGTAACCACTAGAAGGGCTTGGATGCAACAGGTTCATGAAAGTCAAGCGCTCTGAGTAGTTGTGTGTGTACTAGTCCAACTAACATCACTGCAAGAGACATGTACACAGGCAGATAGCGTTGCGAATAAATTCTAGCAGCAGGCCTATAGCTTTTTAATTGATGAAAGTTGTGACTAAATTTGGAGATAATCCTTCAACAACTGTAAAGGTGCGACATTAGGGATACACATCCTGTATTTGTCACATAATTATTCTAATTCTGGAACTGTACTGAAGGCAGAGCAACATGCTTGCAAGGGCCAGGCCAGCCATCAGATACTTGGGTTTGGCCCCAGAAAAGACCCTGATGGACAATGGCGAACTACTGTAAATGGGTAAACGCATGCTGGTAGGGCACTGACATGAAATAACGTCGTAATGAACGCTCTGGCAAATACTTAAAAAGATGGACACTGTCAAAAGTCTAGAAAGAGTGAATAAATCTCTGTGTTATGTTCCAGTAAATTCTGAAGGCACCTGCGATATAAAAAAAATTTGGCGAATCTCATGAGCCAACAATAAATTTAATATCTTGAAAACTAGAGAATGTAGGAAAACTAAACATAAAATTACGAACTTTTCAATGTTTCGTGCTATTTCAATAAACTCTGTCTTAGATGATAGATTATTACTCTGAATCTACCATCTTGAAAGTAACTTACTGGGATCAATTTATTTACAGATTTGTTATATCAATGTATGATGGAAATATAGTCAGAGCTTCGTATCCGCCACAATAACTCAGAAATTGCAAACAGCATCACAATACCTCTTGTCCTCATATTCGTGTAACTATTAATCAATACTTACCTTTGCGCTGTACCGCCGATAGTAACACAAATGAAGAAACAGAAAAGAGGGGACAAAAAGGACTAGCTTTCGGAACACAGTTCCTTCATCAGGTGGGAGAGAAGGGAAGAAGAAAGGATGGGAACAGAAGGTAAAGGTAGTTCACGACCTAGGTCATGAAGGTAACTTCGCGTAAATATTGTGTAGTATAAGCAGTCAAGCTCATAAAGGATGGCTCGTTTATTTATTTATTTCATACAATATCTGGAAACGCGGCGTCTCCCTGGTGTCTACTTATTCCACAAAATCTACGGTTTTATTGCGATCTTGACGAAATTTTGAACGCCCAAGCTTCATAACAAGAGGAACATCACTGTCTACCTAAGATTTCATACGGTGCATGCCGGAGGGTATTTTGCAATAAACTTACAAACTCCATTTGGCCCATCTCTCCTTCGCTTTTCTCTCCCTCTCTATTCGTCTGCTCATCCCCCTGTCACTGTTCATCTCCTCGTACCCTCTCTCCGCACGTGTCCACCATCAACTTCCTCTGCCATTCACCTGCTCGTCTCTATGTCGAATTCCTCCGCCACATCCTCAGCACTGCTTCCTCCATTTATGTAGAATTGTAGAACTCTGTTAGCTTTAATGGTGATCACTGGAGTTTGTAAGTTTATTGCAAGATACCCTCCGGCATGCACCGTATGAAATCTTAGATAGACAGAGATGTTCCTCTTGTTATGAAGCTTAGGCGTTCAAACTTTCATCAAAATCGCAATAAAACCGTAGATATTGTGGAATATTGCAGGTAATGTACCCTATTCCATTTATCATTTAATATTTTACCTATACAGTAGGTTTTTTCTTGATTTCTAGATCAATTGTGCAAATTTTTAATCACAATCGGCCGCTGAGAACATTTGTAACGCAGACATGCACTTAATATCGACTTGGGCCAGTAATAATAAACTCCAATTCAACAAGCAGAAATCAAAAGCTATGCTTATCACCAGGAAAAGGAAATTTGCCTCATCGACAATCGCAATATACCTTAATAACAAGGTGCTTCAGCAAGTAGACCATCTAAAACATCTGGGCGTTATAAACGACATAAAGTTTACATTCAACAAACACGTTCAACTTATTACAGATAAATGCACGGTCTTAATTACAGCTCTTTCAAGATCAGCTAGACTCAACTGGGGTCTGCAAACTATTTATGAAGGAGGAATACCGCCTATATTATCGTACGGCTCACCCATGTGGATAGAAGCAGTGGAGCGACAATACAACCGTAGCAAAATTAATAGAGTCCAACGGTTAATCAATTTAAAAATGGTCAAAGCTTACAGCACGACATCCAGTGAAGCACTCTGTGTCTTATCAGGTCTCATGCACATAACTCTTAAGATACAGAAAATAGCCAAATATTATAACCTGGTCAAAACCAAAGACGCCAAAAAGACAATCGAAATTGCCCTAGAGTACAGAAGCTGGGCACACCCAGCAGACTTTACGAGGATAACTGAGAAGGACGCAAGCAAAAACTACCTTGTTGAAGTGTACACAGATGGAAACAAGTCAGACGACGGAGTGGGTTCGGAGATAGCAATATTTGTTAATGAGGAGCTTATTTACCAGATACAGCTAAAACTTTCTAATGAATGGTCAAACAATCAAGCGGAACAATTTGTTATTCTCAATGCTTTTGGGTTCAAAAACAATCTCTCTAATACTGATACAACTGCAGTAATTCACACCAACAGCAGGATTACTTTGGACTCTTTGCGAAATCCGAAGAACCACAACTTCTTGACTGAAGAAATAAGATCTAAAATCTGAAGGCTGCAGACACACAACTGGAAGGAGCATTTCCAATAGGGTAAAGGACATCGAGGGATATGGGGAATTGAAATAGCTGACAAACTCGCTAAAAGAGCAGCTCGATCACGACAATCGATACGCTACAACAAAATACCTACACGTGCCGTAAAGCAGAAACTTCGAGAGGAGTATAGGAACAAATGGGACACTGAGCGGCCACGAACAAAAAACGGCGGAAGGACTAAACCGCATTTTCCTACGATCCGACAACGTTTAATGATTAAACTCCCAATATCTCCGAATTTTACAGCTATGTTAACAGGTCATGGGAAACTGAAAGACTATTATCAGCGGTTCAAAATAATTGAAGACGGAACGTGCATATGTAACAGATCTGTCCAAACTATTTACCACGTGCGTTTTGACTGTTGCAATTTATTGAAAGAGAGGGACTATATCAGGAAAAAAAATAGCCGACAGAGGAGGAGGATCGCCCGTCAGTAAATATGATTTGGTACACAAATTCACAACAGACTTTTACGATTTTTGTAATTCAATAAGATTTCCTGATGTATAAAATTTTTTGTTCCTTTGTAAACCCTGTCAACTTATGTACTGTACTTGTGTTTACAAAAATACCTGACGTTACCACCTGAATGTAATCATCAAACATGTAATATTACTATGTAATGGGACATGTTAAATAATAAATAAATAAAAATAAATCGGATCAACAGTACGGCAGTGCACAAGATAATTAGTTTTTCGCATCTTTATTTTTGTCACCTCCTGTATTGGTATCGTTGTCTTTCATATATGTCTTGCAATTTTCTTGTAAATTTTCCGTCTGCAGGTAGCTGGATAGTCATTTGCCTGATCAATGTAATAAATCGTTTCTAAGTCTTTTGTGTGTTCCTCTGGTGTGATTGAAACATTGAACAGCCGATTACAAGCAAAATTGAAAAGTGTGTTCTTGTGCTGATTAGGGTGGCACGATCTATAATTTATAACACAATCAGTGTGAGACTCTTAGCAAAAAGAATGCCGAAGCTGTGCTTGCCATCAACATTTTTATACATAGATCAAGAAAATTAATAGATCCTTCATTTTCCAGCTCAAAGTGAATGTTATCTTGCTAAGCAAGTTGTTAAATTTACTGTTACATTTGGAGACTATTTCTTTAATGTCTCTGCTAGCACTGCATTTTCAGTGCAAGACTTCTTTTCAAATTTGTTGATAAAAACATCAGCTAAAAAAAAAACGAAATGGCATTTTAGACCACCATTTTGAATGTAAATTTCGTTATAGCACTTGAAATAATGGTAGTGAAGTATTTACGTTAAAAGGATCAATAAATTTGCTGATTTCATTTTGTGAATTTTCTTTTGAGCAAACCGATTTTTTCAGTGATGCCAAAAGTTCATTTTATCGAGATTTTTGTGTAGAGATTGAAGACATCTAGACGTACAAACTTCATACCATTTGTTATTGGTACATCCGTTATAGAATCAATTAATTGTTTGCTATTTTTTACAGAGCATTGCTCTTGGAATACATAATGTATTTTCAACATTTACAGATAATTTTGCAAAAGGGGCTTTCGATAATGTTCACAATCTGGCATCACTGCGAATCTATCGTTATGTGCTTTTATTTGTGTTTATCTTATTACCATAATAAGGCCGCGGCGGAGTGGCCGTGCGCATAGAGGCGCTATGCTCCGACGCGCGAGGCCGTTCCCCGTCGGGGATTCGAATCCTCTCTCGGGCATGGATGTTTGTATTGCCTTTAGTATAACTTAGCTTACAAGTATTTCGTAAGTTTAGGCACTGACGACCCCGCAATTAAGTCCATTAAGCTTAACAAACATTTGAATTTGAACTATAATAGGAAATATTTGCTTACCAAAACGTTCTATGGAAAAATAATTCCTTTTTTGGACTCTCCCACTATAAAGGGCACCGTGAGCAGCAAGGCCACCAATGTAAGGTTTTCAGCACACTACTTGCGGTACCAAGACGTGTGCGTCTTTGGTTTTGACAAAGCAACTTTACGCACGGGGTCATTGTTGGAGCTGTGCAAATTCGACACATCTCACACGTATTTCTAACATTACGCCACTAACATTATATATTGATAAATATGTGCTATCGTTTGCAAGTGGCGGAAGAGACTGTAATTGAGCTTATAGTACTTGCCTTTCGGTAAAGAGTACACTCCTAAAACTTTATATAGTTCCCGTTTATTAATTTATCATGAATTAATCACTTCATATTATACATCATTTTTATACACTACTAGATCCTAAACATGTCTTCAACAGAAACATTAAATATACAAGTGTCGCACTAATGTGACCACAGTAGACACTGGACAGTGGCAGTTCAATGTTTTAATAATACTTTACTCCACTATTTTTACTAAGTGTGAAGAGCCACAGCAAACATGACAGTCTCCACACTGGAAGTTGTCTTGCTCACCTCTTGAGCCTTCATCCGACCAGAAGCCTTTATGTTTTCATGTCCTTATTTGGACACCTTAGCGTGAAAGTGGCGTTTCTCTTGGACTCAGCCAATAGCTAGCCGCAACACTTTCACGTTATACCACGCTATGTTTCCTTCGCAGACTGTAAGTCTTAAATAACTGCAGCATCACACCATGGTTCACATCGAAAAAAATCGATTTTTGGTATTCATCATATTTCTATAGATTAAGGTTTGATTTAAGTACTCTGAAAAGGATTTTGCTGAAAAAAAATTTTTTTTCGGGCGTTTAAAGAGCGTTTTCCTACCACGTGTGTTTATGTGTCACGCCCACTTTTCTGTCACCCACTTTTCTGGTTATATTTTACATCCTAATATCCCCTACATTGCACGTTAGGGATTTTTTTTATTCCCGAGTTTGTTGGCTATCCTTGGAATGCAACGGTCACTGTTCTTTTGTTTCTGCTCTTTGTAAACAACATGCTTTCAAACACTCGGTTTGTTTTGTTCAATTGTGATTACGAGTAGTTGTTATACTTACATTTACAGTGCTTGTTTACGTGTGTTTATTGAAGACGATGAAACGTAAAGGCGTTTGCAAGAAACAACAATTTAGAGGAAACAAGTTTCGAAAGCTTGCTGTACAAGAGGTTATGTCATCTGGCAACGATGTTTCTAATTGTAATTCTTCAACAAGTGCAACTGGAGAATCTTATTCTCGCCAGCATTCTCTTCCTGCTGCTGTTATTACAGCAATTAAACCTATTTCCAGAGACTTGGCTCATCCTGACCTTCTAAGTAAATGTCTGCATGGGCAGACACAGAACCGAAATGAATGTTTTAACAGCATAATTTGGAACCGCCTTTGTAAAACTGTATTTGTAGGCATGCATACAATAAAGCTACGAGTTCATGATGCTGTTATTACATTCAATTGTGGTAATAATGGAAAGTGTTGGGTACTGAAAAATCTGGGAATTAATCCTGGTGACAATATGATCACTGGGCTGCAACGTTGCGATAAAATGAGGATAGCCGATGCAGACAGGTCTGCATCTAATATGGCCAAAAAAGCAGGACAAACATCCAAAAAAGTGAAAAAGAAGCTGGAAAATCTGCTAGAGGCTAAGTAAGGGCCATCATATGCAGTAGGACAGTTTTAATTAACTGTAACAAATTTCAAAAGTTTTTCTTTACAACCAATTTCCCGCAAATTAAAATTTTCAGTACATCTGCCCCATTATATCACGGATTAATGAATGATATTTTCAGTGACTGTGCATAACACAAAGAGCCACCTCTGATACTACATTCATTAATATTCCCCCGTCATGAAATTCACTAAAATATTTTCTGCTGAAAAAATTTAATACTTTTTGCAATAGGATGGTCCAAAACACTGTAACATATTATTTTAATTATTTATCACGAGATATAGTTCGGCGTATTGTCGTCGTATTGCTAAATTCATGAAGAAATATGTAACACCTCATAATTAGTCAGTTGAAGCAGTTAAGGCCTCCAAATACCAAAAACCTGACGACTGCAATACGCCGAAAGATATCTCGTGATAAATAAATAAATAAATAAATAATATATTACAGTGTTTTGGACCTTCCTTTTATTATGTCAATATACGACATTTCTAACATTTTGAGCCCAAGATATATTTTTGTTAATAAATTTAAAAATGTATTTCTTAAAAACTTTAAAAAAGGATAAAGTAGATTTTGGTACAGTTGACTCTATTAGCATCGTGTAGCATACAGTAAAAATGTTAAGGTCCTGCATCAAATACTTTTTCAGAAATGGGTCAAATATTTGCCTAAATTAACATGGGATAGATATGCAGGATATGACCCTGTTAAACGAATGTAATTCATCAAATAAATACTATACCAGTTTTTTTTTTTTTTTTTTTTTTTTTTTTTTTTTTTTTTTTTTTTTTTTTTTTTTTTTAATAAGATGAGGTTGTACACGTAAGTGGTCTGAAAGATATGCTGAAAGCTGCGTGTGGTTAGAGAGCATAGTAATCTAAATTAACAGCATTTCATAATATGTGGAAAGGTTTCAAGAATAAGCTTCTCCTTCTGAGAAATGGTCCATATTTTTACAGGTCTGCATAGCCAACACTCGTCCCATACCACGCAATTTCATTTTCCGCATTACGTTGCCCTCGTCTGGGGGAGGTGGTGTGAGGGAGGGAAAGGGGAATAGGCGGGGAGGGGGAGGAAACGTGGTTGGGCAGGAGGGTGGGGTGGGGGGCACCCAGGTATAGAGGGAGGGGGGGAGGGGCACCTCCGACAGCCGCTGCGCCGCCATTGCTCCCACTCTCCTGAAATGAAAACAGATTGGCTCCAGATGTAAGTTCTCATTTCATAGGAGAGCCGTGCAATAACCTTCTGGCGAAAGGTTGTATGTAGCTCATTCACAACGGGTCTGAAAATTACTGGGGACTCTGGCCTCCTTACATCTGTTCCGCGAATAATTATACCAGCGGTAAGTATTCAGTCTCCATTGCTTTGTTTAAGGGGCGCAATCTCTTAACTGTAACGTTCAATTATGACAATTTCTTGCCACCAGTTTCTTCCATTTTCTTTGTAGAACATTTCTCAACTCGGCTGAGTTCAACATTTCATTTAAAAGTTTACATCACCACTGTGTCAGTTAGTTCTAGTTTGCACTAATTTTCATCTGCCGGCCGCGGTGGCCTAGGAGACTGAGGCGCTTCAGTCACTGTCTGAACAGCCACTACGGTCGGGGGTTCGAATCCCACCTCGGGAATGGATATTTGTGCCGTCCTAGTTCGTAAGTAGTTCATAGGTAGTTTGTAAGTTTAGGGATTGATACCCCGTAGTTAAGTCCCATAGACTGTACAAACATTTGAACATTTGAATTTTCATCTCCCTGCAACTATCACACCTAAAATCCCCTAGGATATTTGTGAATAGAACAATCTAGCTCAGTTAATATTTCTTTCAAATGTTTGTCAAGCTTAAGGGACTTAACCGCGGGGTCATCAGTCTCTAAACTTACCAACTACTTATGAACTATCTTATACTAAAGACGACACAAACATCCATGCCCAAGGGGGGATTCGAACCCCTGACGGGGAACGGCCTCGCGCATCGTAGCATAGCGCCTCAATGCGCTTGGTCGCTCCGCCGCGGCAATATTTCTTTATTCATAAATTTGTTTAGTATATTGTGGACATCAGATCAATAATTGAAACAAAATAACGTAAGGAATCTGCGACTAATGGGTCTGAAGCATAAAATGAATGGAGTTCCGTAATGCCATCAATGTTACATACGTTTTCAGTTTATTGTAGTAGAATACAAATGAAACTTTGAAAGTTCACAATGTGTCAAGAACCCACCCTGTAGTGAACTAGGAAGTCAAAAAAGGTATGAACAAAGACACTTTGTAGTAACCTGCAACATCATCACATGTTGAAAGTTGCTTGTTAATTTTTTTATTATTTTTTATTGGAAAAATCTCTGGCAATAGAGATCAGAAAGGGGAAGTTAAAACGCTCACTGCTGCTCCAAATTGCTTTGCCAATGGCCACAGTTCTTGCACAACGGAAATTTATCTAACTGCTTACTCCTTAATGGAGCAGCCAACGTTTTAACAAACACAAAAACAATATTCAAGAAGGAATACATAAATAAACATGGGACGGAGAGCATGAAATTATAAAGCCTGAGTTTGATCCTTTTTATTATTATCTATTCAAAAAAGTAAACGAGCAAAAGTGTGGGGAGATGAAATAAGCATGATGAAGCACACACATGGTACAACAGTGAATTAAATTATTGAGTTACTGCCCGTAATAAAATCGTTTCTGCCCTTTCTGAATATGGAGGGAATGTGGATGGATATTTGCAAATACACACTCATTCACTCACAGACACACCCACAATGCTTACAACACTTACTCAATCGGGAACAATTCATGGTAGTGGCAGATCGAAGTGTTGGTGGCGTTTTGATGAGATGGTGGATGTCTTCAAGCACAATTTAAAAGTATACTATGCACAAACAAACTCATGTGCGGGGAGGCAGTGGCATACTATCCTTAAGTACCATGTGGTGTATGAACACAGTGAATTACATAGAATTTACAAAAAGAAATTAATTTAATAATAAACAAGTAAATCACACATGAGAATCCAACAGAAGAAAGCTGGTAACAATATTATGAGCATGGCTGAAGGCCGAAGTTTTGACCGTTACGAAAGCATGTAGTGCAGTCGGTCATACCAAGGTAGGAAAGACGGAATCAATCCAGAAATTTCATGAGAGAATTTAGTATGTTAGTTTAGAAACAGACACCACATGAAAACGTTACTTAAAAGCAGCAAGAAATTCAAAGATACTAAGTTTACACAAAGGCTGAAGGTCCCACACCTGTATGCTAACTTGAGAAAACAAAACAAAAAATGATAACCAGATTGAAAATACAAATACAAAATTTACACTAAATCTCGAGTTCTGAAAAACAAGATGTGGTGTCGCACAAGTCCAAAGTGCGCGCCACCTACTTTCGCCACGCGCCGCCATGCACGCACGGCGTGGCGTTCTTACGACGTCAGCCACGAGCGCCCTCTGCTACAACTCCGCTCGTGGCCACCAGTGAACGACATCGTTCACTTGGGACTGAGTTAGCAACGAGTTAACACTTCGGAATCCGATAGGCACCAGTGAAGACTTGGCTATCAGGCACTAGGCAGGACTCTAGCTCAACTATGTATCAACATTCTGCAGTACTATGTAAAAGTTAAGTATTGTATAAATTCTGTGCAATATATATCTCGTTCTAATTTACTCTAGTGTTTCTAGTTTCTGGCTGCTCCCCTCCGTACCTGCACCAGCGTGCTATCTTTATTTCTGTGTCGGTCTCATTCCACTTGGCCACCGACACCTACAACGGAACGAGACACAAAAGCGGCGACGAGGCTGGGACACAAAAGTGGCGACGAGGAGTGATAGACGATCCGTGGACAAGCCCGCTTGCAGCAGCCAGACAGCAGTAGTAGTCGGAGCACACAGAAATTGCTCCCGCCCACCCACCCTTATTATAAGAATTTTGGGGGAATATATATAGTTACGTGTTTTGTGGAGTTTTTTGTTGCAGAGTGTCCTCTTTCATATTGCATTTAAGTTTTGTTATAATTTACTTGTATGCGCGGTGCCTAATCGGTCAGCATGGCCACTACCCCGAACCCAAACTTAATGGAAATTATTCAGTTACAGACGGCGCAAATAACACAACTCCTGCAGGCTGTGGCCCAGCTCACAGCGCAAGCAGCTAACCAACAACAACAGCCGCCGCTTCAGCAGCCCACACCTGCCGCCGCAACGCTTCCTACGTTTCGCCAGTACAACGAACGTGAGGAAGAATGGAGCGACTACTTCGCACAGTTTCAAGAACTCGTCGCGGCTCATCAAATTACAGGTCAAAAAGTGAAGCATCTGCTATTATCTGTGGTGGGCACCAACACCTTCGTGTTACTGAAAAAACTTTTCCCCGACGTATCTCCTCGTGATGTAGACTTTGAACAAATAGTAGAGGCACTAAATGCTCATTATGAGAGAAAAGTTCTCGTAGCTGCGGCACGGTACCGATTTTTCAGACTTAAAAAATTACCTGAGCAGTCACACCAGGAATGGATTACCGAACTGAAGGGCTTAACCCGCAAATGTAAATTTACTTGTTCTTGTGGACTTTCTTATAGTGACGAGATGTTGAGAGATGCGATTACACAGAACATTCAGGACCCCAGAATTAGGGCAGCAATTCTAAAACAGTCTGAGCCCTCATTAGACAGTGTACTGCAGCTTATTGAAGCGCATGATACTTTTGACTTAGCAGATATAGAAATGCAAAGCCACAGTGTAAATTCAGTGCGCCGCAACGGACGCTTTCCTAGCCTTAGTTCTCAGTATAGCACTAGTGATTCTTTAAATTCTACCATCCGTGCTGAACAGACAATGAACAGTAGCCAGTGTAAAAGTGCGACACAAAGATCGCCCCGTCGTGTTAGAAACAGTAATTTGAATAACGGGCGCCAACGCCCATTTCAGAAAAATGTACGTAAATCTTGCTCCCAGTGTGTGTCTCGCCACAAGCGTGCTCATTGCCCTAGTCGCAACGCAACCTGTTATCAATGTGGCAAATCAGGACATGTACTGTCTGTGTGTATGCAAATTAAAAACTCAAAGAACGGTACCGTTAGAAACAGTGCTTCGCAGAGTGCGAGAACAGTTCATTCTGTAAATGTTATACGGGCTGTGGAATTGAACAGTGCTTTCCTTGGATCTCAATTGCGAGAAAGTAGTTCTGCGCCTATGGCAAAACTATATAGTGCACCAGGTAGCAAGCGCCGACGAGCGCGTAAAACAGTGCAACGGAAAAGGGTTCGGGACAAGCAAAATGACTATGAACAGTGCATTCCTGTAGTGAAAATAGTGCCTTCTGCAACTGCTCCTTGTAATAGTGCCCAGTACTGTGTAGCTAGTGACAGTAGACATCAAGTAGCTACTCAAAAGTGTAGTGCAGTAGTTAGTAAATCTGGAGTAGCTTCGCATGCTTGCGCGGACGTCGATCAGGCGGTAGTGCCATCTAGTGACAGTGTTGTTAATCCGCTGCGTGCCGAGTCTGCGCCGCTTGCTTCACTACGCGGCCCGCGCAAGCGCAGTAAACAAACCGTAGCAGACGTTGCCCACATTCGCGCACCTGTCGAGCGCCACAAGCAAAATCTGTTTGTGACTCTCTTCATAGAAAATAAGACGGTGCAATTTCAGCTTGATACTGGTTCCGCTGTCACATAAATAAATAAAGATACTTATGAACTTCTGGGTTCGCCAAAATTGTCGCCGTCACAGCTAGTGTTAACAGCTTATACAGGTCAAAATATTCCCGTGCTAGGAACGTGTAGCCTGCCCGCCTCTTTTCAAGGTGTAACAAAAACAGTTGCTTTTGTAGTTCTTCAGGCCAAATCGACACAGAACATTTTTGGACTAGATGCTTTTGACTTGTTTGGTTTATCAATTCAAAGAGATGTGCTTCAAATTTCGTCAGTAGTGCCTCAAGATAAAATCAATGCATTGTGTGACAAATATAGTGACTTGTTTTCGCCGGAACTAGGTTGTGCAAAAGACTTCGTGGCACATGTAACTTTAAAAGAATCTGCAGTTCCAAAATTTCGTAAAGCTAGACCAGTGCCTATCGCAATGCGTGATACAGTTGCCGATGAACTTAAACGTTGGCAAGATAGTGGGGTGATTTCTCCTGTTTCTGCGAGTCAGTGGGCCTCGCCTTTAGTAATTATACCCAAGCCGTCAGGAAAACTTCGTCTCTGTGCGGACTTCAAATCAACAGTGAACAGTCAAACAATTGTAGACACTTATCCCCTGCCCCGACCTGAGGAACTGATGGGCAAATTAGGACAGTCTCGCTTCTTTTCTAAGATTGATTTAGCAGAGGCATACTTACAAATTCCGCTTGATGACGAGTCAAAAAAGTTTTTCGTGATTAATACTCACATGGGCCTTTTTCAATTTCAACGCCTACCCTTTGGCAGTTCTTCAGCCCCCGCTATTTTTCAGCGTTTTTTGGAACAGCTGACAGTTTCTGTACCGTGTTGCTCGAACTACTTAGATGATATTGTGGTATCCGGACGTACAGTTGAAGAACATTTAGTAAACCTGGAGTGCCTTTTCAAAGTATTGACTGCAGCAGGTCTACGTTGTAATAAAGCAAAGTGTTCGTTTTTTCAAACTGAAATAGAGTACCTAGGCCATGTGATTAATGCCCAAGGAATTCATCCCTTACAGTCACATCTTCGAGCAATCAAAGACTTGCCTCCCCCTAAGAATGTGCATGAATTGCAAGCAGTAATAGGAAAGCTTAACTATTATTTCAGGTTTATTCCCAATGCCTCTCAGATTGCAGCTCCACTGCATCGCTTACGTAGGAAGAATGTTCCTTTTGTATGGTCTAAAGATTGCCAGATTGCTTTTGACAAATTAAAGTCTGCACTACTCAGTGATGCATGTTTGATTCCCTTTGACCCACAGAAGCCTGTAGTGTTAGCAGTTGATGCCTCGTCGTACGGCCTGGGTGCAGTTTTGTCACATCGTATTGGTTCTCACGATCGTCCTATTGCCTTTGCATCCAAGCTACTGACGCCGACGCAACAGAATTACAGTCAGATAGAAAAGGAGGCCTTAGCAATCATTTACGGCGTCACAAAGTTTCATCATTATCTCTATGGCAGAAAATTCTATTTGTTGACAGACCACAAGCCTCTCACGTCGTTGTTCTCACCCACAAAGCCAATTCCGCCACGAACGGCACAAAAGCTTCAGAGATGGTCCTTGATATTGTCTAATTATCAGTATGAGATTTTGTACCGACCTACCACTAAACACGCCAACGCGGACACACTTTCCCGACTTCCGGTTGGCCAGGATGTATCGTTTGATTCTTCAGAAATGGCATGTTGTCAGATAGACTCCAGAGACGCTTCTGCTGTCGCAGACTTTCCTTTAAACTCTTGTCGGGTTGCACAGGAAACAGCTGCAGATGCAGACCTAAGTGTGGTAGCAAGTTTTGTTCGCTCAGGGTGGCCTGCCAGAGCCAAGGACATTCGACGATCTCTGGTTCGACGTTATTTTGCACAACGTCATGCATTATCTTTAAGTCAGGGTGTTCTGTTGTTACATACGGACAACGACCAAACGAGAGTGATTTTTCTTCGTTCCCTGCAACGTGAAGTGTTACGCCTCCTGCATCAAGGACATTGGGGTATTGTTAGGACAAAGCAACTGGCCAGACGTCAGTGTACCTGGGTTGGTATGGACGCCCAGATAGAGAGTATGACGTCACAGTGTACTGTTTGTGCGGAGCATCAGGCGGCTCCTCCGCAACGTTTCTCAGACTGGCCACGCCCCAAGGGACCATGGCAACGGTTACACATTGACTTTGCCGGACCTTTCTGGAATACGCGCTGGTTAATTGTTGTCGACGCTTTCAGCAAGTTTCCTTTTGTGATTGTCATGAATTCAACGATGGCGTCTAGTACAATCAGTGCCTTAACATCAGTGTTTTGTATCGAAGGTTTGCCTGAAACTATTGTCAGTGACAATGGACCTCAGTTTGTTAGGGCGGAATTTCAACAGTTTTGTCGTGTGAATGGCATTCAGCATATTACCACTGCACCTTTTCACCCTCAGTCCGATGGTGAAGCAGAACGTTTCGTTCGAACATTCAAGTCTCACATGGAGAAGATGAAAGGTCAGCACTCCAGGCAGCAAGCTCTTCAAATTTTCCTGTCTACGTATCGATGCATGTCACGTGACGGCCCGTCTCCTGCCGAGCTGCTACACGGCCGCCGTCACCGCACTCTCCTTCACCTGCTGCAGCCTCCCACGCACCGAGTCGGTTCGTATGGCGCTACGCGTTTTCAGGTTTCTACGCCGGTGCTGTACAGGTTGTTTGCTGGCAACAAGACAAGATGGACACCGGGCACCATTCAGCGCGTGCTCGGTCGCAATATGTATGTTGTACGTTCTTCCACAGGGTCGGAGCTGCGGCGCCACGCAAACCAATTGCGCTTGCACAGGCCGCGCGATCCTGTCTCCGGTTTCTTGATTCCAGACCCAGTTCACCGCCAGGGAGCACAGCCACATCGCTCGCCGCCGGGCCCAGCTTCCCCGGGCTACGAGCTCCCGATGGATGTCGACGCGCCTCCTACGCAGTCGGCCCCTCCGCCTCCGTCGCCGCCGCAGATGACAGCGTCACCGAGAGGGACTCCGGGACCGTGCGCCCCCCCCCCCCCAGCTTGGGCCACGCACCTCAGAAGATGACCTGCTCCCTCTGGGCGGGGGTGTGCTCCCTTCCTCAGGTTTCGCCGTGTTTCCTGGAGGATCGCAAGGCGGATGCCGGGGCGCGGACGGCGTCTCGATCCCAGCCTCAGCTACGACGCCCGTCCCACCAGTAACGCCCCCGCCCAGGCCCTCCTCCCAGTGCCGTCGCCGTGGCCCTCAGCCCTACGCCACGACGGCGCGGCGGTTTGGGGGAGAGGGGTGTGGTGTCGCACAAGTCTCAAGTGCGCGCCACCTACTTTCGCCACGCGCCGTCATGCACGCACGGCGCGGCGTTCTTACGACGTCAGCCACGAGCGCCCTCTGCTACAACTCCGCTCGTGGCCACCAGTGAACGACATCGTTCACTTGGGACTGAGTTAGCAACGAGTTAACACTTCGGAATCCGATAGGCACCAGTGAAGACTTGGCTATCAGGCACTAGGCAGGACTCTAGCTTTACTATGTATCAACATTCTGCAGTACTATGTAAAAGTTAAGTATTGTATAAATTCTGTGCAATATATATCTCGTTCTAATTTACTCTAGTGTTTCTAGTTTCTGGCTGCTCCCCTCCGTACCTGCACCAGCGTGCTATCTTTATTTCTGTGTCGGTCTCATTCCACTCGGCCACCGACACCTACAACGGAACGAGACACAAAAGCGGCGACGAGGCTGGGACACAAAACAAGAAACACTTCGCCCCGCAAAGAGAAAGAATTACTTAAGAAAAACTCTCAGTATTAACCCAGGTATGCCTGATCACAAAAGAAGTTCTAACATCATGCCATCACCTCAGCATGATTCGACGAAATACTCACATCGGCAGTCGCAGCAAGAGCGAGCCTGAAGGCCACACACAAACCGTTCCCAGGCCGTACCAGCGTTACTGTGCGTTCAAAGCCTACTGCCCTACCAACCCTCGATATCTGAGGGAGATAATTCCCTCTACTATTGTTCTAAAGAGGTCTCTTTTGTTACGTCTTTGGTCCATGATTATGTTGGTACCACACTAAGAACAAGCCACTTCGCTATCTTGTCAATAACGGTGCTTATCACTGCAGCGTGGTCTACTTACGAAACTCCAATCACCAACATTCTCCTCCGAATGCGAAAATATATTTGTACCTACATAGGTAGAAATGATCAACAGTATAAAATGCGAGAAATCAGAGCTCGAACGCAGAGATTCAGATGTTCTTTCTTCCCGCGCACTATTCGAGAGCAGAATGGGAGATGAATAGTATAAAGGTGGTTCGATGAACCCTCTACCAGGCACTTAAATGTGATTTGCAGAATATCCCTTGTAGATGAAGATGAATTAAAGGTGTCTCTGGGTACCTAGCAGACGGCAGTGCAGCCGAAATATAACCATGCGTTTTTAAATAGAGTAAACGAGGCACAACGCGCGAAGTGGCGGCTGTAAGTCATTGCGCGGCAGTCATTCAATATTGAAAGCAACCTTCCACATTAATATGAACGCACAAGTTCAATCACACGGGTGCAAACATATATAAACATGGGGCATTGATCATTAATAAAGGAATAAAATAATTGATGTACAGATAAACGAAAGTAATGGCGGAGAAGCACTTTAGAGTAATGAAAGCAGACGTTTTTACAGTTCAAAATGGAACACGACCACACATTCATTGAACGTGTTTCAAGGTAACCTGATTTGCACAATGTGTTGGTTTCTTAGAAATGCGTGGTTGCTTTATTTCAACTTAATTGGCAGAAGCGAAATCCTTGGCTTGTAAGAAAATCCAGCTGGAAGTATAATCAACATTTTCTCTCATTGCCAGCAGTTCCCTTTTGAGAACCTTGACAATGTTGTTTAACTCTGCAAAATCCCGCAGCAGATCAGTTTAAATGAAGCAGTTCAGAGGCGAGCAGCCAGGTTCGTTACTAGTTCGACCAATGACCGAGTGTCACAGAAATGCTCCGGGAACTCAAATGGGAATCGCTGGAGGAAAGACGATGTTCTTTTCGAGAAACTGTGGTGATGAAATTTAGAGGGGCGGAATTTGAAGCTGCCGCCTACTTACATTTCGCGTAAAGAACACAAAGATAAGAGAAATTAGGGCTCGTATGGAGGTATGTAGGCCTAGACATTCTTTTTCCGTCGTTCTATTTGGGAGTGGAATAGGAAAGGATAGTGATACATTGTACCTTCCGCTACGCAACCTACGCTGGATTGTGGAGAATCTATGTGGATGCAGAAAATCAATATCTTGGCGCTGAAGTTGACGACAGATGGACTCACCCAGCGCATACTGTGCAGAGAGTATAGCCGAGCAGACGACCAAATCCCCCTTGGTGATAGCTGCTAACGGAACCATGACATAGTGGGATTCGGTCTTGTTGTCAAATTCTTTAATTTTTACAAGAGCCGAAACAACATAACCATTCATTTCCTTAAAGTCTTGTACGCTGCGAAGACTCTTAATACATCTAGTGACAGTGGTACGTTTCAAACTTCTGACTATAACAATGGTTAATTATTTATGGACATCATTTAACATTTTCCCACGCTTTGGTGGTCCAAAGAAACTACGTACCATTTCCAGCGTTCCTAGTGTATTCCTGATATGTGGAATGTTGCATGTGTCGGTGACTACCAAATTGAAATTATGAGCTGCAAAATGAGAATATACGGTTTAAGGGTAGTCGGGTAGTCCATTTGTATCAATGCATGAGCCCCTTGCACTTTTCCCGATATGGATGCAGCTCCATCATAGCCCTGTACTCCTAAAAATAACACATCAAGGCCAAATGTTACCAAATTTTCAATTGTAGATACAGCTATTCCTTTGCCGGTCACATCCTGAGATACGTGGAAACATAACGGGCACAAACAGAGGGTTGCTCTATTCCAGCGATGTTAACAGTTTCATCCGCAAGAGCCGTGAAACCTTAGGCATCATTAATGCGCTGAACAACCCCTCCCAGGAGTTAGTTATTGATGGAACTAATGATCTGATTTCGGATTGGGGCCCTAATGTCGCGTTTACCAGTTCCTTCCAAACTTGCTCGTAGGTTTTCTTCACCTTTCGCGCGATATTTTAAAATGACGCGAAAGTTACACATTTCTTGTCATATTGTTTGTCAATTTCAATAGGCCCAAAGTTGGAGTGCCCCTTCAATCCAATTTCATGATGTCTACAGAAAATCGCCGTTTCGATGATAGGGACAATGCGTTTTCTATTTTTCTCCATCTGCTTAAACGAGCCTTGGTCGAAACAGTGTTTAATATCTTTTTTGTATTGTTCATCGCCATGTGAACAAAATTGTCACCATCGTGTACAGCAACCTTTATGGTAAGCATTGCTCGCATGGTTGTTGAAATATTTGTGCCCTACGCTAGATCAAATTTTCCTGACTTTGCAGAGTGGACGACATCGTAAGTTCAACCTGAGTTGGATCGAGGTGTATTTTTGGTTAGTATACTCTCCCAAAGAGGACGGTACCTTCTGTAAGTACTGTGTGTTTTTCGTTATGACAAGTTAGGGTAGATGTGGTCAGCAAAGCGTTGAAGCCCTGGTAACCTCCGAGTTTTCGAAGTGGAAGAATGCTCTTGATTACACAGCCTATTAAATAAAATGTTGACACTTTATGCTAGCATGGTAAATACAATAAAATCAACGGAAAAAATATTACATTTAGCCACAAAAATTGCACCATACCACAGACAATGGACTGATAAAATATTACATTGCCACTTACATAATTTTGAGCCTTTAGGCCAGTCAATCCATAAAATAAAAATTTGATATGTTAAACAGCACACAAAAGGTAAATTGAGCAAGTTAAACTTTTATTTTCAGAAATAGGGCAACATGTCCTTGTACTTTACCACGCATTGGTGGCGTCTCATCTGTGGTTTTGTAAAAAGTCCAAAAGGTAGGCACATTTTTGTTTCAATGCTTAACAACGTGTTTCTCGGACGCAAAGATAATTAAAAGTAGTTAGAGGTAATTACGCCTGTCGGGTCTGGAAAGGCTAATGAATTCCGCCTCATGTCCCAATTTGTGCAATAGTGTTTTAAACGTGTTTGAAATGTATTTCAAGATGATTCCATCGTCTCGTTCTTCCAGTCCGTTTGTAAGGTTAGGAATCGTGTTATGTGTCTGCTCGTGTGTCGTACTTTACTGCAAATGCTGCTAGAATGCTTATTCGCTATCTGCAACAGCCCACTGAGCCAGCGAAATGTAGGGGAAGCAATTACCATATTCATGCCCTAATGCGTCGTAATGACGCAGTAATTTGCATTTAGGACGATTCAGTTGTAGAGATTTTCTGAACACGTGTGTACGTTACTACCGATAAGATTCACAGCATACAGCACGTTAGAGGTTATATCGCCGAAAACTTGAATTGTCAGGCTGCAATTGTGTGGAACTGCAACATTTGTCACTGGCGTGAAGATAAGATTCACCACCTGCGTCCGTTGACCGTATCGGTAACACCCGCTTGTGAAGTGGCGTTCCATTCGAAGATAACTGGTTTGAATACTGGTGGTCGAAGAAATTTCCACCACCAATATGCGACTTCCTTAATCACCAATACCTTGTTTCAAAACTCAAACGCCTCTGCTTTGTTTCACGGAGTGAGAATGTGGCGACTTCAAGTTTATTGACTCTCATGGTGTAATTAGAGAAGGGTAGTCTACGTGGCACTCACTATCTTCACTCTACATTTAGACTTATGGTATCACTTTCAAATTTTGTGAAGGAGCAATTACAACTTTTATAAAGGAGCAAAACTCGTCTAATTAGTTATCTGACTGATCCTCAAAAATATTTTGTATGCTACGTGGCCACTGCAGATATCTTGATCATATTCTCTGTCACAATCCCGTCAATGTTCTTACAGACAATTTTCATTCGAGTGCCCACAATGGATGCAACGCAAAGTAGAATCGCAAAACATTTTTTCTTTTGGTATAATCTAATTCCAATGTCTCCCTAATTTTTTTAACTTCTATGCGGATATAAAGATCTTGAAGTCGAACTCATCACATGTTATCCCTGCAATATCGAACTTGTGAGTGAATCCTGCAATAATCTGATTCGCGAAATTCAATCCTCACGTACTAGAGCACTCGTCAAAGTGCTAAGCCGTTCGTGAACACTGCAGTGTACTATGCAATTACTATCGTCACTATTACCTTGTCCCCCACTTAACATCCCGTGTTGTCGTTCGGTAATTTTAGGAACTCCTCATTGGATCCCTTACCTGTTTCAGTACTTCATCCTGAAGTAGTCCGCGACCTTGTACTTCACCTGCACCACATCTTATGCCGCCTCCTTGTCCCCTCCTTCATACTTTGTTTGCTGCTGTTGCTAACTGCTTTCTTCATGGCTTGCACAGTCTATCCGCGAGAAGGTCGTAAACTCCACAAAATACCTAGGAAATACTACTACATAAGACTAAAACTGGAAAGAACACGTAGATAATGTAGTAGGAAACGCGAATCAGAGACTCCGTTTTACGCTTGTCCGTCTTCATTTGGATTATTACTGCCCCGTTGGAATCCGTATCGGGTGGATTCGACGGAGGACATCGAAAGAGTCCAAAGAAAGGCAACTCGTTTTGTATTGTCACGATACAGGGGAGGCAGCGTCACGTAAATGATACAGGATCTGGGATGGGAATCATTACAACAACGGCGATTATCGCTGCGGCGTGGTCTATTTATTAAACTCCAATCACCAACATTTTCCTCCGAATGCGAAAATATATTGTTGAGTCCCACCTACATAGGTGGAAATGATCATCAGAATAAAATACGAGAAATCAGAGCTCGAACTGAGAGATGCAGATGTTCTTTTTTCCCGCGCTATTCGAGAATGGAATAGGAGATGAATAGTATAATGGTGGTTCGATGAACCCTCTGCCATGCACTTAAATGTGATTTTCAGAGCATCCCATGTAGATGTAGATGCACCCTTCTGTTTAATTTTTATTTTTCGAGGCCATCCCTCTGCCCTCTATTCGGCTTCCTCTTTCACTTCTTTTATTTTTTTGTTTTTCAACTTGTGTCCTCTTCTTTTCATCGGCCTTCAGTTCTCTTATTTCCTTTTTTATAAAGCATTTTATAACTTTGTTAAATTCTTTCAGAAACTCTTCCGTTTGCTCTGTGAATTCGTGAGGCACGTGAATTCGTTGGAGAATAATATTGCGTCCGCTAGACGAGAATGATCTGTCCCTGTTCTGAACGTTCCAACCCTGATAGCAGCTACAGCATTACCGCAGCGTGAAGCGCCTCGTTCAACGTCGTCATTTCCGTTCTTATTCCTGTGCTGAACACTGCCTCAATCGAAATTAGATCGAAGTCTTTTCCCTCTTCAGAGTTTGGCTGTGTTTCGAGAATGACCATTTGATTCTCTCCTGTGTAGGTTGTACAGTTAATCTTTTCTTTGTTTCTTCATTTGTGTGGCCATGACGTCCGTAGCTGCAGCTGGCCAGTTTTAAAGAGCTGTTTTGACCTCATCGCCATCAGGGGACATTTACAGAACTGCTTAAACCCTCCCTCCTCGCACCCCCTGCGCGTGTGACGGCCCTTACGGAGGTTTCCCGTCTGCGTACGTTTGTCTGTGCCGCGGCACTGGCCCTGGAAGCCCCCATCCCAGAATCGAACCTTTTTCAAAGCGGTTGGCGAGAGTGCATCCCTGCCTGTCTGGTGACTCCCTGCTAAACCGCTGCAGCCGGCAAGAATCGCACCCTGCAATAGCCTCACAACAATTAAATATTCCCCTGCACAGAGTAAATGCAACTGACGACCCCTATCATCCTATCACATCTCCTAAACTACGATAAATTAAATTAAAATGATAAAAAAAACTGATAAACTGGCTCCTGTCACTTCACAGGACAAAGAAATGAATAAAATTATCATAAACAGATTCAATTAAACAATGCCCCACATTTCTGCCACCTATTAATTTCACCCGTGAACGACCTCGGCCTTGTCTTCTTTTAACGCTTAGGGTCCTGGAAATTACATTCTGCAACACTTCAGTTGTTGCAGCCGCCTTCCTCTGTGTCTGTTTCGCTTCCAACCTAACTATTGCTCTCCATGTGATAGCTTCGAGTTAGTCATGTTGTTGTTCCATTGCACAATGCGCTACATGATCTTAACTGCTTGTGTAATTCGTTTGGTAGAGTAAACACCAACGCCTTCTGCAGCACCTTACCGTTATTGCTAATATCTCGATGCGGTAATGTTGTTTTCTCTGTAGAACCTACAGGAAGCCGTTGAACCATTTTAGTTCATTCTGCCGATAACAATACTTCAGAACCTAAATACCTCAACAGATTCTCTAAACATTGTTAGTTCCTTTTTGTCCTGTTTTCCCGCAGTTGCTCTATTATATTATAGTGTAGATATTTAGGTTATCCGTATATTCAACTGAATAATAATAGATTTTATTGCCATATGCATTTCGCCTTTATTTGGAAGGCATCATCAGTGACCTGTAATATATAAATAATTATGTTTTACCATATTTCATATTTACTTTTCTTAGTATTTTAGGTTATAAACAGGTCTGGTGCGTTAATTATGTGTAGTTAATGATATTTGGTTGTTATTACTTACAATATTTCGTGGATCCTGCTTTACATGTCGTCCTGATTGCTGACTTCCGGTTGTCTCCTTCGGTTATGTTCCTTTTACATTTTTTTTTCGCACTTCACAGCTAGCATCACAAGGCACATGCCATTTTGTTTGTCTTGTGTTTTTGTTTTGGTTGGTATTGCCAACTGCTGAATGTGTGTTTGTCCTATCTTTGGCTTATGTCTGTGTGTGTGTGTGTGTGTGTGTGTGTGTGTGTGTGTGTGTGTGTGTGTGTTCGATGTAATTGCATAGAGAACTACACCAGTTACTGATGTATTGATTAATTTATTTAATGACTCCTGATTGTTAAGGGAGGGAGGGAGGGACAGAAGAGTGAGTGTGATAGTGAGAGAGAGGGAAATAGACAGAGGAAGAGAAATAGAGACGGAGTAAGAGACAGAGAGATAAAAAGAGAGAGAGAAGAGAGAGAGAGACAGAGACAGAGACAGAAGGAGAGAGAGAGGGAAGAGCGAGGGAGGGAGATGGTGGGGAAGGGGGAGAGAGATGTGTGTGTATGTGTGTGTGTGTGTATGTGCGTGTTTTTTTACCTTTCTTCTTTATTATTATTATTATTATGAAACTTTGTGTTTGTGAGTGTCTATGTGTGTGTGTGTGTGTGTGTGTGTCAATTTTTCTCTTTATTACTGTCTCATATCTTTCATTAGATTTAACAGTGAGTTTTCATTGAAGTTTGTCTGTTCATTTGTTAATTGTTTGTTCTCGGCTATGGCTTTCTGGATATGGTAGTATCTTGTGTTTGCATAAAGTGTGTGTTGTGGTTGTTGGTCCTGATAATTTTCATGTTTTGGTCTATATTGGTTGGGTGATGGTGGTGTCGTTTCAAGTGTTCAGCAAATGTGGAGCGGTTTGTTTCATATTTCCATCTGATATGTTCTTTGTATCGTGATTTCAAATATCTGTTTGTCATTCCTATGTACTCTCCATCAAATATTTGGCATTAAAGTTCACATATACCTGATCCTTGGAATATATCTTTCTTGACTTTTGGTTGTAGATTTGTTTGTAGAGATCGGGCAGTTATATGCTATGTGGAGTCCTTTTTTCTTTAGTACGTTTGTCACTCTGTGTGTTAATTTGTGTGTGTATGTCTCAAACAATTTGGTTTGTTTCTGTGTGGTGTTGTCATTGTGTGTATTTGTTGTTTGGTTTTTGTGTTTGGGTGTTGTATATTTTGCTGCTTGTTGGTTTGTTTGAAATGTTGTGTTTGTTCTGTATTTGTCTATTAACATTCTGATTGAGCTTTGAATTACTTGTGTGTCATAATCATTGTTCCTTGCTACTTGTACGATTATGTTCATTTCTTTTTGTTAGTTCTTCTTGCTGAGAGGGATTCTGTTTAGCCTATATAACATGTGTCTAAACGCAGCAAGTTTCTGGTTTTGGGATGATTGGAGGTAGAACGTATAATCATGTTTGTCACTGTTGGTTTTCGATAAATCTTGAATGAATGTTTATCATTTTCTTTTTCTATTTTTACATCAAGGAAATTTATTTTGCTGCCACTTTCTCTTTCGGGTGTGAACTTAATGTTTTTGTGAGCTTTGTTTATTTCAGAGCGAAGTTCGTCTATTTTTTCATTTGGCTAATCTATCAGACATATTATGTCATCTACATATCTGTGCCAATATATGACTTTAAATCTTCTATCTGTCTCTACCTTTTCAAGTATATGGTTTTCTAAGTGACTGATGAAAATTTTAGCTAAGGTTCTTGATATTGGGGATCCCATAGGTAGTCTGTCATCCTGTAGATAGTATTCGTTCTCGAACTGGAAGTGATTTTGTTCGGTAGTTATTTTCAGCAAACTTGTTATTTGTGATACTGCTTCTGTAGTGAGGCTGCTGTGGGCTGTTAGATTTTGTTGTATGATTTCTATTGTTTCTTTGATGTTGATGGATCTGTACATATTTTCTATGTCAAATGAGAGTAGTGATGCTGTGTGTGGTATTTGTATGTTCTGTATCTGTTGTATTAGGTCACATGTGTTTTGACTGTCTTGTCATTTTCTATGATGTAGTTTTTTGAGATTATTTTTTGGAGATGTTTGGCTATATGGTATGTTGGGACATTCTCGAAATTTATACCTGGTCACAGAGGGATCTGCTGTTTATATATTTTTGGTTGGCTGTGGAGTGTTGGTACTTGTAAGTTATTCTGTGTTACGTGGTATTTCTGTTTGTCACTGAGTACATTATGGATGCTTGTCAATGTTTTCTTTACACTTGCCTGTGGTTGGGTCTGATTTCAATGTTATTATGTTGTTGGCTTTTACATATTCTTTAGTTTGTTTTATGTATTGTTCCTTGTGCATCAGTACTGTTACATTTTCTTTGTCTACTTTTGTTACTACAATGTTGTTAGATGTTAAGTTTTGTTTCAGTAATTTCATGGTGTCTATGCCTGACTGGTTGTTTTTGTTTAGTTCATGTCGTTTTTGTTTCATTATGTTTTTTATTTATTTCTTTACCAATTCACTAGTGGGACCTATGTTTATTTTACTGTTGTTCTTCACTTGTGAGGATATATTCACTTTCTACAGTGAGATTTTCTATGTAATTTTTGTCTAATCTGCTATTGGTGCAATTTTTCAAACGTTTTCCTAATAGTATTTTTTTGTTTGAAGTGTAATTCTGTGTCAGTAAGATTTACTAAACATGGGTGAATGTCTGTTGGTGTTGTTCTGGATTATCATTCCAAATGTAAATATGGGCCTGTGTCTTCTTGGCTTTTAATTTTATTCTTTTTTGTAAATGTAACGTAAATAGGAAATATTGTAAAACATAATCATGTATATATTACAGGCCACTTATGATGCCTTCCAAATAAAGGTGAAATGCTTATGACAATAAAATCTGTTATTAATGAGTTGCATAGTCGTATAAACTAAATATCAATACTATAATATAGATCCCTAAACGTTTCGACCAGTATATATATATATATATATATATATATATATATATATATATATATATATATATATATAGTACTCGGTATCCCGGCAATCCGGACAACTCGGCCAGACCCCACACACTCCCTGGAATTAACATGTGCTCGCATAATGCAGGATAGAACTGAAATGCTAGCGTGTAGCAGTTACAAGCTATGTATGGACCAGAAATAATATTTTCTTGTGCTACCTACATGCTATTTATGACTCCGGTGGGTTTCATTAATGCAGTATGAGAGGGGCTTTTTAATACTAAAGACAGTCAAATGAAAACTACGGGAGTGCATTTTTTCACAGTGTCGTTTACAATCAGCTTAGGCGTGATGGACGAATAATGAACTCGGTTACAGCAGAGAACAGTGACACCCATGTGACGCGGCCACGCACCCTTTGCCGCTCAGTCTGCCTACAGTCTTTGTCTTTTCTTAACCGCGTTTTATGAAGTCCATGTGAGTGTAAGTAGCGAATTTGCTTTGTTAGCTATTATCTTACATTTATTTTGTGTTACTGTATTCCATCGTTTGTATTGTAAGGTAACAACAGGAAGTATTTTATAACAAAAATAATACCTGTACTATTTTTAACACCATTCCCGATAACCCGGCATTTTCACAAACTTGGCCAACCTTCGGTCGACATTAGACGGAGTTTTCGGGACTCTACTATATTCGCGAGTGTGTTTGCCTCTGTAACTTACAAAATAACAGGTGACGGGAAATTCTAATGCGGTAGGTCAACACAAGAAATGTTACACTTTCTGCGGAGCTATGAACATAGTTTATTGTATCATTTTGCAAAGAGTTACACCACAAAGATATAATTTTTAAATGGAACAATAGTTTTTTCTATCGTGTATTGGATTCGTTTAAACCAGCTGCGTCCAAATCAATTTAAACTACATTCCTGTAACTGTTAGTTTCGGAGCTACAACCCTTCAAAGTTCCGGGGGCGGAGGCTGCGATAGCGTATCTGACTGGCCGAGTGGCTATCCCCTGGGGCACGGCCCACTGTCTCATGACTACTAGCCAGTCAGCTATGCTGTCGTAGCCTCCGCCCCCGGAACTTTGAAGAATTGTAGCTCCCAAACTAACAGTGATAGGAATGTAGTTTAAATTGATTTGGACGCAGCTGGTTTCAACGAATCCAATGCACGATAGAAAAAACTATAGTTCCATTGAAAAAAATTATATCTTTGTAGCGTAACTCTTTGGAAAATGATACAATAAACTATGTTCATAGCTCCGCAGAAAGTGTAACATTTCTTGTGTTGACCTACCGCATTACAATTTCCCGTCACCTATTATTTTATAAGTTACAGAGGCAAACACACTTAGTGAAACACCCTGTATGTGTTTGTGTGTGTGTGTGTCACAGCAGGTAGGTTGGCTACATGAGAAAGCCTAGTCACAAGAGGCCGAATGCTCATGTATTTGAAGCCACCGACTATAAGCCACCGACCTCTCGCGAGAGAGAGGAGAAGTGTAGACATAGATTGATTAAGAACGGACGACAGCGGCTGCTACGGCTGGCAGTGCGATGAACCATGTGAGGACGCGGTGGCAGCGAGCAGGGGAAGGCGCGGGTTGCATACAGCCCTCAGCCCTCACGGCTCAGCCCTGCAGGCAGTAAAAGGATATAGACCCTCTAATAGCCAGGCGTGATGCAAACTTAATGCGCGCCGTACAGCGGGAGCACCCCTTTAAAAAAGACGCCAGCGGGGGCGTCATTAAATTTTCCGCCCACCATACTCTGCTTGGCCGCGCGGGGCAGGCGTCGTAAAAGAGGTGCGGCGGTCGCCGGTACACGGCGCCTGCGGGCAGCCTCTGGTGGCTCTGAAACTGTGGCTGCGAGGCGCACCAGCGCTGCCGGCCGCAGTTCCTGTAACTATGATAAACAGAATCACACACTAAAATAGTGAGTGAGGTAAATATAGGAAAGGTTGGGGAAATGCCAGCCGACTATATTAAAACCCCATACTGCTTCAACAAGCCTTTCAGTATAACAATTGGAAGTAGGGAGCAGTGGGAGAAAATAGTTCGACACCGTACGGGGGGATATCGTCTGGTTCACTGACGGGTCAAAATCAGACCAAGGTGTTGGGGCCGGGGTATATGGGGTGCAGCCACGACTGGAGGGCGTCATCTCTCCATGGAAACTGGCCTCAGTATTCCAGGCCGAAATCACTGCCATCAGGGCATGTGTGGAGGAGAATTCGCGTAGGTGCTACAAAGATCGGAGCATCTATATCTATTCAGACAGCCAGGCAGCCCTGAGATCACTGGCAGCTCCTGCAACAAGGTCTAAAATTGTTGCAGAATGTCACAGGGTTCTGGTGGAGCTAGGGGAAAGCAATCGAGTAAACCTATTGTGGGTCCCTGGCCACTCGGGGATCAGTGGCCGCGCGGCGGCCTATACACAGTCGTGGTAGTTTTTGGCCCACTTTAGGTTACGGTAATAACACTAAAAGTGGGACTTTGCGATCGTCTTTTTACAGCTCGAAATTTAAATGAAAATAACGGCTTAACTATTAATCTGACACGAAAATTGAACAACCGAATTTGTGTATCACTTTGCTCTGTTATGTTTTTTTTTTTTTCATATCTCGTAGCGTTTCAAAGATATTTGAGAAAATAACGGCTATTTTGGGATGTATGTCTGTCTGTCTGTCCGTAACGTGTTCCCTGTTTTTAAGACGAACCGTTCAACCGATGAGCACCAAATTTTACAGACATGATTGCAGGCCGCCAGAGACCAGAACCTCCCTGTTTCAAATTTTTTGGACAAAAAATACGGTAGTAATACCAAAAAAGCCGTTTTTAATGTAATTGTAATTGCAAACGAACCGTTCATCTGACACGAAAATTGATTAACCTCATTGGTATAGGGAAAAATCTCTACAACTTAGCTTTATGTTTTTTTCATATCTCGTATCGTTTGAGACATATTTGCAAAAATATCGAAGATTTGACGCCCTCCATTAAATTAACGAAAACCAACCGTTCCGAGATGTCACGTGACATTCCTCGCCCAGAACTCTCTCGGGCATACGCCACCTTGCGTTGCGTATTTGATGATTTTCTTATTGTAACTTACACGTTGTCATTTCAAAGCAATGGCGCACAGAAGAATTAACAACAACACTAGAAATGCCATATTAGCATCAGTTAACAATGTCCATCATTAGTATGAGATTAAAGGACTTATGTTTCGTTTGATAGTCGTACCGTAGTGGGCAAGGTGTTGGGCTATGACGCCTAAGGTCGGTTGTTCGGAACCCGCCACTACCAATTTTTTTTTTTTCCTAAAAATGTTTCAGACACTCTTATTTATTAATTTTTTATTATTTAGATTATTATTTTGGTCCAAATGTTTGCAAAAACTTATAAAACTACAAATGTAAAGTGGGCCGTAAAACACGTCAGTGCGATTTTTTTTACTTGACATGAAGTGGCGCGAGGGATGCTTCGCTGAGACTCACTTCCATCGGACTGCCTCGGCAGCCGGCGGCGTTGGCGGCGTAGTGGCGGATACAGCAGTTCTATACAATAAAAGAGCTTTAACAGCTGACTTACTTATTAAAATGTGGTGCTCAGATAAGTTTGGTGCATTATGATAACTGAAGTACATTTGCATGTATAAATTATCACTAAAATAATCGCTTCTCATCTTGAGACACACTGTGGAACAACAACAACTCAAAAATTTATAGCTATGAAGATGTTCCACTTCTGTATTACTAACATTCTCTATACAAATCAAGGTGTTTAATTTTATATACATAAAGGTGTTTCTTTTTATACATAAAAAAGACACAAATTTTCACGTTACATTTTCACATTATAAATTTACAAACTGTAAGGCAAACAAAAATTTTTTAAAATGAATGAAAAAACTGTGGCTCGTAAATTCAAAAGTTTATTTTTGCCTACTAACACAAATACCTAGCAAAGCAATTACCAATCGACAACCATAATTAATGTTTCTACAAACCTCCTATAAAATAAAATAGTACAATTTTATAAATTTATAATCTGAAAATGTAACATAAAAATCTAATGTAAAATGTAACGTGAAAATTTGTGTCTTTTTTATGTATAAAAAGAAACATCGTTGTGTATATAAAATTACACACCTTGATTTGTAAAGAGAATCTTACAAATACAGAAGTGGAATATCTTCATAGCTATAAGCCTTTCAGTTCTTCTCGTTCCACAATGCGTCTCAAGACGAGAAGTGTTTGTGTTCGTGATTATTTATACAAACAAATGTACTCCAATTATCATACTGCCCCAGACTTATCCTAGCACCCCTTTTTAATAAGTAAGTCAATTGTTAAAGCTCTTTTATTATGTGAAACTCTTTTTTAAAATTTTCCATATTGTTGCAACCTATATTTAGATCTTAACAGGCCCAGGCCTTTCAATGTGTATAATAAATCATAGAGGCACCTGATGATGAACCCTCAATGGCCATTCTTTGAAAAATTGACAGTGGGTCTACAGTCACTGTTTCACCATGCACCTTTATGGTATGGTTCATACTAGCCAAAGACATCACCACATTCTTTTTAGACGGTTTCAAGTTACCAAAATTACAACCAATAAAACTCTGAATTGTTCTGGTACCAATTTCTAGGACTTGGTAACTATTTATTTTTGAGTTTCTGTTTATCCCTGTCTAGAGAGACATCAGTGAATTCACTTCTGGAAAAGGAGGATGTTCGCTGAGCCACTCATAGGTCTTTGCTCGGTCTTGTCCACCCCTAATTTGCCGTGACACTTGGAGATCAACATGCTGGTCCCCACTGGACAGAAAATGCTCCCTGTAAGTTGAAGAGCGAGTAGTTCTCATTGTGGGAAACGGGACCTTCCCCAGACATAAGCCGCAACAAACGTACAGTATGCCCAACAATCAATTTCCCGCCTACAGGTGCAGGGCGATGTGTAATGTACTGTGTAGTTCTACTAGTAACTAATACCTTTATTCCATTTAGTGTTCATGTATTTGTAGATAATAAAACACTTCCAACTGTCGTCGTACAACGCATTTTGTGGAATATCAAAACTCTCCAGGTGTGTCAGCATACTGCGTCACCAGTTACTTACGAGGTGTGGTGTGGAAAGGTCGGTATAACTCGGTGAAACACCCTGTAGTTGCTTCTGCGACCTAACGGGGTAGATGGAGTGAGGACTCACTAGCTCGCTCTTCGTTTTGCAGACGCACAAATAAGGGAAGTGCTTGTCATCATTCCAGCGTCATGCTTTCCCTCATCTTCTACCCCAACCCCCCCCCCCCCTACCCACCAAACCCGCCCTCTCCCGCTGCCACCTGACACAGCCTCAGAACTAAATTTATCCCTCAGTACTGTTCTACCGGACTTGAATGAGGTATAGGCCACAATGCCACAATGTCCTCAAACAAAAAATGTAAGTCCAAATGATCAGTTGCTCACAAAATAACAGACGTTTATGACAATATAATGCCAACATTAACAAAATTTAATAAATCTTAGTTAATAGACGGCCACTTTCTATAACTCTGGCCTTTACCTCCATCACCATGGCCTTACGTTTGTTTCATCGTCTGTCATTTCAGTTCTTTTTTGATCTACTAGTGACCTCCCCGGGTTATTTCTCTCCGTCATGAAAGCCCTCCCCCAAAAGTACGTCAGCACTTCATTTTTAAAGTTTTGTAGTTTTTTGAGTTACTTCCTAATCCTGAATAATTTTATATTGTATCTAATATTCTTCAGTCCTTCCTACCATTAGCGCTGTTACTTGGGCCCATTGTGGAGATTTGTCACCGCTTGGAGTGGCCGCGTGGTCTAAGGCGTAATGCTACGGACTCGACTGTTGCTCGCGCCGGAAGTTCGAATCCACCATCGAGAATTTGTGTGTGTGTGTGTGTGTGTGTGTGTGTGTTTTCTCATTAGTGTAAGTTAGTTTCTGTAGTTTCTAAGTCTAGTGCCTGAGACCATAGTAGTTTGCTCCTATAGGTTTACAAACATTAGAACATTTCTGAACATTTGCCCGCCAGGCAGCTAGCTCCCCGTAAGACTAATGTTTGTTTCTCGAGATCACCTGCCTGCCTGGCGCCCTTTCCCGCGATGACGAGTTATGTTCGTTTCGTAACTTAGTCCATTTTAACATGTCTGTACCCCTTTTAAATGAATTTCCATACACTTTTTAACGTGTTGGTTTCACTTACCATTTCAGGTCATTTTAATTAAACTGGCGTACTTGTAGACTCTGTTCAGTACCATTAGTTTACAAGATTTTAATGACTAACTCTGATTTTGGAGTTTAAGGTAATCCGTTTTATTCACTTTACTTTACCTACTTCATAAACTGCGTTAGATAGCCTGTACGTAACGTCAATTATGTGTCCTTTACAGAAGATCAGAAGATTTACAAATACATGAAACGCGTCATTGATCATTTAAAATATTTCCAACAGGAACGGTTTTTTATTTCTGGAATCCTGAGACGAGTATTAAATCGTCTGACGGACGGGGACTCATAAATAGTCAAAAGGGTCGTCTTTCTGCTCAACGCCCTGTGAAGTTTCATTTGAGATTGTTGTAAACCGACCTGATGTCTTTTTCTGCCAATTGCCAGCGGCGGTCTGGCTGGAAAGTTTCTTTTGGCCACTCATAACGGAGCCACGTGCTTTGAATGCAGTGCCTCGCGGTTGTGATCCCCGTCCCGGTGGCCTTCTGTTCGTGTTCCGGGCACATGGTGGCGTTCCGGAGAACAGGGCTGAATTTCTGTCCTGTGAAGTTCTGAACCCTTGCCGTTTATCCCTGTGTCGACACCTAGCTGTTTGTAGAGTCCCTGAAATGTTCAAATGTTTGTAAATCTATCGGACCAAACTGCGTGGTCATCAGTTCGTAGCTTACAAACTACTTAAACTAGGGTAAACTAACCTAAGGACAACACACAACTCAAACCTCCGACAGCGAGCAACCCCGCGTTCCGCAGCGAGGCGCTTTAGACCGCTCGGCTACTCCACCGCGGCTGAAGAGTCCCTGAGTCCGAGGGTTAACCACAGTGTGCGACGCCTCCTGACCTCACATACGAAGGTTGTAGGTGCACACTACCCAAACTTCTGCTTCGTATTGGGAGATAATTACGCGGCTCGAAAATGTGAAACTTTGTGCTGTCAATAATAATTGTGTCGATTAGCGTGACACGGTGCCAGTGTTGAGATAGCCTGTGGTCACGCCTGACTAATTTTAGACGCTATCTGTGCTGTTTGTGTAGTGGTGAAAATAAACATGTTTGGCAGAGTTCACTCATTGTACTCTGTCACTCTGGTAATACGGGTAGCGACGCTTTGAGTACCTCTAAAGCTGACGTTGTTAAAATTAGCATTTTGTTTTCTGTCCCTTAATTACTGCCCCGTGTTAAAATGCAACGTTGATTTGTCCCGTCATCTGTGTTAATGTGCTTTTGCCTGTTGTGCACCGGCCTACATCGATCGTAAAACATGTGACGGAACAGCGAAATGACACTGGTTGCGACGTTTTGAGCCGCTATCACGGCGCTCGATAAGTACCCAGCCAGTGCACTGTCGTATCCCTCGGGTGGCACATTGACGACATGTGGGTACCGGCTACTACTTCCCTGTTAACGGAGTGAGAGAGAGGCTCCTCGGGAAAACAGTGGTGGTGAACAGAGAGGAGAGAGGTGCTAAATCGAGTAAAAATTGAGTTGACAAAAGTATTTATTTCTCTTTAGCCTTATTAGGAGAGGTGTCTCACATTTGCTGGTTCTTTTACTCAATTATCATCAACGTACTGCGAATGAGCTATATATTCGTTCTTACCCACAACTGACATACAGTGACTGAAGCTAGCTGACCCACAGCTATAAGGAGACATAACACTTGGTCATGTATATTCCTACTTACAGAAAGGATAACGTCAATATCTACTTGGAGACAGATGCTGACTTGCCTCTTCTGACTCACAAAGAAATACTTTAAATGAAATTGTTATTTAATGCTTTTGCCCCTTGGGTACCCCTCCCCACTGTTTGCTGCAGCTGCATTCCTCGAGATATCACCATGGTGACATCTGGGGACTGATCACACGAAGTGATGGGTGCTATCGACAAAGGTTCGCAAATCGATTCCGTATTTCTTGATTTCCAGAAAGCTTTTGACACCGTACCTCACAAACGGCTTTTAATCAAATTGCGTGGTTATGGTATATCGCCCCAAATTTGCGATTCGATAGGGGATTTCTTGTCAGAGAGGACACAGTTCGTAGTAATCGATGGTAAGGCATCGACTAAAACAGAGGTGATATCGGGCGTTCCACATGGTAGTGTTATTGGTCCTCTGCTATTCCTTATTTACATAAACGATTTAGGGGAAAATCTAAGTAGCTCTCTTAGGTTGTTTGCAGATGACGCCATCATTTACCGTCTAGTAAAATCATCTGAATATCAAAACCAACTGCAGAACGATCTGAATAAGATATCAGTATGGTGTAAAAATTGGCAATTGACTCTAAATAATGAGAAATGTGAAGTCGTCCACATGAGTACGAAAAGAAATCCGTTAAACTTTGTTTACAACATAAATCAATCAAATGTGAAGGCCGTAAACTCTACAAAATACCTAGGAATTACTATTACTTCAGACTTAAACTGGAAAGAACACGTATACAATATCGTGGGAAAGGCGAACCAGAGACTGCGTTTTATTGGCAGAACCCTTAAAAGATGCAACAGAACTACTAAAGAAACTGCATACACTGCGCTTGTCCGTCCATTTTTGGAGTATTGCAGCCCAGTGTGGGATCCTTATCAGGTGGGTTTGACGGAGGACATCGAAAGAGTCCAAAGAAGGGCAGCTCGTTTCGTATTGTCACGGGACAGGGGAGACAGCGTTACGGAAATGATACAGGATCTGGGATGGGAATCATTACAACAACGGCGCTTATCGCTGCGGCGTGGGCTACTTGCGAAACTCAAATCGCCAACATTCTCCTCCGAATGCGAAAATATATTGTTGACTCCCACTTACATAGGTAGAAATGATCATCAGAATAAAATAAGAGAAATCAGAGCTCAAACAGAGAGATTCAGGTGTTCTTTCTTCCCGCGCGCTATTCGAGAATGGAATGGGAGATAAATAGTATAATTGTGGTTCGATGAACCCTCTGCCAGGCACTTAAATGTGATTTGCAGAGTATCCCATGTAGATGTAGATGTAGATGACGCGGGCGTCGACTACTGTGGAAGGCTGCACGGTAGATGTTGCTGGATGGCCCTGCTGATGGCTGACTGCTTCACATCTCGCTGCCTTCCTACAGCCTATCTTCTTCGGCTTATTTGCAACCACTCACATGCTCTTTGAGCTATTCTCGGCCACCCACGGCAACCTGACTGACTGACTTGTGCTGGGCTGAGACTCCTTATGTACGCCTTCTCAAGGCTCCTTTTCACATGTTACTAGTGTTTCGGCACGTACCCGTCCGATTTCTCTCCAAAGGTCCTAACGCTTCCACTTACTAAGCTATTTCAGCGTACTGCGGCTGGGCGAGGCACTTTCCCTGTCGCAAGGCGACCTTGTTGTTCTCGCATAACGTGTGTGTTATGACACTACCGACCGCCCCGTCCGGCGCGAGCTGTCTGCCAGCCGGCCGCCCACAAGTCATGAGTGGATTTACTCAAACTCGTACCTCCCTTAACCCTCCTACTACCAGAATTTTTTTGTTACACTGAGTACCATTGGGGTCAATATGACCCCAAGTAATTATCACGGGATATATTGGCAGTATTTAATTTATTTTAATGAACTAACACAAAAGCATACATTACTGATTGAAACCAGGTGAAGTAGATATATAAGCACTTACAGATCTTGTCTCAACGCTTGATCTTATAGATCCTTACATGTAAAACAAAACATCTCTTTACATTTAAAACAAGGAATGTCTGAATTGTGTTTATAGACAAAGGAAAAGCATCTTCTGCACGTTTCTGGATGTTTTCTATCCACTGAACGTTTGCACAGGTAGCACCGTCCACGTTTTACCCCCGTATCCACTTGTTCTGAAGGAGGAGGAGGACGAGGCAGAGAAACTTTGCTGCGCTGACTTCTGTCTTTCTGTACTAGACTTGTTCCCAGTCCCAGAAGAAATTATGTTCTTTTGTAGTTGGTTTTTTTATTCCAGTCAGGATTTAAGTCCAACCAAATTATGAAAGCATTCAGGGCACTAATATCCAAAATATTATAAAAAATCACCATGGGCCATCTTCTTGTCATACGTTTTGTGGTTTAGGTTCTGACTAACTTGTTCATAGTGTCTACACCTGATTTTGTTGCATTATAGGCTAGTATAATGGGTTTCGCTGCTTTGCCGTCACCTATTTCCTCCCTGAAATGCATAGTACTCAGAAAATCTCCAACGTCTTCATCAGAATCTTCAGTTGATTCACTACCTCCAGAAATAACACCATCAATCACTTCGTCGTCATCAAACGCTGTATCTCCTAATTCCTCTTCTTCATTCAAAATTGCTTGTATTTCAACACTACTCAGACGTTTTCTAGACATAATGTAGTTCTTTCACACGCTGCGACAAAACACTAGCAACAACTGAGGCAACACACAACCACTGCTGAGGAAAGAAACTACAACAATGCGTATAAATAAGTGGAAAGTGTTAGTTTCATTGTTGCTGGTGTTTCCTATAACATCTGTTCAACGTAATATTCGCTGTTCGGTTTTTATAATGTTACATTCAAGAAACAAAACAAAAAAATTTAGATTAGGGTCATGCTGACCCCAGTGGTACTCAGTGCATAGTCCATGAATAAATTTTGATATGTTGTAAATGTAAAACTGAATAATATGCCATTGCATACAAGCAAGTTAGAGAGACAAAGTCATAAATTTTGAAAATAATCGCATTGAAAATAAGGGAGATATAAATTTCAAATGTGCCTATGGGGTCATATTGACCCCAGTGGTAGTAGGAGGGTTAATTAATGCAGCCATGACAGCACACAGAACGTGAGCAGGCACCGTGAGCACCCATCCCTCAGCTGAAGCGTTTAAGTGCGGCCTTGAGCTGGCCAGTGCTGCTGGTTGGCGTGGCTAGTTAGCTGTCCCACCAAAGAACCCGGATGCCGTAATGTTCCGGCGGGAATCGGAACCCTTTCGTATGACTTAAGCCTACATCTACATACATACTCCGCAATCCACCGCAAGACCGTAAGGTGCGTAGCGATGGGTACACTGTACCACTACTAGGCATTTCCTTTCCTATTCCACTCCCAAATAGAACGAGGAAAAAAAGAATGCCTATATGCCTCCATGCGAGCCCTAATTTCTCTTATCTTGCCATTGTGATCACTACGCGAAATTTAAGTAAGTAGTAGCAAGATGGTACTACACTCAGCTTCACATTCGGTCCCTCTAAATTTCCTCAACAGAAATTCACGAGAAGAACGTCGTCTTTCCTCCAGCGATCGCCATTCGAGTTCCCGCAGCATTTCCGTGACACTCGCGCAGTGCTCGAATCTACCAGCAACGGTAGATGTTGCTTGTCTCTGAACTGCCTCTATGTCTTCCTTCAAACTGATCTCTGCGGGATTGCAATACTCAAGATTACTGAAGAAAAAATATACGGTGTCCATTAAAAAAGAAAACATACGTTTGTGTTAAAAAACACATTTGCTTTCGTTATTGAATGTTTCCAAATATGTAAATTCATGGGCCCCAGCCGTAAATTGATACCGGTGAAAGTCGTTTTCCAATAGCTGTTATTGTTCCAGAGATATTTTGGGTGGACAAGATAGTTGGGACACCCTGTATATAAACCATTCAAATGCAGCTGGTTGGCTGACATTTTGTTCCCTATTTGACCTTACGAAACAATTACTGGAGAGCCGTTTCCAGGAGTAACATGTTAGCAGCGCGACCGCCGCCTGCAAGTGGGGTCGGCCGGCAGTTAGGAGCAGAGGCGCAGCCAGCTGATGAGAACCTCCGGCAGCGGCCGTTCTGGGCGGTGGGCGCCTAGCAGAGCGCTGTGTCTGCACATCAGAGCCATCACATCACATCACATCACATTAGATACCGGCGCCCCACACACGCCGCGCCGTCCAGCTGACGCCAGGAGAAGCGATTAAAGAAGCCGCCGCGCCGCACGCCCCATTGTCCTCCGCTGACGCTGCCGAGGTGATTACGGGCCTTTCAGCTTAAACTGCCCTAATGGCAGCGCTGTTCTGCCAACTCTGCAGGCACTTTAAACACCCACACTGCTCCTGAAGCCGTCCTCACACGGAGCGTGTGTGGCCAACGTGCCGAGTCAACGTGCGGCTGAACGCTCGGAGACGACGCGACTTGTGCGTACGACCAAGGACGTAGCCAAAGGAGGGGTCTCGGGGGTCCGGACGCCACCCCCCCCCAATCACCTAAACGATAAAATACTACTGAAACCGATGCTATTCACATATGAAATTTGTTATTAACAATCCAACTGAATTCAAATGTAATAGCAGTGTGCAGAGCTACAACACTAGGAGAAAGGGTGACCTACACTGTTCAAGGTTAAATTTAGCTCTGTCACAGAAAGGGGTTAATTATTCTGCGACAAAAGTCTTTGGTCACTTACCAAGTAGTATCAAAATTCTGACAGATAGCCAACTAGCATTTAAAAATAAATTAAGAGAATTTCTGAATGGCAATTCCTTCTGCACATTAGATGAATTTCTAGATAAAAGTTAGTACTTTAGGGAAAAAATAATAAAAAAAGAAATAAATAAAAAATATTCAAATACTGAGTGTCATATAATATTATGTATTGACACGTTTCATTTAACTGACACGTTCCACATCATTACGAAGTGTCGTATTCATGATCTATGGAACAAGTATTAATCTAATTTAATCTCAACGTGCGTCTGAACGATCACCAATCAGGTGTGAGAACGCCACTGATGTCACATCACTTGGCTATCCGGGGGAGGCAGCCGAGGACGCCATACTGCTTAACTGCCAAACAACTGTATTGGATCAAGTGGATCAAGTGACTGGGGCGTACACTATCGGAAGTAGGAAACCGGTCACGTGTAGCAACGATCAGCTACGCCACACTTGTGAAACACAGGCCGACGGGGTCAACCTCGGGAGTCACCTGCCAACAGCACTGTGCTACGAGTCGACAACAATTGTTGTTATTGTTATCGCATAACTGAGTCAGTCGCAGGCTGGAAGGACTTAGACGTAGCGCGGCCAGCAGCCCATCATCACGGTCAACACGGCATGCAGAAGAGAGATGCATCCAGCGGAATAGCGGCGGCCCAGCCTGACGCAACGGGCAGCGGGGTCCCGGCCTCGACAGCAGCGCAGTGGGGAATGTTCCAATGTTTGTAGAGCTTGTGGGAGTTAACTACAGCGTCATCAAAAATGTTCAAATGTTTGTTAAGCTTATGGGACTTAACTACGGGGTCATCAGTCCCTAAACTTACAAACTACTTATGAACTACTTACGAACTAGGACGGCACAAATATCCATGCCCGAGGGGGGATTCGAAACCCCGACCGTAGTGGCCGTGCAGACCGTGACTGGAGCGCCTCAGTCCCTCGACCACCGCGGCCGGCCAGCGTCATCAGTCCCTACACTTACAAACTACTTATAAACGAGCTTATACTAATGACGGCACAAACATCCGTGCCCGAGGGGGGAGGGGATTCGAAGTCCCGACGGGGAACGGCCTCGCGCATCGTAGCATAGTGACTCAATGCGCTCGGCCGCACCGCCGCGGCAACAGAGATTAAAATATCTGGCAACACTCTCAATACTGACGGTGGATCGCCACGTATTACGGTCTGGGAACCTGTGTTCGGGGACTTGAAGCGGGGGCGCTATCAAAATGTTGTAAGATAGGTCTAGAATTGAGCACCGATGACGTCACTGCCGGCGGCGTGGCTATATGAAACGGTAGCAGCTTCGAAAGGTCAACCACTCGACAACGTCAGAGGAGATCCCTGGCGAGAGCGCGTGGCCAGTAAACCATCTGATACCGCCAGAAATTTTAATTAATTTTATTAATGGATATCGACGGATTCCTACGACCCGTGAGTGGCTTAGAAACAACCTCGGAACAACCTGTGCGCTCGAACTGTCGTGAACCAGATTGCGCGCAACCTAGAAGGTGCATCCCCACAATCGGCTGGCTACAATATCGTGATCATATTTATCATTTTCAGGTGTCCCACTTTATGTTTTACGTCATTGCTTTTCTTTGTAGAGGATATGGAAGTGAATGTCGGTAGCGGAAAACAGTGCAGTGTTACGCTTTCGTAAAGAAAAGAACGTCGGCGAGCTTTTACTGGGATTTAGTGTGGCGAGACGCGAGCGTGGGCGAGGTGGCGCCTAAATCTGACAGCAGAGCAGACCTACGGCGGCACTTTGGAGGAGCTCTCTGGCTGCAGTGGGAGGGGGAGACCCCCAGCACAGACACAGCGGGTCGCGCGCCCAGCCGTCGCCTCAGCGGCCGTCTGCAGCGCAGGATGTGCTTCCCAGGGAGACCGCACTTCCAACTGTAAAAGTCTGAGGCGGCCTGACATACATCTTACCTTCTCAGCTTCTAGGCAGCAACGTGAAACGTAGTTCCACTGTATGTCAGAACAAGGTCTTTCAGCCAGATTAGGCACCTAAACAGAAAGACGGAAGAATGTTTACATATCTGGTCTGTCTTACGTCTTCTCTCTTCTGGGATACATCATGATTTATCATATTTATCTATTTTACTTTTTCATGTAGTTTTATGATACCATTTGCGATAATTTTAGGTCTTCCTGATTCATTCTCTGTATTCTTTGTGAATATTCCGCGCGATTAGTAAATTTATAAACTGGTAAAAAAGTGTCATCTGAGCAGCTCAGAGACTTAATACAAAAAAGTCTCGTGGTCCGGATGGAATACCAGTTCGGTTTTACAAAGAGTATTCTGCGGCATTGTCCCTTACTTAGCTTTCATTTATCGTGAATCTTTAATTCAGCGCAAACTTCCTAGTGATTGGAAAAACGCACAGTTCTCTCCCGTTTATAAGAAAGGAAAGAGAACTGACACACATAAATATAAGCCAATATCGTTGACATCAGTTTCCTGAAGAATTTTGGAGCATATTCTCACTTCTAATATAGTAAATTTCTTTGAGACGGATCAGCTCCTTTCTATAAATCAGCACGGGTTTAGGAAACATCGTTCATGTGAAATTCAGGTTGTCCTTTTCTCACATGGCATCTTGCGAGCCATGGATGAAGGGCAACAGGCGGATTCTGTTTTTCTCGACTTCAAAAAGGCGTTCGACGCGGTGCCAAACTGCAGACTGCTAATGAAGATACGAGCTTATGGAATAGGTTCACAGATTTGTGACTGGCTGGAAGACTTCCTAACTAATAGAACGCAGTACGCTGTTCTCGACGGCGACTGTTGATCAGAGACGACTGTATTGTCAGGCGTGCCCCAGGGGAGTGTGATAGGACCGCTATTATTTTCTATCTATATAAATGATCTGATGGACAGAGTAAGTTGTAGTTTGCGGCTATTTGCTGATGATGCTGTGGTGTATGGGAGGGTGTCATCTTTAATTGTCTGTAATAACATACAGGATGACTCAGACAAAATTTCTAGTTGGTGCGAAGAATGGCAGCTAGCACTCAATGTAGAAAAATCTAAGGTGACGCGCCTGAGTAGGAAAATCAATCCCATAATGTTCGAATACAGCATTAGTAGTGAGCTTCTTGATGCAGTCTCGTCGTTCAAATATCTAGGCGTAACACTGCAGAGCGATATGAAATGGAACGAGCATGTAAGGACAGTTGTGAGTAAGGCGGACAGCCGACTTCGGTTTATTGGGAGAATTTTGGGAAGATGCACTTCATCTGTAGAGGAGACCGCGTATAAAACGCTTGTACGACCACGTCTTGAGTATTGCTCAAGTGTTTGGGACCCGCAGCAGACCAGTTTAAAGGAAGACACAGAGGCGGTTCAGAGACGAGCAGCTAGGTTCGTTACTAGTAGGTTCGACCAATGCGCGAGTGTCACGGAAATGCTCCAGGAACTGAAATGTGAATTGCTGGAGAAAAGACGACGTTATTTCCCAGATATTCTGTTGAGGAAATTCAGGGGACCGGAATTTGCAGCTGAGTGTACAATGATCTTCCTGCCGACTACTTACATATTCCCGTAAAGGTCACAAAGACAAGATAAGAGAAATAGGGCTCATACAGAGGCATATGGGCATTCTTTTTTCTCTCGTTCTCTTTGGGAGTGGAACAGGAAAGGCATACTAGGGGTACAGTGTACCCACCGCCAAGCACTTTTCGGTGTATAGCGGAGTATAGATGTAGATGTAAATGTGGATGTACACGGTGTAAACTGTATAAGCCGCCAAAATTATACAGATGGTATATCGCTGTGTGCTTGACAAAAAAAAAGTCTATTGAAATATTGTTGTATCATGTACTTTATTTTTGTATTCCTAACAACCATTACCTCTGTTTACAATGTCCACTGACGATTCGAGAGAGCCGTGTAGCCGCGTGGCATATCCACGCTGCCAGCACGCGCCTAGGGGCGCGAGTGAGAGAGAGAGAGAGAGAGAGAGAGAGAATCCAGTAAGCGACGAGAAATGTAAACAGCGGACGTGTACAGCGACGCGGCACGGCGGCTAGGTGCTGGAGTAAACAGGCAATATGAACAGCCGTTGGATTGTAAAGAATTTGTAATTCATTTTTCATAAACAATACATTAAATTAAGTAGAACCAACTTTTCTCTTTCACAGTACCATTCTAAAGGTCGTGCCAGTAAAGAAAAGCTAATATCAAAGCAAATGTATTTCCCTTAGTACAAAATCAACCACTTGAGTAGTAATTGTGCATTACTTACAATCAAGCACTTCCTCTTTTTACAACACACCGTGTCAAAAATTAAATTCAGTTTGTTTTCCTTTTATACAAAACTAACGAAAATGAAACTCAAATTACTTTGTTTCCTCTTACAGAATACCATTCGATCTTACATATGCTTCATAACAGAGCACACATTTTCCTAACACATGTTTACACACATGCATGTTTGCCTTATGGTGTTGCCAACATCGAAAATCCTCTGTGTAAGTTCGAACACATTCTTTACTTGCTAAGCATAAACAATTTCCTTCATTGGCGCCAGGAGTAAAAAAAAAAATCCAGTTGATTTAAAGCAGGGCTGCGTGCTGGCCATCCGACCGCCCGATCCATCGTCCTGGAAATCGTCTAGCAAAACTCTGCGTACTCTGTGACCTATGCGGGGTGGAACACCATTGTCGAGGAACTACATTAGTTGGTAGCAATGTTTCCTCTGGAAACGTTCGGTAACAGTTACCAGTCAAACGTGCAGGTAGAACGTAAGGCCCAATAACGTAATCATCAAGCATACGCGACCACACACTTACGGAAAATCGTCGCTGAAAATTTGTTGCCAATACGTGGCGAGGTTCGTGTTCACTCCACGTGTGCATGTTCAGCCGCGGTGGAGTAGCCCAGAAACGAGATTATGACTTAAATCAATCTGCCTGACTTCAGCTTCCAAATTAACAGGTGACTTACCTGTTAATCTTCTGTTACTGTGACCGTTGCGAGCATCGGAGCTCCCCTCTTCTAGCAGAGGTTTCTATTAACATGTAAATGAATAAAAATGGTAGCAAAAGGGGAAGGCTACAGACAAGAAGTCGGACAGTTCACTGAAATAATCTTTGTATTCTAAAAGTAGCATACAGAATTACGAGGTAGCCTGTTACATCTTATTAAATATTTAATGATTCTTGCTGCAGGACAAGACATACAATAGAGAGCAAACAGCCGCGGTGGAGTAGCCAGGCGGTCTAAAGCGTCTCGCTGCGGAGCGCGCGGTTGCTCGCCGTGGAGGTTCGAGTCCTCCCTGGGGCATGGGTGTGTGTGTCTGTCCGTAGGTTAGTTTACCTAGTTTGTAAGCTACGGACTGATGACCACGGAGTTTGGTCCGATAGATTTACAAACATTTGAACATTTGAACACAGAGCAAACATCGAAAATGAAGCACTTTCAAATAGAATGAAACTTTCACTCTGCAGCGGAGTGTACACTGATATGAAACTTCCTGGCTGATTAAAATTGGGTGCCGGAACCGGGATCGAACCTGGGACCTTCGCCTTCCGCGGGCAAGCGCACTACCAACTGTGCTATCCCGACAGACTCACGATGCCGCCCCACAACTTTACTTCCGCTTACCTTTGGCTTTCGCGGGCAAGCGGAAGTAAAGTTGTGAGGCGGCATCGTGAATCGTGACGGGATAGCACAGTCGGTAGTGCGCTTGCCCGCGAAAGGCAAAGGTCCCAGGTTCGAGTCCCGGTTCTGGCACACAATTTTAATCTGCCAGGAAGTTTCACATTCAAATAGTTAGGCCAGCCTTTAACGAGAGAGAAAGAGAGCGTATAGAGTTTCATGAAAATTTCCATTGGCCATGAGAACAGTAAACTGAGCCCGAAACAGGGGCGGCACAAAAACTAAAGGAAAAGCATCTTAGTAATCATCGCGCCTATCGCCCGATATGTAGACCGTTGCACATTTATTAAACTCGCGACCGAATGCAATTACTTCACATAAATCGGGAATACCTCCTCGATGGAACTGTGAAGTTCTTATCGGTCCTAAGAACTGCAAGCATCTGAAGCAACTGCCGAACTGAGAGCGGCCACGTCGCTCACGCCCGTTTTGTTAACGCGAGTTTTCGCACCGCTGATTCTTCCACCGGTAAAGCTAGTGACGTGTTACCAACCTGACCAGAGCACAGTTAAATCGTTCTGGCCTGCAAGAGCCGGTTTCACGTCTCCTAGGGTGGCAGCCTGTATTGGCGGCAACTCGTCAAAGACGGCGGGAACGGAAGAGTCCTGTGAAGACGTTGGCTCTCCGGGTTTGAAATTAACGGCTCCGGTAGTCTTTGTGGCTAATCGCCATCTTGACAATTTAATACATCCATTAATACAGGACACGGAAAATTATTTCGCCCCCAACGATACGATAGTCCTCTGGTCAGGTAAGCAAACAGTAATATTAGATTGTCGGGGAAAATTAGTTTTATATGATTTTATTGGCGATTAATTTTACTAACTTCTTGAATATTAATCGGACCTAACTTTGTAACACTTCAATCGAATCGTCATCTTTCATTAGATTGGAATCTGTCGTCAGAAATTTAAGAATTATTTTATTTATGCCAAATCTCTTTGTCCTAAAGGTTGGCCATGTAGTTCATGACACCTTTGTACTGGTCTGGGGGAAGTCTTAGCTCTACACGCTGACAGTCGTTAGGTCAAACAGAACTGAAAATATCGTAAAACAAACCGATTAAGATATTCAATGCAAGGACAGAAGGATACCGCATCTGAATAAAAATAAAGGATGGAGAGACTTACGTTAATTCTGATACTTGATGACAGATCTGCGTATGAATACATTTCGTTTAAAGCAATAATGAAGGAAATCAGTCGGATAGAACGGCCTGACCGACTGACTTTAGTTTACAGCAAGGACAATGCCATATGAAATAAACGAAATAAAATCACGTTTGATAATTAAAAAAAAAGACGAGAGTTATGTAAATTCTGATACTTGATGAGAAATATGTGGATTAATACCTTTCATTTAAAATAAAAATGAAGGAACTCGGCCGGTTAGTTTCGTCTAGCCGACTGACTTTAGTTTTAGATTTCTGATATATAAGATAGTCACTGAGAATTATAAAGATGTTGAAACAAGTCTAAAATATTTCTATAAGTAATTGATGTTGATTAATATAATACAAAACAGTGTAAAGTGTGTTGTACCTGTTTGTCTTCAGTATATTTATAAATACTTTCCAGGAGATCGCTGTTTGCCTAAAAAATAAGCTTCCAAAAATTTTAAATATTTAGATAAAATCTGTGAATAAAATATCAGTAATATAATTTGTAGTATATTTAAGTAATACTGGTTCAATATTAGTTTGTCGTTGCAGTTGTGGAATTTATGTGTGCCATCGAAAAGTGACTTAATTAGGGAAACCAATACCCGAAAATTCTTTAACTTTTGATGACTATTAGTAAAAGTGCAGAAACTTCCTCCATATCCAGAGTCATTTTTAAATAGTAAACGAAGTGTTTTGGTCTGCCTTCTCATTAAAATTGCTTCGCATAGAATTTGCGTAATTTTATTTGATTATAATCCTAACTTTTTCTGCTTGTTTGTACCTAGTTGTTTCCAAGTAACAGTTACAGCAGGTTTTAATTATATTGTGAGTAACAGCAAGGAGATTTCTACTCCTAATTGGAATGGCGACCGTATAAATTTCATTCGGTAAACTGATGAATTCTTATACACTATACTTTCCCTCATTCTATTAGCTCATCTGTTCAAAGTTAAACGCCTGTGACAGGTGTCTTATCCTTAGATACACGCACGATTAAATAAAAGAACTTCCACCGCGGGTGGTGACCTTACATTCAGATTCGATCCAGTTTCATCGAGTAAAAGAGGTATAAAGGGTTTGGAGTGACTGGTTGTACTGCACACGGTAAGGTTACAAACGGCTACCTGGAGATAGAAGTAAGCCAGGCTACAAGTTTCCCAATCAAGATTTATTGCTGAAACAGTGCATATGGAATACTTGAGGTAGTTACATTTACATATCAATAGCTAAAGCAGAGCTGAGCTGCCTGGTGTCGATCCACGCTGAAACACCCGTATTAGTGGTTGTCAGCAATGCAGGCGGTGAGTCTCGCGTCTGTCCGCTCATACAGACGGAGAATACAGTACTCTCGTGGGACACACCACTCCACACGGCCATTCCGTGCGGCGAACATTGAAATAAAAAAAAGTTAATGAGGAATATGAGGTTTTCGTTGTGGACCCCACCTAAGACTACTTGCCGCCCCTGGTCCAGACTGCCTCGCTCGTGCGGTGACGGACGGCCACCTGCTCTTCCAGGGCCACACCCCCCGCTTCTCGCGTCCAGCTCAGCGCGCTGCTCCCTTCTTCGGAGCCGCCCTGTTCGCTCCGGCGACGCCGAACTCTCCGTTTCCTCGCCTCGGTCGGCGCGGAACTCGGTGTGCCTCTCGCATGCGCCACCAGGTACACGACCCGATCGCGGGAAGCAGCGGCGGCCGCGAAACGAATGACGAAAACTAGCCTCGCCGCCCACGGTGAACTAACGAGCAGGTATCGATATGCGGGTACGAACGACTGGTAACTGGCTCCAGAACATGGAGATAACCACGTGAACCCACGGAACCTACTTGTTACAGTGGGACTGTTATAGCTGGTGGAGGCTCTGTTATGGTGTGTGGCGTGTGCAGTTGATACGTCTAGAAACGACTCTGACAGTTGACACGTACGTACGTATCCTCGCTTATCACTTGCATCCATCATGTCCACTGTGCATGCACTGTGATTTCAGCAATTCCAGGGGGACAGTGTGACACCCCACAACTCCATAACTGCTACACAGTGGCTGTAGGAACGCTCTTCCAAGTTTAAACTCCTCCGCTGGCCACCAACCAAACTCCCCAGACATGAGCATTATTGAGCATATCGGGGGCACCTTGCAACGCGCTGCTCGGAAGAGATCTCCATCACTCTTACGGATTTATAGACAGTCTGCAATATGTATAGTGTGGTTACCCTCCAGCAATGCTTCAGACATCTGACGAGTCCACACCACATCGTGGATGGAAAGTTTACAAGCTTCCTAGGTTTTTTTTTATTTGTGGACGGAGAAGTTAGTACTGCTTCCTCTCACAAGTCCCCTAAAACCTCCACATCCTTGCGGATGCTGTTGCGTAGCAGTGTGCGTTTGTACCGCCCTACAGCACGCACGAGGTGCCGTAGTTGCTGTCCAAGTCTTTATGGAAAGCATGGAGTTCAGACTAACCTGTTGTCTTCTATAGTTGTGTCCCCAGAGCAGAAGACAGCACACAGGTTGTTGGTTCTTCTACAGCATACAAGTGAGGCTAAAATAAGTTCTGTATGATGGAAGCATAAGAAGCGACTCGCGAGATTTTTAATTGTCATGGATGCCATTTATTAAATGAATAATAAAATATGAACAACTATTGTTAATACGACACGGCCAATGCTGCCCGTAGTTCATGTTGAAACCTCGACTGTCACAATTACACAAAACTTTACTCCTGAACGGTGCGGTCCGGCGCGTATAGTGGTCAGCTGGAGACTGAAACTGAGGCGCGTTGCGAGACTAGACTAGAGGGCACCTGACGCTCTATTTCGCGCCAAAACAGGGCGGTCGCGCGCCTTCTGCAAAGTCGCTCTTCTCTTGTTACAATAAGAGAAGGCACCTTAAACTTTTTAAACTGTCAAAACCTAGCCTGTCCTTGAGAGATATTTATTACAAATTCTCAGCTCTGAATAATTAATATTTAGTATATAATAAACAAAACTAATTTCAAAAGAAATCACGTGACGTGAAATGCAGCAGCCAATGCGAGGAGAGTACCAGTAACATAGGTGGGCTTTCCCATGGGAACCAGCACCTACTGTGCCATATGCTACTGCTCCCCACCCTACATTTCAACATATGCTGCACGTCTGTCTTTTTTCCGCGTTTAAGACACGTACGATGTTAGCAAAGAAACGGCCAGCCGCCAGAAATATGAAGTGGCCATAGGCCAGGAATATCACAGAGCTCTGAAAGTCATTTTTTCAGTACAGTACTCACATTAGAAAACTGTCAAGTATTTCCGAAAACGGAAAAATGCCTCTTCTACACAAATGTCTGCAAGAGTTAGTGTAAATATTTCATAAATTTACTGTGGTAATTTATTTAGATATTTGTGACTGACGGTGCAAAAGGGCCTAAAAATCGGTTTTTGTGAATTTGTAAAAAGTCTGTTGCGGTTCAACGTCTGGATCTCGGTAATGGATAAAGATATCGAAAAAATTTAAAAACTGTAAAGACAAAATCACCTTAAGAAAGTATGGTAAAACTTTAGGCGATTTACTACGAATGGAAAACATGGAGTGATCCTCCCCACATTTCATCGTTTTGGTGTCCAAGAAGCAAGGCTTTCGTGAATATGTTAGGATGTAAGAAGATTGCCTGTTGGAGGTCGTCAAAAAATCTCAAAATTCAGAATGCGTAATGATATGCTCTAGTAATAATAATTTTGTTATTGAATGTTGTAGCAAATCACAACTAATGGGTCGCAACAACACTTTCGCATTGTAAGTTAGAATTTTGAATAAATAAAAAAAATTATATTAATTAACTTAAAACAGTCACTGTAGTAATTAATTAAGCTTGGCCCTATCTGACTTAGCATTGACTAAAGCCTCCAACTAGCACCTCTTACGATTCACGAACAGCACAACTTCACTAACAAATGTGTCAGAATTCATGTAGTGGTGATGGCGTGTTCGTGTTATAATCAAAATTGTAATAGCAGATAAACTCTGATTGCAATGATAATAGCTCAATACAGTGAAACTCCGTGGTGCAATGAGCTTCACAAATACTACAGTCAAAGTTCTCAATAATTTTGATATTATTGTTTGAAGCATTCAAGTTCCTTATAAAACTTTACGTAAACTATTTTTTTTTATTTTTTTATTTATTTATTTATTTATTTATTTATTTATTTATTTATTTATTTATTTTTTTTTTTTTTTTTTTTTTTTTTTTTTTTTTTTTTTTTTTTTTTTTTTTTTTTTTTTTTTTTTTTTGTAATTGGTTCCAAGGCCTGGGTAGCGTACGCGTGTAACTGGCTGAGCAGAGTTTGGCATTTAACGTATTTCATAAAAAATTGACTACTGTTAGCCTGGTTACTTTCTACATAAATGAAACCAACTTTACTTTACTTGCAAACTCTGTTGCACTTTAATTACTAGTCTCTGTGGTTGCAACACGTTTAGCAATTCTTTAACTCGTCTAGCAATTTTCTTTAAAACTGATCGTAATTACTTGAAAATGATTGAACTTGTTAGTCAATATACAGGGTTGCATATTCAACATAATCTAATAATGGTGATAATGGGGTGACTACAACTACTAACAAAATTAAGACTGGTTTCAAAATAAGTCATGTATAATTGAACCAAAGTTCTGATTGGGTTGACACTACATTTACATGCATACAAAATAAAATGTTACAAAAGTACTAATCTGCTTTCGTCGTCTTCGTCGTGAAGTCCATACAAGACAGATATGATTACAATAGGTACTCTTACTACAACAACGATCACACTCGGTGACAATAGACATGATACCAAACAATTACTTTTCTTGCACACATGAAAAAAGATTACACTGATCGAGTATAAATAAACTTATTTCGCACTTCCTTCAATACATTAAACAGTACGCCTCTCAGGCTTATTGCAATTGCATTAAACTCGCGCCACACTGCGCCTACCGTGCCTCTGCACTATCAACAAAACATTTATGTGTTTACTATAGCGAGTCCGCTCCGCGACTGCTTCAGCAGCGCGACACTCACAGCTACTACTTCTGTGTCAAAGACAGTCCTTTTTAACAGGTTCAACATTGTCTCTGGCGCATTGCTAACTTACAAAGAATGTCCGTGCATTCATGCGGGTTTACACATACAGTACATGTTTACACTAAATGATTCAATATTGAAAGTGACGTTACATAAGAAATATCTCTAGCATACAAGAAATGAAAAATACATGAACTAAACAAATTTAAGACAATATATACATTACTTTAAATCAAACTGTAAGATACACCAACAGGTGTACTCTTACATCCTGCCCGGGTTGAGAAACAATTTTTTTTTTTTTTTTTTTTTTTACATATATTTCATATAGGAAAAATTACATGACATAAAATAAAGATACATAATATTGGTTACATGGCATTACATAAGATACAAAAGTTAGAAAGTTGCATTACATTATTTACAAAATTTGATATGTTGGGATGCGTCGGTGTGTGACATAATCGGCGTATAAACCTGCAAAAAATAGCACTGCACTCAATTGACCTTCATGGCCGAGCTTGATAGCTCCACTTTATTGCACATTACTTCACACGCTACATTTCGTAGTCCCGTTGGATGAAGCGGTGTGTGTTCTTTTGAAGTCGCTACCGCCCATGGCTGTCGGCTGCTTTCAAGTCGTTAGCGCCGGCGGCTGACCGCGCCACGCAATTGTTGCCTCTGGTAGCGGCTGCCGCTGGCGGCACGTCTAATGTCCAAGAGCGCATTGTCGCCGCTCTGCAGGCCCGCATACCAAGGTCTCATCCACTTGTTTTGTTTATTGTGTGCTAACCTGCAAACGGGGCTTAGCATCAGTCTTTCATCTCACATTCACATACACAGTAATTAAAATAAATGATAAGTTATACAATACATTAATATTTACAAGTCATGTTCATCACATCAGTCTTTCAGTTGTAGTGTAGATCCCCTTACAATATTATAACTTACATACTAGTGATAAAATTTTTTAATGTCACAAACGTGTCTGAGTCCTACATTTTTATTGTTCTTTATGGACACCAGTTCCATAGCATTAGGATGTTTGACTTTGTTTACACGGTAGGGTCCCAAATACCATCGGTAAAACTTCTTGCATCCGTTATCATGTGGTTTACCCAGCTTTTTGTTTCGTAGTAAGACAAGGTCTCCTTCTTCAAATTTCCTTTCTGGATATCTATTATTATGGGTTCTGTTCCTGGCCTCAGCACTTTTCTTTAAATTCTGCACAGCTAAAGATCGTATTCTTCTTTTGTTTATACGGACGTTATTCACTAGCAGCTCAATCATACTTCGGATGGGGTTCTTTGCTGGTATACCCTGTTGTATCTTGATTGGTTCGTACCCAGTTGAGGTGTGTACAAGGTTGTTGGTAACATCTTCAAATTCGTTCAGGTATAAGTCCCAGGATTTTTGATTCTTGTAGGCATACGTGCGTAAAAATCGGCCCAATTCTCGCATCACCCTCTCGCAAATGTTACTCTGAGGTCTGTACCGTGAAATGTAAATCGGCTTGATTTTATTTCTCCTCAGCATCTGCTTCCAAGTCTCGGACACATACTGAGGTCCATTATCGCTTAACACTTTCTTAACATTACGGTACTTCGGCAGTATATATTTCTCAAATTCTTTGCTGACGGTCTTCGCTGTTGCTCTCTTTAACGGCCGTATGATCACGTATTTCGATAGTACATCTATCGCCACTAGAACATATCGATAACCACCTCTAGATTTGATAACTGGTCCGTACAAATCGGTTGCTATAATTTCATTCACCTGTGCTGGCAAAATGGCATTCCACTTGGTTTGCATTGTGGTTGTACTGGCTTCATGGTTTGGCAAATTTTACAAATTCTTAGAACTTTTCTGACCCTTCGCAACATATCTGGAAAATAAGTAACTTCCTCCAATTTTGCTTTGCATCTAACAGGTCCGCAGTGTCCGAATTTCAGATGTATGAACCAAATAAGCTTGTTTATAATTTCTTCTGGTACGTATATCTTCCAGCCTTGATCATCGTTGCCTTTCCTGAAGTATAATGCTCCTCTAAAAATTTTGTGGTATTGGCGTAAATGCACATTCTCTGGAGTGGAGATCCTTTGCACTATTGTTCTGATTCGCTCGTCTTTTTTCTGCAGATCCACTATTGACCTAAAGTTTTCTCTAAGATAATTTTCAAACGGCACATTTCGTATAAGCATCACTGTTACTTCATCTGTTATTCTGTCCGCTTTGTCCTTATTACTTTCTTGTATCGGCAATCTTGACAAACAGTCACCTATAACATTTTCTTTTCCGGCTATGTGCTTTATATCGAAATCATATTGTTGTAAGAATAGCGTCCAGCGTGTTAATCTTCCTGGCATTAGCTTGCTTTGTTTCATAAATTGCAGAGCTCGATGATCAGTATACACTGTGGTCTTTCTTCCTGCCAGAAAGAGATGAAATTTCTTAAACGCCCACACTGCCGCCAAGCACTCTTGTTCTGTGACAGTGTATCTCTTTTCTGCTGGGCTAAGTACCCTACTGGCGAAAGCTATTGTGCAATGTTTTCCCTGTTCATTAATTTGGTAGAGTTCTGCTCCTATTCCAACGCCACTAGAGTCAATTGCTAAACAAAAATCTAATGACATATCAGGATGACATAGTATTGGTGCGTTAACGAGACTTTCTTTAATTTTGATGAATTCCTGTTGGCATTCGGGTGTCCACTCCAGGGTTTATATTTTTTGAGTAGCTCATGCATATTCGGCGCTGCAAGTGCCTCAATTGTTGCGAATCGACTATAATAGCCCACGGCTCCCATAAATGATTTTAATTGCTTCCTCGTTACTGGCGCTGGACAGTCTCTGATAGCCGCGATCTTTTCCAAGTCTGGCTTTATTCCTTCCTGCGTAATTATGTGGCCCAAGAATTTTAACTCGAACTTGCAAAACTGTGATTTCTCCACGTTTATAGTCATTCCGAACTCTCTAAATTTGCTCAGTACTTCACCCAACAATCCAAAGTAATTATCCCAATTTTGAGCTCCAATCACCACATCATCCACGTAGACAATTATTTTGTTCAGCAGCTCCTCTCCCAAAACGTGGTCCATTGCTCGAATAAATGCGGCCGTACTATTTTTTAGTCCAAAAGGTAAGCGACAGAATTGGTATGATTTGCCATTTACCAGAAAGGCTGTATATTGCCGACATTCTTTACTCAATTCTATTTGCCAAAAGGCACTGATCAGATCTAATCCTGCTAAAATTTTCTTATCATGAAATCTTGATAATAATTCGTCTATGCTCAGGGGTCGGTCATTTTCTGCTTCAATAATTTCGTTTAATTTCCTGGCGTCCAGTACTAGACGTATCTCGCCGTTCCTCTTCACCACTGGTATGATAGGATTGTTAAAGTTAGAGGTACTCCTTTCAATAATGTTATTCTTAAGCATTCTTTGGATTTCCTTGTCTACTTTCTCTTTCATCGCGAAGGGAATAATATATGGTTTCTTGTAGAACTTCTGTTGACTGTTCACCTTGAAACTGTACTTGTAATCTTTGATACATCCAACCTTTTCTTTAAAGACTACGTGATATTGATACAGAAGCTGCTCTAGCTCGACTAGCCTCTCCTCAGGAATGTTTTCAATATTAACCACTTTCTGACGAATCCTTTGTCTTATCTCTTCCTCATCAACAGTAGAATTATTTACGTCATAATAATTAGTCTCCTCTTCTTCGTTAAGGTACACAGAGTCAACGTAATGTTGCATCTCTGCGTGTGTTTTCTCTTTCTCTTCGAACAAGTTCCATTTCGTTTTGATTCCACCCACATTCCATTCTATATATTTTTTATAATAATTAATCTTCATTTCTAACTTCCGCAGCGTGTCCGCACCAATCACGACGTCGGTCTTTAATCCTCTGACAACTAAAAATTCTGCCACTATGGCCTGTTCACATACAATAATCTCTAGCATTACTCGTTTCCGTACTTGCACGCTTTGCTTTGGTATAATAGATGATGTGTTTATATTGCAAGAGTCTTCTTTGATTATTAGCTTCTGCTTGCGGCTAATTAAGTACAAATCCTCTTCGATTGCATTGTACTGGCTTCCGGTGTCCGGTGTCACAGTAACAATCCGTTCTCCTACAAATCCGGTAATTATCAAGTTCATTTCGGTGTCCTCTTGGGTGTCGTCTTCTTCGAGTAAAAAATGTGTCCTTTCTTTGTGTGTCAATCCAAATAAGGTTTCATTTTGCTGTACCCCACTTCTTCGTCCGCTGCAATGCTCTTGATTCACATAACTACAGTCAGACGGTTCATTTACAGTTGAGTGTTTCATTTTCACGCGTCGTCTTCTCCAGTACTCTGTGCCGGCTCGCGGCGCGTCAGGCCTCATTGTTCTCGGCACGTTGCTTATACCGTAGAGATCTTCAAATCGTTCGTCCTTCTCTTTTAACCTTTCTCTTTGCCTTTGTTTGCCATGACTTGTTTTTATGTCTTCCTGGCTGCACCTGATATTAAATGTCTTTACTGGATGTTCCACTTGCTGTAATAATTCGGTGGTGTACTGGTTTCCTTCGTCTTCAACAGTCAAAATATTTGTTTTCAGATCCACGACCGCTTTAACTTTCTGTAGCCAATCAGCTCCAATTATCAACCGAATATTTATTTCTTCCACTACTACAAACTCATGGTAAAATAGTTGGTTAAGCTGATTGATTTTAAACGGCAAGAAAATCTTCTTCTTTGATTCCACAAATTTAGAATTGAAAGCTCCATATATTTTCAATCTAGTTGCTGGAAGTTCCTCTATTCTATGCAAGCTTTTCTTAACATCCTCATAAATCGATCGTGTCAAAATCGAAATCATCGACCCAGTATCAATTAATGCTTCATAATCCTTGCTTCCGATTACCAGTTTTAGTTTCGGACATGTATTGCTTTCGCTCTGTCTGGCGTCTCTCAATACTCGTATTTCAGTTCTAAGCACATCTTCTTCTTCCTTTGATAACCTTTGGTGTTCATCTGACTTTCGGATGCCATTGCATTGTGTCATCTGCGGTGCTGTTGTTGCAACGTCGTGGTGGCTCCATATTTCGATATGCTCGATGATGTCAGGAAACTCATTCTGCAATGAATCATAATTTTCTGCTACTTCTTCCGTACAGGTGGTTAAGGTATCTGCTGCTTTGTTGTCTGGTTCTCCCTGCTCATCTTCTGTCGTATCCGATTCGTCACTGTCTTCCGTCTCTTCCACGTCAGTATCTTCTTCCAGTTGAACACAAGTTTTCTTATCTTGATCATTGTTATCCAGTAACGCATCTATTGCTTCAACGAACATTCTTTCATGGTATTCTTGTTCTGTTTCTGGCCCAACTGTTGCCTTATTTATTTGCGCTGATGCGTCAATAACTTTGTTTATTTGCGCGCCCTCAAGCTTCTTTGCTTCTACAGTTGTTGTTCGTTCATTCTTGCCACGTTCAATTACATTCGTAGTCTTGTATATAACGTCAGTTTCGTCTTCATCATCTGTCGTTGTCCATTCATTATCGGAGTCTTCTTTCTTTGCATTTTCGTCTGAGCTCGTCGGTCCTTCAGTCCCCTTCAAAGGCTTTGCGGCCTCGCCGCGGGGCAAAGCAGGCCGCTCAATTAGTTTAAACAACGTGCGTTTTCTTCATGATTGCTCGTACTTTGATTACGTATTTCGTGGTTGGTGTCTCCATTATCTACTGTGCGTGCTTCTGCGGCATAAACCTGTTTGTCGCGAGGTCCCGGTTTCTCGTAGACTGTTCTTCCGTCTCCTCTACTTCTGTCTACATTACGTGACTGATTGTATTCTTTGGTCCTAGCTCCGGTGTTTTGCCAATCATTTCGATTATTCCTCTCTCGATTACGATTTTCCTGTCGGTCTTGTCTCGGTTCTTCTTCTCTCAGATGACGTTGCCGTCGATCATCTTGTCGGCCGTTATTGGTATCACCTCCTCGTGACCCGTCTTCCCGTGTATCCGCTTGTCGGTGCCCGTATCCGTTATCTTCACGGCGAGTACCTTCGTCCCTCCGATAATGTCGATCATCTGTTCCATTCCTATTCCCTCTGTCCTGTCGGTTGGGACGGTCTCCATTTTCCCAGCTTCGATCACATCTTTCCAAGGCTTCCATAAATTTTTCTATAGATAAAACTGGTTGTACAATGAAAAGATCTCGCACACGTCTGGGCAATTTCGCTAACATTACTGAAATGAAAGCTCGCCCCGGTATTGGATAGCTAAGATACCTATTCTTATTCCAGTAATGTTTCACATATTTCTCCATCGTACTGAATTTATTTGCGTTAAAGATCGGTGCTGTGTGAATATCTTCATCCTGCTTTGCTGATGACCAATATTTGCGTATTAGTTGATCCTTAAATTCGCGGTAGCTTCTGCTCTCGCTACTCAAGTCCATAACGTCATTATGAATACTTTCATGCACGTTGGACAGAACATAATTTATACACATGCGATCCGACCAATCTCGCGGTAAAGTTTGTTCGATATGATTCAAAAATTTCATTATATGGATGTCGCCATCTGGTTTGAATAGTGGCGGTCTGATACTACGCAAATACTTTTCCATTCGTCTATTATTTTCGGTGCGCCTTGCCTCCTCATTGTTGTCAACACAAGGCAATGGCGCAACATTTCTTTGTTCCGGTACAGTTCTGTTCAAATTTATTTCGTAATGCGAATTCCCGTTACTGGTTTCGGTGACAGATTTTGTCGTTTCAATGCTGACGTTTCCTGCAGCAGGCTGCCTCACGAGATGATAACAATTATCTGTTGCGTCATCATTGTGACTGCCAACTTGCGCTTCTGTACTAGGCGGGGTCCACGTATTGTTTTCATGTTCCACAACACGCTGGATTTCTCTTTGCATCTGAACAATTCTTTCCTCAGTGTGTTTTAATCCCTGTTCGAGTCCCGCGACTTTGTCTTTGGTTCTGTTTAATGATTTTTTAACCAAAGTGACTTCGTTACTGCACTCGGTGTGACGCTCCTCACAAATTTTTTGCGCCTGCGTAATCTGTTGTTCCGTTTGCGTGGCTAAATCATCTATCCTTTTTTCCTGTTTACTTATTTGCTTCCTAACGTGTTCATTTTCCTTTTTTATTTCTTCGATTTTTTACCTATATTCTTTATGTCCTGTCCAAGTTCCCGTCTTAGTTCTAACTGTGATTTTTCGATTTTTTGATCTATTTTCTTTATTTCTAACTGTGATTTTTCGATTTTTTGACCAAGATTCCTGCTCATTTCTAACTGTGACTTTTCAAGATTCCGGCTCATTTCTAACTGTGACTTTTCAAGATTCCGGCTCATTTCTAACTGTGACTTTTCAAGATTCCGGCTCATTTCTAACTGTGACTTTTCAAAATTCTGGCTCATATTTTGCATGAATTGCATTAACGCACTTATGTCTGCATTTCCTTGAGGCACAGCATCCCTCATTTTTGTCCTTCGCCTATCCTCTTTATTTCTGTCGATTTTCCGTTCCTCCTCACTACTTGATGACAGATCATCTGATGAACATTTAGCCTCCGATTCGTTCTGGTGTTCGTCAATTACCTTTTGCTGATCACTAACATTGTCCGCGATCTCATCCATGTTAATTTTCTCTCCATTAATTACGTGACCAACGTTTATCGCTAACCTGCGATCGTTTGAGTGTCTCAAATCTGTACTACTTCTTCGAACCTCATTTTGATCACGTGTAATTACTTGTCGATCTACGTTCAAACTTGCATTTTCCATTTCTGGTACATTTTCCATTTCGATTACTTTTTCTAATCTTGAATCCATTGTTGATGCCTGGCTTCTACGCATTATCGCGTTCCTAGTAAGGACCCTACTTTTCTCTATTGTTGCGTCACGATGACGCTGCCCTACTGGTGCCATGTTTAAACTTTTCAACAATGTTTCAAAATCAACAAACGATATACAAATTTCAAATCCAATAAACAGTCAATCAATATACAGAAAAAAATAATAAAGCAAAATTTAATGATAACTTACTTACTATTACTTAATTAGCAAATGTCTTGCCAAACCAGTTACAAACGTAGGCGCCCAAACTATCCTGGCAGTAGTCGCCAATTGTAAGAAGATTGCCTGTTGGAGGTCGTCAAAAAATCTCAAAATTCAGAATGCGTAATGATATGCTCTAGTAATAATAATTTTGTTATTGAATGTTGTAGCAAATCACAACTAATGGGTCGCAACAACACTTTCGCATTGTAAGTTAGAATTTTGAATAAATAAAAAAATTGATATTAATTAACTTAAAACAGACACTGTAGTAATTAATTAAGCTTGGACCTATCTGACTTAGCATTGACTAAAGCCTCCAACTAGCACCTCTTACGATTCACGAACAGCACAACTTCACTAACAAATGTGTCAGAATTCATGTAGTGGTGATGGCATGTTCGTGTTATAATCAAAATTGTAATAGCAGATAAACTCTGATTGCAATGATAATAGCTCAATACAGTGAAACTCCGTGGTGCAATGAGCTTCACAAATACTACAGTCAAAGTTCTCAATAATTTTGATATTATTGTTTGAAGCATTCAAGTTCCTTATAAAACTTTACGTAAACTATTTTTTTTTTTTTTTTTTTTTTTTTTTTTTATTGGTTCCAAGGTCTGGGTAGCGTACGCGTGTAACTGGCTGAGCAGAGTTTGGCATTTAACGTATTTCATAAAAAATTGACTACTGTTAGCCTGGTTACTTTCTACATAAATGAAACCAACTTTACTTTACTTGCAAACTCTGTTGCACTTTAATTACTAGTCTCTGTGGTTGCAACACGTTTAGCAATTCTTTAACTCGTCTAGCAATTTTCTTTAAAACTGATCGTAATTACTTGAAAATGATTGAACTTGTTAGTCAATATACAGGGTTGCATATTCAACATAATCTAATAATGGTAATAATGGGGTGACTACAACTACTTACAAAATTAAGACTGGTTTCAAAATAAGTCATGTATAATTGAACCAAAGTTCTGATTGGGTTGACACTAAATTTACATGCATACAAAATAAAATGTTACAAAAGTACTCATCTGCTTTCGTCGTGAAGTCCATACAAGACAGATATGATTACAATAGGTACTCTTACTACAACAACGATCACACTCGGTGACAATAGACTTGATACCAAACAATTACTTTTCTTGCACACATGAAAAAAGATTACACTGATCGAGTATAAATAAACTTATTTCGCACTTCCTTCAATACATTAAACAGTACGCCTCTCAGGCTTATTGCAATTGCATTAAACTCGCGCCACACTGCGCCTACCGTGCCTCTGCACTATCAACAAAACATTTATATGTTTACTATAGCGAGACCGCTCCGCGACTGCTTCAGCAGCGCGACACTCACATCTACTACTTCTGTGTCAAAGACAGTCCTTTTTAACAGGTTCAACATTGTCTCTGGCGCATTGCTAACTTACAAAGAATGTCCGTGCATTCATGCGGGTTTACACATACAGTACATGTTTACACTAAATGATTCAATATTGAAAGTGACGTTACATAAGAAATATCTCTAGCATACAAGAAATGAAAAATACATGAACTAAACAAATTTAAGACAATATATACATTACTTTAAATCAAACTGTAAGATACACTAACAGGTGTACTCTTACAAGGACTCGGCCACGAATAAAGCCCACTATATAACACACACAATATGCACAATATGCACAATATGCAAACATCAATTTTCTCCCGACATTAAAATAATACAGCATTTATTTGATATTTGACTGAAAAGTCTCAAATAAATATTCTGCCACATGTGATTGTTATCGTAATGCGCCATGTGGTGAAAACAACAACGCTTTTCTGTATTTTTACTAAAGCATTGAGTTTTGATATAATAATATTTACATAGCTGTGGAAGTGTATTTTTCTTCAACGTCAGCTTCCATTTACAAGAGTGCAAAATAATTTTAACAAAATTTACTATACAACATGTTATTTTACTCTTCTGTTCGAAAGATATTGTTAGAATATTTTCATTTGCAAAACGAATAAGCCAGTGAACGAAGACTTTGTTTCTCAATTCCCGAATAAACACGATACATTGTAACGTCAGGTTGATATTATCACTGAGTACTTAGTAGGAACTTCTTTGTATAACTTGCAGACTGTAGTGGTGTTCCACAAACCTTCCAGAATTTTGGATCACTGTAGGGGGATTCGACCTCCGGTTCTTCACACTACCCGGCCTATACGCAGCCTGGTATTCGAAGAATCGCCAAAGACAGCAAGAAAGTTGTTAGACGAAGTGAAAATGAGCCAGTGATGTCCACACAGGCTGTGCTATGAATTCTTAATCGGACAATAACCAAAAGTTACTTTTTTAAACTGAAGAAGGATATTATAGTCAACAAATATTATTAGTCAGTCAAATGAATATTTTCTTTGTACTTCGGAAATGACAGATATATGGAGCTTATGTTACATATTTTTAATATGATTTTACTTATTTTGTCCTGTGATGTGAAATTATTAACATTCCTCAAGATGTCTGGTACTACTACACAAGGTTTTTTCGACAAATGGATTCATCAGCATAAGGCTACCTCTGATGATAGTTATGTGGAGGCTGCAACCAGCCGTATAACGGCCAGCTTGCAGATTTCTAGAGATACTTGAGAATTCTCTTGTAAAAATGAAGAAGTTTATATTACCGACCTCGATTTAGTGATGCATGTATCCGAAGCTGGTACCTATTATAGCTGCGAATAAACACAGAATATTTATTGCTTCTTCAGCAGCAGCACAATGTGCTAACAGTTAGTGTTATAGTGTACTTCAATTAATATTGAACTTTGCAGTACCTCGCTTCAGAACCATTGGAAGATGAATGTATATATTTTATTTGTGATTAAAAATTTTACGTTTGGTGACGCCTCAACCTGGATGCACTCTTTTAGTATGCAAAAAATGTTATGAAGTTATGTAAAACACGACAGGTCTGAAGATGGCGTCGCCACGCCGAAACCGGTAACATAATAAATGAAAAATGCGATCTTGGCTGCAAAATCATTATTAACCAATTTTTTTAACAAGATGACCAGATTATAACATAATCGATTAATGATGAAAATTCTCCTCAGAGATGATAAATTTGTTAAAACGAGATAGATTGGCTGGCCAGTACTTACCTTTGTGCTGTACCGCCGATAGTTACACAAATGAAGAAACAGAAAAATAATTACTTCACCTTCGAGGGTCAGACCTACAAACAAATCAGGGGGACAGCTATGGGTACCAGGAAGGCCCCTTCCTATGCCAACCTCTTCATGGGCCGCATGGAAGAGACATTCCTTAAGACACAGAAGTTGCTTCCCCTGGTTTGGTATAGATTCATAGATGATATCTTTGTGGTCTGGACTCATGGTGAAGAAACCCTTCTGAACTTCGTCCACGACCTTAACTCCTTCTCCAACCTTAAATTCACCTGGTCCTTCTCCAAAACTCAAACCACCTTCCTTGATGTTGACCTTCACCTTGCTGAGTCTCACATCCACACCTCAGTCCATATTAAACCCACTAACAAACAACAGTACCTCCACTTTGACAGCTGCCATCCCTTCCATATTAAACGATCCCCTACAGCCTGAGCATCCGTGGGAAACGTATCTGTTCCAGTTCCGAATCCCTCACCAGCTACAACAAGAATCTATCCAACGTTTTCCTCTCCCGCAACTACCCTACAGACCTCGTCCACAAACAGATCTACCGAGCTGTCCATTTCTCTCCCTCCAACAACAATGTTCCTAACTCCAGACCACCCAGAAGCATCCCCTTAGTCACACAGTACCATCCTGGCCTGGAATGCCTCAACAAATTCCTCAAACAGGGCTATGACTTTCTCAAGTCATGCCCTGAGATGAGATCATCATTCCAAACTGTTCTTCCCACACCACCCAGAGTAGCCTTCCGCCGTCCTCCCAACCTCCACAACACCCTCGTCCAACATTACAACATCCCAAAACCACCCTCCCTATCTAATGGCTCCTACCCTTGCAACCGATCCCGCTGCAAAACCTGTCCAATGCATACTCCCACTACCACATACTCCAGCCCCACCACAGGAAAAACCTACCCGATTCATGGCAGGGCCACATGCGAGACAACACACGTCATATATCAGCTGACATGTGTCCACTGCTCAGCCCTTTATGTTGGTGTGACTACTAACAAATTGGCTGAGCGGATGAATGGGCACATACTACTGTTCGCCTCGGGCACACCCAATATCCGGTGGCAGAACATGCCCTCTAGCATGACTCCAGGGACCTGGGCACGTGTTACACCACACATGCCATTTGGATACTACCAACAAACACCAGTCCCTCACAGCTATGGAGGTGGGAACTTGCCCTCCAACATATCCTCCCTTCCCGCCACCCCCTGGCCTAAATCTATGCTAACCCCTCTCCTTCCTCCATTCTCAGCTCACCTATTCATTATCCCTTCCTTACCTCTCTCTCTCTCTGTCTCTGTCTCTCTCCGCACGCGCGCGCGCGCGCGCGCGCGCGCAAGCGTTGTGTGTGTGTGTGTGTGTGTGTGTGTGTGTGTGTCTGTCTGTCCATCTTTCCCTGTTAATGAAAAACGTTTTAGACAACCCCCCGCCCCTCCTACACCCCTCAGCATCATTCAGTTCACTCACCTTCTCTTCTCTTTATTACTTGATCTTTCCTCTTTGGTTATATATATCCTCTCTGGCTTGGCTCAGCACGAACATGCAGTATCTCTGACCTCCACACTTCCGAAACACCACCTTAATGACCTAGGTCGTGAATTACCTTTCCCTTCCGTTCCCATCCTTTCTTCTTCCCTTCTGTCCCACCTGATGAAGGAACTGTGTTTCGAAAGCTGTCCTTTTTGTCCCCTTTTTTTCTGTTTCTTCATTTGTGTAACTATCGGCGGTACAGCACAAAGGTAAGTACTGGCCAGCCAATCTATCTCGTTTAAACATGTATGTGACCAGATGATGGTGACACAGTGCACCGAAACCGGTCGTCATTTGATAAATTGTTGGTGTGCGATCTTGGCTTGTCATTTTGAAAACTGTGAAACGATTAGGTCGCCTCCAGAACCGACTATGTGAGGTAATCTTAAGATTTACAAACATTTGAACATTTTTGGTATCGGCAGGTTCCACAATGCAAGCAGATGGGAATAAATCCCCACATGCTTCGTTAACACTTTCGCTGCGGCTGACGCTTATAAGTGTCCGCGGTCAATGTAGGATAGCGTCTGCCGCAGCGATAGTGCTGAACACTGACTTTGAGCAGGTATCAGTAAAGTGTTCTCTGAGCCGGGTTTGGAAATTCTTTGCCGCGGTGCAGTAGCCGAGCGGTCTAAAACGTCTCGCGGCGGAGCGCGCGGTTGCTCGCCGTGGAGGTTCGAGTCCTCCCTGGGGCATGGATGTATGTGTTGTCCCTAGGTTTAAGTAGTTTGTAAGCTACGGACTGATGACCACGCAATTTGGTCCGATAGATTTACAAACATTTGAATTTGAATTGGAAATTCTTTGCCAGCTCGCAATGGTCACAGCATTGGAGTGAAATTGTACGTATTTGAGTGTCAGTCTATTGTTACATTTCTAATTAATGATGGTAAAACCTGTCTGCAAAAAGTAATCGTAATAGCGCAAATGACATATATCCTCCACGTGTGATTGTGCTTCAAAGAGCAGCTGTACTATTTCGATGAAATCGTCCAAACAACGTGAGAGACAACAATGTGCACCCCTCAGTAAAGGCATGCATACACACTCGAAATCACGTCCGCATTGAAGTAATCAAATATCGAAAAGCATGTTAATTAATTAGTGAGATGCAGGTGATGCGCGGACAGCGCCCACACCGTGATTCGGAAACGCAATCAGCGCGGCGCGGCCTCCAGCAGTCGCCTCGCCTGCAGCAGGTGCGGGTGTGCTGGTCCCAGCCGCCGGTAAACAGGCAGCCAGGCGGCTGTTTGCCACTGGCGGTGACCCACGCCTTGTTTTCGCGCTGCTGGGAAGCCACACAGCCGAGCCAGCCGCCAGCGCTACGAAACAGCCTGCTGTTGGCTGGCTGCGACCGGCCACAGCGATGCAGAGCGGCGAGGTGGGCGTGCCTCAGCTGCCAGATGCGCCCACGTGTAGAGCTCTGAGAGCGACGAAACGACGGGTATCCGTATTGTATCGTGAGCTCAGTTATTTCTGATCATACTGGTTACTATTTGTATGATTAATGGTTCACTTTACAGCTCTCACTCTTTTCCTAAAGCATCAAACACCTTGTATCAGAGATATTTGTCAGGAAGGGCAGTTTCAGTTTAACACAAGAAATATTCATATTATTATTTATTTGTTACTAATCACATTCAGGGTGAAGAATTAAAAACATTGCGTTTTGCTGACGACATAGTAATTCTGTCAGAAAGGACAGCAAAGGACCTGGAAGAGCAATTGAACGGAATGGACAGTATGCTGAAAGGTGCATATAAGATGAACATTAACAAGATCAAAACTAGGGTAATGGAGTGCAGTGTAAGAAAATCAGGTGATGCTGAAGGAATTAGATTGGGTAACGAAGCAATATAGGAGGCAGATGAGTTCTGTTACTTGGGCATTAAAATAACAAATGATGGTCACAGTACAGAGGATATAAAATGCGGAATGGCAATGGGTAGAAAAGCGTTCTTGAAAAAGAGAAATTTGTTCACATCAAATATTGATTTAAGCCTAAGGAAGTCCTTTCTGAAGGCATTTGTATGGAGTGTTGCCTTGTATGGGAGTGAGGCATGGACGATAACAGTGCGTACAAGAAGAGGATTGAGGCTTTTGAAATGTGGTGCTACAGAAGAATGCTGAAGATTATGTGGGTGGATCGCGTAACTAATGAGGAGGTACAGAACAGAATCGGGGAGGAAAGAAATTTCTGGCATACCTTGACTAAAAGAAGGGATAGATTGGTAGGACACATTCTTAGACATCAAGGAATTGTGAATTTAGCGTTGGAGGGAAGTGTGTTGGGTAAAAACCGCAGAGGAAGACCAAGAGATTGATACAGTAAGCAGATTCAGACATATTTGGGTTGCCGTTCTTATGTGGAGATGAAGAGGCTTGCTCTGGATAGGGTATCGTGGAGAGCTGCATCAAACCAGTCTCCGGACTGAAGACGACAACAACAACAATCACATTTGTGGGACGTGAATTCTCTTGGCTCAGAGGTGGAAGGATGTTGAAATGAGACAGCATTGAAGCAGGTAGCTTTTTATTTACAAATATACATAATACTTGTGGTAATTTCCTTACATTCAGTTATTCTCTTACTCGAAGGCAGCAGGCGGCAGGCCGGCACGCTGATAGCGGATGTGGCGCGGCGGTCCGGTTACGCGTAGGCAGCAGCAGCGGCGAGGCCGGGCGCAGTCTTCGCTACAGTCCGTAGCGGCGACGCGACGCGGCGCGTGGCTTTATTCAATAGTTCGCGTTCCCCGTTGTGATTACTGCCAGTACCTCATGTAGGCGTCCGTAACTCTTCTGGCTTCGTGGCCCGTGTGGTCGAGTGCGTCGTCCATCGAAGGCGCAGTGTGGGGCGCTGGCGGCGTCGAACCGACGACCCCGGGGCTCCTCTCCCGTAGCTGTCGATTATTGACTAAATCTCACAGGTCAGCTATCGAGAGGCCGCAGTCCCATCGTCCTCTCAGCTGCCTGGGTGCCCTGTAAGTCTTCTTTAACTCTTCTTCCGTTCTCGCGACTGCTCGCCTAGTCCATTCTTCCGATGTCGGTTGCGTGATGGGCCGGAACGGTGCCGAACTTCACTCGTGCTGAAGCAACGAATGAATGACCCCCACTGCTCCAATTGTCCAGGTATTTATTGGTTCAAGTAGGTCTCTGTCACGTGGAGAAATTTCCAGAATGTTCGGTCACGCGGAGAGTCGCTAGTCGGTCACTGGCTTCTAGTCACGTTCTTCCAAAACTGCCAAAACGTGTAACCTTGTCACATGTGGGAGCCTTAAACTCGTGCGGCGATGGATTGCTGACATGTTAGTCACGTTTCCCTGGAGAGGTAACTGTACTGGCCTCGTGACGGTTTCAAACTGTTGACGTTATGCATTCTTCTTGGTCACGTTTCGCTATTCTTACTGCTCGTGAGATGGCTGCCCGATGGCCGCTTGAGCTGATTCGTCAACTTGGTGATTTCTCGAACACGTGAGCCGTGGCCGCGCGGCGCCGTCGGAATGTGCTCCGCGGTGATCTGCTGTTCCAGCGGTTCGAGACTCCACGTGCCTGCTGCTGGCCGCTTCCATGCTTTACACTTTGCGCTAGACTTTACATTTCCACTTTGATAGGTTATTCCGCTTTCATTATTAAAACACTTATAATCACTAATTACCCTTACAGTATGTATCCGATACTAAAAGAAACAGTACTCGTTACCAGTGCAACTCAGAAATACGGCCGCTACACTATCTTTGAAACCGTGAAAACATTTTGTTACTGTTAATTTTACTTTACGAGTTAAATTCGCCCTGCTGTATCTATTGTTGATGTTGTGGTCTTCAGTCCGCAAACTAGTTTGATGCAGCTCTCCACGCTACCCTGTCCTGTGCAAGTCTCTTCATCTGAGAATACGTTCAGCAACCTACATCCTTTTGAATCTGCTTACTATATTCGTCCCTCGGTCTCCCTCTACGAGTTTTGCCCCACACGCTTCCTTCTATTGCTAAGATGACAATTCCTTGATGTCTCAGAATGTGTCCAACCAATCTATCCCTTATTTTATTCAGGATATGCCAGTAACTCCTTTTCTCCCCGATTTGGTTAACCACCTCCTCATTAGTTACGTCATCTACCCATCTAATTTTCATAATTCGCCTGTAGCACCACATTTCAAAAGCTTCTATAATCTTTTTATCTGAATTCCTAATCGTCCACGTTTCACTCCCATACAATGCTACACTACAAACAAATGCTTTCAGAAAGGGCTTCCTAACATTTTAAGTTTCGCTTCTTTAGAAATGCTTTTCTTCCCATAGCCAATTCTGCATTTTATTTCTTCTTTACTTCGGCCATCGGAAGTTATCTTGTTACCCAAATAACAAAATTCATCTACTACTTTTATTGCCTCATTACCTAATCTAATTCCTTCAGCATCGCCTGATTTGCTGACACTGCATTCCATTACCTTCGTTTTACTCTTGTTAATCTTCATATTATATCTTCCTTTCAAGACACTGTCCATCACATTCAGTTGCTCTTCCACATCTTTTACGGTCTCTGACTATGTCATCGGCAAACCGCAATGTTTTTATTTCTTCTCCATGCACTTTAATGCCCTCTCCAAATTTCTCCTTACATTCCTTCACTGCCTACTCAATGTACAGATTGAACAATATTGGGGAAAGGCTACAACCCTGTCTTACTCCCTTCCCAACCTCTGCGTCCCTACTTGCCCTTCGACTCTAATAACCGCTGTCTGGTTTTTGTATAGGTTAAATAGGGGAAGGTCGGGTAGTATCGGACGGCGGCTTATATCGGACAAGTGGTGTTTCTCATACTTGCAACGTGAGGCAGCATCAGTAATGGTCACAGAAGTGTTGGCTGTGACGACAAAGGGGTCGTTACACCATATTGTACCGCTGCGAGTTTGTGTATGAAAGTCACGGGCGTTGTCTGTTTTGTGAGTGTGCTTTCGTGTACGAAGATAACTTTGGAGTGCTGTACCCAGCTTTAAAATAAGTATAAGGTGGTTAGTAGCAATAAGGGGTATTGCACTATATGTTTATAGGCAGTTAATCTGTTTACACTTATTACTAAGCACTAGACAGTCGAATTATCTTCCCATGTCGGTCGGGTTGTATCGGACATAAGCATTGAGGGTTGTATCGGACAACAATCACAGCCAACAAAAAGGAGGTTTTGATGGATTTGTTTCATTTTATAGGCAAAATGGGCAAAGTGAGGCATATGTGGAGGGAAGAAAATATGAAGATGGCTGTCGAGAAAATACGTTTAATGAAAATGACGATTCGAGAAGCTGGGATGGTATAAAAGGAAGGATGCTTCTGCAACAGAAAGGGAAATATCCAGCGAATATGCAAGGAAAAAACTAACATTTAACGATAAAGACACTGGAAGTGATGGCGTGACTCACTGCATTATTTGTGACGAAACTTATGAAGAGGACTGGATCCAGTGTCGCCTGTATAACGGATGGGCCCACGAAAATTGCGCAGACTTTGAAAGCAGCACTCTGCATTATGAATGCGATAGCTGTTTCTTGAATAAAAACAAAAGTTGTGTTAAAGATGCAGTAAAATTGATTGCTAGGAGTGTACAATGGAAAAATTATTATTACTTGTATAATTTAGGGAATTTTTTGCACCGAAAATGATTAAAATCACTCAATTGAATAAACATTTACCATTTGATATGTATTAATAGAAATAAACAAGTGTTTTGATAGAAATATTTGCTTATTTTCTGTAATTTACATCTTGTCCGATACAAACCTCCAACATTTCTCCGTAGTTAAAAATCAGATAAATTTTAGAAGCCAACACATAATAGTAATTATCTACGCTAAGACTAGTTGCTAAGATGGTTGATTTATGACTTATGAGAGTACATTTTGGTGGCTATTATTTTCATATCAAGACATTACTCTATTCAAAACTTGTAAAAAAGCTTAAACGTCCGATACTACTCGACCTTCCCCTATAACTCTTCGCTCCCTATATTTTACCCCTGATTCCTTCCGAATTTGAAAGAGTGTATTCCAGTCGACATTGTCAAAAGCTTTCTCCAAATCGACAAACGCTAAAAACGTAGGTTTCCCTTTCCTTAGCTACTGTATGTCTGCTTTTTGAGGCAATTATACTACTGAGGAAAGGATCAGTGCAGTCCATTTCGTTCGCGATTTAAATGCAATTGTCATACAAATTGATCAAAATCAGCGAGACCCACCCGTGACTTCCATCTTAAGTATTGCTCCTACATTTTTCTTAGAGGCTTGGAATGTCAGAATCATTCGGAATATTATTTGACGAATGCCGGTGTGACCGATCATAGTAGTAGCACTACATTTGCGAGCAGAGGGACTGTTGTACTGTTATGGTTTCAAAATGTTCAAATGTTTGTAGAGCTTATGGGACTTGACTACGGGCTCATCAGTCCCTAAACTTACAAACTACTTATCAACTAGCTTACACTATGGACGGCACAAATATCCATGCCCGAGGGGAAATTCGAACCCCCGACCGTGACTGACGCGCCGCAGTCCCCTCGGCCACCGCGGCCGGCTGTATTATGTGACATTAACAATTAATACCGTCAAAAATGAAAATGTGTAGATTATAACTTTTGAGTACTTTTTACAATATTTTTATAGTAAATAAGATGAAAAACAACTATCCATTAAATTGAAACATTTACAGGTAAAAAAATAAAACGTTGTTGTTGTTGTTGTTGTTGTTGTCTTCAGTCCGGAGACTGATTTGATGCAGCTCTCCACAATACTCTATCCTGAGCAAGCTTCTCCACATAAGATCGGCAACCTACATCTGTCTGAATCTGCTTACTGTATCCATCTCTTGGTCTTACTCTGCGGTTTTTACCCCACACATTTCCCTCCAACGCCAAATTCGCAATTCCTTGATGTCTGAGAATGTGTCCTACGAATCGATCCCTTCTTTTAGTCAAGATATGCCAGAAATTCCTTTTCTCCCGAATTTTGTTCAGTACCTCCTCATTAGTTACGCGATCCACCACCTAATCTTCAGCATTCTTCTGTAGCACCACATTCCAAAAGCCTCTATCCTCACTGTTTATTGTCCATGTTTCACTCCCATACAAGGCAACACTCCACACAAATGCCTTCAGAAAGTACTTCCTTAGGCCTAGAACAATATTCGATGTAAACAAATTTCTCTTTTTCAATAACGCTTTTCAACCCATTGTCATTCTGCACTGTATATCCTCTGTACTGGGGCCATTATTTGTTTTAAATAAAACGTATGTTTGCGTTAAAAGCGGAAGTCAGCTCATCGATGATTAACCTGTAAACAGGGGCCAAGAAGTAGAATCCAAAATGTTTAAAAACAATAATAACCATCTATAATCTATGCAATATGCACTTAAAGTCCGTTACGGATGTCTATATAAATAACTCATCTCATCATAAATAGTATAACAGAATATATTCATTATCCGTATTCGGTTTCGTTATAGTGTTCGTTTCGATACGGTAGATGTGAATAACAAAATGTAAGCCTTAGTAAATTCGTATCGATAAGGTAACGAAATATATTCATGAGTAACGATTAAGTATTTGCTATCAGCCAAAGTATTCGTTACTCAGTACCGAATACGTACGGTTTGCTACAGCTCTACCCACGTATAGTAGTGTTCTCTGCCGGTGTGTCAAGCCAAGTGTGGCACTGCAAAGGCCCTGATATTCTGCTCTGGTATACGAACTCATGGCCACCGTCAGGATTGTTTTTGCAGGGGGGGGGGGGGGGGTTGCTGCAATACTGTAGGTCAGTGGCGTATATCGTGGGCTATCAAATCTATCACCGAAGCTTCTATCTAAAGCAAACCAGAAATTAAGAACCAATATTAACAGAAATGGCAATAGAAGCAAGTTTCTGTCATGAAGACTTAGCGCGTTCTATGGAATATGTCTCGTTTTCTTCATTCCAACAGTGGGAGAACAGAGCTTCGGACGCTCACTGCCGCAGCCTTCGCTAAGGTGTGGGTTAGGGAGGAGTGGGGTGGAGTGGGGTGGGGTGGGGTAGTGCGGCCGACAGCAGGCCGAGGCTTCGGAATCCCTCGTCGCAACACAAGCACGAGCGCTTCCGAAAAGTGCCGAACGGGCACGACTCGCTCTTGGCGAACTCCGCATCAGTTTGACCCTTTCATTGCCAGTGTTTTTCCTGGAGATCAACACATTAAATGTTGATTTATAAGGTATTTAGTGCATCAGTCCTTAAAGTTGCATTTCTGTTGGTGAACAACATGCTTCTAGTACGACATTTTGCTTCTTGGTACGGCGTGTAGCTACATCTGAGGCATTAATCTGTCCACCTTGGAGGTTGTGATGCGTTGCCGTCTGTACGTGGCTGAGAGTGTGAGCGTGAGTGTGGTTCACGTTATTTTATTCCAGCAGTCAATTGGCCGTCTTTGGTGCTGTGGCGAAGATTATGCTAGCGTTATTGATCTGGCAGTGTTAACTATCAACAAAATAACGTCCAAGTAATAAAATACCTCGATACAAACTTCTGTGTTGTACATGAAATACATGAAATAAAAAATCAACAATTCGACCAAAAATTTTAAAACACATATTTTGATGTTTATTGCACTGTATTAATACAGAAAACGGGGAATTTTAATTTTTCCAGAGCTGATTTCATAATGTGCGACTGAAAGGGTTAAAGCAACAAAGAGCGTGTTTGTGTGTTTTCTACGTTTCACAATAGATGTATTTATTTCATAGTGTACAGTGTACTTTGACAGTTCTTAGTGCTACTTCTTGAAAGTGGATGGACAATGTGTAATCAACCATTCTCGCAGCTGCAACAGGAAGACAAGTTGGTGATTTTAAATGAGGGAAGACCTATTCCAGCAGAAGGAAAAATCAGGAACCCTTACAATAGATACTGCAATAAAAAGTAGGCGTTCCTATAAAAGATTTCAAAGTAGCGTCCCGTCACCCATTATGGGTTTCAGTAAGGGGTAAGGGGGGGGGGGGCGAGTGTCATTGTATGTCCGCCTCAACGCTTCAACATTTGCCGGTAACCGTTTCTTCGTTTGCTGCTAATTTCTTGAGATATCTGACACAGTCACAATCAATATCTTGGAAACAGCGTAAGATATCGATTTTTTTCTTCGCATTTCTCTCTCGTTACAAACTTAGGAAGTGAGATAGTAGTAATAGCCCAACTTACAAACCCAGCAGACGCCATTGCCGTAGGTGTCACTAGGTATTGATTTGTAGGGGAGGGGGAAACGACCATATAAATATAGAGGCCTTTTAGCAGACCGTGAGAAGATGTATTTTTGTTTCGTGGGAAAAGTAAATGTTCAAATGTTTGTATAGCTTATGGGACTTAACTACGGGGTCATCAGTCCCTAAACTTACAAAGTACTTATGAACTACTTACGAACTTTTTTTTTTTCTTTTTTTTTCGGGGCTCCCTTCTCCCCTACACCCCGTCCTTGCGCTCTCCATTTTTCGCCTTCGTCGGCGAGCTTCCAAGCTATAGTAGTAGCAGGTGAACGTAAAACACTCCGTTGTAAGAAGCAAATTAAACAGTTCCGCTGTACAGTGCTTTGTATTCTTCAGTGATGCACTTCAAGTTCGATGGTAAAAGGTCTCAACTAAAAGTCCAAATGGTAAAGGAGAATTAAATCATAGACATGAAGAAGAGATAATTCTCTTCTTGGAAATAAAAAAAACCATCCTCAACACTGAAGGTCGGTGGGCAGACCTGCGAAGCACTATACACTCTTAAACCGTGTCAACAAAACCGAAAGGTAAGAATAAAACAAAGCTGAGTTCTGCATAGACGCACACGCACATAAAGTGTGACATGCCACAAACATATAATTTTACTGCATCATGTTTCTTTCCGTTTAATAGTCACACGATAGTGTTCCGTCGGATTACATCATAACCAGAGACCATGTCCATAGCCAAAAGTCGTAGTCCGATTAGGGTTTGGGCTGTCGTTGAATTCCCCTCACAAAAGATTATGGTATGCATGTTCAATTGCCACGATCAAAAACCGAGCAAAAAGAGTAGAATAGTCCTTTGTACGGCGTAGGTTGTTATGTTTCTCCTGAAGGTAAATCATAAACTGATAGATCTGTGTCAACTGTAATTGTAGAACGGCGTAGATAGTATGCGCGACGATCCAGGTTGTTGCGGCACACTTGGTGGCAGGGTATGGCTTGAAGTCAGGGATGAGGGCTACGTCCACCGAGAAGGTGTCCACGGCGGTGCGATTTATAAACGCCAGCATCCCGGTTGCAACGTTCCAGATGGGCGAACGCGTGGGGCACAGGAAACGGTGTTCCAACGTGTCCTCCTGCGAGCAGTCTACGCAAAGGCTGGAAGCGCGCAGGCAAATCCGGTGCAGTGTTTCGTTGGTGGGTACGACTCGATTCACGACTTTATACCAGCAACTAACCACGTCCGCTGCGAGGAAGGGGGCGTGGACATTCGCCCACACATTCTTCCACCTAGACCCTGGGAAACGCATCTCCATTTTATTGGCAGCTGGCTGTCCTCGCAGTCCGTGGTAGACGATTTTTACAGTCCGCGTCCTCGGGTGGAGGTCTTCGTCGTTCAGGTAACTTTTCTGAACAAAGTACTCTCTCACATGTCGCAGACGGTAAGGAATGGTAGTGGGGTTGAGCGGCGCTATTTCAGACGCGGGCCGGAAAACATCGAAGAGAACGGCCGTGGGGCCGAGCGGGTCCTTTTCTATAACGGCGCACGTGCGGTGGATCAGTAGCGCCGCCGCTTTGACAGCGAAGTGCGTCAGGCCGAGGCCTCCTTCCTCTCGGGGCAATGTGCAGCTAGCGTGACTTACTTTGAAAATTTCACCCCTCCACAGAAACCAATAGGCTGCTTGTGTGATGGCTCGTCCTAGCTCTTTGGGCACGTGGAAGACCTGTGCGAGGAACCAGGCTTTGCTGAGCAGACACACGTTGACGATCGAAACCCGCTGCGTCAGTGCCAGGGTGCGGGTGGCTGTGAGGTGCGCCACAGCGCGTATTGCATGCAGTGTCAGGCGCCAGTTGAGTGCCGCTGTCTTCAAAAGATTTGCCGAAAAACGAACACCTAGGATCCTATGCACTTGTTTCACGGTAAACCAGGGCCGTCGGAATCTGTTCGCTGCGCCATAAATAGGAAGAAACACAGTTTTACGATTGTTGATACATGCACCCGATGCATTTTCATATAATGTCAGGACCTTGCGTATGGTGTCCAAGTTAGCTTCCGTAGACACAAGAAGGCCGACGTCATCCGCATACGCGCGGCAAACCTGTTTCTTCCCTCCTACACTGAGTCCAACGCATGCAGTGTGCAGGCGTCGCAACAAGGGGTCCAATGAGATTGCAAACAGGGCCACAGCGAGAGGACACCCCTGCTTGACGGAGCAATCGACGGCAACAGGTGCGGACAAAAAACCATTGATCGTCACACGCGATGTCGAGCTGTTAAAAATATTGAATAGCATGGCCGTGAATTTATTCCCAAATCCAAGTTTAGAAAGCACTTTTCTTAGGTAATGGAGACTAACGCGATAAAACGCCGTGGCAAAGTCGACGGAAAGTATTCCAAAGGGAATTTTCTGCATCGTGGTGTATGCGATGACGTCACGGTATGTAGTAGCCGCGTCGTAGATATTCCTTTGCGGCACTGCACAAAACTGACAGTCACTGAGGATCTTAGACATAACAGGCTTTAAACGGGACGCAACACATTTTGTAAAAAGTTTATAATCACCCTTTAAAAGCGTGATCGGGCGGAGACTGTCAATTCTATTGTTCACTCGGGTTTTCGGAGCCAAGGTGATTATTCCTTCCGGAAAACTCGCCGGTATTGCCACTCCATTTAAAAGTTCGTTAAAACATTCAACTGAACCGAACAAGTGCCAAAAGTGGAGATAAAATTCTGGCGGGAGGCCGTCAGCACCGGGCGATTTGTTTTTTTGCACATAGTTGTAAGACCTGTTTTACTTCCTCTACGATGAACGGTTCCATGAGGTGACGGTGGTCCGTAACTGTTAAAACGTGCGGGACACTTCGCAACAGATCTGTAATGGCGGCGTTGTCCGTTGCTTTTGCGCTAAACAAGTCCGCAAAGTGCCTGCGCGCCTCTGCCAGAATGCTCGCCCTGTCCCGCAGCCGCGCGCCGCCTGCCGCCTGCAGCTCTGTGACGTCACGCCTGGCCGCGCGGCGGCAGCAGGTGGAACAGCGAGGCCTGCTCGTCTGCCAGCTGACCGGCCGCCTGGCTGCGCACCACGCTACCACGCAACGACGCCTTCTTCAAGGCCAAGAGTCTGGTTTTAATTTGTCTGATGTTCGCCATCCGGAAAGACGGATTGTCTGTTTGCATATTGATTGCGTCGTTGAGACATGTCTCGTAAAATTGCAAGGTGGTACGTTCCCAGTGGCAAACAGATTGACTAAATTCAATAATACTTTTTCGTAGCGCTGGTTTTGCATATTCTGTCCACCACGATAACGCAGAAGAGTAGAAATGGCGATAAGTTAAAATACTACTCCATGCCCTATTAATCACAACGTCGAAACCAGTGTTGGTAAGGTGACGTACATTGAACTTCCACCTACATTTCGTACGTGGCTTCTGAGCCAGCAGTGAATGAAAACGGCAGACATATGCGGCATGGTCAGAAAACACCACTGGGTGTACCGCAGATTCTAGTACACAGTCTTTCTTTTCTCCAGAAATATAAATCCTATCGAGGCGACTCCTACCTGTCGGGTAGTAAAAAGTAAACCCCGGATCGTGGGGGTGTAAGTGGCGCCACGTGTCGATTAGATTCATTTCAGTCACGAGCGTTGCTAACTCTATGCACTTGTATGGGTTCGGTTCCTGGTCGCGGTCGTCGAGTACACAATTAAAATCACCGCCCATTATGACAGGCAAATATGGGCCTCTAAGAAGGTGACAAATGTCCGAACTGTAAAAGACTCGACGTTGCGGTTTGCAGTCAGATCCCGAGGGAGCATAAACATTTACAAAACGAATGTTATTTATGGTACACGCTACTCCGTGTCCATTTGGGATAGTGGCAACATCACTGAATTCGTGACCATCACGTATCAAAATAGCAGTTCCACTGTGACTCTCCGGATCGAAATTTAAAACCACCTGGTAACCGGGTATATTGTGAACAAGTTCGGTCACCACTTCCTGAAGAAAAACAACGTCTGCCTTCAAAAAATTCAAAAATTGTAATAAACATTCAAACTTTACAATTGACACAAATCTATTGATGTTGATAGTGGCAACAAGTGATGGCGGGTGTGCCACCATTTAGTCAGGGAATTCAACGACGGCGCGAGACTAGGTCTCGCCCTCTTCCATCTCCTCCGCCCACGACTTCGACACTTGCTGTCCAGTGTCGTGGCCTGCCGCGGCCCCCTGCAGAGAAACGCGCGTGCGCGGCTGCGGGTCGTCTTCGGTCTTTCTTTTGACCGCGGCTTGCGCCGGGTTCGAGTCCCGTGACAAGTCCATTGCCATATGATAGTCGGTGTCGGGTGCACTGAGCTTTTCCTTTATCTGCCGGACCACCTCCTCCATCCTGTATTCCTGACCACTCGTCATGGGCTGCTGATAACCACGGCCCGCTTGTGCTTCCTGCCGAGAATCCAGATCCGACCGTGACGAAGCCAGTGACGCAGATTTCTGCAGCGACTTCGACGCCGAGCGCTGATACTGACGAGATTCGGGGGACCGACTCCACCCCCTCTGGTTGGAGTCCCGCCGCTCCGGGTATCCCGAGGAGCTGGTGCTGCGGCCCTTCTCTCTGCGCGCGCGCCTTTCTGCTGCCCTGTCGCGACGTGACTTGCGGCCACCCGCGCTGTCTGCCCGTTCGCGTGGACGATCTGCAGCGGCGGTGGCAGAAACTCCAACCGCTGACACTTCGGGGGGGACGCTATCTTGCACGGCTTCTGATCTTGTCAACGTGGACAACGTCACATCTACCGGAGTCGACACGGCAGGCTTAACATATTGCGCTGGTTCGAGTCCCGTAGTCTGACTCTCCGGGACTACATTTGAGGAGACGTCTGTAGGACGCACATCTTCAACGGTTGCGGAATCTGTCACAGTAGTCGCCGACTCGTCAGGATGGACCTCGACATGGGCGTCTGTCACCTGGGATGTCCACATAGTCGCCGCAGCTGCCGCCAGTGGAACTTCAGCGTGGGTGGGTTCTGATCCCGTCGCGTCTTCAGGTGGTATCTGATTAGCTACCTTTTCCGCAACTACCACGGAACGGTCGGCTACATTCTGAGCGTCGGCTGTGACGTCACTGATCGTTTCAATTTGAGGGGCTGCGAGCGCGGCGCCTACATGCATGACAGTTTCATCCGCGGCAGCGCGACGCGTCGGTGAGGTGGGCCCTCCTAACGCGACCGAGGCGTACGTCACGGCGTCTGCCGCCTCCCCCGCCGGTAGTTGCGCGGGGCGCCTGCGGCGTGGGCAGTTCTGTCTGTAGTGTCCCGTGGCATTACAGTGCGAACACGTCGACGGTTGTCCGTTATAGGTAATAAAAGCCCTGTGGCCTTTCACTACAAGGAAGGACGGAATGTGCTTTCGTACTATCATACGGACACTACGAATTCCGTTTTCCACTTGATAGATATATGCAGATGACCATTTTTCCCTAGTAACAGACAACACAGTTCCATACGGTGACAAACAGTTTTCAATTGTCTTATCTTTCATTTCGAACGGTAAATTAAACACTCTAACTGTCCTAAGTCCGTAACCGGCGTTAGACACTGCCACATTACTCACTGTTCCATCAAAGTGTTTAAATTTCCGGACACCACCTTCAACATTTACAATTGTGTCACACAGTTCTGGAGTACTAAGTTTGACAAAGAGAGAGTTCAGAAAAGCGTCTAGTTGTAAACCGAGAACGTCACTTTCATTAATTTTCAGATCGTTTTTCAACCAACCATGGATTTCGAAACCTGACGGCCGCGGAACCGACTTGTCAATTTCAAATTGCACATTATTTTCGCGATCTTCACAATCATCCATTACTTACAAGTACGTAGATACAGCAAATAGAAGAACAGCGGACGCGAAGAAACGCCGCCGGCCGCAGCGAGGAAGCACTTGTAAACACGGCCCGGAGCCGCTGTGGCAGACGGACCGTCGTGGCCGTGCAGACCGTGACTGAAGCGCCTCAGTCCTCTCGGGCACAGCGGCCGGCGTGGGAAAAGTACTGTTTAGTGGTGCGAATCAGGGTCAGTTTGGCGAGAATCTAGTGAATGATAATTTGGATCTCTGGTGACAAGCTAGTTGTTGTGCGTAATATTTGAAAGCTTAGACGAAGCTGACTAGTGTTTAGGTAAAAAAATTAAAAGTAGGTTGAAGACAAATACACAGTACGCCTTGTGCTTAAAAATTAGAATAATGTAGTAGCCTTTCTAATACTGTTAAACCTCCAAACAAACCCAACCTGAAAGCTATCATGAGAGAGTAAAGAATTAGGCCTATATTTTCTTATCAAGTATATAACATTATAGCTATTTAAGAGTCTTGTCTTGGCGCCCGAGAAGAATCAGAAGGTAAAAGTCTGTCATCTTGCTTAGTGCTGACAAAATATTGAAATTTTCCGTTTCCGATTATCTTTTAAGTTAGAAATGGTGAACAAAAGCAATGACATGACATAAGTGTATTACAGAAACGTTTATGTCCAAATGACAAACGTATTCCTGATTGAACCAGTGAATGTAAACTTAAACCCGTTTTAACACTATTAGGGCCCTCAGGTTGGCAGTGGTTTCAAGTTCAACACAACGTTTACCGATTTCTGTCGGCGCTTAACCCTTTGGGGCCGGCCATCCTGATATTGGTTTGTCGTCGTTTCCCAAGTTCACTTCAGGCAAATTCCCGCATGTTTCCCTGTAAAAGGCCACAGACGCTTCCTTCCTCTCTCTGTGTCCCACTTAGATTAAGTACGCGCGAGTATCTGGCCAGATGGGGAAAGTACCCGACATCAAGAAAATATAACACTTAACCAAAAAAAATGTTCAAATGTTTGTGAAGCTTATGGGACTTAACTACGGGGTCATCAGTCCCTAAACTTACAAACTACTTATCAACTACCTTACACTAAGAACGGCACAAATATCCATGCCCGAGGGGGGATTCGAACCCCCGACCGTAGTGGCCGTGCAGACCGTGACTGGAGCGCCTCAGTCCCCTCGGCCACCGCGGCCGGCTAACACTTAACCATTTGAACTAAGGTGCCTAGGTGACACACAGAGCGTATTAACATGTAAATAGATATAACAGACAAAACAAGTCACCGTGTTCTTCTCGTGAAATGCGGTTCATTAGAATTATACTCATGATATAATTCACACCAGAGCAATCTTATAATTATCTATAGTGAGGCCACTGTATTAAGGCACGCGGGAAAAGTACCGATATTTGAACATAAATCTTTGGAACACGCCTCTAGTGGTGTTTTGGATGTTGTTGACCATTCTGCACACAAACTACACAATAAACACTTTTGGACGACAGCCTAGCCGCTTCAGGTTTTTCTTTAGACACTACCGTCTAAAATCTAGGCAACCACCCATCTTATTGGCAGAATCACTGCAGGCAACTGGATTCAACATTAAAAGAAAGTGGAGAGAAACCTGGGACAATGTTGCCTGTGAGAAATATCAGACCCTCCAAAGACGTGACACAAGACCAGCTGGAATGCAATTACCACGTCGTGCCTGGAAAGCAATAGGATCCGCACAGGCCATGGCGTCTGTGCTAGAACCTCCACCGTTGGGGAAAGGCTTCATCCTCCCAGTGTGGCTGTGGAAACGAGCACCAGACAATCAACCACATTGTTACAAGCTGCTACACAAGAGCTTATCAAGGAAATCTAGAAGATTTCTTTGAAGTGACAGAGGCAGCCCTTGAATGGATAGAAAACCTATATATTAATTGGTAGATTTAGTTGTTTACCTCTTTTATAGTTTGTACAATTATGCAGTTAATGTACTTTTTGTTGTTGTTGTTGTAAATTGATAGTTGCAGTTCATCTGTATTGCCTTACGCTAAATTAATAAATGAATGCACCAAAGCTTATGCCGAAATAATTATATTTTATATTATATAATAATAAAATTTTATCTCTCCATCTTTTCTGTGTGTTTTTGTCCAACCCCCCTCCCGGCGCCCATGTACGAGCTCCAGTCTTTTCCTCAGGACTGGCTGCTGACAGAAACATGTGGTTTCTGTTAAAATACGCGCGATCTCACTGTTAATGCGTGATAGAGACAGCGGCACTGTACGGTACATAGAAGGTCTCTAGCGACAACAGAGAGGGGTTTTATCAGCGCATCGTCTGCGTTTCAGTGTCAGTGCCAGTGTTGGTGTTCAGTGTCTCCAGCTTTAAAACTTCAGCAAACACCGCCGGGTAGGCAGAATATTGCGCTGCCCTATGGTTTTAAATGTGTGCTCTCGTCATAGTCTACTGTCACCCATGAGTGTTTTTTAATTTCCATGAGTTTTAATACTGCATGTATGTGGGTTTTAACCACCGCGGCTATTTTCATTTCTGCATCTGTTTTTTACCTGCTCTCTATGTTTGTCCTTCTCCAATCTTATCTCCTTGCAACGTTTTCAATTCTGCGTTTATTTTTCTCCTCTTGTATGTTTTATATCGGCATGTCAACGTTGTTCGTTCTGTCGGCTGAACAGAATGAATCAGCGGCCAGCCTGCAACCACCAGGTGGCTTTAAAATTACAATAATGTATTACAAAAATAATAAATAAATAAACACCCGAGAGGGTTAGGACTGCGATTGATATCAAAATTAGGGACTTGATTCCATACTGGAACTTGTGCTCAGAGGCTCTTTCTTGGATTTGTAGAAAATTTTTCATCAGTCAGTCGTAAATATCTAGTTTATTAGAACATTACATACGTGTCTTCCTGGAGACATATAAACGCTCCACATGGTCAATTTTTCGAATTCATTACTGACTATATTTCACCTGTACTGTGTTCAATTTTCAGTGAAAAACCGCTGTTTATTAAAATTTTATCCATATCTTGCAGCTGAGTAACGTGAGGGTTTTCAATACCGATACGAATACAAACGCCTTCAGTCGCAAGATATTTCGTATTATATTAAAAGTACATGATGCATTTAACATACTCTGGGTCTATCATCAGATGCAAAACTCGATCACTCTCATCGTCATTTGTGAGGAATGGCAGCTAACTCTAAATGTAGAACAATGTAACGTGGTGCCAATGAGTAGGAGAAACAGTCCCGTAATGTTCGAATTCAGCATTAGTTGTGGGTTGCTTGATAATGTTCAAATGTTTGTACAGCTTATGGGACTTAACTACGGGGTCATCAGTCCCTAGGTTGCTTGATAGAGTCGAGTCAATTAAATAGCACATCAATTAAACAGCTAGGCGTAGCGCTGCACAGAAATATGAAATGGGACGAGCATATAAGGACAGTCGGATGGTCGACTTCAGTCTGTTGTGAGAATTTTGGGAAGATATGATTCGTCTGTAAAGGAGACCGCTCATTCGACCCCATCATGAGTATTGCTCAAGTGTTTGGAATCCCCACCAGATTGGTTTAAAGGCAGTAATTTAAAGGGGCGGCTGAGTTTGTTACTGGTATAGGTTCGATCAATGCTCGAGATGTTCGGTAACTCAAATGGGAGTGTCTAGAAGAGAGGCGGCGTTCTATTCGAGAAACACTGTTGAAGAGATTTAAAGGGCCGGAATTTAAAGCGAACTGCAGAACGATTCTACTGCCGCCAACTTACATGTCGCGTGAAGACTATAAAGATAAGATCAGAGACATTAGGGCTCTCACAGACCCATACAGGCATTTGCTTTTGCCTCGTATAGGTTCGATCAATGCTCGAGATGTTCGGTAACTCAAATGGGAGTGTCTAGAAGAGAGGCGGCGTTCTATTCGAGAAACACTGTTGAAGAGATTTAAAGGGCCGGAATTTAAAGCGAACTGCAGAACGATTCTACTGCTGCCAACTTACATATCGCGTGAAGACTATAAAGATAAGATCAGAGACATTAGGGCTCTCACAGACCCATACAGGCATTTGCTTTTGCCTCGTTTTATACGCGAGTGGAACAGTAGCGCAAGTAAGTAGAGGTTGTACTAGGTACCCTTCGCCACGCACCTCTGGGTGGATTGCGGAGTATGTATGTTCGATGAAGTTTTCAGTAGCGGAAATTGAAACATAGCAATGACAAGGCCTGTAAATAAATTTTCTGATTGGCGTTTTCATTTCTATTACTTTTCTGTAAACGTAACTTCGTGGGCATTTTCCACCGTTAACACAAAATTTAAAGTGATATCCCAATTTTTAATTTTGAATAACTACAACGAGAGCCGGCCGCGGTGGCCGAGCGGACTGAGGCGCTTCAGTCATGGTCTGCACGGCCACTACGGTCGGGGGTTCGAATCCCCCCTCGGGCATGGATATTTGTGCCGTCCTTAGTACTGGCTAGATCATAAGTAGTTTGTAAGTTTAGGGACTGATGACCCCGTAGTTAAGTCCCATAAGTACTACAAACATTTAAACATATTTTCTACGACGAGGAAAAGCGGAAATGACAGAGAGATGTGAGATATGTGCCGCACCCTATGTCCGCAGTTGTTTGCTGGGTGTGTTCACAGTCGCTGCCTTCACCCCACCGCTTTTACCTGCTGCGACTTCCTCTACACCACGGACTTTACTCTCTGATGCTTTGCTCTCTTCTGTTGCAGTTTTTCCATTGCCCATATTCCATACAAGGCTTCCTATTGAGACCAATGTTTGACCTTGGCCATGAATGCTCTCTTTGCCTCTATGCCAGTCTAGTTTTAGTGTCCTCTTCTCTTCGTCCACCGTAGATTATTTCACTTCAGCGTACTTCAACTACTTCAAGGATCACCAATTTAGACAGTAAGAAACTCGCTGCCTTCATTTTTACTACTTCTAATTACAAATATTACAGTTATAAATTTACAAACCGTGAGACTGATTCTGCGTCTCGAAAATGTCAGACATTAAAGGTAAAGCATTGAATTAAAATTTGTGATGCGGCCGGAAATCTTCCTAGTGAGCATGAAAGTCCGGGATCGATTCCCGGCCGCATCACAAATTTTAAATCAATGCGTTACCTTTAACTTGAATGTCTTTGACATTTCCGAGGCGCAAAAACAGTCTCACGGTTTGTAAATTTATAACTGTAATAATATTTATATTACCTTATCGTAAGGTAAAAGGCAGGAATGTCCAGATATGTCCGTTGCCGAGGTGCTATTCCAATGCATTGAGAGCCTTCGTAGCTGTGGCAATATGTCATGGAACACAGAAGCTGAATTAGTTTTTATGACGTGGAAGGGAGTTGTAGTTACACTATTTCGAGGCGCATTAATCGCTAGTGGTGCGGTCATCTAGTGGTTAAGAGTCTGCCTAGTGAGCATGGAGATGCGGGTTCGATTCCCTGCGCATCACAAATTTTAAATCAATGTTTCACCTTTAACTTGTAATTACGTTTCTGTTTTTGTGGTTTACTCATAGTCTACATTCTGTAGTCATCACAGTAATCAGCCCATTCAACAGATCCTGTAATTATTATTCACTTCCACTTAGGATAATAATGTCATCAACGAATCTTATCATTAATAGCATTGCATCATGAATTTTGATACCGCTTTCGAAACTTTATTTCCTTCATTTCTTCTTCAATGTAGATATTGAATAGTGGGGCGAAAGATCTTGGTCTTGCAGACGTGTTATTCCGTCTTGGTTCTTGAACATATATTATCAGTCTTTCCCAATAGCTTATCCCTATTTTTAATAATTCAGAATATTTTACGACAATTTACATTGCTCACAGAAGATGCTCCCTCCCTCCTTGCTTGTTATCAATCAGAAAAAAAATTAATTTCGAGATTTAGAACCATATAAGGCACACGACGACGTTTATAACAACGTGATTACTAGTGTGAATGACGGAACTGGGCACACTGCGCGTGGCCGCACACCCGGTATAATAAACGATCTACCGAGAATGATACGAAATACAATTTAATATTTATTGTCTACATTTCATACACAGTGATGTATCAACAAAAATGAGCTGTGTACGTCGGCAAACGCTTTCAGTTTTCGAGAGCTGTAGCCGAAGGAGGCACTGAACCACCGTCCTCCCGAAAGTGAGAGCGCCGTGTCGCCACCGCACCACGCATCACTTCTCGCGGTCACATCACACAGCACTTGTCTTCGTCAACTTCAAGGTTTGCCTGTTGTAGCGCTGTGAACAGGGCATCAACATTTCTGGCCATATTTCAAATGTTCAAACGTTTCTGAATTTATCGAACCAAACTGCGTTGCCATATTTCCATGTCTTTGCTTGCCATCAACAATCAATAATTGACTTTGCCTCGTATATAACTAGTTAGGAATTCACAAACTGATGATAAATGGCGAGCACACTGGCTTTACCAAAAGGTAACAAGTCAAATGCTATTCTGACTACGAGAAGGCATTGGAAGTTGACGTCCAAAGGTATCTACAGGTAAGCGTCCGTGAGATCGAATTTGGCAAATATATGTCCAGAAGTCAGGCAACAATGAATGGGACTGGGGTAGACTTTGATTATTGATTGGGTGTTGACCATACGGTTAAATTCTCCACACATTCACTACAACCCGTTACGTTTTTTAAGGAGGATGATCGTTGATCCGCATTGACTGGGGCACTAGAAGTGGATACTCTCTTCCTGAAGTCAGTGCGGTCCTGACAGAGTACGTACGTAACGGGCAAGGGCATGTTAATGTGCCTTCAAGAATATGGCGTCGCTGTGGATTGGAGAACCACATAAGCTTCAGAAGAGTGCTCGTAGTGGGCCCCTCGAAACAGCAGCTAAACCGTCTTGACAGTTCCTGTACGTAGCAGTCGACGTGACAGGAGTAGAATCATGGACATCCATCAGTATTTATTCGCGATGCCGAATTCCTCACAGCTCCATTGTATAATGTATGGATGTACTAACAAATGGTGACACACGAAAATTTGTGCCAGGCCGGCACTCGAACCCAGGTTTCCCGCTTTTCGTGAGAGTTCGCCTTACCACTAGGCTAACCGGACACGACTCCAGGACCGACGCAAACTCCCGTATGCCACACCGACTGCACATATGAGAGTCAACTACATTCATCCCTTGGCACTCGCAGCTTATACTATTTCCCGCAGCAAGCAGAATGAAAACAACGAGGTGCGAGTTCACCAACACCTACAATTGATAATAGTTGTGGACGAGGCAGTAAAGACGTGAAAGTCGAGGATCAATTTTTTAATTGACGGTCGGCTGGCTATAGCTTCTGTTTGAAAGACAGGTTGGACCAAGGAAATGTCATTCTTACCCCAATATCAGACTGATCAAAGCCAGTTGAATCGGACATATGTAGGTGGGAGGCGGACAGAACTCACCTTTAAGTTCCTCTTTGTCATAGGCATTTGGTGCGCCAGTGTGGCTATGGAAGAAACAACGTCGACCCTAAGAACAACACAGACATCCACGTCCGAGGGAAGACTCCAACCTACGACGAATAAGGGGGCGCGCGTCCCGCAGAAAAGCGCCTTAGTGCGTACGGCTATTCCGCCGCGGCTCTTCTTCATAGGTTGCATTCTCCATCAGTAGCCTGAGGTGATTCCTGTCACGTATTATTTATTCTGTAATACCTATTTTGTTTTCATCTTTCTTCACTGCTTCTATCCATCCTACAGTTTTCTTCAGTTTATTTACGTAATTAAAAGTTTGTGATCCGAGTTTCTTCAATTCTTTTTAATTGTACATAAAATTAACTCTTTCAAGTTCTGAAGCAAGTAAAATATAGGAAGTGTAAGGTTATTTACAACTTGTACAAAAACCAAACAGCGGTTGTCAGAGTTGAAGGACATGAAATGGATGCAGTTGTTGGGAAGGGACTAAGACAGGGTTGTAGCCTTTCTCCAATGTTATTCAATTTCTACATTGAGCAAGCTATAAAGGAAAGCAAGGAGAAACTTGGAGAAGGAATTAAAGTTCAGGGTGAAAAATTAAAAACATTGCGTTTTGCCGACGGCATAGTAATTCTATCAGAGACAGCAAAGGACCTGGAGGAGCAGTTGAACGAATTGGACAGAGTGCTGAAAGGTGCATATAAGATGAACAGTGTAAGAAGATCAGGTGTTGCTGAAGGAATTAGATTAGGTAACGAAACAATAAACTGGCTGAGCGGATGAATGGTCACAAGACGGACTGTTCGCCTGGGGGACATGCAACTTCCTGTGACAGAGCATGCTCTCCAGCATGACTCCAGGGACCTTGGAACGTGTTACACCGGACGTGCCATTTGGATACTGTCCTCTGCTCCCGTCACCCTCCTGGCCTAAATGTACGCTAACCTCTCCCCCTTTTCCATCCTCAACTCACCTATCCATTATCCATTTCCTACCTACCTACCTACCTCTCTCTCTCTCTCTCTCTCTCTCTCTCTCTCTCTCTCTCTCTCTCTGTCTGCGCGCGTGTGTGTGTGTGTGTGTGTGTGTGTTTCCATCTTTCCCTGTTAATCAAAAACGTTTTAGAAACCCCGCCCCCCCCTCCCCCCACGCACACACCCCTTAGCATCATTCAGTTCACTCATCTTTTCTTCTCTTCTTTCCTTTTGTTTTCTTTACTGCTTGATCTTTCCTCTCATCCTCTTTGGCATGGCTTACTACTACTACACAATATCTCTGACTTCCACAATCCTAACACTATCCTCATGACCTAGGTTGTGAATTACCTTTCCCTTCCTTTCCCATATCTTTTTTTCTTTTTTTCTCCCTTCTCTCCACCAGAAGAAGGAACACAGTTCTGAAACCTTGTGTTCTATTTCTTTGTTTCCATTTTCGTGTTTTTGTGACTTTCGGCAGTACAGAACTAAGGTAAGTACTGGCCAGCCAATCTATCTCTTTTGAATAATAATTTACCTTAGTTTAAGTAGTTTGTAAGCTACGGGCTAATAACCAAGCAATTGAGTCCGATAGATTTACAAACATTTGATATGATTAAATTTCAAAACGAAAAGTTTTTCTCAACGTTTGAAAATATACGACATCAATATTAAATAGCAAACATTGTCCTGGTGGTGTACGAAATAACTTTAGAAATTTTTTTGCTATTTAATAATGAATCTCTTTGAGAGTTCAAAGTTTTTCAAAGAAGTTACGGGAATTGAAACTGCTCCGGATTGTTGTTCGTAAGCTGGACTGTACGTTTAGAGACATTCTTACACGCTCCTTTATAATGACTGAGTAGTTGATGAAATCACGCCAGACAGAAAGTATTTCAATCTAGCTGGCAGTGACGGCGTTCGGCCCGCCTGCCTGTAGTTGCTGGTGTCGACGCGACGGAACAGGGAATTTGTCTTAAAAGCGGGCGCGATCGTCTGCGGGCCAGTGAGCTGTTTGAACAGCCGGGGCCTTTTGTCGCGCCAGCAGTCGCAGAGCAGAATGCATTCGCGACTTACGTCGCAGTCGCATTCCCTCGACGTCTTTGTTCCACGGCGCCCCCTCGTCCGCCGTTACACTTGGCTTTTGTCGAACCGGAATTCTTCCGAGCAGCTGTATATGAAAGGCCCTCCTCGTTGCTGCTGCGCTGCGCCACGTCTCGTGACGTCACGGCCTCGCCCTCTGGCGTCCGCTGCAGACGCCGTTCGCCCCTACACACAACGCCCTGAGTGACACGTCCTGGCCCACATACAGCGCGTACCAGACTGAGCCCCTTTTACGTTACTAACGTCAAGTTTCTTTATGGCCGGTTCGTCCACCTCTCGTTAATCTTCTCGTTAGTGAACTAGAAGATGCCTTTAACCCTTTCAGGCCCTGCACGCGCAATTGAGCGGGTCTGGTTTTTTTCGCTTTATTTCTTTGTGATTCACTTCTACGAAGTTCAGGCCTGGATCATTCAATCGTGGATGGACTATGGTAACGTGCGCAACGTGTTTTACGAGGGTAAGTCAATTATTATCCGCAAAGTAGTTATAAAATTTTATTGTAATAAAATACGAAACTTACAAGAACGTAATTTTTCGACATAGTTTCCTTGCTTTTCAATGCACTTCATCCGTCGCTCTATAAGATTCCTTATGCCCTCGTAAAAGAAGGTTTTCGGTTGAGCTGCTAGCCAGGAATGCACCGCTTCCTTCACTGCTTCGTCCGAGTCAAATCGACGGCCCCTTAATGCCTGTTTGAGTGGACCAGCCGGCCGCGGTGGCCGAGGTGACTGAGGCGCTCCAGTCACGGTCAGCACGGGCACTACGGTCGGGGGCTCGAATCCCCCATCGGGCATGGATATTTGTGCCGTCCTAGTTCGTAAGTAGTTCATAAGTAGTTTGTAATTTTAGGGACTGATGACCCCGTAGTTAAGTCCCATAAGCGTAACAAACATTTGAACATTTGAGTGGACCAAACAAGTGATAGTCAGAAGGGGCAAGATCGGGACTATATGGAGGATGATCCAGTACTTCGAATTTAAGTTTCTGGAGCGTTTCAGCAGTGTGGACAGCAGTATGCGGACGGGCATTTTAGTGCAACAATACAACACCTTCAGACAGCAATCCTCGGCGTTTGCTTCGAATTGCAGGCTTTAGCCTGTCAGTAAACATCTGCCGACCGCGGTGGTCGAGGGGACTGAGGCGCTCCAGTCACGGTCTGCACGGCCACTACGGTCGGGGGGCTCGAATCCCCCCCTCGGGCATGGATATTTGTGCCGTCCTTAGGATTAGCTAGTTCATAAGTAGCTTGTAAGTTTAGGGACTGATGACCCCGTAGTTAAGTCCCATAAACTATACAAACATTTGAACATTTGAGTAAGCATCTCACTGTAACGTACACTGTTTATTGTTGTGCATCCCAAAAAACCGTAAGCATCAGTTTTCCTACGGACGGTTGGGTCTTGAACTTTTCCTTGCACAGCGAATTTGGATGTTTCCATTCCATACTCTGTCGTTTACTCTCCGGCTCGTAATGATGGATCCATGTTTCGTCACCAGTAATGATTCTGTCTAAGAAGTTGTCCCCTGCGTTACCATAGCGATCCAAATGTTTTTTGCAGATGTCGAGGCGCGATTGCTTATGCAACTGTGTGAGTTGTTTTGGGACCCATCTTGCACAAACTTTACAAAACCCAAGTCTGTTGTGAATAATTTCGTAGGCAGAACAATGACTAATTTGAAGACGATGAGCCACTTCATCAATAGTTAATCGTCTGTCTAAGAGAATCATTTCACGTGATCGCTCAATTGTTTCTTTATTTGTGGCGGTAAACGGTCGTCCGGCTCCTTCATCGTGCTTAACACTCGTGCGACCATTTCGGAGTTTTTTCAATCCACTCCTACACACTTCGTTGTGGCAAAACACTGTTCCCGTACTGTACTGAAAGTCTTCTATGAATTTCGTATCACTGAACGCTGCTCTTCTTCGGTGCAAATAGACAGCGGAACAGCCATGATTAACAGCACGGCAGCGACAACGAAACTAACGTAGCACCAACAGAAACAAAAATATTACTTAATTGCGGATAATAATTGACTTACCTTCGTAGTTCCATGTTTCTACACTGTGTGGCACCAGCAGTCAGCAAACTTCCAGTGCACTTACAATGGCGCACGTTCAAAGGTTTTTCCACAGTGTTGTTTTATAAATTTGGTTTTGTTCATTTTAATGACACAGTTCTACTGTAGATAGATCATTTTAAGTAAATATCTCTTACATTGTTAACTTTGGAGGTATAATCTCAAACATTAGCACATGCACAATTGTGTGCGTTGGGTCCAACGTCAGAGTTTTACGATAAAGACTTGCTGACAAGGTGTTGATTTTCTTATTTGTTTTGAGGCGTGAAGCTATATCAGACAGTCATTTGATTGTATATGATCCTGTGACGTTATTATTTCATTTCTTTCAAAAGGCATGTTACTGTAACATTGTGCAGATCATATAAAATTGCAGTGAAGGCCCAAACCACACAATTGTGTGGGTGATTCAATGGCCAAGAGGAGAGGAGGGTACCTCTGGTCAGTAGTGTGGACAACTTTGCGCTCTGGAGTGCTCACGGACGTAGTCGATAGCATAGCGCCTCAATGCGCCCAGCCGTTCCGCCGCGGCGAGTACATACAACCAATACCCATTATTTACGACTGATCTGGCTTTTAACTTCAAGAGAATACAGTTTCCAGTGAAACATGCATTTTGTATTATGAACCACAGGGCGATCTATTCAATACTGTGGAGTGGATCTGACATGCCCATGTTTCTCACACGAACAACTTTATGTCACTTGGTCACGGGTGGCCTCATCAAACAAATTATTCATATTAGATCCTGGACAAATCATAATAGGAGTACTAACCCAAGAAAAATTAATGTAATAAGAAAGAAGTTAAAAATGCTGATTGGCTGCTGAGAATAAAACCATGCAGGTGACGAAAAAATCTTTATTCCTTTTGTACTGACGCGTTTCGGGCGTATCCCATCTTCAGAGTACCTGGTAACCGTAAAAAACTGAGACTTCATAGGTGAGGTGCTGCCCTCACGTGGTTTGTTTTCGCCCTAACGGCATTGAAAAAGAAATTGATTTCAGTTTACTTTTAGCTTTCGACGAATGTACTAAGTTCTGTACTCACATATTAATGTTACCAGTGTTTGATGAGTGGCCAGCCTCTACTGGCCATTGCGTTTTATCTTCACTTAAATGGGTAATGTTATGGTATGTATTATTTTGTGTCATTTCTCTTTTTGTATCACCTTTACTTTTGTTTGACTGTACATGTATTACATTGGTTTTTTACGCTTACCAGGTACTCTGAAGATGAGCTACGCCCGAAACGCGTCAGTACAAAAAGAATAAAGATTTTTTCGTCACCTGCATGGTCTTATTCTCAGCAGCCAATCAGCTTTTTTAACTTCTTTCTTATTACATTGATAATTATGGCTGCACACCTCCATCAAGACTTCAAGTCCGACCTGCAACAAGAAAAATTGTTTATAGGAAAGTTGTGAATTAAATGAATGTATGGATATTACATATCATTTGTATTTTGATTACGATCTTTCTTTGTTTGGATACTGTACTTAAAATTTTGTATACTACGCAATACAGCCTTATTTCTTATATATTCTCCAATAAATATAACATGTTAATAGAAAGGAGATGAACAGAGAGAGAAGGAATAGGAGGAGTACTAACTCAAGGAGGGAATAAATAAATAAATACCGAGGAACGCCAGGTTTTCAGCTAGTTAAATCATAAAATATAGCGGCAATACTTGATCTTCCGATATCTTCCGTGTGCTTTGACCCATGACGTCAGGCACAACGTCATGACGATAACCGACATTCATATTTCAATGCGAATGTAATGTGGCGTCGATAACAACGTGATATAAACTACTACACAGATATAAATGTAAGCGAAAAAAAGAAAAAATAAGTAAAAAAAAAATGACGGAGTTACCGCGGGAATTAAGGGGTTTGGACGGGGAGATGCTAAGCAGAAAAAAATAGAAATAGCAATATTGAAATAAAAATGAAACATCGAAATAACCTGCAATGGTAACGTTTCACATGTATCCAAATAGCACTTCCTACAGTGTAGGACACACAACATCACACTGAAAACGGCTCGTTTATTGAATTTCTTGAATACGATGTAGTATCAGGAGAGCTTTTTTTCGTAATAAAGAAGTACAATTATTAAACTGGTGAAATACGCCGCGAGACACTAGCGAAGTGTAAGAGTGGCGTTAAGTTTTGCGATGTTCTTTTGTTAATCAATGAAGCCAAGCAAACGGAGTCTTTTTAGAGAAAAAATGCTTCAAAAAATGTTACGCATGCGCTGAATCTTCATATTTCAGTTTATTAAAAAACAAAACAAAAAAAAGAGAAAAAAAAACTCACGCGGTGCAGACACATCAATCTTTTACTGCATTCACAGGAATGACCAGATTAATATACTGTGTAAAAGGAGAAAACTCACGAGATGCGAACAGATTGATGTTTAATAAGCTCACACACATTTTTGGAAGCGGTTTACCTTCTATCAAATTTAAGGTTTTATAGGTACAATGATGACACTAATAAAACCAGATGTTTGGTATACTGTGTTTTACTTTCCAGTATGTTGTATCGCATGTATTACTTCCCACTAATTTACTAGCACTCATCATTGTACCGAATGATGATTTATAGTAATAAACAATACATACATAATAAAGGTGGAGTGCGTTTAAGTGCGACATAAGTCTTCATGTTTCAGTTTACTAAGAAAAAAAATCTTACGGGATGCAGACAGATCTATCATTTACTGCAATCACAGGAATGCCCAGATTAATGTGCTGTGTAGAATTAAAGGGGGAAAAAGGAAAAGGGAAAAAATCTCGCATGATGCAGAGAGGTCGATGTTTAATAAGCTCACAGGCACGAACTGTACTTTTATTGAGAACGATGCGCTGCGGCACCACTGTCACTCGCGCACTCATAAACTGCACTTCAGTCCTTATATTTATAACTGGGGACACTTTAAAATATTTTAAAGTATTTCCTACCGCTGTAGTAATTGTTCAACACAAAATGCGTAAGTAAATAAGTAAATGCATTCTAATAATTCTTACCTCTGACACAATATTTTGTAATACAAAATCGAAACACTTAAAGAAATAAATGCATTCTTATAAAATTGGTCAACACTAAACGTGTAAATAAGTAATTCCATTGTAACAAATATTACCTCTGATACATTTAGAACGTGCGATGAGAGGAGAAAACATAAAAATTTAGTAAGTGAATCAGGCAAAAGGGAGTACAAACGTCTGACAACTGAGATTGACAGGAAGTACAGACTGGCTAAGCAGGAGTGTCTAGAGGACAAGTGCCGAACCGTAGAATGATGTATAACTAGGGGAAAGATAGATACCGCCTACAAGAAAATAAAAGAGTGTCGCCGTTCAAAAAACATTAAATTATTATTATTATTTTATGGGTCGCCTAACCTTATTAAAGTTCAACTAGCACTGTTATGTTCGACAATAAGATGTCACTTCTTTATAATGTCAGGTAATAATTATCAATTTGTTTTGACGTCAAAATTATTAATATCTCTCGACAGTAAATTTGTGTTTATAGATATATTAATAACTTGACGTCTACTTGTTATTGTCAAAACCAATTATATATTTATTTTTTTCTATAAAAATAAATCAACAGCTGTTTCAATTAGAGAGATGGATCTGACTATTAAATTTTTTTTGACGAATATTTCACAGTTATCTGAACACCATTTATCAAATCATCTATATCAAATGACTAATAAATAAAACACAAAACACGAATTTTATATTTTATGCCTGTAGGCTTCTTCAAATATTTATTTTTGATATCATATAGATATATGACTTTTTTTAATTATATACAATTACAGTGTAAGAGAGTGACTCTTATTAATATCCAACTTCTTGATGTACTAGTTGTTTTGGTTACATAAAAAATAAATGAAAAAATAAACCCTACAGCGCCTCCGCCACTTGCGAACCATGAAGAAATATATAAATAAATTAAAGGTTCTCTTCAGGCGTGGACGTCTTACCTACGTCTGTCCCAGGTAAACGTATTACTTCCCACCAGAACCTAAGTCACTGGTCACTTTTTCTTTTATTGGTTTATTCGAAAATATCTCCACATACCCTTATTGGTTCATGTCAAACTAAAAAATCATCCTACATTTCAATGAACATACTTATATAATAAAAATCCATCATTTTAACCTTGATTAAGCATAATTAAAATCGGTAATTCTTACGTTGATATATGGTAAGAAAATTTCTTTATTCGTGCATATTTTCGACCAGAGCCAGTCTAAACCATCCAATAACACACCACCAGATTAATTTAGAGAACTCCCAGCAGGATTCTCGTAAATTTCAGACAAAAATAACGACTGCTCTGTCCCACAATGCACATTCAAATCCCCTCACGATTGAATTGTCATTACAAATTACCACGATAATTATTCGTAAGAATTAATCACCCGTATTATTACGCATATTTTCACCATACAGGAAAATATTACATTTTTTCATCACATACCTCAGTTCCGTGCAACCAAAATCAACTGAAGTTCGTAATCCTATACTTACGAACCAAATATTCTTTTCTTTAGTGCATTCTTAATATTTATGACGGATTTTTGTTATACATAAATTACGTCTTTCGTAATTCAAGTTTGAAAAATCATTCCTCTGATCGGTAACTACAACAAACCAACAAAGGAATGACAGAGATATTTTCTTTCTACCGTACAAAGAATATATATAAATGTTCACTCTGATTCCTCAGTATTTTTTCGGTGTTTTCTGTATTCGTTATTTCGCTCACACCTTTTTTCCTTCATATTTGTTTCGCTCTTCAATCCGAAAAATCAATCGCTCTTTCTTTCATCTCCATTTTTGCTCCATTCAAAATAATTTTCTGTAACCTACATTAAATAGACATATACACATTCATTAATCATATTATAAAGGAAATCGAAATAATTATTTCTTCTGAAATATTTCGTAATAAGTTGAAGCGAAAACTCGAAAAGAACCCAGCAACAGACCCTTTAAACATTCTGTTCCGCTGCAAGAGATATTTGGAGACAAGAAAAGCAGCTGTATGAATATCAAGAACTCAGACGGAAAACAAGTAGACTACTAAGCAAAGAGGTGAAAGCTAAACTGTGGAATGAATATATAGAGGACCTATACAAAGGAAACAAACTTGAAGGCAGTAGTCTAGAAATGGAAAACGAAGTAGAGGAAGATAAGATAGGAGATATGATACTGCGAGAAGAATTTGACAGAGCGCTGAAGGACTTAAGTCGAAACAAGGCCCCTGGAGTAGATAATATTCCGTCTGAACTGCTGATTTCGTTAGGAGAGCCAGTCATGAAAAAATGTTCAAACTGGTATGCAAGATGTATGAGACAGGGGAAATACCCTCCGACTTCAAGAAGTATATCGTAATTCCGATTTCAAAGAAAGCAAGTGCAGACAAGTGTGAAAATTACAGAACTATCAGTTTAATAAGTCAGGTTGCAAAATACTAACACGAATAATTTACAGACGAATGGAAAAACTTGTGGAATCCGACCTTGGGGAAGACCACTTTGGATTTAGGAGAAATGTAGGAACACGGGAAGCAATACTCATATTACGACTTATCTTAGAAGATAGGCTAAGGAAAGGAAAACCTACGTTTTTAGCGTTCGTAGATTTGGAGAAAGCTTTTGACGATGTCGACTGGAATAGACTCTTTCAAATTCTAAAGGTAGCAGGGGTAAAAGATAGGGAGCAAAGAGTTATATCCGACCTTTACAGAAACGTGACCGCAGTTATTAGAGTCGAAAGGCGAGAAAGGAACGCAGAGGTTGGGACGGGAGTAAGACAAGGTTGTAGCCTTTCCCCAATGTTGTTCAATCTGCACATTGCGCAAGCAGCGAAGGAATGTAAGGAGAAATTATTTAGAGATGGAATTGAAGTTCAGGGAGAAGAAATAAAAACATTGCGGTTTGCCGATGACATAGTAATTCTGTCAGAGACCGCAAAGGATCTGGAAGAGCAATTGAATGGACTGGACAGTGTCTTGAAAGGAAGATATAAGATGAACATTAACAAGAGTAAAACGAAAGTAATGGAATGTAATGCCAGAAAATCAGGCTATTTTGAAGTAATTATATTAGGTAATGAGACAATAAAAGTAGTAGATGAGTTTTGTTATTTGGGTAACAACATAATTTCTGATGGCCGAAGTAAAGAAGATATAAAATGCAGATTGCCTAAGGGAAGAAATTCGTTTCTAAAGAAGGGAAACTTGTTAACATACTATATTAATTTAAATGCTAGGAAATTCTTCCTGAAAGCATTTGTCTGGAGTGTAGCATTGTATGGGACTGAAACGTGGACGATAAGGAGTTCAGACAAAACGATGATAGAAACTTTTGAAATATGGTGCTACACAGGAATGATGAAAATTAGATAGGTAGACCAAGTAACTAATGAGGAGGTGCTTAACCGAATCGGGGAGAAAAGGAGTTTCTGGCATATACTGACTAAGAGAAGGGGTAGATTGGTAGGACACAGTCTGAGACATCAAGGAATCGTCAAATTAGCATTAGAAGGAAGCGTGTGGGGTAAAAATCGTAGAGGGAGACCGAGGGACGAATACAGTTAGCAGATGCAAAAGGATGTAGATTGCCGCACCTATTCTCAGACATTGCACAGGACAGGATAGCGTAGAGAGCTGCATCAAACCAGTCTGCGGACTGAAGACCAAAACAACAACATTTACAATATAATCAGCGACTAGTAATAAACAAAACACATCTATGACAAAATGACGTAATACATGACGCAATTCATCAAAGCCGACGGGTGTTATCGGACAGTCTAGGTGCGCCAAATAGCTATTTTTTAGGAAACTGGCACGAACGCAACACCACTAACACCCCGCTCCAGTCACTAGTAAAGGGAAGTATGTCTACCAGGGCGATGCCTCCACGTGTCATTCATTAAGATAATTCTGTTTCGTACTTATTTTTCTCTTTATATTCGTTATTTCGGAAACGGGGGCAGGCCCCTTTGGCCTCCCCCTCTTATATACGGCACTGATCCAAATCAAGGCCAAATGATGGTGATAGATCTCTACTGTTATAGTTTTCAGTTTCGCTCCCCAATCATACCTTTATTTTGTTTATTTCGTATTATTTCAGTGACGATTCCGTTTCTAGGACCCATCATTGTTCGTACGGAGCCATATCAAAATGACTAGCAATCTTTGCCATTGTCGTGAGAAATATAGCTTCATTGTACTAATGTGCATTTGTTTATTCTATTTTCATGCAAAATAATGAGACTTGAGCGAGATTGATGACTGATGTTTGCCGGCAGTGGTGGCCGAGGGGACTGAGGCGCTCCAGTCACGGTCTGCACGGCCACTACAGTCGAGGGTTCGAATCCCCCCTTGGGCATGGATATTTGTGCCGTTCTTAGTGTAAGGTAGTTGATAAGTAGTTTGTAAGTTTAGGGACTGATGACCCCGTAGTTAAGTCCCATAAGCTTAACAAACATTTGAACATTTGACTGATGTTTTTTCCTGGATATGGATTCTCGATTGCGCGGATGACTTCGAGAGGAAGAATTAAAAGATCAAGGACAGTACTGTCTATTATATTTCTTTGTCGCGAATGGAGTGCGCCCGGAATCGAGTGTTCGTTATTATTCGAGGCTTGTGTAAAATTACAAATTAAAATCTTCGTGCTTATGGAAAGTATTCGTGTGGTAACAGCTTAAGAAGATGAAGGATCTCTCGTGTGTGCGACAGTAATAATTTTTGCGTAAAGAAAGAAATAACGTTAGAGAGATCACTTTTGAGAAGACACCGCATTGTGAGAAATTTTAGTGGACAGTTTGTGCAGTTAACTGAATTTTTCTTCGAAGCTTACGCCTATCAAACGCGACTAATTCAGTTGCACGTTATGGGAAAAGTAAGAAGATTTCCAGCCATGGCCGACTCTGTTCAAAATACTGACGTTAGTGTGGCGGAATTTGTTTTGAAATTGGAAACCCTGTTAAATAGCAACGACTCAGCACACTAAAATGTTTTACAAGCAGAGGTGACTACAACAGAGCCTTTTTCTGCTCTTCTAACTACAATAAATACTGGTAATCCATTGTTTCCAAATGTTCAGCCAATTTACATGTCAAGTGACTGCATAGATGAGTACTTTAGAACAACGTATTTTTAACTTACAGTGAAATGAACACAGGTACCACTTTAAGAAGTGATTTAAGCAATAGACTATTTGAATAAAACTCGTTACAGGCAGGCGCCTGTGGCCTCTCAGGACGTAATTGCCGTTTTAAAAGGAAAACTACTACGTGAGATTCAGTACTGAGCAGTCAATACATTGTAGGAGTATTTAGACAACAATTAACCTCTTCCTGACATTATTATTATTATTTCTATTATTATTATTACAGTAGACTCAGAGTTTAATGAAATTTATACAAAATTTTACGGTTTTCTCAGTAAATTTCTGAGCAGATAGATTTGAGGAACAAAGTAAGCGATATCAGCCTCGAGTGTGATAATGTTTAGGCTGAAAGTATCTCACTGGCCCACAGTGAGAAAAAATAGCAGAAAGACAAGACGGCTTTACTGCACAGCTAGAATCGCTCTGAAACGCAGTAACCAAGAATTACCATAAACCACTGAGCATCTTTCTACAGCGAAGACGCAGTTATCAACAGTAGCCGATAATCTGTCGCTTAACATACAGGAACTTGTGTCGGGCCAGGAGATAGCTATTAAGCAACAAATGAAAACACAATTTAAGCTTCTCAAGCATAACTATACGGAATGGATTACAAAGAAGGATTAAATGGTAGATGACTGCATGAAAGTAGAACTAACACTAGTAAAAATTACTGTAAGTGAATAAATTTCCACTGAAGAACACGAGAGTGGCTACATGAGCAGTCGTAGAATTAAACGAGGATCAATGAGAGTTATAATGTTGCTAAGTGTACATAGAAGGTCGCACCACACTAAGATGCTGCTCAGCCTGAAGCGGAACGTTTCAAAGAAACTGCAGATGTTGTCGATTCACCTGTCGTTCGTGAGGCAAAAATGAATTACAGTTTTTCTCTCTCTCTCTTTTCTTCTTTTTTCAAACGGAGTGTCTGCGAATCAAGAATGTCATGGGATGGGGGCAGTGTCTTGCTTATCTACTGTTTTAATTGACGAAAGCTTATAATAGCGTTTTTCTCAAAGAAGGCCGCGCGAAATTGCAGCGTGGTCTAACGCTTCATTCTACGGACTTGGCGGCTGTTTCTGCCGGAGGTTCGAGTCCTCCCGCGGGCATTGGTGTGTCTGTTGTCCTTAATGCAAGCTAAAGTTGTTTGTTGAGTCTAATAGGTTTACAAACGTTTGATCTCAGAAAAAGACCATCCACCCTGTTGAGTTTAATTTGAGCACGAATTTTTGTTTAAATTTTGGTCACATTTCATTCAGGAACGCCTTACAAAAGATGTACAGAACCCCGTACCTCTTAACGACTGTCATGGGAGTAGTAGAAAATATTTCGAGAAATAACTGAATAATACTGTTACCGGGCTAAACCTGTGCCTTTCCAGGACGTAATTACTGTTTTAAAAGGAAAACTACCATCTGAGATTCGGAATCAGTCAACACATCGGAGTACGATTAGACACATTTTATATGTTCTTGACTTATTATTATTTCTATTATCGTATGTATTCATTGATATTCTACACTCACTTCATGCCATATTTCAAGATTACTAGACAACAAACGGCAATAACATCACACTGCAGTCAGCCACGCATGATCAGCAGTGCAGAGGTCCGCCTCCGTAGTCCAGTGGACAGCGTGGTAGGTTGCCACGCAGGGGGCCCGGGTTCGATTCCCGGTCGGGTAGGAGATTTTCTCCACTCGGGACTGGGTGTTGTGTCGTCATCATCATCACTCCATCATCATTGACATGCAAGTCGCCGAAGTGGCGTCAGATAAAGAGACTTGCACCAGGCAGGCTGAACACGACCCCAGTTGGGGTCTAACGGTCATAAATGCCACACGATCATCATCATCAGCAGTGCAGAGGTAGCCGTCGCTGCCAAGACAGATGTCACGTTGTAAACATTATTTGACGCACATATCTTAGCGACATTTGTGGATGTTGAAGGTAATTAGGCAGCCGAAGTTTGGAGGAAAAATATTAATATGTTTGTAAATGTATGGGACCAAACTACGTTGGTCATCACTCCCTAGTTTTACAATCTACTTAAACTAAGTTAAACTAACTTAAGGCCAACACACACACATCCATGGCCGAGGGAGGATTCGAACCTCCGACTGGAGAGGCCGCGCGATCAGTAACGTGGCGCTCCAGACCGCGCGGCCGTTATGGAGAAACGAGATTTTTTTATGTCATTGAGAGAAAAGGAACATTTCCAAACTTTTCCTCTGCATGGGCCGTTCTGAAGTATTGGCAGTGCACTGAGCCATGCAAACGACCTGAATGCCATCACCACACCCATTTGTGTGTTGGCGTAAATGTTAACCTCGCGGGTGGGTCATGACGCACGTACCACGTTACCGCCACGGTTACTGCCTTTTGCCGTACTTAATTTCCGCACTGTGCGAGAGTGGATAATGTAATGAGAACAACACTCGTTCATTTTACGTTATTGCACCGTTACCGTATGAAAAAGCATAAACATGACCACTGCAAACACACACAGGACCATAAAAAGCGGCAAAAAGTATAATAGAGATGATAGTAATTCAGTATGATGTTAATTCGGAGAGTGTGAAGAATAAAAAATTAGGACGATTTTGGTATAATGTCAAAAGGTGAAAATGTCATTTAGCAATTGCCACTGAATGACGTACTGAGAATGAGGTAGGCCTAATTTCAAGAAAATTTAAGTCAAATAAATAAAATTAATTAAAAGGATAACTTGTGACGGAATACTGGAATTCGACAATAAAAATCTAAGACCAGGAAAAAAGTAAGTGAATATGGACTAGATTAAAGGAATTAAAGTGGAAGGCACATCGTAGAATTTTGCACAGAACATAATTTATCACCACACTCTTAAGAATCGTGAAAGAGGATAAGGTTCTTGGAGGAGATGAGGAGGCACGGAAAGGTTTAACATGGTTGTATCATGATGAGATAACGATGTAGGAACCAGTATTTACACGACAATAATTATACAGGGGCAAATATAGGCTCTGAGCAGTACTTATTAGTTATCAATTATAGATTAAAACTGAAGAAACTGCAAAAGCGTAGCAAAGTAACGAGGTGGGCCACGGATGAAGTAAAGGAAGAGTTGTCGAGGACATCTTTAGAGAGTTAGCCAACTATTGATCGAAATAAGGGGAAGTGGCATAGTAGAAGACTGATGAGAGAAGTAGTGAAGGCAGCAGAGGCTCAAATGGGCAACGAAACAGGATCACCAGTAGTAAAAATACTTGGATATTAGTTACTGTATTTAATTTTTGAAAGGACTTACTATAAAAAGGAAGCAAGCGAAAGGGAATACAGACGTTAAAACCGTGACTTAAAGGAAGCATAAAACGCCAAAACAGGAGTGATTAGACGACAAACAAATGTTCATAGAATCATACATACTGGGGAAAAGCTCGATAGTACCTACAGGAATATTAAAGAGACCTTTGGATAAAAGAACAGCAGCTGTATGAATACAATGGAAAAAAATACTAAGAAAAGAAAAGAAAGCTGAAAGGTGGAAGTAATATGTGTATAGAGGAAGGTACTTGAAGGCAGTATGGTACAGAGAGGAATTGAATAAATATTAGGCAGAAAGTATGATATTACTAGGTGAATTTGTCAGAGTACTGAAAGACATCAAAACCCTAGAGTAGAGGACATTGCATTAGAACTTCTGTTGTTCTCGGGGAAACAAGACGTAACTAAACTATTCTACTTGGTATGCAAGACGTATGAGGCACAGGAAATACTCTCTGACTGTATGAAGAATTAAATAATTCCAATTCCAAAGAAAGCAGGTGCAGGCAGGTATGAATATTTCACAATTTTAACTTAAACCAGTCATGCTTGCAAAATAACGGCACGAATTATTTAGAAGGGAATGGAAAAAACTGATAGACGTGACGTCGGGTACATCAGTTGTGATTTAAGAGAAATTTAGGAAAACGCGATGTGGTGTCACACAAATCTAAAGTGCCCGCCACCTATTTTCGCCGCACGCCGCCATACACGCACGGCGCGGCGTTCTTACTACGTCAGCCACAAGCGCCCTCTGCTACAACTCCGCTCGTGGCCACCACTGAACGACATCGTTCACTTGGGACTGAGATAGGAACCAGCTAACACTTCGGTATCATATAGGCACCGGTGAAGACTTGGCTATCGGACAGGCACTAGGCAGGCCTCTAGCTCAACTATGTATCAGCATTCTGCAGTACTGAACTGTGTAAAAGTTAAGTATTGTATAAATTCTGTGCAATATATATCTCGTTCTAATTTACTCTAGTGTTTCTAGTTTCTGCTGTCCCACTGGATGGTCACCTCCTACCTGCACAAGCGTGCATCCATTATTCCCGTGTCGGTCTTTCTACTCGGCCACCGACACCTACGACGGAAATGAGACACAAAAGCGGCGACAAGGCTGGGACACAAAAGTGGCGACGAGGAGTGATAGAAGAACCTTCGACCAGCCCACTTGCAGCAGCCAGACAGCAGTAGTCGGAGCATGCAGAAATTTCTCCCGCCCACCAACCCATATTATAAGAATTTTGGGGGAACATATTCAGTTACGTGTTTTGTGGAATTTTTTTGTTGCAGTGCGTCCTAATTTCATATTGCATTTGTGTTTTGTTATAATTTAATGGTCACATGGCCACTACCCCGAACCCAAACTTAATGGAAATTATTCAGTTACAGACGGCGCAAGTCACGCAACTACTTGAAGTGGTGGCGCAGTTAACAGTGCAAGCAGCTAACCACCAACAGCCGACACATCAGCAGCCCACACATGCCACTGCACCGCTTCCTACATTTCGCCAGTACAACGAACGTGAGGAAGAATGGAGCGACTATTTTGCACAGTTTCAAGAACTCGTCGCGGCTCATCTACTTACAGGTCAGACTGTTAAGTATCTTTTATTGTCTGTGGTGGGCCCCAAAACCTTCGTATTACTGCAGAAACTTTTCCCCCACGCAGTCCTCGTGATGTAGAGTTTTATGCAATAGTAGATGCACTGAATGCTCATTATGAGAGAGACGTTCTCGTAGCTGCGGCACGGTACCGCTTTTTCAGACTAAAAAAATCATCCGAGCAGTCACACCTGCAGTGGATTACGGAACTGAAGGGCTTAACCCGCAAATGTAAATTTACTTGCTCTTGTGGACTTTCTTATAGTGATGTGATGTTAAGAGATGCGATTACGCAGAACATTCATGACCCCAGAATTAGGGCAGCAATTCTAAAACAGTCTGGCCCCTCATTAGACAGTGTACTGCAGCTTATTGAAGCGCATGATACTTTTGACTTAGCAGATGTAGAAATGCAAAGCCACAGTGTTAATTCAGTGCGACGCAATGGACGCTTTCGTAGTCACAGTTCTCAGTATAGCACTAGTGATTCTTATAATTCTACCTGCCGTGCTGCACAGACAGTGAATAGTAGCCAGTGTACAAGTGCGACACAAAGGTCATCCCATCGTGTTAGACACAGTAATTTGAATAACGGGCGCCAACGCTCATTTCAGAAAAATGTTCATAAGTCTTGCCCTCAGTGTGTATCTCGCCACAAGCGTGCGCAATGCCCTAGCTGCAACGCAACATGTTATCAATGTGGCAAATCAGGACACGTACAAGCAGTGTGTATGCAGAATGTAAATTCCAAGAACAGTGCCGTTAGGAACAGTGCTTTGCAGAGTGCGAGAACGGTTAATTCTGTAAATGTCATAGACGCTGTGGAATTGAACAGTGCTTTGCTTGATTCTCAATTCCAAGAAAGTTATTCTGCGCCTACTGCACAACTACTGCCATGTCGCAAGCGCCGACGAGCGCGTAAAACTGTGCAACGGAAAAGGGTTCGGGACAAGTATAATGACTATGTACAGTGCAATCCTGTAGTGAACCTAGTGCCTTCTGCAACTTCTCCTTGTAATAGCGCCAAGTACTGTGTGGCTAGTGACAGTAGACTTGATGTAGCTACTCAAGAGTTTAGTGCAGTAGTTAGTGCATCTGTAGTAGCCTCGCAATGCGCGGACGCCGATCCGGCGGTAGTGCCATCTAGGGACAGTGTTGTTAATCCGCTGCGTGCCGAGTCTGCGCCGCTTACTTCACTACGCGGCCCGCGCATGCGCAAGTGCAGTAAACAAACAGTAGCAGACGTTGCCCACATTCGCGCACCTGTCGAGCGCCACAAGCAAAAACTTTTTGTGACACTTTCCATTGACAATAAGACTGTGCAATTTCGGCTTGATACTGGTTCCGCTGTTACATTACTGAATAAAGACACTTACGAACTTCTGGGTTCGCCAAAACTGTCGCCGTGTCAACAAGTGCTAACAGCGTACACAGGTCAAAATATTCCCGTGCTAGGAACGTGTAGCCTGCCCGCCTCTTTTCAAGGTGTAACAAAAACAGTTGCTTTTGTAGTTCTTCAGGCCAAATCTACACAGAACATTTTTGGACTAGATGCGTTTGACTTGTTTGGTTTATCTGTTCAAAGGGATGTGCTTCAAATTTCGTCAGTAGTGCCTCAGGACAAAATCAATGCATTATGTGAGAAATATAGTCTCTTGTTTCCGCAGGAACTAGGTTGTGCAAAAGACTTCGTGGCACATGTAACTTTAAAAGAATCTGCAGTACCAAAATTTCGTAAAGCTAGACCAGTGCCTATCGCAATTCGTGATAATGTCGCTGCAGAACTTGAACGTTGGCAAAATAGTGGTGTGATTTCTCCTGTTTCTGCGAGTCAGTGGGCCTCGCCTATAGTAATTATACCCAAGCCGTCAGGAAAACTTCGTCTCTGTGCGGACTTCAAATCAACAGTGAACAGACCTGACGAACTGATGAACAAATCAGGACAGTCTCGCTTCTTTTCTAAAATTGATGTAGCAGAGGCATACTTACAGATTCCACTTGATGACGAGTCAAAAAAGTTTTTCGTCATTAATACTCACATGGTACTTTTTCAATTCCAACGCCTACCATTTGGCAGTTCTTCGGCCCCCGCTATTTTTCGCTATTTTTTTGGAACAGCTGACAGTTTCTGTACCGTGTTGCTCGAACTACTTAGATGATATTGTGGTATCCGGACGTACAGTTGAAGAACATTTAGCAAACCTGGAGTGCCTTTTCAAAGTGTTGACTGCAGCAGGTCTACGTTGTAATAAAGCAAAGTGTTCGTTTTTTCAAACTGAAATAGAGTACCTAGGCCATGTGATTAATGCCTAAGGAATCCATCCCTTACAGTCACATCTTAGAGCAATCAAATACTTGCCTCCTCCTAAGAATGTGCAGGAATTGCAAGCAGTAATGGGAAAGCTTAACTATTATTTCAGGTTTATTCCCAATGCCTCTCAGATTGCAGCTCCACTGCCTCACTTATGTAGGAAGAATGTTCCTTTTGTATTGTCTAAAGAATGCCAAGTTGCCTTTGACAAATTAAAGTCTGCACTACTCAGTGATGCATGTTTAATCCCCTTTGACCCACAGAAGCCTGTAGTGCTAGCAGTCGATGCCTCGTCGTACGGTTTAGGTGCAATATTGTCACATCGTATTGGTTCTCACGATCGTCCTATTGCCTTTGCGTTCAAGCTACTGACGCCAACGCAACAGAATTACAGCCAGATAGAAAAGGAGGCCTTAGCAATCAAAGTTGCATCATTATCTCTATGGCAGAAAATTCTATTTGTTGACAGACCACAGGCCTCTCACGTCGTTGTTCTCACCCACAAAGCCAATTTCGCCACGAACGGCACAAAAGCTTCAGAGATGGTCCTTAATACTGTCTAATTATCAGTATGAGTTTTTGTACCAACCTACCACTAAACACGCCAACGCGGACACACTTTCCCGACTTCCGGTTGTCCAGGATGTGTCGTTTTTTGATTCTTCAGAAATGGCATGTTGTCAGATAGACTCCAAAGATGCTTCCGCTATCGCAGACTTCCCTATGAACTCTCGTCCGGTTGCACAGGAAACAGCTGCGGATGCAGACATAATTGTGGTAACATGTTTAGTTCGGTTTGGTTGGCCTGCCAGAGCCAAAGTCATTCAACGGCCTCTGGTTCGACGTTACTTTGCACAACGTCATGCATTATCTTTAAGTTAGTGTGTACTGTTTTTGCATACCGACAACAACCAAGCAAGAGTGATTGTTCCTCGTTTCCTGCAACGAGAAGTGTTACGCCTCCTGCATCAAGGACATTGGGGTATTGTTAGGACAAAGCAACTGGCCCGACGTCATTGTACCTGGGTTGGTATGGACGCCCAGATAGAGAGCATGACGTCACAGTGTACAGTTTGTGCGGAGCATCAGGCGGCTCCTCCGCAACGTTTCTCATACTGCCCACGCCCCAAGGGACCATGGCAACGTTCACACATTGACTTTGCCGGACCTTTCTGGAATACCTACCTACACAAGCGTGCATCCATTATTCCCGTGTCGGTCTTTCTACTCGGCCACCGACACCTACGACGGAAATGACACACAAAAGCGGCGACAAGGCTGGGACACAAAAGTGGCGACGAGGAGTGATAGAAGAACCTTCGACCAGCCCACTTGCAGCAGCCAGACAGCAGTAGTCGGAGCATGCAGAAATTTCTCCCGCCCACCCACCCTTATTATAAGATTTTTGGGGGAACATATTCAGCGGTTAGGAAAGGAGCAAGGTTGGATTTTAGTCTTTTCCCTATCCGTATATTAAGTGAATTGTGAAGCAAAGGAAAGCAGAAATTTGGATAGGGAAGAATTGAAGGACAATAAATAGAAACGTTGTGGTTTGCCAGTGATATTGTAATTTTTTCGAAAATATCAAAGGACCTTCAAGAGCTTTTCAACAGTGTCCTGAAAGGAGGGCATATTAACACAAGGCAAATAGAGTACTGGACTTTAGTCTTGAATCTGGAGATGCTGAAGGAATTAGATTAGGAAACTAGACAAAAAGAAGGAAGGAAGCTTAGGGTACAATGTCCCATTGGCAGCGTGGTCATTAGAGACGGTGCTCACAATCGGGTCTTTGGGTAAAGACGGGTTAGGAAATATACCGTGCCGTTACCTAGGAATCATACCGGCATTTGCCTGGAGAAATTTAGGAAAATCATGAAAAATGTATATCTGGATATCTGGGGGTGGATTTGAATCACCGTCGCCCCAAATGCGCTTCGAATGTGTTAACGTCTGCGCCAACTCGCTAAACGAGACAGTAGAAGTAGCAGAGGACTTTCTTCATTGGGGCAGTATAATGACTTATTGCCGAAACAGAGTAGGTATAACATTTAGAGTGGACCTGGAAAGAAAAGCATTTCTCAAGGAGGGATGTTTGTTAACTGTGAACATAAAATAATGTAAGTGTTAAGAAGTCTTTTCTGGATAAGTTGTCTGGCATGTAATACATATGAGAATGAAACGTGGGTGGTGATCAGTTCCGACTAGAGAAAATGCAAGGCTACATATGTCGATACTGAAGAGTATGCAATGACACTTTCTGACTGCTGCTGTAGCAAAAGTTGTTGGATAATGAGATTTTGCAATGACAGTGAGGTGGGGCAGGCAACAGAGTCAGTTGGCTGTTGGGTGCAGGAGGCAGAGGGTGGAAGTTCGTAGCAGAGGTGTCGGAGTCAGGCAGTTTAGATTTTGTGTCTTTGTCACACACAGTCGTTTTACTACGAGCGGGAAGTTTATATTCCGAGTGTGTTGTTGCGAAAATTCACGAGCACAGGACACCGTGCCCACGGGTGCGGTTCCTGTAGGGGGATGCTTGCCCACTTTTGGTCGAGCTGATCTCTACGAGATTACGAGAGTAACTCGGGCGTCCGATGTTTGATTGTCGTGAGTGCATTCGTGTTCTCTCGATAATCCATTTTTAGTCCGGGGCAAGTCCCGGAGATAAATAAAATTAGTCCCAATCCCCGGTTCTGACCAAGGTTTTCGGGAGGTTTTCCTTAGTTGTAAGGCGTATGTCGAAACTGGTGAGCCCCTCCTACTTATTCCCAATTGGGATCCCCCTTTGCCCCACTATCAGCTTGTCTGATAATTGGCTGAATAGAACCGCGACTGTTTATGGGCCGGATCTCAAACAGCCCGCTCCACTCCTCGGAGTGGAGAATGAAAAGAATAAGATTATTATTATTATTATTATTATTTTTTTTTTTTTACAAAAATTAATTATGGTCTTTTACCCAAGTAATCCATTTGGAGGCCATACAACACACCCAGTCACAGTAATTGTTGAACAACAGTTAGGGACACAAACAAAACATAGGGCAATCAGTAATAACTTCAATATTAACCAAACAAGTAATCATCTGCGAGGAAATCTGAATTGCATACGGGAAGAGTAGGGATGGTTATAAATAGAATCTTTTGAAATGCAGAGCACAGAACACTGCTTAGGATTGGATAGGTAGATCTCGTAACTAATGAGGAGGTACTGAGCACAATTAAGGAGTAAATACAATTGTGGCATAACCTGACTAAAAGACGGGATCGGTTGATAGGGCACGTTCTGAGTTAACAGTGTGAGTGTGGAGGAATATTCAGGTTAGTATCAGATGGGGAGGCGTAAAGTACGCAGAGTTAGCCGAAGAGGGGAGCAGGGTAAGCAGGCTCATATGACTTTGTGTTGCAGTATTATTCAGAGTTGAAAATGATATAGGACAGAGCAGTGTGGAGGGCTGCAGCGGAAACAACTCCATAGGTGTGTGAAAATAAGCTACGACAGTACTGCAACGTTTCAACAACCTGAAGTGGAGACAAATTCCGCCTTATGGAAGACACCTTTTTGTGTTTTTATTCAGCAAAACATGTTTCAAGACGTATTTCCTACACTGAGAGATTTTATGTCTGTTACTGTTACAGTTTTTGTGTGGTTTGTATAAATATTTGGCTTTCTTTTATTTTTTACATTTGTTAAATGAGTTTCAATTGCACAAAATTGTTTTACATCAGTTTTCATAATGTAAGGTTTTTCGTGTATCATTGATCTGTTTATTTATAATATTTTTATAGAATATTACGTCCATAGGGAATATTTTCGGAATTAGATCGGATTTTATGAGTACATTTAAAACCCTTACATGATGTTACTGGTAGTTTATTTAGAGCTTTCAGTGTGCATATAATGTGGTTTACAATTTGTCATATGTAACAGTAAAACGTGTTCATTTACAAAAACGAATAATTTATCTGTTTATTGTTTTCTTTCACCTGGATATTACAATGCAGTACATGTTGCTATTTAGTGCATACGTACTTTTCGGTTGTGCCGATCTTTCGTTTTCGTCGAGTTTTCACGTTTTGTTCTTCTGTGGTTATTGTTAGTTTTTAGAATGTTGCACCTTTAGTCTTCAAAGCGCACTGTTTATGATGATATTCGCCGTGTTGTGGTGGCTGTGTGGTATTTTATTGATTTCGCTGTGTGTTTGTGATGTGGCGCGGGATTTTGAAGTGGTTTTGACGTTTATCGTTTGTGTGCGTAACTGATACCTATTACGCGCGCGAGTTTCTCTCTCTCTCTCTCTCTCTCTCTCTCTCTCTCTCTCTCTCTCTCTGTGTGTGTGTGTGTGTGTGTGAGAGAGAGAGAGAGAGAGAGAGAGAGAGAGAGAGAGAGAGAAATAAAGAAATATTGGATGTATGTGGGGTGATCACATGTAGTGTACGTTATTTTTATATTTCTGTCAAGGTTTATTTATTTGGTGTCTGTTCTTTTCGGGCATGTTCGAAAAGAATAGTCACCATTTGTTGGCATTAACGGCCGTAATTTTACGAATTCGGAATGTTTAAACATTTCGACCGTTTCAGGGCACTGAAATAAATTGAATGGCAAAGATGAAAATTTGTACTGGACCTGGATTCGAACCCGCATTTCGCGCTTTGGGCCAGCGGTCGCCTCAACCAGTTAGGCTACCGACACATGTCTCCCTTTTAAATGTTTGTGTAGCTTATGGGACAACTACTACTAAGGACGGCACTAATATCCATGCCCAAGGGGGGATTCGAACCCCCGACCGTAGTGGCCGTGCAGACCGTGACTGGAGCGCCTCAGTCCCCTCGGCCACCGCGGCCGGCCCTCCCTTGTAACCCAAACTCTTATATAATCTAATGGGCAGATGAGAGTCTGGGTTGCAAGGGATGCGTGCCTGGATAGCCTAACTGGTTGAGGCGACCGCTGGTCTAAACCGGGAAGTCCGGGTTCGAATCCCAGTCCAGCACAAATTTTGATATTTGACATTCAATTTATTTCAGTGCCATGAAACGGTCGAAATGTTTAACCATTCCGAATTCTTTCAAAGAGCAAAAGAGGGTTATGGTTCGCCTTTCCCATGACACTATCAACGTGTTCTTTCAAATTTAAGTCTAAAGTAATGGTAATTCCTAGGTATAATCTGGATTTTACGCCCTTCACATTTGATTGATTTATCTTCTAAACAAAGTTTAACGGATTTCTTTTGCTACTCACACTTCTCATTATTTAAAGTCAATTGCCAATTTTTACACCATAGTGATATCTTATTCAGATCGTTCTACAGTTGGTTTTGATCTTCAGATGATTTTACTAGACGGTAATTCACGGCGTCATCTGCAAACAACGTAAGCAACCTGAGAGCTACTTAGATTTTCCCCTACATTATTTATGTAAGTAAGGAACAGCAGAGGACCAATAACACTGCCCTGTGGAACGCCCGGTATCACATCTGTTTTAGTCGATGCCTTACCATCGATTACTACAAAATGTGTACTCTCTGACAAGCAATCCCCTATTCAGTCGCAAATATGGGGCGATATACCATAACATCGCAATTGGATTAAAAGCCGTTTGTGAGGTATGCTCTGATGTCCATATGCTGCTTTCCCGTAGGCGTCTTTGAACGTAAATTTCCAGCTGCATTGCTAAATCCCTGTAGTTTTTACCTTATGATGGCGAAACAGCAGAAAACCGATTAGTAAAAACAATAAATTAACAGTACATTACACATTTATCTCGTTATTTTATTCAAAGTGAATAAAATATTCATTCGAGAACCGACAGGATAGTGTATTAAACGTATATCGTAAATCCAACAGATTGAAAAATTAAAGGTAAATACAGGGTGTCTCATGAAAGACGCCTGCCAGGTGTCCGTGGACCTCGAGGTATGGCTCCCGGCAGCCGCGACCGCATCCGCCGGCCACGGCAGCGCCCGATTCTCGGACTCTATTGTGCCGCGGGCGCATACACTGAGTTAAAGTCTAAAAGACACTGCCATGTGAGTAATCTAAGCTTACCTTTATTTACAGTAAATGTTCAAAATGATGTTCGTCTATGGAAAGAGCGGCCTGACATCTCTTGAAAACATTTGCGAATACTCGACGTATTTCGGCTGCTGAAATCTAGGAAATGACTAATAGAATTCTGTCGTCCAACTCTTAGAGTGTATGGGGATTGCTTGCATACACCTTGTCTTTTAACATTCCCCAAAGATAAAAGTCACAGGGATTTAGACCTGGAGAACGAGGAGGTCAGTCAACTATCCTATAATCAAAAACACTTCGTTTTGCTGCCATAGAAGCATTGGCAATGTGTGGTCTTGCATTGTCCTGCATGAAATAACCGTGCAGCTTTTGGTTGGGTGAAAGTTCTTGAAAAAATGGATGCAGGATAATGTTCACATACCTGTCAGAATTTATTGTTTCGTGAAAAAAGATTCGACTAGTCATTTCCCAGAATTCGGCAGCCGAAATTCGTCGAGTGTTCGCAAATGTTTTCAAGAGATATGAGGCAGCTCTTTCCATAGAGAGACATCATTTTGAACATGTACTATAAATAAAGGTAAGCTCAGGTTACTACGGTACAGGCCAGTCTGAATTTATAGATGAACTCTTGTGACTCCAGATCTAAAAGGTTTGAACTATAATCCAAAACCAACGCTAGGACAGAAGATGTAAAGAGAATCATAGCAGAGGTCAAATTCGCAAGTGATATTGCAAAGCTTCCCACACATAAACAGAATACCATAGCAGTCAAGATCACGAACGCGTTAAAAGCTCAAATTCAGCCAGAAAGTTACCTGAATAATGAGAACAAGATCATAGACGATTTAAATAAAAAGTTAAAGAGGCACAAAGCACTAATTACACGGGCAGATAAAGGCAGCACTATAGTTCTTGTCAGCGACGACGAGTATGTAACTAAAACTGAAAAATTCTTCTCTGATAACGGTATTAAAGAAATAGCTAGATATTCAACAAAAAAGTTTCATGCACAATTAAAACGAAAAATCCAAAATTCTGACTTTCTCTTTTCTCCTGTGTTTTAAAACATTGAAGGTGTAAAACAGAGATGAATAAAATTACAAATGTCATACTTGAAAATTTTTTTAAACGTCAGTTGGTTAAAATTATCATTAAAATGTTAAAACATAAAAAACAATTATATAAAACAGCATGGTATGGGCGTTAATTGCCTCTGTCGCCACTTGGTGGCGTTGTACGGCGCGCAGTTTTTCTTGTACGCTCGGAAGCCAGTCTGCACGCCGACCTGCTGCTAGGGCGGTGTCCGGGCCGACGCGCTGCCGCCGCTAGCCACCGGAAAGTGCAGTGGGGCCGCAAGGAGGTTGCAAGAGGCAGTCAAAGTTTTTTAAAAAAATGCGCTGTTACTAAAATTATTTTGTTGGTTAAGTGTACTTCCAGGTTCTTGAAGCCGGTGTGTGAAAATTTCTATTTCTTCTAGTGTCGTTAGGAGGCGTCCTTTTAGTTCCCTATGTAGCAGTTGTAAATGGGTATTAATTGTTCCAACCGTGTGCTTCTCTGTCACTAAATGCTCTCCAAATGCTGTTTTATTATTATGAAGAGAGAAATGCTCTTTAAACGTGTTTCGAACGCTCATCTTCTCATGTTCGCTTAATGGCAGTTTCAATAATCTGTTAGCCATTGAAAGAAAATATGGCATCTTTACTCTTTTCGGATGCCAAGATTTTGAATTGATTATAAGGTCTGCACAAGCAGGTTTCCTATATACACCAAAACGATGTCTACCCGCTTCTCTTGCAACTGTAATGTCGAGGTAGTTGATGGATCCATTATTTTCATGCTCGACTGTGAACTTGATTTTTGGATGAATAGCACTCATTTTTTGCGCAATGTCATTAACATTATTTTGGTCTCCTTTAACTAATAAAATGGCATCATTCACATAACGGTAATAATAGAGAATTTTGTTGGCTATTGTAGGGTTAGTGGTGAAAAATTGGTTCTCTAAATGATTAAGGAAGATCTCGGCCATAATGCCTGCTAGGGAGTTTCCCATGGCAAGTCCTTCAGGTTGGTGATATATCTTGCCGTTGAATGTGAAAAAGTTATAGGAGAGCGTTAGTTCTAGGAGTTCTATTAGGTCAACTATTTCTCCTGTAGTAGTTTTTTGGTGTCTTATAAGATTGCGCTTGATTATATCTATTGTTTCACGGACAGGCACGTTAGTATATAAATTCACTACATCTAGGGATGCAAATATGGAATCAGCTGGGATGACTGTGTCCTTCACTTTCTCCGCAATTCGTACGTATTTTTTAGACTATGCAGTTCATGAAATGTGTATAGCGTTCTTAATCTTCGTGCTAAAGTGGCATTTAGTGGAGCGTTAGGACTGTGTCTTGTGTTACATATCAGACTGATGGATTTGTCTTTTTTATGCAACTTTATCTGTGCGCGGGCGTCTGGTGTTTGCGGATTCATGACTGTATATTGCTTTTTCTCTCTGTCTGAAAAGAGAAAGTCAGAATTTTGGATTTTTCGTTTTAATTGTGCATGAAACTTTTTTGTTGAATATCTAGCTATTTCTTTAATACCGTTATCAGAGAAGAATTTTTCAGTTTTAGTTACATACTCGTCGTCGCTGACAAGAACTATAGGGCTGCCTTTATCTGCCCGTGTAATTAGTGCTTTGTGCCTCTTTAACTTTTTATTTAAATCGTCTATGATCTTGTTCTCATTTGCATGTTTTAATTATCTTACCATATTTTTATACTTATATCACATACAGTTTTATAATTTTTATGTCTGGATATATTCAAGAACCCCACTTTTAGAAAATATTTATGTAACAAACAATTGTGCTGTATAAGACCCTAGCTTATTAGGGCTCAAAGCTATCCACTTCAATCCCTCCCCTCCCCCACTTACTCTTTCCCTCCCCACCACCACCTGCAACCAAATTATAAGTGCCTACATCAAACTGCAAAACTCAGTATCAATTAGTACTCAGCCAGACGAGTTGCAGACGCAACTATAAGTTAAAGAAAAATCTATCCATTTATGTATAAATTAACTATTGTTCAATTAACCCTTAGTAAATTTATCAAATTATACATTTCTATTTTACTTTTGTTTTTTTTTTAGATCTGAAGATGATCCAAGTGATCGAAACATGTTATTAAACAATTACATTGCAACTGTTGACGGAAATAAACACATTTAAAATAACTTAGTGCAGTCGTGGACACTCTCCAATCGATCATGTCGACTAAAATAAAAATTAGAACCCTTAATGATTGTCATAGGTATATTAAATAAATACGTAATTGTCATGATGTGCAACGCCTTAGAGTACACTGACAAGCGGCGGCAGAACGGAACAAGCTGGCAGGTGACCCGCATAAAAGCTCTGTAGTCACGAATGAAATTATATAAATCGACTTCATACTCTGACAATCTACGAAACCTGTACTTCAGCGATCAGGGCATATCCATGTAAACACCAATTTTGTGCTCCTAACGAACGAAAGCCTGAAGATACTTTACAAAATAATGTTTCTTTTTTTTCAATTTTTTTATACATTTCTATTTCAAATCTATTCTATGTCATATTAGTTTGAGGGTGAAAATTTTAAAAAGATAGTGAAGAATATTACTTTTTCTGAATTTTTAATACAAATATGCCTGTTTGTTGTATTTCATATTATCTATTATCTATATCTATAAATGTGAATGTCTGTTTGGTGTACGTTTATCACGTCTGAACCACAAGACGTAAATAGCTAAAAATTAGTACAGTTACTAATGTTTATCCGGGCAAGGTTTTGTGGCGAGCTGATAGCTATTTATCTATGTATATTTATGTGGATGTCTGTTCGGTGTACGCTTATCACGTCCGAACGACAAGGCGTAGAGACTTCTTAACTATTTGTACAGTTGCTAATCTATATCTCAGGAAGGTTTTAGGCACGGTTTTATAGCGATCTGACAGATATTTAGTAATTTGAAGAATATAACGCGAAATGCGGAACAATAATTACTCTTTGAAAATTATATTTACTCTTTGAAAATGGTTTTATCGGTTGCATTGTTGCTTGAGGGTTGATAATGATAAAAGGGTGGAGTATATTGGGATGGAAAGTTATTATTTATTGTAAATCATTAAGCACTTCACAATTTTATTTTTTTATTTGAATGTCGATTAAAAATGTTTGTTTCTAAAGAAAGTATTGTATTTCATTTCATCCTTCAAAACCAGTCTCATAGCACACTACTGAAAGATAGCTTATCTATCATAATCAACCAACACGCGAGCGGAGCCGCGGGTTTAAGCTAGTTTTGTGAATAAAAATTAAAATAAAAAATTAATACGGAATATGAGATTATACTTGCGAACCTCGATAAAAATGTTCAAAAGTATCCGGACCCCATCTAAGAATACTTGCCGACGTCTGGTGTAGGGAATGGGAGATGAACATCAACATAAACAAGTGTTAAGCGCTGCTTTTACATCTTCGACCGTAGATACTGGTAGACTGGGCGTGGCATTGTTTTCGTGGCACCAACATTTCTGCAGTTAATCCATTGTTTTGCGAACTGAAGAATCTACTATAATGACGACACTTGTTTTTTCCTTCAACGCAGTTTATTAGAGAAAGAAAAAAAGCAGTTCGTCTCTGACTGTAGGACAACAATTACAACGGTTGGCAATGCTACACCAAAACAAAATACCCACAAAACCAAATGACCACTGGTTTGCAGTTACAGTACTTATAACAATCAGGTTCACCAGCCTTGGACGTCAGTGGGGAGGACCTACAGCTCTTCCGATCCCACAGTCGGCGGCGGTGCTGCGGAGACCCGACGGCGCCTAGGCGGCGGCGACGACGTCGGAGGGCGGAGAGGTGGCAGGTCCCTTGGCTGGCGTCCGACTCGGTGTGGCTAGGCTGTGCGCGACCTCAAGTACGCACGCGGAAGGATATCTGCCTGCCCTACTCCCCGATCACATGTACTGCGGACGGGAGTAGGTCCCTGCTTTCTAGCGCCGACTGCGAACTCGTGTTGTCCCGCGGAGTGTTCGCCTAGCTGCCCGGCAACCCGCGACGCCTTCGTGTCGTGAGTGTTGCCGCAGTAGTAGGCGGAAAGGACACCAACAGTCACGTGTTCGTGCACAGTCGCGAAACTATCTAGGAAAAAATTGCGACTGAAGCGATACTACCGCTCCAAGCGGCCAGTAGGAAGTAACAGAGGAACTACATGATATAAACTGAGAACTTGCTGTTTTTAATGCTGTTGTTTTCATATTTTTCAGTCACAAAACGTTGCTGTGAACTTACTAATACAAATATCAAAATATCATTAAAGTAATATCACTGCTTCTGCTAATGGCAGTGTATAATAACTAATTGTCAGTGCAGTGTAATTCAGTGCAATTCACAGTACCTGAGTCGTAATCATATCGACCAAAAACTTTTTGAAAGCAAAAATAAATCGCAACCTGATATGTTCAAGTACAAAAGTAACTGTTTATGATTACCTTCCCGTGCTCGGTACGTACTGACATCTTTTGATTTAGCGTATTTCGGACAGTGTAATGTTTTCAAAACTATACTTCATTTTTTACATTTTTAGGAGGCTACATCGCCTTTAAACCCTCTTTTCACCTTGTCCTTGCTTGTGTGCCTTTCGTGTACCACCACAATTTTTAGCTACTTGGTAGGTATCATACTGAATATCTTCAAGAATGTGACGTGCTAATATTAACAGTTTATTTGTGGACATATTATTTATTTATAGCTACGCATTCACTTTATCAAACTAGTAGTTAACCGCCAAAACGTTTTGGTGCAGGCTTATAATTTTTGTGAAACTCAGGCTCTACTGTAATAGTTAACTGTTATTGGAAGCATACAGCATACAGCAGCATACAGCAGTAATATTAAATAGTGGTCAAGTATTTGTGATTCTGATTAAGAACAGTTTGTAAGTGTATGTATTAAAGATTTACTTCTATGCCTAAAAGTATAACAAACCACCGTAAATGAAAACTTGTTACTCGTAACATTATTCTTTTCCTTCTTGGCATCCTTTGCAAATGAAAGATTTCCGAATTACATTTGTGATAGTTGCTACAATTTATAGCGATGCAAAACCTCCTGAATACGAGGTATTTTGATTGTGCTGCTTCGCTCCAAATACACATTCATTACTCAGTCGTTTCGTGGTATGTTTTTACGTCCCAGCTGCTTGGCAACGCTGCAGTCGCGAGGCTGCAAAAATTCACTGGGAGTTTCGTGAACCGGCCGCGGTCTGCACGGCTACTACGGCTCTGGCATGGATATTTATGCCGTCCTTAGGATTAGCTAGTTCATAAGTAGTTTGTAAGTTTAGGGACTGATGACCCCTTAGTTAAGTCCCATAAGCTATACAAACATTTGAACATTTGAATTTGAGTTTCGTGACTCTTAGACTCTGGTACAGTTTTGCCTACGATTGTACAGAGATTTTTGTGAAGTAACATTAAATTTCAAGTGAAAGTATTATTAGCTTAAAATGACGGCATTTCTTGAAAACTGTAGAGTTGTTTATTATATCTGGTTAATGTTTGCCAACAGTCATGTGGTCCTGTTTGAACCATGTGTATAGCCGCTCTGCTGTTTGTCCGGTCTGTTAGTGTCTATTTTGGAAGTTTTACATAGAAAGAAAGATCCATTGTTATATAACTATGCAACATCAGAACACAACCTGAAAGCAGTTACATCCATAAAATATCTAGAAGCAGGCATAAGGGGCGATCTGAAATAGAACGGCCATATAAAATCAGTCGTGGGTAAGGCAGATGTCATTCATTGGAAGAATCCTCAGGAAGTGTAGTCCACTAACAAAGGTAGTAGGTTAAGAAACTCGTTCGCCCGTCACTTAGATGTTGCTCATCAATTTGGGCAGGGTTAATAGTAGACAGAGAGAAGATCCAACGAAGAGCGGCACGCTTCGTTACGGGCTCATTGAACAAGCGAGATATCGTCACAGAGGTGATCAGGAAACTCCAATGGCAGACGATGCAGCAGCGGGTTCTGTACTGCGGTGCGCGCTTTTGTCGAAGTTCCAAGACCAATCGCTTCACAAAGAGTCAAGAAATAGACTCTTTCCTGCTACGTATATCTCGCGAAGCGACCACAAGTGTGAATACAGGCAATCACTTTTCCCGCGACCCATAGGTGACTGAAATAGAAGGAAGTGACAGTGGTACCTGAATTTAAACCAGGAGGGGAAGTTCACCCTAACCATTTCATTAGGAGCTTTTCAAGGAGTTTGTCTAGAGTATGGAGTGATTCTCTAAAAATAAACCTTACTTTGAAACATTTACAAGGAGAGGCATCAGAGTGGGATGACGGTTCACGCTGACGAATTCAAATCATGGGATGATTTAAAAATTCAATTTAAAGATAAATATTAGTCTGAGAATACTCAGAAAAAACGTAAGTTTTAATTATCTGACACTATGATAGAAAACAAGGTGCTATTAAGCAGTATATTCAAGACCATTTAACAAAGGCTAGGTTTCTGGATAAACCAACAGATGAGGAATATTTAGCAAATGTACTAGTTAGAAGATAATCTATGTCAGTCCAAAGTAAGATATGGTGTAGGGGATGGAAAACAGAGAATTGTTGCATGCTGCAGAAGGAGTTGAGTTTCTACAGAAATCATGGGAAAAACATAATAACAATAAAGGACAGATTAATTCCAGTAGGGATAACCGAAAGAAGTTCACAGAGAGCAACGAACTAATTATACTCCAATAAAAACTATAAGAATAAAATTATTTTAATAATAATAGGTGTTTCCACTCTAAATCGGTACAGAGGCCCACACAAATGGATGTCGAAACTATGGAGTATACAACTAAGGTAAACTGGCGACATCTTGGGTAGTGAGTCCGTTCTCGAGCTGTGATTCAATAGCTGAGGATCCTAATACAGAATATATGTTGTAAGTTTTACACATTCTGAGTCTACACGAGAATGGTTGCTAAATGAAAATGAGGGTAGTAAGCATTTTAAGAGAAAACCTATGATGGTTTTGTACATGTTTGACTTACCGGTTAATATTTTGGTGGATAGCGGAAGTGAAATTCCAATTTTTCTCAAGAATTTTTTGAAAGAATCACAAAGTGTCACTCGTGTTTGACATTACCTGTCAGTGGTCTTAAAAATATTAGGTATTACAGAATTTCAAAGTCAGTCAATACGAAATGAGACACAAATACCAATCAAACTGGGTAGTTTGGTATATATGATAACCTTACTAGTAGTACCTAAATTAAATATCAATTTATTATTCAATACGTTACAAAGTAAAACTTGATTTTAAAAACAATTATTCTGACGCCACGGCGGAGTGGCCGAGCGCATTGAGGCGCTGTGCTGCGATGCGCGAGGCCGTTCCCAGTCGGGGGTTCGAATCCTCCCTCGAGCATGGATGTTTGTGTCGTCTGTAGTATAAGGTAGATCACAAGTAATCTGTAAGTTTAGGGACTGATGACCCCGCAGTTAAGTCCCTTAAGCTTAACAAACATTTGAACATTTAAATGTGGCGACAGGAAGTATCAAAGATGATGTTTTCTTTTCTGTTTACCTTTCGTTACAGATAATAACAACGCAACAGAGTTCAGTTCGATACATTTAGTATCGACCTCTCACACGATAGTAATGAAAGAAATATCCAATATTATAAGTGAAAAATGATTTAAAATCGAAAGTTATGAATCTGACTTACTATCTGAAATACAAAAATATTAATTATGTAAATTGGTTGTAAAGTATAAACAGGTAATTTCAGACAAACTCGTCGTCATGTCTCAGCACTTTATAAATGAGGGTTATCATTAATTCACCCGGAGGTCTTATTAGATTTATTGCAAGGACGTATCAAATTTAGAGTCATAAATACAAGGTTTAGCCTTTGGAAATCACTTGGCTCTTCCAACTTCACGACTTTACAACTTAAAATAATAAAGTAAGATAATATATTGGTCTGATAAAATCTTGCAAGACTCTGAAACAAATGTGTTTGAAAGTATTATACAGCATACCTGTTGTTATATTCCTTAATGTAATATAGCTATAATGACATCAAAACAGTATTAATGAAAATACACTTATTCTGTTTTGATGTTATTATCGCTATATTACATTAAGGAATGTAACAAAAGGTATGCTGTATAATACTTTCAAACACGTTTTGTATATCGATGATTGTAATGCAGTATTCATGTTTTATAAGGTAGTCGTTACTAAATGTGTCCTTCTGTTTCTGATTTGCTGTAGAATTGAAAATGGTCATCACTGACCGAAACCGGTCATCAGAACGACGAGAAATTTTGTGATCATTGGCGTAAATAAAGATATTAAAAGTAATTACAAACAAAATCACTGATCTAAATACGCGACCATGTCTCACCTTGAAATACAATATTATTTAAATTATTGAAATGTTAGGTTATAATGTGTAGTAGTCTCATTGGCTGAAGAAAGTTGCGAAAACAGACTGTGTAAGTAATGTAATAAATCCAAGTCTTTGATTGAAGGAGGGCATTTTCGGCAGGGTGTCCCTAGGATTCGTACCGCACCAGACAGTGCAGAACACTTATCCCTTACGTGGAACACGGAATAACATTATTTTATACAGGATCTGTGACCTGACATAAAATTATTACTCACTCTTTTCCCTGAGGTGGAACAATGCCTCTTAGATCTGGAAGTATCAGAAACGACCAACGCTGTTAGGATTTATAATGAGTGATAACCACTGCAAACGCAGGTAACGTGTCCTGTAACTGAAAAACTATCGTGATGATCCCTCCATTAGAAATATTCCCGATTAGACCCTCATTCTTATACCAGCTCGGTTAGCCGTGGGGTCTAACACACCGGTAGGCGTACCGGCCCCGGTTCGAATCCGCCCGGCGGATTGGCGAAGGGGGTCGGAGTGCTGGCCAGCCTGGATATGGTTTTTAGGCGGTTTCCCACATCCCCATAGGTGAATACTGGGCTGCTACTCAAGTCCCGCCTCAGTTACACGATTTGAAAATATTTCTTAACGCTTTACATTTTCACACGTATAACACTATTCGACGTCATTTGGGGTACACATTTCCTCCCGAGGGGGCAGGGGGTGGCGGCAGGAAGGGCATCCGGCCACCCCGTAATTACTAACATGCCAAATCCACATTAATACAGTAAGCGCGGAATTATTTTTGGTTTTATTTTTATTTCAAAAGGTGTAAATTACTTTCATATGACTACACAAATACGTTATAAGTTGATTTTTTTCACAGACACACCATTAGTTTTGGAATATTGCCCATTTTTCTGAAAGGAGGTGAAAATAAATGTTCTAGAATTTTCATCTGATTAATCATTATTAAGGTAAAGTAGTCAACAATCCGAAGATTGGTTTGAACACCGCAGTGCTTTACTAGGCATGGTTCTGTTTGGAAGTGGTATGCCGTTGCCTTCCTCCAACCTTCGAACTGCCTTACCCAGCCAGTTACAGGGGGAACTACAGTTTAACGTGGGTTACGAATCACGGTGCTACTCGGTGTTTTTCACATGAGAAATACTGCCAGAGGTGAAAGAAGTGGAAAGTGACAGATAAAAATCCTAGGACCTGAAGGGGATCGAACCCGCGACCTTTGGGTTTGTAGTCTGGCACTCTACCATTGTGCAACCGAGGCGCACATATCATTATTAAAACACTATTTACATGAAATATATGCATACAAATGTCGCAAAAATTAAAGAATATTTAGGAAATATGAACCTAACTACGAGGAAATCTTAAATATCATTTTATGAACCTCAACTTTGCAGCCGTATCCTACGACTTTGTATTCAACAATACAAACTAAAATTCATATGAAGTGGAAGGAGGAGATACAAATAAATGAAATATGACCCTGTTGCACCAAATTGTAACTACAAGTATGAAAAACTAAGCCACTATTTCGTCCTTCTGGAAGGACATCAGCGCTATCTGGCTTAACAAGCCGATCCTGCAATGTGTGGGAAAACGGCTACGAGAAAGAAAGACCCTCTTATCTCCGGGAGGGGACTACCAAGGGCGAGGCAACCACGAGAGAAAGACACAATGGTAGCGTGACGAGGAGACAAAGTACCCTCTGCGGCGATTTATTTATTGTTTTTTTCTGTTCCATAGGACCCTATTGAGGAGTGAGACTCCCTGGTCATGGAACAACTCAATACATTAATTGTTACACAAGAATGATAATAATTTTTTTAAGTAGTCCTTTGCACACGACAATCTTGAGACAAAGTGAAAAAAATCAATAAAGAAAAAAATGAATTAGCTTAATTGTTTGACTTTTCTAGGAGTTCCTCGACAGAATAAAAGGAGTGAGGCATGAGGTAACTCTTCAATTTAGATTTGAAAGCGTGTGGATTAGTGCTAAGATTATTTAGTTCTTGTGGCAGCTTATGGAAAAGGGATGCCGCAGAATACTGTACCCCTTTCTGCAAAAGTGTTAAGGTGGTGTGATGCAAATGTAGATTCGACGTCTGTCTAGTATTCACCGAGTGAAAGCTACTAACTCGTGGGAATAAGCTGGTATTATTAACAACAAACGACACTAAAGACAAAACGTATTATGACGCCAGAGTCAAAATTCCCAGATACGGAAAAGGGGTCGACATGACGTTCGCGAACTTACACCAGATATTGCTCGAACCGCCCGTTTTTGAGCCAGAAATATCCTTTTTGCATCAGGCGAGTTACACCAAAAAACAATTCCGTACGTCATAAGTGAGTGAAAGTAAGTGCAATAGACTACTTTTCGTGTTGAAAAATCACTTATCTCAGATGTTGTTCTAATGGGAAATATAGCAGAATTTAGTTTTGGAACAAGATCCTGAACATGGGCTTTCCATGACAGTTTACTGTCTATATGAACACCTAGAAATTTGAACTGTTCAGTCTCACTTATCACATGCCCATTATGTGTAATCAGAATGTCAGATTTCGTCAAATTATGTGTTAGAAATTGTAAAAACTGAGTTTTACTGTGATTTAACATCAACTTGTTTTCTACAAGCCATAAACTTATCTCTTGAACTGCATTATTTGATACTGTGTCAAAATTACGAGCAACATCCTTCACTACCAAGCTGGTATCATCAGCAAACAAAAATATTTTACAGTCACCTGTTATACTCGAGGGCATATCATTTATATAAATAAGAAACAGCAATGGTCCCAAAACTGACCCCTGGGGCACCCCATACTTAATTTTGCTCCATTGGGATTGCACGTCATAGCCATTATCTACACTGCGGAGAATTACCTTCTGTTGTCTATTGTTAAAGTAAGAGGTGAACCAGTTGTGGGCTACTCCCCGTATTCCATAATGTTCCAACTTCTGCAACAATATTTTGTGATAAACACAATCAAACGCCTTTGTTAAATCAAAGTAGACGCCTAATGTCCGTGGCCTCTTGTTTAACCCATCAAGTGCCTCACAGAGAAACGAAGATATAGCATTTTCGGTCGTTAATATAGGCTGTCTCGCTACACCGGCCCTGTTCATCGCAGGGCACTGAAAGGCGCTGGACCTGCACGCATGCATCACACACCAGCCCGCACGCTCAACGCCGTGGCTCGCGCCCGCGCGCCGGCCAGTATTAACTAAAGTGCCGCACGGCGGCCCATCAGCCAGATTAAAACGCGGCGCGCGCTCGCTAACCCCGTGTCAGGCAGCGGGCGGCCGAACAAGCGCCGCATCGCTGCTGCGCCGTTCCTAGAAACACTGCATTCCTACTGACATTCGTTTTACATCAGCGACGATGTCCATCGCAACAAATAGTACATAAATGTTTTTTATTCCGAAAGCAGTTTTGCAGCTTCTCGTATTTTTTAAACAAAAACCTTGTTTCAACCAGGACTGTGAATTTCAGAGAATTCTGTTAATCCTTTAACCGACGTGGTCGGAAATTTTAACACTAAATGAATTGCGGAGACCTGGTAACTCCGAAACGAGAAAGAGTAAGATTTAGGATAATGAATTTTAGTTGCCGTTTTGAGATGAATTCGTAACCAAAAACGTATACGCACTTAGACCTCACAAGGAAAGTATATGGGCTCGAACAAACATATCTGTTTGAACGTTTGTTTACAAGATCTCTACGTACACCTCAATGGGCTTGTGGGCGTCGTTTTTCTGCAAAACTCTGCACCCATGCTCCAGATAGCACTGTAGATGTAATTGTAGACGCCATACGTAATGCAGATATCTTAACTATAACTTATGTAATAATCATCGTACATGTTCTCTAGCGTATTGTCATCAAAAGCCGGGGCCGCGGTGGAGTAGCCGAGTGGTCTAAAGCGTCCCGCTGCGGAGCGCGCGGTTGCACGCCGTGGAGGATCGAGTCCTCCCTGGGGCATGGGTGTGTGTGTTGTCCTTAGGTTAGTTTACGTAGATTTAAGTAGTTTGTAAGCTAAGGACTGATGACCACGCAGTTTGGTCCGATAGATTTACAAACATTTGAACATTTGATCAAAAGCCGTGATGATAGTTGCAACTTTAACCTTCTTCTAGGATGACTGTTGGTATTCACTGCCACTGCTTCAATCGCCTCTTCCCGCACTTACCGTAGCACTACCGCTTACAATGACTTGTTCGTCATTATCATCCCTATTATCATCATTATGTGTTAGTGTTACAACAGTATCTAACTTATGCTCATATTTCTGTATCATAACAGATTCTTCACTAATACCATCTTCACGGAGAAGGGTTCTTCGTAACTTCATCTCAACCAATCGCAATACATCAGCAGGATTGATTACGAATCGCCTCTCCATCTGACGTCACAAAACGCAACTTGGGAGGCACACTGCACCGTCCCTACTGGCGAACCGACAGGTCAAAGTGCAATGTGGCAAGGCACACGCAGAGGCCTCTAACGGACGACTGCAGAGTTTTGCAGATGCGGGAGTATCACTAGTGCAACAAGGGACCTTCACATTATCTCTCATACAATTTTGGTGTATATGTGTTTGTTCGAGCCATGCGGGAGTATCACTAGTGCAACAAGGGACCTTCACATTATCTCTCATACAATTTTGGTGTATATGTGTTTGTTCGAGCCCAAGTACTTTCCTTGTCAGACATACAAACAAATGCGAAAAATGTAATACGAGAGTGAGTGAAATCAAAACCTTAAATTTGTAGTAACAAATCGGAATTTCACGCCGTTATCCTGTAAGTTGGTTAGTCCGCTACAACCAGCGTGCAGAATGGCCTGTAGGTGGCAGCGTAGTGCAGATGCACACATACCGTCGCAGTGTCAGTATAAAGATGTCCCCCCAACCTGCGACTTGCTCCAGGGAACAACAGTGTTCTGTTATTCGGTTTCTGTGTAGTGAAGGTGTGAAACCTATTGAAATTCATCGACGAATGAAGGTTCAGTACGGTTGTAAATTTGCTCTGACCTGTCACCATATCAGCATACGTAAACTGACTGTGCAAAACACAAAGCTATGAAATTTCACCACCCGTGGTGGAAATTTTTAAACTGGAACCGTTTGTTTACCTACAGACAAGACATTGCGAGCGTGAAGGTCGGGGTGAGAGTTTAAAATAGGGAAAGATTAATTTTTAAAACTCACAACCACCAACTGCGAACCAAATTCCTAAACATGCAAAAACACTGGAACTGTGATTGCGACTGTTTGACTCGTTTTCTAGGGGATGATATCACACGTTCGCAGCTTTCCTTCCCTGCATATGATTAACAAAACAAATTCATAATAAAATCAAGTTCATGAGAGAAAAGGGTGTACTAATTACTATTTTTGAAAACACGTGAAAGTTCACTTTATGTTGTTTATTTCACAATATTTGAACCCTGTGGCTGATACGTCTGTACGTCGACACATTTACCAAATAAAGTTATAGCTTGTGAGCCCCCAGACAAAATGAATATTTGTCGTGAATTGTTTTCACACCACGTGGCTGTCTCAAACACCGTTTATGTTCATGCCTATGCGACGACACGTGTTACATTAACAAATCACAGTCACTTTAATTCAATGCGATGCACACCTTGTTCCACCGGCTAAATATTCACAAACACACAGTAGCACTCGATTTAACTTGGTACAGTCTACGACGAGCAACCACACGTGGCGACTGCCACACACAAATCTAAAGTCACCACCTCGAGATCCACCTGCCGACTGAATGCAGAGCGACGCCGCCCGGCCAGCCAACCCCACGTGCTCTCCCATCTCGTCACTTCCTGCCCTCGCGCGCGCACCCCAAAAGCTCAACTGCTGGAGTTTTTTCCCCTACGTCATCAACTTCCCCATGTGAGCTGTTCTAACCGATTTGCCAACGTACAGCGCTCAGCCAATACATTTCTAAAACTTTCCTTAAAATCAAATTAATTACGCTACACATTAAACAAATTTCTTCTTAGGTTTTTATATTGGTATAAACATCCTTTGTACTGTTTATCATAATCGTGCAATTTCTTATATCACAGGTAAGTGATTTAACTGAATACTTCAAGATAAAATACAAAAGATTGATTGAAAATAAAATGAAAAATAGTAAATATATTATTTTTATAAACAAACATTGCCATGCTAGTTGTGTAACTGTCTTGTATTTATTGGTAATTTATTACTTTTCATTGTCAATTAAACATATTACGTCAGATGTGACTATATCAGCTAATGTATTGTTTATTTGTCAACAGGCTATTTTGTAATGAGGGCCTTAAAGGTTACTAACTGCATCGTATTACTTCAAATGCCAGTAGTATTAGGATATTTGTGCATTGCACTGTGCCTGGCACTCGCCATTGTCCCTTTCTCCCCTCCGGAAACGAACTGGAAAATCCTAAGCTGGAACAAGCCACCAACGTCGGCCTGCTCGCTGGCCTCCCGCCAGCTACAAGCACACAGCAAATCTCAACGTGGAGAATTTCTACCTATGGCCTAACTATAAATGTTGTCACCCAACTGTGTACATACATTGCTACCATAATTAATAAGATTAAAATTGTGTAACATTTAGTGCATTGGCATGGTCAATGTTTGCAGTGAACTTCATACTATTTAATTATGCTATTAATTACCAGTATTTCTATTGGGCGGTAATCTTACAATACCCCCCTTGCGGCATCAAAACCATGTGCAGGATGGCGCAAGTAGCACCAAAATTAATACATTCAAACGAGCAAAATTTAAAATTACAAAAGTATTGAATCGGATTGACTCAAACACTATGCCAATTATTACCTCAACTAATGTAAAAAAAAATAAATAGATAAATAAAAATAAACAGGGCAGTGAGAAAATTTCCCAATATTTGTACCATTAAGACCACTTATAGTGTGTGCATATTTTAAAGAAAAGAATCCTTATAACTAATTACATCCATGAAATTTAAGTGTTCCTGTTGTTTATATACAGAATTGGCACCAAATTTATAATATTATTAAACTTTAGTCTTTAGTAACCTTGTCCTACATGGAAAAACTAGAATTCTCACTATAAAAACTTTTGACGGTGTACACTCCACTTGTTTAAAGGAAATCTCTCACCACTTTTGACACTGAGAACCCCAGAGTCATCGTTGCAGCAACTCTGGTCCATGGTGTACGGTACTATGTCTCTGTCATTTCAACCAACATGCTGTTGGATCTTAGATTCATGGCACTGGATCAAGCGTTCTTGTTCACACACGTCATATGCACCCTACATGGAACAGGAAGAGCAGAAGGCACTCATGAGTCAACATAGACAAAAGTTTGTCTTGACACCAGGATTCGGTTGGATTAGTATCCCACCCCCCTGCCATCCAGACTTGGTGCAATTGAAACTAAGCATTGAGACATGTACAGTAACATGCAAATCAACAGAATTAAGAACTCAAAGTGGCTGTTGTTAGTCATTATCAGATCAACCCAAACCACCATGCCTGCACTCTCATCACCCATAGCTTCAGATGAAACAGACAAGAAAATATGTGGCATACTTGGAGTATTACTCCATCAAATACAATACCAACAACCTGCCTGTGTTAAAATATATCTTAAAGTTCAAATAATGCTATCAAAAGAATGTTATCATAGAGAATTTTCTCTGCTATCAAAATGACATCTACAAGCATAAACACAAATCCTACCCCCTCGCACCAAAAAAATTTATTTTTGTTGGTGTGAGGTTAAATTTGGATCCCTGTCATCAGCCTCATGTGCTTTCCACAAGTACTCCCCACAAGAAAATATCTAAGTTTAAAGTCTAATTTCAAAATTAGTTTCTCACAAAACATCTACATTTTTTAAATAAAGTATCACCAAATACTATTGATACTCAGGCTAGACAGAAAAATAGTTCTCGTCAACTGCTGTTGCAGAAATTGTTCAGTCAACAGTTGAGCACCATTAAAGAAACCAAAATGTGTTATCAGAATCAGTTTAATATAACAATACAGAGCATTCCCTATTAGACACGTTACCTACCAAACACTCAAAGAGACAGACATTAAAGAGCAACCACTTTCTCTCATTGAAACATTTCTCAATCCAACCCACCTTTAGCCAAAACAGCCACAACAAACATACATTCCTCACTTCTGACGCATATGGTCAGTCACACCCACATATGCAACACTGTCAGCTGACATTTTCATCACAATTTATCTAAGCCACAGACCCCACTGCCTGCATCAATGTCCACCACTTTCTCATTCTCCGAGTCACCCCACAACTCACACCACATATCCAGCCCTGCTCACATATACACACACATAAACAATACACTCCCACTTCCTCTATCCTTTAGTGTTGGCATACATACATTACATACATACATATTTACCTCATGTACCACTGTTGAACTGCAAATCTGATACAAGTACATGTTTTAACACAAACAACAAAAGAAAAACATTTACAAATAACACTTGTAAACTTGACCCCAATGCTTAAATCTAAACACACAAGTAGATACTAACACAGACCACAGAATAAATATACACAAATTCTTAACCTACTATTTACAATGCATTGAATCTCATACTTCATGACAGTTACTTGTGTAAACATGCCATTAAATCTTTATCACTTATAAAATTTTTGAATTTCACCCTCTTCATGCATTCCTCCAGACTCAGTTCTAACACTTTATCTTTATACTTCAACTGAGCTTCATATTTGCACGGGAAATCACTTCCTAACATTAGATTTAAACAAAGTCCCTTTATGACAAATAAATCTTGAATAAACAGCTCCTCCTCAATGATTACTTCAAATTCTGGGTTCCCTTTCATATAGTTTGGTTCGTTCAAGAATTCATTTTGTATCTTAGCTTGCTTGGCCTCCCCCCAATACTTATTTAAAAACAACTTTTCAAACGCCTCAAAAGTTACAAATTTATCAGCACACTGATTTGCCCAAGTTTGAGTAGAACAGTCAAGCATTCTCTTTGCTAACTTCATTTTACACTGGTCTGACATACCAGGCACAAATTGGTCCTTGCATGCAGCCAAAAAATCCACTGGATGATAATTACCCACTCCTGAAAACTTTCTTCCATTAGGTGTCTGCACCATGGACCAATTAGTGTTTCCTGATGCAGTACACAATTCTAGACTATTTATTCTAGTGTTCATCTTCTCAATCTCAGTATAGTTTACTGTCACTACTTGTTCTATCTTTTTCCTAAAGTTACATTCTGTATTCTCTAATTTTCCTGACAACAAAGTTTTTGTTTCCTCAATACCTGCCACCATCCTCTTGTCAACCTCAGCCAACGCCTGCATAGTGCCCTCATTCCTGTGATCACATACTTGTTTCACAGCATCTAACTTGCCTCCTACCTCAGTCTCAATAGCACCAATTCTGGCATGTATCTCCTTTTCCCTGTTTTCAAACCGTTCTGTTAGACTTCCTATCTGTTTGTCAATGTCTGTGATTATTTCTGCCTTTAATGCAAACATTGAAATTTGTAGTGCCCCAATGTCTGCCTTAAAGTCTGCTTTCAATTCTGATTTTACAGTTCCTATTTCTGATTTTACAGTTTCTATTTCTGATCTTAAATTTGATTCTAAATGTAAGTTTGAATTTTCTATTTTTGATTCTAAATTTGAGTTTGAATTTTCTATTTTTGATTCTAACTTTGATGCTAAATTTGAGTATGAATTTTCTATTTTTGATTCTAAATTTGAGCTAAAACTCGCTAACATGGCTGCGAACATCTCCGGTGTCAACAACATTCCCCCATTATTGACCCTCTCTGGTATGCTACTCTCTGAATCTACGTCGCTTGGCGACTTTTTATAAACCTGCTCCATTATCGGTATCACAAGAAAGCTTGATTAACACACAAGAATTTATAGCGCCAGCTGCTTTACTTATCTTTTAATCCAGACGTTGCTGCAACGAGCTGCGACGTCCACAACGCTCGCTGCCGTCTGTTGTAACAGCTGTGGCTGGAATATGTCCTCACTGCATCCCTTATCCTTTGTACAGTCGAAGCTTCTGGGAACCGAGGCTCCGTTGGCGACTTGCGAAGTCCCCACGTTCACTGCCGTCCGTTGCAGAAGATGAAATTTGAGTGCGTTGAACCCGCGCGCCGCCGCTCACTGCTGCCGGTCCGATGCGCCGTCGATCGCCGGTTACGGATGCCCGCGCCCGAACTCTGCGTCACCAACCGTCTTTAACCGCGCGACGCGATTGCGTATCTTCCGATTATGCTAACTGTTTTGTCCACTATCACTGTCCTAAGCACACTCTACCTCTCTGTCCGAGCAAGACCAGTGTGAATTTATCCCGCTCTTTGCTGCCAGCCGCCACACACACTTGAAACTGTCCGTCGCGTCCGCGCACTTGTTTGCAACTGTTCATAACTGTTCACTGTCCTATACACACCCTAATCTCTCCGTCCGAGCAAGTCCAACGTGAACTTATCCCGTAACGAGCCTCCAAATGCAAGCGTGAAGGTCGAGGTGAGAGTTTAAAATAGGGAAAGATTAATTTTTAAAACTCACAACCACCAACTGCGAACCAAATTCCTAAACATGCAAAAACACTGGAACTGTGATTGCGACTGTTTGACTCGTTTTCTAGGGGATGATATCACACGTTCGCAGCTTTCCTTCCCTGCATATGATTAACAAAACAAATTCATAATAAAATCAAGTTCATGAGAGAAAAGGGTGTACTAACTACTATTTTTGAAAACATGTGAAAGTTCACTTTATGTCGTTTATTTCACAATATTTGAACCCTGTGGCTGATACGTCTGTACGTCGACACATTTACCAAATAAAGTTATAGCTTGTGAGCCCCCAGACAAAATGAATATTTGTCGCGAATTGTTTTCACACCACGTGGCTGTCTCAAACACCGTTTATGTTCATGCCTATGCGACGACACGTGTTACATTAACAAATCACAGTCACTTTAATTCAATGCGATGCACACCTTGTTCCACCGGCTAAATATTCACAAACACACAGTAGCACTCGATTTAACTTGGTACAGTCTACGACGAGCAACCACACGTGGCGACTGCCACACACAAATCTAAAGTCACCACCTCGAGATCCACCTGCCGACTGAATGCAGAGCGACGCCGCCCGGCCAGCCAACCCCACGTGCTCTCCCATCTCGTCACTTCCTGCCCTCGCGCGCGCACCCCAAAAGCTCAACTGCTGGAGTTTTTTCCCCTACGTCATCAACTTCCCCATGTGAGCTGTTCTAACCGATTTGCCAACGTACAGCACTCAGCCAATACATTTCTAAAACTTTCCTTAAAATCAAAATAATTACACTACACATTAAACAAATTTCTTCTTAAGTTTTTATATTGGTATAAACATCCTTTGTACTGTTTATCATAATCGTGCAATTTCTTATATCACAGATAAGTGATTTAACTGAATACTTCAAGATAAAATACAAAAGATTGATTGAAAATAAAATGAAAAATAGTTAATATATTATTTTTATAAACAAACATTGCCATGCTAGTTGTGTAACTGTCTTGTATTTATTGGTAATTTATTACTTTTCATTGTCAATTAAAAATATTACGTCAGATGTGACTATATCAGCTAATGTATTGTTTATTTGTCAACAGGCTATTTTGTAATGAGGGCCTTAAAGGTTACTAACTGCATCGTATTACTTCAAATGCCAGTAGTATTAGGATATTTGTGCATTGCACTGTGCCTGGCACTCGCCATTGTCCCTTTCTCCCATCACCGGAAACGAACTGGAAAATCCTAAGCTGGAACAAGCCACCAACGTCGGCCTGCTCGCTGGCCTCCCGTCAGCTACAAGCACACAGCAAATCTCAACGTGGAGAATTTCAACCTATGGCCTAACTATAAATGTTGTCACCCAATTAATAAGATTAAATAAGATTAAAATTGTGTAACATTTAGTGCATTGGCATGGTCAATGTTTGCAGTGAATTTCATACTATTTAATTATCAAATGCTATTAATTACCAGTATTTCTATTGGGCGGTAATCTTACAACATCTCCGGGCAGGCACATCATTTCTGAATTGATGAACTGATAAAAAGCAGGGCCTGCATAACCTACAGTACCCAGTCAGTTTTTAGACAATATTTTTACCGTCGCCGCCGAATTAGGCATTAAATTTAATTAAAACGGTTACTATTATTGCGTCAACGAAACTTTATACAGACAAGCAGAAAATGTTATGTTAACGACTACTTAAATTTCTGAGACTTTGCATATACAAAAATACTACAAGGCAGACCAAAGTACTAGATTACTGTCTCATATCACAGTGGATTGTGGACACCCTACAATTACTTCATTACCAGCAAAGTATTTTTCGGCATAGGTTCACTTTTTGTGCAGCAAACATAAAATACACAAAATTATCAACAGCAACTTTCTAATGACCTACTCTGTGATCCAGGATTATATAAATAATTTTTATGAAATTTTTATATTAAATTTTCTATGGCTATAATGGTGACCCTTAAACTGTTATACTATAAGAAAGTTTTTTCTTTATCCTTCTTAGAATCACCAACCATTCTGACATATGACTGAACATAATATATGTTCATCATTTTTTAGTAAATGATTTGTAATTTATGAGCATACTAGTGTCTTCAAACAGTTAACTATAATTGGCAAATATTTACTGGTGATTCTTTGTACTTTTAAATTATTTACTATTGATTTGACTAATTTATTATTTCTTGCTTTCTCATTGAATCTACTTTTAAACATGAAAGTGCAACCTTCAACTACTAAAAGACACTATGCAATCGTCTTTCGCTGAACTTCACTTATATGCCTCAAAATCAAGGTAAATCATTTAAACCTTTAACTAACACATTAATAAGCCACTTTCACTTTCAGTATTTAACATTTTTGGACACTCGGATGTATAAATCTTTGACTAGGACCCTGACAAGGTATGTGATGAGGATAAGTCACGGTTACGACACAATTTTAGTTCAACAAAATAATTGTTAGCAAAACTTATCACAGTTTATCTGATCCATTCGCATTAAAATTCTAAGTACGTAACCTTTCTGGATATCCAGTGCTGTAGTCGAGCAGTTGCGTGATTGCACAACTTGCGGTGGGCCGTTGTTAAGTGTGTCTCTTTCCGTACGTCACAATATTTTCTTCTTGGCGTCGTTCAGTTCTGTATTGTGCCCATATTTCCAATGCCACATTCAATTCAAATGTTCAAATGTTTGTTAAGCTTATGGAACTTAACTAAGGGGTCATCAGTCCCTAAACTTACAAACTGCTTACGAACTACCTTATACTAAGGACGGCACAAATAACCATGCCCGAGGGGGGATTCGAACGCCCGACCGTAGTGGCCGTGCAGACCGTGATTGAAGCGCCTCAGTCCCCGCGGCCACCGCGGCCGGCCCACATTCAATTGGATACACCACCAGCATCCGAGGCCAATTCTGAAAACTTTCGTTATTGACTAGAGCCTCCAATTCTCTGCCTCCAGTGCGCCTCGCCATATACGTGTTCACCGGCTCGCTCACTGCTCCATACTTGGATTGCAAATGCCTCCGCGACTATCTTTGCGCGCCTCTTTACAGGCATTACAATAAATATTATAACAAAATTGCTTATAACCAACACAAGTAAAGTAAAGCTTTTGCCTATAAATAAATTATAAAGTAACACATACATCATAGTTAATACAAAGACTTTACCAACGACAGCTCAAATACCTTAGAAACGTGATTACACCAGAAAACAAATATTATATAATTCAAAAAAAATTGTGTACTGGTACGTTAATGTTACAGGGTGATCACGTTTGTCTCAGCAGCAAGTCTGCGAATGGAGCAGGAAGTTCGGAAATGGTATGACTGCAGTGGAAGATGCTCCTCGTCCATGTCAGGTACAACGAGTTATCACTCCACAGAACATTGCAGCAGTTGAAACCGTTGTGAAGGAAAACCGCCGGGTGACGCTGAAATGGCATAGCAGCGTGTTTACAGATTAATGATGCGTCAGCACACCACACTGTACATGATGTGCTCCAGTTTCACAAAGTGTTTCAACAATCACAGACCTGTACTTTGAGTATCTACCTCATCCTCCATACTCAAAAGACCTTGTCCCGAGTGATTTACATATGTTTGGACCACTCAAAGAAGCAGTGGGAGGAAAGAAGTTCCGTCCTCATGAAGAGGTAGGCCACGCGGTCCGTGAGTTCAAATGTTTGTTAAGCTTATGGGACTTAACTATGGGGTCATCAGTCCTTAAACGTACAAACTACTTATGAACTACCTTACACTAAAAACGACACAAACATTCATTCCCGAGAGGAGATTCGAACCCCCGATGGTGAGCGGCCCCGCGCATCGGAGCACCGCGGCCGGTTCCTGCGTGGCTGCGCGGACTACCAAAATAATTTACGCTCTTTGTAAGCGCTAGAGAACTTGGAGTTTATGTTGAGAAGTGATACAGCTTTGTACCACTTCTGCACTATAAATAATTGTTTAAAAAAATATTTAAGGTTTCTAACCGTACCTCACGACTGCAATGGCAGTCGGAAAATACGTGGGAGTAAATATGGAACTCACGATGTGACATTAGCTTACGGGGGCAGAAAATGGCGTTACTGTTGGTTCAGTATATGTTCCTTTAATTGTCTTTCGAAGCTAACAGGTCGGCCGCGGTGGCCGAGGAGACCGAGGCGCTTCAGTCACGGTCTGCACGGCCGCTACGGTCGGGGGTTCGAATCCCCCCTCGGGCATGGATATTTGTGCCGTCCTTAGTCTTAGTTAGTTCATAAGTAGTTTGTAAGCTTAGGGACTGATACCCCGTAGTTAAGTCCCATAAGTTCTACAAACATTTGAACATTTTTTTTAAGCTAACAGCGTTATTCATTTCTTTAAATAGTCTGGTTCATGTTCCATAAAAGGACTTTCAGAAATCATCTATGTGATGGAGACAGAAAGGATTTTGCTGTATTAGGAATACTATGTGGTCCTTCTGTAGCCTCGTAATAGCTAGCGTTCTTAGACGCACTGACAATTACAAGTACAGCAATTACTGACTCTGATTTCCAACACAAATATCTTGTGTGGGTTATCAAACTAATCAGAATAACGATGCAGTTATATTTTACACATATTTTGTAAATACTGTTATGTAAATGGTTGGTTAATTGTGTAAGAATACTCACAGAAGATCTCACTCAACGTGTGGTGCAGTATTATTGATGACCACTTCATCGATGCAGTTGTTTTAGATACCCGTCTTAAATGGGACACAGTTTCTTGATTTTCTTCGAAACGTGTTACCAGATTAACTGGCGGGTATCCCTTTGACAACACGAGCTCGTTTGTACTTTCAGCATGACAGAGCCCCTAGGTGTTCTACATGGCCAGTGACACATTATCTCAACATGACGTATGCTGGTTGTCGGATCGGTCGCCATGGATTCACTGCTTCGCCACCGAGGTCACCTGATCTTACCTCTGTGGATTACTGCTTGTGGGGGTCGCTGAAGAGAGACGTACACAAACGCAGAGTGAACAGGAGGTAATTAAAACTTTCGGACTCAGATGCCGTGCTCTACCTGTAAGACTTTCTTGTACCGACGTTTCGTCGCTTACTGTGGGCAACATCTTCAGGGTGAATCGACGACTGGCTGCTAGGCACTGGAGATCCTGCTTCTATAGAGCGCATAGGGGGCGCCACCACTTGTCACGTGCTCACGACTATGGCACATCGTTAGTGCAAAGTAGACCGCCATATCTTACCTAATTCGAAAACCTTCTTCTTCTCTATTGAAATAATTGTGGTGCTTCAGGATCGCTATGACTTCTCTATACATGCGTGTATAATAATGCGAGGTCTTGAATAGCACGCTAGTTTCGTTGAATTTTTTTCATGATCATCGTTTATAACGACGTGCTCCGCTACAGCTGACTTGTCAGTGTGTTCCACTCGACAGTTCCTTTTGTATTGCTTCAAGCGAGTATCACTTTTTTTCTTGTTCCTATAAAAACCATCCCACTGCTGCACGATATTTTATGCACCCTAGGCGTTGCTAGGGGATGTCGTGCATGTTTCACCGATCTTAAACATTCACTAATCTTCTAGGTGGGTCTAAAGATTAATTGCACTTGAAACTTGTCCAAAACTTTCCTAATACTGTCCGTAATGTAATATATAAACGGAGGAAAAGCTTTCTCAGCCGACAATTGTTGTTGGCTCTATCTAGTAATGTTTTAATTACCTCTTCCGCCGGAGGTAACGACCTGTGGTTTTTTTTCTATATACCTTATGCCCTAAGGCCTCACCTGCCCCTTTGATAACTAAAACGTCGAAGAAATTCAATTTTTCATTTCTCTCTTTCTTCGCAGTAAATTGCATCTTCGAAATATTACTGTTTAGGTGCCCCAAGAAACCATTCAGTTCCTCTTCACAGTGATTCCATATCACAAAAGTGTCGTCCATGCACCGGTAGCACTTCGACGGGCTTCTTTGGCCGACTGCAGTGCTTGTTGTTCAAAACATTCCATAAATAGATTACCAATAGCTGGACTCAGAGGGCTACCTATGGCGACCCCTTCATTCGCTCATAAAATTCACTGTTATATTTAAAATATGTCGTGGATAGCCTATGTCAGAACAAAGCTAATATAAGATTTGAAAACATTTCAGCTGTGTAAGGAAAAGGGTTTTCAACAGGGACCATGGTAAACAAAAACATTACATCCGAAACTGACAAGAGAATCGAGCATATTTCTAGTTTGTCTATAAAATGCATATAACTTTTGATGTACTTATCAGTTTTACCTATCTATTGTTGCTACATGGACCCGAGTTCTCTACATAGCTCTTGAGCTGGAGATCCAATGTCACTAACTATCGGTCTTAATGGCAAATTTGTTTTATGCAGTTTAGGTAACCCATATACTCTTCAGGTGTTGAGTTACCAGAAGTTACACCACATCTCGAGGTAACAAGGAGATAGGCTTGGGTTCCGTCGCAATTAATGGGGTAGTGAGCAGGCTTCGTTTACGTCGCACCAGAGGGCCTGCCCCCCTCTCCCCGAAATATCGAATACAAAGAAATATCTGAATTATTTTAATGAATGAAGCGTGAAGGCATCGCCATGGTTTGAAAGTTGCCTGAAGTGTGAAGTTCGTGCCAGGTTTTTAACAAATAGCTATATTTTTGTATGATTTATTGTACACAATAAAATAGCATGATCTCAGTAAATTGAAATGAACTTCTGCGCAAATTATCTTCTGAATATCATGCGGTGTTTCCTTAAAATTACTTATCTTAACATTAATCGTGCCCAATCCCAACCCCGCACCCCACAAAAGTACACTATATTCGCCCTGGTACGCGGAATCGAAAATAACAGAAAGGGCTCCAGCCTCAAACGATTTACGCCAAAGACTGTTAGGGAAAGCAGCAATCCGTACTGTAAATAGTCGTATAAGTGTTGGAAAAGTACCAGAACTGAGCACGAATAGAAAGTAACGAAAATAAAGGTTCATAGATACAGAATGCTAGCTAATTTCGGAGAAAAGTTTCAAAAATGTTCAAATGTTTGTACAGTCTATGGGACTTAACTACGGGGTCATCAGTCCCTAAACTTACAAACTACTTATGAACTACTTACGAACTAGGACGGCACAAATATCCATGCCCGAGGGGGGATTCGAACCCCCGACCGTAGTGGCCGTGCAGACCGTGACTGGAGCGCCTTAGTCCCCTCGGCCACCGCGGCGGCAGAAAAGTTTCCTATTATGAAGCATGTTTGTGGGTCTTGCTATAGAAGACAAAAATGCAACCAACGCTAGATAAATAATACAGTTCTGCAGTTGTGTGTTGAGCAACTTGAGTTTTCCGCGTTCCAAACAACAGTCAGGAGCATCAGAAGTATCTAGTGCATCTGGAAATGCAGGTGTCTTCCAGGCATGGCTGATCATGCTGTTGAATATGGGTGCACTGAACTGCTTATGGATGACGTTGGAGATAGTGTTGCGACTCGGAGTTCAGTATGAATGTTGTCGAGTAAAAATCGGCTCACGAAAACGATTAACGAATTTTTTCTACCGCGAGAGAAGTATGCATTCAAAGGCTGAACAAAACGCTTTGCGCCAGGTGCAATGGTTGTTATCTATGTGCTTATCTGGAATTAGGAACAGATGCTGTTTATGGAGTGAAAATGAATCCAGAAAGTTGCCATCGTCTTGGGTTAAATTGTACGACGCTTCAAAATGTTTGTATAGCTTATGGGACGGCACAAATATCCATGCCCGAGGGGGGATTCGAACCTCCTACCGTAGTGGCCGTGCAGACCGTGACTGGTGCGCCTCAGTCCCCTAGGTCACCGCGGCCGGCATATTTTTATTTTCATCTAATAAATTTAGACCAGTGAAATAGTCAATGAAGTATGCAACTAAGTATAAATATAAAAGGAAATCGAAAAAAGCGCAATGTACTTTCGTTTACTCTCTACACATGTTCGTTGAGTAACCACAAATGATGGTGTTTACCGTTTACGACCTAGAAGATTTCCAGTTCTTTGACAGTTAATCGTTGCAGTTTAGCCGCCATTCCACACCACTCCAGGGAGTGTCGCACGACAGCTCGTGTGTTCGCCGGCATCGCATTCACCACGAACTCTGCTCGCAGAGCTGCCTTTCCGGGCACTAGGCGCCCGCCGTGAAGCGGCACGTGTGGCAAACAAGGCAAACAACCCGAGCGCGCATCCGTGTTAACAAGCTGACGTCGAGAAGGCCGTAGCTGCGCACTACCTGAATAATGGCCCCGATATTCACGTGATATCCATTGCTGGGGTTGACATGTAGCACATGTGTATTTTACCTCAACAAGATAAGGGTCGATTTAATGAAATTCCCTTCTTAGTATTGAGCTACAAAGTATCCCATAATGGGGTTGTATCTGTCTAAATAATTAGCACTGGGAGAAATTCGTTCACTTGCTCTTTGTGTCGTCAGACAGTGTAATAGTTACAAAATTACGCTGTTCCTATGGATTGCACTTTTTTATTTTCTACAAACTAAATATTTGTAAAGAGTGTCCCTTGTCACGTCATTCGGAAACAGTGCTTATTAATATCTCTCCAAAGCTGTTTTGGGTCCATGTAGCAGCAATAGATAGGTAAAACTGATAAGCACATCAAATGTTATTTGCATTTTGTAGACAAACGAGAGATATGCTCGATTCTCTTGTCAGTTTCGGATGTAGTGTTTTTGTTTACCATGGTCCCTGTTGAAAACCCTTTTCCTTACACAGCTGAAATGTTTTCAAATCTTATATTAGCTTTGTTCTGACATAGCCTATCCACGACCTATTTTAAATATAACAGTGAATTTTATGAGCGAATTGAAGGGGTCGCCATGGGTAGCCCTCTGAGTCCAGCTATTGGTAATCTATTCATGGAATGTTTTGAACAACAAGCACTGAAGTCGGCCAAAAATAGCCCGTCGAAGTGCTACCGGTGCATGGACGACACTTTTGTGATATGGAATCATTGTGAAGAGGAACTGAATGGTTTTTTGCGGCACCTAAACAGTACTAATCCGAAGATGCAATTTACTGCGGAGAAAGAGAGAAATGGAAAATTGAATTTCTTCGACGTTTTAGTTATCAAAGGGGCAGGTGGTACCTTAGGGCATAAGGTATATAGAAAAAAAAAACACAGGTCGTTACCTCCATAAGGAATGGAATCATTATCCTCGGCGGAAGAGAAATGTCATTAATACATTAGTAGATAGAGCCAACAACAACTGTCGGCTGAGAAAGCTGACGTCGAGAACTGCGTACTACCTCAATAATGACCCCAATTTTCACGTGATATTGACTGCTGGGGTTGACATCTAGCTCATTTGTAGTTTACCTCAAAAAGATAGTCGATCTGGTGAAATTCCCTCCTTAGTGTTGAGCTACAAAGTATCCCAAAATGCGATTGTATCTGTCCAAATACGGTAATTAGCACTGGGAGAAATTCGTTCACTTGCTCTTTGTGTCGTCAGTCAATGTAATAGTTACAAAATTACGCTGTTCCTATGGATTGCGCTTTTTCATTTTCTACAAACTAAATATTTGTAGAGAGTGTCCCTTGTCACGTCATTCGGAAACAGTGCTCATTAATATCTCTCCGAAGCTCTGTTCCAGTAGATCTCGTATTTTTCCGCTGGACATCATATATAAAGAACTCGGGGCCAACGTGGAAGAGATGTGTCATAGAACAGCCCTTGGTGAAGTCATCGACTGCCGTGATGCTTCACTTCTTAAGACTTTACCACAAACAAACCTTACTACAAAACTAAATTGTGTCTTGAGCATTCACTGAACCTCATATACCTTGACACTCGATTTTGTAGTCTGCACGTAATATCCATGAATCGGGAGAGTTGAGACGTTGCCGTCTTTTATAATTTCGTCGGGATTATCCCGTGACAGTAATCTCTATAAGAAACTGAAGAAATTCTGTTTGTAGATGCTATTTATAAAAAATGTTCAAATGTCTGTAAATCTATCGGACCAAACTGCGTGGTCATCAGTCCGTAGCTTACAAACTACTTAAACCTAGGTAAACTATCCTAAGGACAAACACACACACCCATGCCCCAGGGAGGACTCGAACCTCCACGGCGAGCAACCGCGCGCTCCGCAGCCAGACGCTTTAGATCGCTCGGCTACTCCACCGCGGCTGCTATTTATATTAAAAATTTTAAGTGAGATAGTTTTTCCATTCTATGATCCTAACAACATCTGAAAGTTTATTCTTGATAACGTTCAAGTATCGAAAATAAATCACAGAATGGTACTAGAAATAAGTGCATGCGCAAAAAGAGGATATGTGTCATCTTTCTTTCAATAATACTTGGATTTAGTTTTTGCGTTCTAAACCAAAACTGAGGTACCGTTTATCGGAAACAGCTCAGACTGTCGCTGTCTACACGACTTTCTCTCTGTTCATTCGTAAAACACTGTTTCAAATCAGATCACTGAGACTGGAACTGTCGGTTTGTGTTTCCTCCTCAAAAACTGCAGCCCATGTTTACTGACAGCCAATTAGAGAGCGACGCTGTGTGTTCAACAAATGGTCTCCAGTTAACATTGGTGTAGAGCGGTAAAGCCTGCGATAAGCTGCTTGGGCCTATTCATGGTCGTAGTCATCAGAAATTGAAAATTAATTGGGTAATTTAATTAAGCCGATCACTCGATTTAAATAATCCATTGGGCATTGTGAAGTGCTCTTACAATCCCGTGACGGTGCTTTCGAATTGAGTATGTGCGCTATAACGCGCTAAGTGCACACGTGCGCTAGGAAAAGTACCACGGCACACGTACGAGTAGTGGCCGTGTTTTCTGCACCGTCATATGCCTGTCTGCTGTTAGCCTATTTACTGTACTATCAGAGGAGACTCCTGTTTGCTTAGGCCATGACCACATTTTATTCATTACTAGCTGAAAACCCGGCGTTGCCCGGGTATTTTTTATTTATTCGAGCCTTGAGTAAGTACATTTCCTATCCACTCTCTCTCTCTCTCTCTCTCTCTCTCTCTCTCTCTCTGTCCATCTCCTTTTTTTCTAAAAACATGTAACATTTATCAGAGGATATATAAGAAATAAAAAATCACACGTACAAATGCACTCGTTTCGAAGAATCCAATCACGAAATTCAACAATAATGATTGTAATTATATCACAGATCGATCACTTGATGTAATGCGCGAAACGTCAAATCGATTTTTTTAAAGAGATGTATTAAAAGAAATTTCTTTTTTACTGCTTTATTTATTCTTATATTTCCTTATTCGTATGTTTATCCTTACAGAGAAAGAGCTGAAGACGATGTAGCACGCATAGACCAAAGATATGGTCTGTGCTATCACATTTTGCTGTATGTAACCTCCTTGCTATAGAGTCACGAACGTCATCGCTGGCCGTCAGTCCGAAATTTTTTTATAATTTGAGCACTTTCAACCACCATATCTTCCACCCCCTTATAGTTATCGGCATGGAACTCGGCATGGAACTGCTATGGTGTACAACGGGAGACTTCGGACAACAATTACACACAGATCATTCGTTTGCGTTCTGTAGTTTTCGCTGCAGAGCGAAATATTAACACACACACGTAGAATTTTATATACACCGATAACTTTCCATCCCAATATACTCCACTCTTTTATCATTATCAACCCTCAAGCAACAATGCAACCAATAAAACCATTTTCAAACACTAATTATTTTTCCGCATTTCGCGTTGTATCCTTCAAATTACTAAATATCTATTAGATAACCTCAGGTATAAATTAGTAACTGTACAAATATTTAAGTCTCTGCGTCTTGTCTTTCGGACGTGATAAGCGTACACCGAACAGACATTCATATTAACATATACAGGGTGTTTCACTGTGTTTGCCTCTGTAACTTATAAAATAATAGGTGACGGGAAATTTTAATGCGGTAGGTCAACACAAGAAATGTTACACTTTCTGCGGAGCTACGAACATAGTTTATTGTATCATTTTCCAAAGAGTTACACTACAATGATATAATTTTTTTAATGGAACAATATTTTTTCTATCGTGCATTGGATTCGTTGAAACCAGCTGCGTCCAAATCAATTTAAACTACATTCCTATCACTATTAGTTTGGGAGCTACAACCATTCAAAGTTCCGGGGAGGCTGTGATAGCGTAGCTGATTGGCCGAGTGGCTAGCCCCTGGGGCACGGCCCACTGTCTCATGACCACCAGCCAGTCAGCTACGCTGTCGTAGCCTCCGCCCCCTAAACTTTGAAGGGTTGTAGCTCCCAAACTAACAGTGATAGGAATGTAGTTTAAATTGATTTGGACGCAGCTGGTTTCAACGAATCTAATGCACGATAGAAAAAACAATTGTTCCATTAAAAAATTATATCTTTGTGGTGTAACTCTTTGGAAAATGATACAATAAACTATGTTGATAGCTCCGCAGAAAGTGTAACATTTCTTGTGTTGACCTACCGCATTAAAATTTCCCGTCACCTATTATTTTATAAGTAACAGAGGCAAACACACCTAGTGAAACACCCTGTATATAGATAAATAGCTATCCGATCGCCATAAAACCGTGCCTAAAGACTTCCCTGGGTAGGCATTAGTAACTGTACTAATTTTTAGCTCTTTATGTCTTGTGGTTCAGACGTGATAAACGTACACCGAACAGACATTCACATTTATAGATATAGATGACAAACCAACCTGTGAGGAAAAATTTTAACAAGATGTTTTATGTGCTTTAGAAGGTTATGTCTCTATTTTTACATATGACGCTATGTGTATTTGTTTATATTTTCGGAGATGTACCAAATCTATAGTTACAATTTAGCATGTTTAGCTCAGAAAATTGGGAGGTAACTGTGTTTAAATATTGCCGGATGTCTCGCCCGTTACACTGTTACATGTCACCACACCCCCTCCTAATATACGGTACTTCAGTATACCCTAAGAAATCGACTAGTACACAGTCCCCGCTAACCGGTAAGCCGCCTTCAAGTGTGTTGTGGAGTCCTAACCTATTTCGCAGATCGCAAAATCCCACCACCCTACAGTCAAATTCGAGGAATCTGCAGCCTACACGGTTGCAGAACCGCCTCAGCTTTTGCAAGAAACACCCCAACATCCGTTTTCTACGATGCTGCCTTCGTCTCACTAACAAGGCTAGTCGGCCCTGTTGGTCCTGGGGTAAAGCGCTTGACTGGGAAACCGAAGGGTCGCGTGTTCGAAACCCGGTCGGACCTCGAATCTTTTCAGTCTGCGCTTTAACCCATCCTTCACCTCTCAATGATGTGAGGAGTCGTCAGAAACGACACGTTAAGCTGTAGGTCCCCCTTTCCCCAGTTTGATAACTGGAGTAGGCTAGGAAAACGCAAGTCGCCGAAGTGGCATCCAATTGAAAGACTTGCACCAGGTCAATGAGCCACACGAAATTATTATTACTAGCAAGGCTGTCAGTCTGATTTAGATATCCGTCGTAAAACCACTCTTTCCATCCAAAGCGAATCACGTCGTTAGAGCCGATACGAGCCATTGCCGAAAGTGTGCTGCACCCTTCCATATCGTAAGGGCCTCACTATACGCCTGCGAATGGAGCTCTCAACCACAAGTAACCACACCCTCTGTTAATGGCCGTATCTTGCGGACTGAGAAGGCTGACAACCATTGACACAGTAGACACCAGAGATGGGCACCGTTAATCAAAAATTTACCTTCGTTAATCATTAATGCATTACTAAAAAAGTTAACTTCGTTAAACGTTAAACCGTTACTTTGCGGACAATTTAATCGTGAATCGTTAACTCGTAAAAGTACTGTGCATCCGCGAAAACTCGCCTTCATTCTCCCAATTTATATATTAGCGGTTGTCGTATTATTCAAGTAAGCAATTAAATAAAACGTATTACCCTATCTGATATAAAAAATGTTTTTGTTGGGCAACTTTCAGTAGGACTTGGAGTATAAATAAAACCTAGCGTTACTCGGACACTATTCTGGCACTCGGTTTCGAGCGTAAAAAATGAGGAATAATCATACCACGTTGCAAAGTTGCAAAGCCGCCTTTGCTAGAGTCTTTCGCTTTGGCGGAGCCGGCCTCTGTGTCCGAGGAGACTCAGACGCTCCAGTCACGGTCTGCACAGCCACTACGGTCGGGGGTTAGAATCCCCCCTTCGGCATGGATATTTGTGCCGTCCTTAGTCTTAGCTAGTTCATAAGTATTTTGTAACTTTAGGGATTGATGACCCCGTAGTTAAGTCCCATAAGCTATACAAACATTTGAACATTTGAATATATATATTGGGTTGCCGTTCGGTACATGTTTAAAATACGATGGTGAAACTTTACGAGGCTTCTCGCCGGGTTCCTGTGCTTATGTTGGCAACAGATGAATAATAAAGTGTAGAATTGCGTTAATAATTTTCGCGAGCTACAGAGTAAATGTTATTATTGCTGCTCGTTTAATTCGCAGCAAAATTAATACTGTATCTGCTCTATGGTTGACACGTTCTAGTCTGTGTTTCGATCTGTGAGATGTTCTGGGACATGGTGAAGCTGAAACCCCACTGTGTGCGATATACCTCTTTGTAGTGTAGTACAACAGTTACTGCTCTGGCGTGCAGGATGAAACCACAAGAGACCGTTCAAAATATTTTGAACGTCTACTTATGCATTTTCATCCTTCCTGTTTCGTTCTCTCCATTACTGTAATCACGCAGGCATGCGGTATTGTTTATTCAGATAAAATATTAATGTATCCGGCGAGGCACCTGGAAGCCTTTGTTGTGCACTTTGAGTTGTCATCTATACAGGTACAGATAAAATCTTTAGTGAATTCCTTAATGCCGGCATGGAAGCAACCCCTTTAATACCCACCCAATTTCGCACGCCCGTTCACAGGCACCAGAGCAACACTGTAGTGCGAATCAGTTAAACGTTTTACATGTTACTATGTCCTCAGACAAAACTTTAAGTCCAAATGGTCGGCTACTCACAAAAGAACAGACGTTTATGATACTATCATGCAAACTTTAACAAAATGTAATCAATCTTAGTTAACTGAACCCAAAGACTGGAAAGTTGCCCAAGTTACTCCAATATTCAAGAAAGGCAATAGGAGTGATCCCCAAAATTACAGGCCTATCTCATTGACGTCGATTTGCAGTAGGATTTTGGAACATATACTTTGTTCGAATATTATGAACTACCTCGAAGAGAACGACGTATTAACCAGTAGTCGACACGGATTCAGAAAGTATCACGAAACACAACTTGCCCTTTATTCTCATGAAGTGTTAAGTGCCATCGACAAGGGATCTCAAATCGATTCCATATTTCTGGATTTCAGGAAGGCTTTTGACACTGTACCCCACAAGCGGCTTCTTCTGAAATTGCGTGATTATGGTATATTTCCCAATGCGGTTGGATTCACGATTTCCTATCAGAAAGAACACAGTTCGTTGTAATTGACGGTAAGTCATCGAGTAAAACAGAAGTGATATCTGGCGTTCCACAGGGAAGCGTTATAGGTCCCCTACTCCTCCTCGTGTTTATAAACGACAATCTGAATAGCTCCCTTAGATTGTTCGCGGATGATGCTGTCGTTTATCGGTTAGTGAAGTCAACAGAGGATCAAAAGCAACTGCAAAGCGATTTAGACAAAATTTCTGCATGGTGCGAAAATTGGCAACTGACACTAAATAAAGAAAAGTATAAAGTGATACACATGACCACTAAAAGAAATCCGCTGAACTTCAATTACGCGATAAATCAGTCAAACCTTAAGGTCGTAGATTCTGCCAAATACCTAGGAGTTACAATTACGAACAACTTTGACTGGAGAGAACACATAGAAAATATTGTGGGGAAGGCGGGCCAAAGGTTACGTTTCATCGGCAGAACGCTTCGAAGATGCACCAGCTCCACCAAAGAGACTGCCTACATCACACTTGTGCGTCCTCTCCTGGAGTACTGTTACCCCTTGTAGGACCCTCACCAGGTGGGACTGATGGAAGACATTGAGAAGGTTCAGAGAAGGGCAGCTCGTTTTGTTTTATCACGTTATGGGAGGGGGGGGGGGGAAGCGTCACGGAAATGTTGCACGAATTGGGGTGGAAATCATTAAAAGAAATACGTTATTCATTGCGGCGTGATCTGTTTGCGAAGTTTCAATCACTGACTTTTAGTTCTGAATGTGAAAATATTTCGCTAGCACCCACCTACTTAGGGAGACATGACCATCCCAATAAAATAAGAGAAATCAGATCGAAAACGGAACGATTTAGGTGTTCTTTCTTCCCGCGCGCTATTAGAGAATGGAACGGTAGAGAAAAGTTATGAAAGTGGTTAATGAACCCTCTGCCAGGCACTTGAATGTGATTTGCAGAGTATCTATGTAGATGTAGATGAACAAATGACCACTTTCTATTACTGTGGCCTTTATCTCTATCAGCATGGCCTTACGTTTCATCATCTGTCATTTTAGTTCTTTTTTTGATCTACTAATGACCTCCCCATGTTATTTCTCCCCGTCATGAACGCCCTCCCCAGATTGTACGTCAACACTGCATTTTTATTGACTATTAGCTGAAAACCCGCGTCACCCGGGTATTTATTTATTCCAGTGTTACGTTAGTCCGTCTCTCCTTCCCTTGTCTCATCCCGACCACCTTCTCTTTCCTTCCCTCTTCGTCCATCTCCCCCTCTCCACTATCTCTCTCTCTCTCTCTCTCTCTCTCAGTTCATCTTTCCATCTCCCCTCTCTCCCTTCACCTCTTCCTACCCCTCTATCTGCTCATCTCCACTTTTCTCTTTCTATGCCTGTCACCTCTTCATTTCTCTGTCGAACTTCTCCTCCACATCCATTGTCCGCTCACTGTGTGAAAAACTATACGACTGTATAATTTTATAGTGATCAGAGAAATGGTGCCTAACTTTATTACAAGATACCTTCTGCCATCCGTGGCGGAGCGGCCGAGCGCATTGAGGCGCTATGCTACGATGCGTGAAGCCGTTCCCCGTCGGGGGTTCGAATCCCCCCTCGGGCATGGACGTTTGTGCTTTCTTTAGTATAAGTTAGTTCATAAGTAGTTTGTAAGTTTAGGGACTGATGACCCCGCAGGTAAGTCCCTTAAGCTTAACAAACGTCAAAACGTTCTGTGAGATGATTAGTCTTCTTGTACATAATGAAGATTTTGTCATTTGTTTATGCTTGCGGACGGCTGCCAGGACATAGTGTCCTAATAATCCATAAAACTTAGTTTGTATTAATAATAATAATAATTGAGCAAAAAAAACGGGAACTCAAAATATGTAATTTCACTGAATATCATTTGACATAAGGCATATATTGCCTAAGAAACATAACCATATTAAAATTATTGTCTGACAGTTAGTCATGTTTGGAAGTCAATATATCTTTCCCCGCAGGAAAAAGTCGTTCCACTGCAGCACTTGAAGGTGTAGCGGTAATATATTTTATTAAAAAAATCTTTTAAAATATTTTCCCTAAGAAAATCACGTCATTAAATTAATATTTTGATTTCATGTCCAGACACATTTTCAGTACACTCTTGTTAAACATATTTGGCATGTGGTCTCCTTAGATTGAATAACAAGACTTTTAAAAATCCTGCACAGAAGGTATGTTACAAATGAAAAAACGAAACGCATCTGGTGTAAAATATTTATTTAATTGCAGTCAGCATAATACGGGGAAACATAATTTAACTAAAATTATGTGCTAATTTCCTGATTAGGTGTGTCAGCCATAGCTCGATAATCGCAGCGTCCATTATCGATTGTTTAGCGATATGCAATTCAAATTTGTTCCTGTGAGCTATAACAAAGTTCGATGAGAAAACTGCAGTGAAAACTAACTTTTCTTGCCTTCAAAGCAGATACTCCACAAGTTAGAACATTAAAAATACTTATTTGGTTAGTAAGTCATCGCTGAACGAACTATTAATCAACAGGACATAAGACAAACATTTATTTTCGTTGAAACGTTCTGGTTCGCCATTGTTACCATATCGCTGGGTACAAAAATAACGGTTAACGGACTTAGGACAAGTTAACGGAAGTTAAAGAGTCTATTAATGTTTATTTGAATTAACTTAAATTAATCCGATACTCGAAGTTAACTTCTTTAATTAACGATAAACGGATTAACGGACTTGTGTTCAGCTCTGGTAGACACCCACCCACCCACATCAACCCGTGATTTGAAGCATTTACAGAGTAGCGAGACCAGAGTTTCTGCTCTGGTAGGCTGGATGGAAACATTAGCGACTATCCACAACCATTTCACGAAGTTTCAATGTGCCCCAAAGCAGAAAAGGATGTTTAAGCTTCTTTCAGCACTCCTATTTCTCACCCCATTGGGGTGCAAAACTGACACATAAGTGAATGAGACGGCGAAATATTTAACCGAGACCACCCAATTGGTTACCTCGTCAGAGCCAACTGTGCCTCTTAGGAGGCACTTCGAACTTTTGGGCCGCGGCGGAGCGGCCGAGCGCATTGAGGCGCTGAGCTGCGATGCAGGAGGCCGTTCTCCGTTGGGGCTTCGAATCCGCCCTCGGGCATGGATGTATGTGTCGTCTTTAGTATGAGGTAGTTCATGAGTAGTTTGTAAGTTTAGGGACTGATGACGCCAGACTTAAGTCCCTTAAGCTTGACAAACATTTGAACATTTTGAACGTTTGGCTCTTCTGTGCCAACTTGTAACAGGTATCCCTTTGCATTTCGCCTCTCACTTCAGGAATGTCAAAATGGTTTTCCACCACCTAGGAATCAATGCTAGCAGTAATGGCGCAGGCGGGCGGGGGGGGCAATGGGGGTGAAGCCTCCCCCCCCCCAGCACCTTCTGAAGATTGGTACCGAAATTTGAAATAGTACACATGTAATACATCACATCGTAACTATAATGTGCCAAGCACAAATTGTAACGTAACAGTGTGTAGCCAACGTGATACCGCCACTTGTGTGTGCTGCTGTTACTGTGAGCGGTTTGATGCTGCCGCTATTGTTACTGCTGTGCTGAAGTTACGAGGCGATTGTTCACATGAGGCGACCCGCTGCTTAGCAGGTCAGCTGCGCCACCGAGTGGAATCTTATGAAGGCCGCCAAAAACTAGGAACAACAATAGTGTTATTTTAGTTCAGTTTTTACACACAATTAAACAGTTATAACATCGGCGAACTTCTTATATTTCTGATAGCGAATGATAAGAACCCTATATCATTAATAAATTCAGTAGGCCAGAGGTGCCCACAGGGGGGAGGGGGTTAGTTCATGACGCAAACTGCGTCATTGAAGTGTTTGAGGGTGGTGGGGGTTAAAAATGTCTACTTTTGGCCATCCTGTCGGGGGAGGCTTTGTAAAACAATTTACAAATTAAATGTTTTCGTTGAATAGTTTTCTCACGCTCGGTTGATAAGTATTGTTAGGCGCTGGGAACGCTGTGGCGGTCAACGTGTAAGCAGCAGCGGAATAGAATAGGCCGCTGATGGCAGGCTGGCCATACCGTCCCTATAAAGAGTTCTACAGAGCTCTATCAGAAGAGAGTAAGACACCTAGAATAGAATGTATGCTGCAGCAAATAAAAAATTCTAATAAAAAATCACCTCGCTGGATGAGTAAGTAATGAAGCAGTGCGTCATTTAGCAATACTGCTTACCTAGAGGATGCAAATATACCAGAGTTTTTACTTTAAAATTGCCCAACAATTGTACTCGTTCTCGTTCACTCAATCAAGGCTGTGGGGAAAAGTAACCAGTACATTTTAGCGCATTTATGTATAAATATTTCTTATATTTGCGGTCGAACAGATGGCTTCCTTTGCTTAAGAACAGCGAAGAAGTGGCGAGCCTCTGAGAGCGCTGTAGGCGAGCTCACAGATAACTGCAAGACGAGAGTGTGTATCAGTGCAACTTCACAGCCCACAGTGAAAGTTACTCTTCATTATACATCATCTGGTTTTTAAGCTTTTACAGCAACCATGTATTCAAATTGTAGATTTGAGTCTGGTTCCGGATATTATTCCAATACCTAATATTTTCATTGCTGAAACTCAGTTCAGTTCATTTATGCCCTCTGTGATGGGCCATTTTTAATTCATGCACCGAGCGAGGTGGCGCAGCGGTAACACACTGGACTCGCAATCGGAACGACGGTGGTTCAAATCCACCTCCGGCCATCCAGATTTAAATTTTCTGTGATTTTCTTAAATCACTATAGGTAAATGCCGGGATGGAAGGGCACGGCCGATTTCCTTCCACATCCTTACCAAACACGCCGACCGTAAGCTCCGTCTCTAATGACCACGCTGTCGACGGGACGTTAAAATCCAAGCTTCCTTTTAATTCATGTCTCGAAAAAATACGTTTGTGTAACAACTATGGAGACCAATTTTTTGCCTTAAGATATTTCTCTTAACATGATGGTCACACTAATATATAGCTTAAGATCTGTAGGGAAAAAGTGTGAACTTCATAAGCGCATTTTCGGTGAACCCAAATATTCGACAGCAATTTAAAAAAAAATATTTTTTCCAAATGTTTTGGCTTAGTCGTTCTCATCTGCATGCTAATAAAAGCTCGTTACCCATTGTACATGTAAAAAGTGAATGCGTTCATGAAATGTAATCAGGACACATAAGCATTTTATTTAATGGTTTACGCTGGACTTCGCTGATTTACACACTACGCAAATTTGAATTGCTTTCCGCAGCCTGTTGATTAACCAGGGTGAATAAACTCCACAGGAAGTATGCTAAATTACTCTTCAGTGTTGCAGCCTGTCAGCAACAGTGTTATCAAAAGCGGTTCGGCTTTTTTCTGTTTTTCTTTTACACACGGCAATTAACGCATTGATGAAGTGCGAAAATCAGTTTTGTCGGGCGGCCAGCCTTTGTAGTCAAAGTTCACGCCGTGGTTGCAAGCACGATGTCGCACTTAAAGAATATATATACTTGTACTAACGGTTCGTCTGAAATATATTTCGCCTCGGCAGGATTTACATGAGCTGTATAACTTAATAATGTGTCATGGTCCTGTAAAATATAATTTATTCAAAATGTTTCCTACATAATAAAGCAACAAGTAGTGAAGTGCATTCCGGTATGTTTAAGTGCATTGACAATTCAAATCCTGTTAATAAGTTTCTGTATCTCTACTTTAACCACAAGAAAATATAATACTTGATGTTGTCGTGTTCAGTTTGGAGACTGGTTTTACGCAGTTCTTCACACAACCTTATCCTGAGGAAGCCTCTCCGCATAAGAACAACAAGCCACATCCAAAATGATCAAATGCTTGTAAATCTTGCGGTTATCAATTCCAAGACTTACAAACTTCTTTAACTTATGCTAAGGACAAAACACACACACACACACACACACACACACATGCCCGAGGGAGGACTCGAACCTCCGGCAGCGAGCAACCGCGCGCTCCAAAGCAAGGCGATCGGCCACTCCACCGCGGCTTACAGTATTCGTCTCTTGGTCTTCCTCTGCGAGTTTTAGCCCACACACTTCCCTCCAGTACTAAACTGACGATTCCTTGACATCTTAGAACGTGTCCTATCTATCGATCCCTTCATTAATCAAGGTATGACATATATTTCTTTTCCCCCAATACTGTTCAGTACCTCATTAGTCAAGCGATCAACCCAGCATTCGTCAGTAGCGCCAATTTTCAAATAATTCTATATTCTTCTTGACCTATTCTGGTTTCACTAACGTACAAGGCTGCACTCCACACAAATGCCTTCACTAAAGATGCCCTAATAGTTGTTGTTAACAAATTTGTCATCCTTAAAAATAAATCTCTTCCCATTGCCATTTGCTCTTTAAATTTGTACTGCGACCATTGTAAGTCATTCTACTGCCCAAGAAACAAAACTTATATATCACTTTTATTGTCTCGATACCTAATACACTGCTCAAAACTGTTAGGGAATCAGGCGAGATTTTTTTTTATTTATTTATTTTATTTTATTTTATATTATTATTTTTTTTGTGGGAATTATCTACGGGGTCATCAGTCCCTAAACTTACAAACTACTTACGGCACAAATATCCATGCCCGAGAGGGGATTCGAACCCCCGACCGTAGTGGCCGTGGCCGACTGAAGCGCCTCAGTCCCCTCGGCCACCGCGGCCGGCAGGCGAGATTTAAACTGGAAAGAACACGTAGATAATGTCGTGGGAAAGGCGAACCAGAGACCGTTTTATCGGCAGAACCCTTAAAGTACTCAACAGAACTACTAAAGAAACTGCTTACACTACGCTTGTCCGTCCTCATTTGGAATATTGCTGCCCAGTGTGGGATCCTTATCAGATGGGTTTGACGGAGGACATCGAAAGAGTCCAAAGAAGGGCAGCTCTTTTTGTATTGTAACGATACAGGGGAGGCACCGTTACGGAAATGATACAGGATCTGGGATGGGAATCATTACAACAACGGCACTTATCGCTGCAGCGTGGGCTACTTACGAAACTCCAATCACCAACATTCTCCTCCGAATGTGAAAAATATATTGTTGACCCTCACTCACATAGGTATAAATGATCATAAGAATAAAATACGAGAAATCAGAGCTGGAACGGAGAGATTCAGGTGTTCTTTCTTCCCGCGCGCTATTCGAGAATGGAATGGGAGATAATAGTATAGAGGTGGTTCGATGAACCCTCTGACAGGCAATTAAATGTGATTTGCAAAGTATCCCATGTAGATATCAACACGATGTACATAATGCTAACTTATTTTATTCTAATATTGGTTACAATTCTAATTTGTGTGTCATACAGTGTGATTCAGTACGATATTTTGCTGCCTAAACTCTTTACTTGACGTTTAAAAGGCGTTTACCTAGAGCGAGACAACAGGGGGCTATCACATTAGTTAAAACGTCATTGTCGTTGCCCTCTAATATGGTGCATGATCACCTCAGATGGCCAGTAGAGTTGCAAAAAATGTTCAAATGTTTGTAAAGCTTACTCCAGACCGCTCGGCTAACTCCCGCGTGGCAGTCTACAGTTCTTAACAAATAACATACGGTTAGAGCCTATATCTCCTAGTAGATGTGTCTTACTGTTTAAAACCTGGTCTCGAAAACTGTGGATAACCATTATAAATTCTGTCTGATACCTTCTGGTATCTTCCACATATACAACCTTTCTTCATAATTCTTACACGGTGTGTTACGATTGAACTATTATCTGTGCAAACTCTTTTATTCGTTATTCGCAGTCCATCTTCACCAGCTAGTTTCCCTTCTCTATCTTTTCTTACTACTGAATCCCAGTCCCCAATCACTATCAAGTTTGCTCTCCATTAACGGTCTGAATAATTTATTTTATCTCCTCATGCATTTCTTCAAACTCCTCATTATCGGCAGAACTAGTTGGCATAAAAAATAGTACTATTTTGATCGGTGTTGGCGTCATATACACATATAACTACGATAATGTGGTGCTGTTGATAGTATCTTACCCTCAGTCCTATTTTCTCATTCATTATCAGACGTACTCCTGTAATACGCCGAGCTGATTTTGTGTTTATAACCGTGTACTCACATAACCAGAAATCCTATTCATCTTTCCATTGAACTTCAGTAATCTCCACTATATCTAAAGTCATCCTATCCATTTCCCTTTTCATATTTTGAGACGTCCCTACCTGATTGAGGGAGCTAACATTCACTTTCCAACCAGTAGAATGTCAGAGATGTTTACCGTGGTGTCATTATCCCGTTGAGATCCGGATGGGGGACTATTTTACCTCCTGAATATATTACGCCCCCCCCCCCCCCACCTCGCAAAAAAAGTTCAAATGTTTGTAAAGTTTATAGGGCTTAACTGCGGGGTCATCAGTCCCTAAACTTACAAACTACTTATGAACTAGCTTATACTAAAGACGGCACAAACATCCATGCCCGAGGGGGGATTCGAACCCCGGACGGAGCATAGCGCCTCAATGAGCTCGGCCGCTCCGCCGCGGCTATATTACCCAAGAGGAATCCATTATCGTATATTCATAAAGTAGAGGTACACGTCCTCGGAAAAAGTAACTAGTTTCCTCTTACTTTCAGACGTTCACACGTTAGGTTATGTTACACGGCCAGCTCAGTCAATCATCCAGACTGTTGATCCTGCAACTACTGAAAAGGCTGCTGCTCTCTTCAGGAATCTCACGTTTGTCTGGCCTCTACAAAGATAGCCCTCCGCTATCTGTATCGATGAGACATGGAAGCCATTGTACCTTGGCAATGTCTATGGTTCATGGGGGTAGGAATACCGTACTTGATATTAAGTGTGATTGTCCGGTAGAAAACAAAACTAGACATTAGTTTTGTGTTCTGACATACAAGAGTATCGCATTCATTTTCGTTTATTGTTTTCTCATTAAAATGCGATGGTAATCGTCGTAGTATTGTGGACTACGAAAACGAGTAATACAAAATACTGAGGAATCAACTTCGAATAACAATAATAAAAGCAGTAGGTAACTATTACTTCGTCTTCCCCTGCAATTCTCTTTCGTGTTCGGCATGACTAACTGCGACGGTTAGTGTTAAACATGTAGAACAGTAAAAGGTAGAAAGCTGTCAGCGGTTCAGTGTGGAACTGCAAATCGAGCCACATACGTCGACGGTATTAAATGTGGTGTATTAATCATTTGAGACCATCTGGTACCACTGCAGAAGGGAGCAGAACTCATTTTTCAGAGAGTGTAATGATGGCGGGATCCATTAATTACATACTCGGGTGGAAATGGTGGCCATTATCACCTTCAGGTAGAAGATCGTTTTCCGATTGTTTTGAAGCGCCATCAGTTGTGTTATTGCCTGTTATTACTGCACTAATCCATTGTGTGTGCTTGCCATTGCAGTGTGGAGTTCTAGCGTGCCGTTTCCACGAGAGACAGGAAGTGACGCTTTACCAAGTAGCTTACCGTTATGTTGTCAGTGAACTAAGACGGAATATTTTATTTATTTATTTGGTTATTTAATCTGACCAGATTAGGGCCATAGGGCCCTCTCTTACATATGACCAGGAACAGCATAAACAAAGGATTTAAAACAAAAAACACAGTATTAATGATAACAATGTATACTAATACTGATAATAATAATGATAACAATTACACAAAAATCGCAATAATACTAATAATAACAACAGATATTTACATGAAGATAGATGTTTAACACATTTGAATTAAGTTTAATATAAACAGAAGGGAAAAATGATTAATGAAAAAGGAGAAGATTGAAAAGTGACAGTGCCAGTAGTTGTTATGAAGTGGAGATATATATGAATAGATATCTCTGCTGACGGAAGGGAACATTTTTGGGGGGGAGGGGGGAGGAAGAATTGACAACAGTGAGCTACAGACTGGTAAGTGGAGAAAAAGGTGGACCCTTAGCTGTCTTTTGAAGTTTGGAGTTGATTTTCTCTCTCTTAACCTTTGAGGAATATTGTTCCCGATACAGAAAATGATTTAGAGCAGATTTCAGTGTTATGTGATTGTACAGAGAGAGTTTTACTTTGGTGAAAGCGTATGTTTCTGCTGTGGTGTTCAGATAGTAGTATAATCGTAGAGGATAAGTAAGAAGGTTTGCAATGATTGAAGAAGCGATACAGCAAACATAACTGATAGGTTCGAAGCTTATCTGCACTTAGCCAAGATAACTGCTTGTATGCGGGACATATGGTCGTAGAAGCGTAGGTTGCAAATGTATCGGACACAAGAATCCATCGCCAGCTCCAGCCCATGTGAATGAATACAGAAGTTAATTGCTGTCAACAATCGCCACAAACAGAAGGAATACAGTCAGTGAGGGAAAACACTTTCCATATTCTTTCTAGGCCAGTCGGAGTAACATGGGCCACAAGGACGTGATAATGGTGAAGTCGTTGGAGGTTACTAAACGTGTGGTGAGGTGCTCGGCAGTGCGCGGTGTTACTAGACTACGTTCGGAACAGCCTCGTGATGCATTGTGGTCCTCCAGGAACCCACTGGCCACACCTCGGTATCTGTTCATCACAGTGATAAGAAGTAGAGATTCCTTGGCCTAGTGATCAGTTGTATGCGCATCAGAGGTATTGGCACGCTGTAGCTACCTAACGGTGCAGTGTCAAAATTTATATACTACAACCTTCCTGTATCCCAGTAAATGGAATAACTTAGTAGGTTACTGCACACTACGTGGGTGACCGCTATATGGCATGTAAAAGCACCATTTATCCACTGGACGGGTCTAAGAAAACACCGAAAACCACTGCATTTGGGTACAAAAACTATAAATTGTGCGGGTGTCCACTTCTGTACCTTTTATTCATTGTAAATCATGGAAATTTTTACCATACGTATTAGACTATATTCTCAAACAACTTTATAATATTATTTATATCTACAGGTTCCGAAACCCAAAGGTTCCGAATTACTGCATCGAAGCGCAAAATTACAAAAATCGGATTCTAGCTGGTTTTATACCGTGGAACGGAAATATCTAAATAACTAACCACAGCCAATGGCTCAACCGTAAACGATATATTCTGTTAACGCTTATCTAGAAATGACATAAAAATTATAAAGGAAACTCGTAAAACCATGATGTGTGGATACTAAAGGAGTCAACGGCACTGACGGCGTCCGGGACGCTAAAACACTCACCGCCCGATTTGGAGAATACTTAGGTATCTTGCACTTTTTCTTTATCCGCTACAGTTAACATGCAGCATCAAATTACGTGAAGTATCGCAACAAATTTTAAACAGTTTGCACATTGCGTAGACTTGACTTAGAGATGATTTTATGTCATACATAGCATAAACGACTTGCACATGATATATTGACGTTTATTTAGAACTGAGGACACAGCAGTGCTTTCTTTACTTCATGTCGTCCTCTAGACACCGGTTGCAATCGGCGGATGCAGCCCCAAAATTCGTCACATCCGCCCTAGCGGACTTGTCGGCCATTGGGAAGTATTGAGTCATTTCATTTTCAGCAATTTACGAATTCTGATTTTGCACTTGGAACAAACTTAGATCTTCTCTAATTAAATGACTATTTTTGTTATTCGTCGTACCTCGTTTACAAATATATTGATACATATAATGAATCAAACTTTACATATCTACAATTTTTTTAATAGCTTGTAGCATTTTATTCCTCGTTGCACAGGATTATTCATAAAACGAATTATGTTGCGTAGATTTGATGTGTGGCTGATAGTGTTACATTGAACATGGTAATCACGACAAAAGGGACTAATTTATAGTGTGTTAATGAAGTTCGTGATACATGGCTCTAAACAATTAGGGGATCAGATGAGATATCATACACACTATACATATGTTGTTGTGGTTGTTGTTGGTGTGGTTTGATGCAGCTCTCCACCCTACTCTATACTGAGCAAGCCTCTTCATCTCCTCATAAGAAATGCAACCCACATCCATCTAAATCTGCTTACTAAATGGGTCTCTTGGTCTTCCTCAACGGTTTTTCTCCCACACACCTCCCTTCAATACTAAATTTACGAGTCCTTGATTTCTGAAAATATCTTCTACCAATCGATCCCTTAAGTCAAGGTATGCCAAAAATTCATTTTCTCTCTAATTCTGTACAGTACCTTTTCATTAGATACACGATCTACCCACCTAATTTTCGCCATTCTTCTATAGCACAACATTACAAAAGCCTCTATCTTCTTCCAGTCTCAACCATTTATCGTTTCACTCCAGTAAAAGTATCGGCATATGTATTGCTTGTTGTGTTGATGTAAGAAACGAATAACGTAAATCAGGAAGGTGCCTATTGTGTATAGGTATTGTCTCTTACATATCATATCATCTCACTGAATCTGTCTGTCAAGTATGCACTCAAACTAGCAGCAGCGCCCGTGTCTTAAACCAGCAAGGCGACAACTTGAGGGAACGGAACGGCGGCAGGAGGCTGGTCCACGCCCTCCCCCCCTTCTCCCTCCCCCTGTCTGCCCACCACCGCTTCCTCTCCCTCTTCTGCCTGTCTCCGCTTCCTCCTACCCCTCCCCCTCCGCATCCCTCTGTTTCCGCCATTTCCACACATCTCCCTCTAGCCTCTTCCTTTTCTCCATTCCCTCCGCCTGTCTCAGTCATCTCCTCCCTCTCCTGTGCATGAAGAAATATCTGCCAACTCGGGAGAACCTTTTCCTCGCCATACACCTGCGGACTTCCATGGGGATCGGTCCAACGGTGTCCACTCTGCACAATACTCAATCTTACTTCATCTCTTGTTCTGAGTGCAAAATGTAATCAACAATGAAATAAAACTATAAATTTGTGTGAATTGCAAAGAAGTATTTTTATGAATGGAAATTTATAAACCTTGACACTGTTCATCGTCTCGAATATTTCAAATACATTAAAGATAAAGGTGAAGCATTGAATTGAAATTTGTGATGAGGCTGGAAATCGAACCCAGACCTTCATGCTTACGAGACAAACGTCTTACCATTAGACCACAGTACCACTAGTGATTAAGGCGCCTTGGAATATTCTAAGCACGACTTTCCTCCACGTCACAAAAACTAATTCAGCTTCTGTGTTCCATAAAATATTGCCACAAATGACGAGTCTCCCTACTAGCGATTAAGGCGCGGTGTCTAGTGGTAAGACGTCTGCCTAGTAAGCATGGAGGTCCGGGTCCGATTCCCGGCCTTATCACAAATTGTAATTCAATGCTTCACCTTTATCTTTAATGTCTTTAAGTATTTTTATCTTTATCTGGATTTTCATCTATGAGTCACTATTGATCATCGGTCAAGCGTCATTGACGAAGGTGCACTACGAGATTTAACCTATTTGATATGCCATGTATTGAAATCGGAATGAGGAAACAGCGCAAGAATCGCTCTCTCAGAGATATGAAACAATAATTATATTTTCACGAGTATGGTAAAGTTCGTAACTCATAGAATATACAGCTTTCCCTTAGAGTAATTATGGTTGCGTATTTCACGCAATTTTGCTGGATACGCTCACCCACTGCCACGCACCACGACCAAACTGCGTTCTAACAGGTTGAGTTCAAGGCCTGTCTACCCCACAACGACAGGTGGCTGACAGCCTGTGGCCAGTTTGTACATGTATAGACTTTCGTCTATAGGCCCCTGCAGTCAAGACGTTCAAAATTTAGTCTACAACCCCGCAAATTTTTAAAACGTATTCGAAAACATCCTGTAGTTATCTACGTGGTATTTTTAAAGTAGATTGCTTTCGCAACTAAACGGTATATGGAAAGTACACCTTTTTATCTTGAATTTACAACATTCATGATATGCCATTTGTTCGTTTGATAAAGTGTATCCAGGGCCTATATATGCCTACAGTAATACTTCTAAATGCTACCTTTATGTAGGCCATTAGAATCAACTTTTAGCACCCTAGGACTCTCCAGTTGTCGCATTATTGTGCAGCACAGCAACTGCAATGAACAATCCATAACTATGAGGATTGGACCTTAAATAGTGGCAACTATTTATTCATAACCGATACAAAAGCGTTACAGGTTTGCTCCTGTTACTGTCCTTCAAAGTAGTCACCAGTGTTGTGTATAACCTGTTGCATGCGACGTGGAACCTTAAGCAGGACCTGTTCTGTTGATGGTGCGAATGGAGCGGTCTGCTGCCTGTCGAATCTCTGGAACAGTTCTGGAGCGAATGGCACGAAGTGGTTCCTTCATCTTCGGAATCAAAGCAAAGACACAAGGAAATATGGTGGATAGTACAGTACTTCCCAGTCCCACAGATCGAATAGAGCACCCACTGCTTGCGCTGTATGCGCTCGTGCATTATCGTGCAAAATGATGAGTTGTTTGAGCAGAATGTGTTGCCGCTTCTTTCGCAAAGCTGGTCGCAGGTGATGCTCCGAAAACGAACATTAATACAGTGCATTTACGGTCTGCCGTGAAGGAACGCAATGCGTTAGGATAACACCATCACAGTCATACACGACAGTCACCATAACTTTGATCATACTGGGGCTCTTGAAGACGTTGATGACCCTGTCGTGTGTACGACATCTGGCACATTCAATGTCGATCCAACTCCGCTGTTCCTGTTTCTAAAACATAGTGACACCATTACGTTAGACTGACTGTGTTTCCCTCGATTGGGCGCACGCTGCTGATGTGGGATGGGCGGGTCTACTTGCTTGGAAATAACGTAGGTATGTGGAAAACGTGTGCTATCAGCGACAATAGTACATTCCATTGCATAGTGTCTCCGCAGCAGTGTTGCAACTATTTTAGTTCCAACCCTCGTATACGCATATCTGCTGTAACTTTAAAAATACCATTTTATAGTTTTAATTGCGGCATTTTTGTCTCAGCTGCTAGTTGGCCTAGGTATTGTAACGAAACGAAACGGGTATATGAAAACTTGTGCTGGGACCGGCACTCTAACTGGAGTCGCCTGCTCTTTGCGCAGTTGTGCCAACATTGCAGCTCGTGGGCACACGGCTGCCGGCACCTCCACACCCAGTCCGACCCAAACACCCGTACATCCTCCTGCCTTGACCCCTGCACTCCACGGCTCGCAGCTCACCCTCCATGTGTTCCCGAAAAGAGTCCGCTCCGTGGAGATCACACGAATTCTGCAACTTCTACCTGCTGGTCGTAAACCAAACACTCGAACACTGTCCTCAAACGGCTCAGTTTAATTCGGCAACTCTACACCTGCTGCTGATGGGTGTGTACTCCGGTTTCCCTACCGCTTGCTTGCCCACACTGGCGAATCGTGACGACAGTAGGCAGCTACCGAGGCCTACGAGAAAGACAGGCCCCAGCGCAGTCGTCATGCCACGTAAGCGAGGTAGTTCCGAGCCGGCGCGATCGCTATGACGCAGTGGGCAGTGCCCCAGCGCCCGGCCAATCGGCTAGCGATCGCGCCGGCTTGGAACTACCTTGCTTACGTGGCATGACGACTGCGCTGGGGCCTGTCTTTCTCGTAGGCCTCGGCAGTTACGCATACTTTCTGCAGGACGGTTCTGCGACCGTGTAGGCTGCAGATGCCTCGACTTGCGCCAAAGAGTGGTGGATTTTCGGGTTCCACTAAATAGGTCAAGAGTCCACTACACGCAGGAAGCGGCTACACGGGTAGCGGGGAATGTGTGGCGTGGACTGGGCGTTTTTTTTTTTTTTTTTTTTTTTTTTTTTTTTTTTTTTTTTTTTTTGAGGATAGGGGGCTTCGGGGAAAACAAAATGGGCAGTCTCAAAAAGAGCAGGTGGATCATATGAGAAATGTAGATCTATGAACTATCTGTATAAAAGTTGTAAACTGTCGTAGCTGTGTCGGGATAGTACCAGAATTCCAAGCGATCAGTAGGCAGTGAAAGCAGGTTCAAACCGGAAATAAGTTCAGCGGAAGTTTTCACAAATGATCTGTGTTCAGAAAGGGTACATTGAATAAAATAGGTGGAGGCGTGTTTGTCGCTGTCAAAAGTAGTCCTTGGTGTAGCGAAGTTGAAGTTGATAGTTCCTGTGAGCTTTTATGGGTAGAGGTTGTAATCGAAAATCGTAAGAAATTAATAACTGATTCCTTTTACCGGCCTACCGACTCTAACGATACAGTAGCAGAAAGATTTTTAAAAACCAGTGTCAAACTGCAAACACATACTCAACTCATACAATAATAGTAGGCGGTGATTTCAATTTACCAACAATCTGTTGGCGAAGTTATATGTTCAAATCAGGAGGTAAGCTTAAAACCTGGCGCGAAATTGCATTCATGCATTCTCTGAAAATTACTTCAAACAATTAGTTCATGAGCCAACTAGAATTGTAAATGGATGTCAAAACACACTTGATCTCTTTGCAACAAATAATCCCGAGCTCACAACGAGCATTAAAACGGATACAGATGTTAGTGAACACGGGGCTGTCGTAGCGAGACTAAATACCGAAAGGCCCAAAGCAGATAGAAACACACTAAATTGCTCCTTGAAAGCAACCCAAACCCTAGAGGTAACTGTAGACCAGATGTGGGTCCAATTCAAAGAAGTGGTATCGACAACAATTGACAGTCTTATACCAAATAAATTAATAAAAGAAGGTGGTGATCCCCCTTGATACACAAAACAGGTCAGGGCGCTGTTGCAAAAACAACGAAAAAGGCATGCAAAATTTAAACGAACACAAAATCCCCACGATTGGCGATCCTACACAGAAGCTCGAAATTTCGAGGACTTCAATGCGAGATACTTACAATACTTTCCACAACGAAACTTTCTCGAAATTTCACTGAGAACCCAAAGAGATTTTAGTCATATGTCAAATATACTAGGGGCAGAGTTACTAAACACAGCTTTTCGAAACTCATTCACGAAAGGAGACGAAACCAATATTTCAGATTTCGATTTACGAACAGAGGCCAGAATGAGTAACGTAGAAGTAGTTATCATCGGAGTGAAACAACTGAAATCACTTAACAAGAACAAGTCTTCTGGTCCGGACTGTATACCAACTATATTTCTATGTGACCGTGCTGATGCGATAGCGCCTTACTTAACAGCCATATACAACCGGTCGCTCAAGGAAGGATCTGTACCAAAAGATTGGAAAGTTGCTCAGGTCACTCCAGTATTCAAGAAAGGTAGTGGGAGTAACCCACTAAACTACAGGCCTATTTCATTGACATAAATTAGCAGCAGGGTTTTGGAACATATCCTGTATTCAAATATTATGAATTATCTCGAACAGAATGATCTGTTGACACAAGGTCAACACGAATTTAGAAAATATCATTCATGTGAAACACAACTAGCTCTTTACTCACAGGAAGTGATTAGTGCTATCGACAATGGATCTCAAATTGATTCCGTATTTCTGGATTTCCAGAATGCTTCTGACACCGCACCTCACAAACGGCTTTTAATCAAATTGCCTGGTTATCGTATATCGCCCAAGATTTGTGACTGGATAGGGGATTTCCTGTCAGAGAGGATACAGTTTATAGTAATCAATGGTAAGGCATCGACTACAACAGAGGTGAAATACGGCGTGCCACAGGGTAGTGTTATTGGTCCTCTGCTGTTCCTTATGTACATAAACGATTTGGGAGAAAATCTGAGCAGCTCTCTTAGGTTCTTTGCAGATGATGACGGCATTTATCGTCTAGTAGAATCATCTGACAATCAAAACCAACTGCAGAACGATCTAAATAAGATATCATTATGTTATAAAAATTGGCAATTGACTCAAAATAATAAGAAATGTGAAATCGTCCACATGAATACGAAAAGAAATCTGTTAATCTATGTTTACAAAATAAATCAATCGAGTGTGGAAGCCGTAAGCTCCACTAAATACCTAGGAATTACTATTATATCAGACTTAAACTGGAAAGGACACTTACATATTGTCGTATGGAAGGCGAACCGAAGACTGTGTTTTATTGGTAGTACACTTAAAAGATGCAACAGAACTACCAAAGAGACTGCATACACTACGCTTGTACGTCCTTTTTTGGAGTATTGCTGCCCAGTGTGGGATCCTTATCAGGTCGGTTTGACAAAGGACATGGAAAGAGTCGAAAGAAGGGCAGCTCGTTTTATACTGTCGCGGTACAGGGGAAATGATACAGGATCTGGGATGGGAATCATCACAACAACGCCGCTTATCGATGCGGCGTAGTCTAGTTACGAATCTCCAATCGCCAACAGATTCCTCCGAATGCGAAAATGCATTGTTGACTAACACTTACATAGGAATAAATGATCCTACGAATAAATGATCCTAAATACGAGAAATCAGAGCTCGAACGGAGAGATTCAGGTGCTCTTTCTTTCCGCGCGATATTCTAGAATGGAATGGGAGGTAAATAGTATAAAGGTAGTTAGATAAACCTGTCAGGCACTTAAATGTGATTTGCAGAGTATCTAATGTAGATGTAGATTATGCATGTTACTTTTGTAATGACTATTGCAACTTATAATCACTATCCTTATAAGATAATCATGAATAGCTACAAAAAGTCCAAAGTGTTTCAGTTTCACGCTTTTCACTCCCGAAATATTTATTTTACAAAATAATATCAACTTGCAACAGTTGGCTATTGAAGAATTTATCTCATGGGTATGAAACAAAACTCAATCTGAAAAATTAGACTCACACGAGATCGCTTCAAAATCCTTATTAGATACTAGTTTCGGAATATCTACGGTGTGATCGTCAGATCTTTCACATATCACCTTACGTTCATGATGTATAAGGTCACAAGTGTGAATCATAAACTTCCTGTAATATGTGCAAGATCTGATGATGGCACTGTAGATTTGCTAAAACCTGTTACAATTCGGTAAAGAAACTATATCGCCCCCAGAAGGTGACGTAATGTCTGGAATATAAGTACATTTTACTCACCTTCATGAGTCTGTGGTGCTACCAGCTCCCTCGTCATTATGAACAAGAAGATACCAAAATTCATGAAACCACCCGATACCAGCGCCTTAGAGACAAATGCAAACTGCTTAGTCTTTAGCTTGCTGACAAATATCTGTAATGAACTGTTTAAAACGTACTGTGAGTATATAGTTTAATAAAGTTTACATAGGGATCAGATTAAGTAATGAGCTGAAACTTTGATGGTTATTGGGTAAAAGAATGTGTTAAATTACGTCTTGCTTTCCAGAACATTCTAAACATATCTACACAGAATTAATGAACATAGGAAAGAGACTGTGGTCTGGAATAACCGATTTATGTCTGTAAATGTCCTTTAAAGAGTTGCCAATTCCAAAATCCATGATACGAATAAAAATACATAAATAAAGGAATGCAGAACGCTTTCTGAACTATATGAAATTTTGTAATATTTCGTGAATAACAAAATTATTGTCCATTTTGACAATTTATACTAAATATTCTTTGTATATAGACACTATGGAAATGTTAGGAACACTGAAATCCACCTATGTAATTAAATAACCATTAATAACCATTTCACATTTTTAATTGATGTATGTATTCGTATTTGTCAGATTTAATGCAAACAAACTGGAAATTATATGTATACCTTATCTCAGCTTTGTGTCAGATTTAATGCAAACAAACTGTAAATTATATATATACCTTATCTCAGCTTTGTGTAATCTAATATTTGGTGTATGTAAAATCATTTCATGTTACACTTGGTAATTGTAATACAATTAATGTCATTATTGTAAACAATATATTTGTTGTAACAATTGTTAAAAAATCTATATAGCGGTGCCAGAGGGCACTCGGGAGTTCAGCAGTTCAGTTGTTGAAAAGTTGTTGTTGTTGTCTTGCGTCCATTAAGCTCTATTTGCAATGTTGGTCCGTCTGAAATAAGGCATTTGTTTTTCGAGAAGACTGTAACGGAAATGTTATGATGATTAAAGGCTAAGAAGATTAATTGCTGGAGTTCGTTCTTTATTTGAACAATACACACCAGGACACTAAATGCAGCGAGGACATAAACCCCGAGTATAAAAGGTAAGTAAAACTAGATTTGGTGCCTGAAACGTAAATCATTGCTCAGAGTTCATTGCTTCTTGAAAGACAGTGTAACGTCGAAAGTCAAATACATAATGTAAAAAAAAAAAAATTCAGGTATGTGAAAATGTGAGGAATTGTTGAGCTAGAGCAGGGGTAGGCAACCACAAAGTCTTCGCGGTCTACTATTTCATACCACTGTATCAAATTGATCTACAGTTTTCAAAAATAGAGTAATTACTACACTTTAAACATTTTCAATACTGTAGAACAGCCATATTTAATAATAATCTTATATATCTTCACTGTTTCTTCAGAATCTAAAAATTTTATTCCATAATATTTTAAAATATTATTTCGCATTTAATGAGAAACTTGAGTAGTTCTTCTGTTAACAATGTCCTTGATATTTGGTGTGTAACTTGTAACACTTAGTCCTCAGTTATCCTTGCTCTATGTTTATTTTTAATAAAAGTCATATTTGAAAACAATGACTCCCACAGGTAAGAAGAAACAAACAAAGCCTTTATTGTAACTTCAGCATTAACTCGTACAGGGTATTCATCTTGAAGAATTATCGGCCAACAGTTTCTGGGTTCAAGGTAGATGATGCTACCATTGCTACGCGATTGTTAAACTGTTCATTTTTACTGTTACGAAATAAAATTTAAAATTTTATTCAACAATTTTTGTTCTGCACTCTCAGTAGTCACGCGATCTACGCAATATGCACTGACGATGTACCGGTAGATCGCGATCGACTTGTTGCCGACCCCTGACCTAAACTAACGGGACACACGTATCACGACCATTTGACCTTGGAAATTTAACGGCCATTCGGCCAGTAAAGTGTGTGGGCTACAGGTTGTCTCTTCGTTCTCTGCTGATCCTACCACTAGATCAATTAGCTTCACACAAGTTATCCGCGTGATAAAGAGAAGAAAAACTTGACGGTCCTGCGGTGTGATGCTGCGATCGCTTTGTCGGTTGGGAGCAGAAAATGGCGGTCCGAGTCTCACGTTAAGGCGACGCTGCGCTGTTACTCACGGCTGAGGTGGGGGCGGTCCGCTGCCAGACCAGAGAGCGCGTAAATCCCAGCAGCGAGCCGGAGAGGGGCGGAATGAAGAACAGGGACATTTCTGGGCTCCTCACTTCTCGATAATGTCCACCATTTGCCATCCACAGGGAACTAACTGTCTGTCGCAGAAGGATATGAATTATACAGTACTAGCTTTGACCAAAGATTACATTGACGTCAACGATGAATCACGGCTGAAATCTCACTCGTAGCTCTCTTGTTTCCAGAACGATGTATAATACGCGACATATCCGTGTGCAGTGTTCCGTTGAAGTGCGTCATCCTCTGAGATATGCTGACTCCGAATACGCCTTTGCAGCATTTCTTACAATTATTTTCTGTTCTTTTTCTTCTTCTTGCGTTTATTTATCATCGATGGGCGCGTAGCCTAATCTACGCCGAATTTTAATTTTCACTCAATTCAGGCGGATACTCTGTGTTCCTATTATGATATCATATAAAATAATCACTTGAGAAACATCTCTTCGATTGCAGAAAGTTTAGTAAAATATTTATTTTACCATGGATTCGGTTCAATAGGGAGCCTTCATCAGAAGTAAAACAGTTTTTTACATACGAATGTATAGTCAGCAGAAAGTCTCGAGAGATGGGGCTCACAATAAAAATAAAAAAGTTTGCACATTGCAATTTTTAAAAACAAGTGAGACAACGTGTCGAGTCGCGTGTGCGGCCAGCACTGCAGGTGGCATCACACTGATGCAACTCAAGAGCTCTTTCACAACTGATTTATTTTATATTGTGACGAACGGTTACTGTCTTTTAACAGTCATGTTTAAAATTATATCATTTTATTGCTCTTATTTTTATGCGCTTTAACTCTTATTTCGATGTATTGTGTTGACGCATAAATCTAGCAACACATCTATTACGTACTTACTGACGTTCTTATGTTTTTCTGTATTTCCCTTTCCGTCTGTGGATTTATTCAACTCAACGGGAATCGTGCTTATGGCATGGAGAGACGACTTTATATTCTATTCCCACGAAGGAAGCATTTCTCCATTTCCTTATAATAAGGGCCCAAATTTTCTTTTTCCAGAACGCTACGTTTTGTACTCTTTACCGTGGAGTGTAAAAAAGAAGAAAATATGAATAACTCGGCCACATAATTTTTGCTAGTCGGGACTGCGCACGCAAAGAAAATAAAATACGGTATCTTTACAGTATTTGTCTAGATCGCAGAGAATGTTCAAATGTTTTTTTAAGCTTAAGGGACTTAACTGCGGGGTGATCAGTCCCTAAACTTACAAACTACTTATTAACTACCTTACACTAAAGACGACACAAACATCTATGCCCGTGCATTTCGAACCTCCGATGGTGGAAGGCCGCGCGCACCATCGCAGAGATGTTTATTAATGAACCACTGATTTCAAGTTTATGAATTACATGGATTCAAACATACTTTAAACTTACTATTGGCTAGCAAACAAATTTAAAAATCGCACTGGAGTTTTTTACGGTCCACTTATGGTTTTGCTGTAGTTTTATGATTTTTTTGCAAACATTTCGGACTAAAGTAATAAAATGTAAACAATATAAAATTAAATAAACCATATTGACGATACGATTACGGCTCTATTATTGTATGCACACAACACGTAATATTCTCTCTGACCGTATTTTAACAAACAGCTAAAATTATTTAATACTTGAGTTTAGCTTTGACAATCTCTTTAAACCATTGTTTTAATATCTCTCCCATATTTTCATTATCCTTTTCAGTTAAAGTATTATCACCTGTCTTGCCATGGTAGTTTTTCCACTTTTTCAAGTTTATTTTCTTTGTCTGTAGTGTTTTACGTAAACTCAAGCGTCGGTCAGAGTCTAACGTAAGAGTCACGAATCTGCCAGTGAATTTTTGCAACTTCGCGACTGCAGCGCTACCAAGCGGCTGGGTCATAAAAACATACCGCGAAATGATTGAGTAATTAATGTGTATTTGGAGTGAAGAAGCACATTCAAAATATCTTCGTATTTACGAGTTTCTGTGGCGCCATAAATTACAGCAACTAACAAAACTATAATTCGGACATCTCTCATTTCAAAGGATGCTCAGAAGTAAGAGAATAATGTTGGCGGCCGCGGTAGCCGAGGGGACTAAGGCGCTCCAGTCACGGTCTGCACGGCCACTACGGTCGGGGGTTCGAATTCCCCCTCGGGCATGGATATTTGTGCCGTCCTAGTTCGTAAGTAGTTCATAAGTAGTTTGTAAGTTTAGGGACTGATGACCCCGTAGTCAAGTCCCATGGACTATACAAACATTTGAAACTTCTTTTTTTTTTCATAATATTACTGCTGTATAAAAGTAATAAAAGTAATGTCTGAATGCTTCCAATAGCAGTTAACTATTGCAGTAGAGCCTGCTTAGTTTCGCACCTCACTTTCACAAAAATTATAAGCCTTTATACGAACATATTTTGCCGTTACCTACTTTTTGATAAAGTGAATGCGTATTTACAAATAAATAATATGTTCATATATAAACTGTTAATATTAGCACGTCACATTCTTGAAGATATTCAGTTTTATTCCTACCAAGTAATGAAAAAAATTATGGAAGGCACACGAAAGGCAGAGAAACAAGGACAAGTTGAAAAGAGGGTTTAAAGGTGACGTAAAAATCGTGTATAGTTTTGAAAATATTTCAATGTGCGAAATCCGATAAAACAAAATTCATGCAACTTGTTCGGACGTACCGAGCACGCGAACATATTCAGTTACTTTTATACTTTATCACATCAGGTTGCAATTCATTTCTGCTTTCAAAAAGTTTTTGGAAGATATGATTACGACTCAGGTATTGTGAACTGTGTGAATTACGCGGCACTGACAGTTCGTTATTATAGACTGCCATTAACAGAAGCAGTGATATCACTTTAATAATGAAACTTCCTGTCTGATTAAAATTGTGTGGCAGACCCGGGACTCAAACCTGGAACCTTTGCCTTTCGCGGGCAAGCGCTCTGTCACTGAGCTATCCCGACACGCTTCACGGTTTAATCCTACCAGTACCTCGCCTCCTATTTTCGCTTGTCCGCGAAAGGCAAAGGTCCCAGGTTCGAATTCCGGTTCCGGCACACAATTTTAATCTGCCAGGAAGTTTCATATCAGCGCGCCGTCAACACTCTCAACTACTTATTCCACAAGAACCAAATATTAGAGAAATGTCATACATATGTAATTTTGAAGCGAAATTCTTAAAGAGTTTTTGTTTGTTTCTATTTCTAAACCGGTGATCAAAAAGTCAGTATAAATTTGTAAACTTAATGATCACAAAGATAGAGTCGTAAAAATTGACACACAGGCTTGGAATGACAATGAGTTTTATTAGAACAAAAAAAAATTAAAAAAAGATCTCTTGCTCGCGTCGTTCGGTGATGATCGTGTGCTGAGCCCCACTTTCGTCATGGTTGGCCTCTCAAATCCCCAGACCTCAGTCTGTGCGATTGTTGGCTCTGGGGTTACCTGAAGTCGCACATGTATCGTGATCGACAGACATTTCTAGGGATGCTGAAAGACAACACCCGACGCCAATGCCTCACCATAACTCCTGACACACTTGACAGTGCTGTTCACAGCATTATTCCTCGACTACAGCTATTGTTGAGGAATGATAGTGAACATATTGAACATATCCTGTAAAGAACGTTATCTTTGCTTTGTCCTAATTTGTTATGTTAATTATTGCTTTTCTGATCGTATGAAGCACCATCTGTCGGACTTTTAGAACCTTTTTTTGTTCTAATAAAACCCCGTGTCATTCCAAGCATGTATGTCAATTTTTACCTCTCTGTCTACATTATTCCGTGATTTATTAAGTTTTCAAATTTGTACTGACTTTTTGATCACCCGGTACTGGGCCATGAGTGTTGCCTGTCGACAGAGGCCGCTGCATGGTCGGTATTCGCCATGTTTGCGATTTTCGCTGTGGCGGTATACATGAAAAAATATACTTACAGGGTCCCTCTTCATAATGAAGCATGTATGTTTGGTTTTTGTGCGATAATTAATTGAAAGTGTTCCCGAACTTCATGCACACCCTGTATCACCACTGACATTTATCATCTTTCTTCGTGTGATGGTGCTGTCACTCACTTCTTCATTGTGTGATATTTTTCTTATTTTCACCGAGCGAGGTGGGGCAGTGGTAGCACACTGGACTCGCATTCGGAAGGACGGTGGTTCAAATCCACCTCCGGCCATACAGGCAAATGCCGGGATGGTTCCTTTTAAAGGGCACGGCCGATTTCCATCGACACTCTTACCCACACCTACCGAGCGTAAGCTCCGTCTCTAATGACCACGCTGTCGACGGGACGTTAAACTCCAAGCTTCCAAGCTAATTTTCATTGAAAACAGAGGTATTGAACGCCCAAGCACAGCTCTTCCTCTCCGCACTTGCTTTGAAAACTGTCGGGTGTCTCCTCCATTGGATCTCCGCGCTGCCGACATGTTTTTGCTCGCCCTGCTACGTCGCGGCCACGCACCCCGCCGCATCGAGTGCTCACTGCCACGCACCGCCAGCGCCGGCCGCGCTGTGTTGCTTCGCCAGCGTGTTTACTCGCGACTCTCCGCTGCCCTGCCGATCCGCGCATCTGCTGCCAAACTCACGGTGCCATCACCCTCGGCCGTCGCTTCTGAATGCAGTGTTTTCTATTGCTGTGCCATGAATATTAATCAACTGCCTCTGTTATTGTCGGCAACCACATATGGAATTTCACACACAGCCGACTAACACAACTGCTTGCGCATTTGTAAATACAGCCACTACATCAGTGCACACAGTCCTATTACTCATCTTGAGGTCTAAGCTCTTGTTTATGTTTGCTTTACAGACAGGATATTGTTCGAGTAGTAGGTCTGCTATTAATTATTATATTGAGATACGGTACATGTCCGGATAAATTTTCAGCAGCGTCAGTTAGCTTTTATTTCCTTTCCACTGAGCAACAGGCTACTTACATAAATTCAAGTTTTTTAAAGTATTTACAAATCTAAAAACTATTTCTCAAAATTTTTACATTAACATATCCTTGTCACCACGTGTTGTTTTATGGTTCTCTACACTACCTACGTGGATACTCTGCAAGTCACATTGAACTACATGGCAGTATCATATTTCTCTATCATATTTCTCTATAGTTCCATTCTCTAATATCTTGCGGGAAAAGGAACATGTAAACTTTTCTGTTTTCGATCTGATTCCTGTGATTTTATTTTGATGATCATGTCTGCCTATGTAGGTCAGCGCGGACAATAAATTTTCGCATTTAGAAGCGAAAGTTGGTGAAGGAAATTTCGCAAATAGTTCTCGCTACAACAAATAAAGCGTTTCTTTTAATGATTTCCACCCCAAGTCGTGCATCATTTTCGTCACACTCTTTCTCCTGTTGTGTTTTATAGAATTTCTGAAGTTCTCATGCGACCGTGTAGCACTGATGTATAAAACTTTATGCTTTGAAGTTGATAAACTAGGATACAAAATATGGAAACATGATGGCGATCAGTTTAGAAAGTTAAGTGTTTACTGGGTGTTCTGTGTGTGTGAGAGAGGGGGAGGAAGGGCAGTAACAGAAGTAATACAAAAAGACAACGATATAATATATAGAAACACTGCTGAAACCTCTCAAAGGTATTCACTAAACGGAAATTGAATAGCACCCACACTGAACAGTCTACTAAAGCCTTACAAAAAAATTTTGTCGCACGCTCTGCCATTGATTTCAGAAGAGCACCTACATCCAGCTAGTCAGAGAAATACACGCGTACTTACATAAACATTATCTTTACACAAACCACAGAAGCATTTAAAAACCGAAGAGTTAGTACAGAAACTAAAACACGTCAAAATACCCACCACAATCACACACATAATTCGGCATCGCAGCCATGTAAGCGAGCATTCCCGCTATAGATACCATCAACATTACTAAACAACAGTTTCCCAAACTCCGTATAACAGAAATGAAAAGAATTTTGAAATTACTAATAGATGAACATTATTTTGTATTTGATAACCAGTTCTACTCTCAACAAGACGGGCTTTCCAAGAAATTACCCACACTGGACTCCTTGCAAACATCTTCCTCAATCGCACAGAAAACAAAAGTATTTTAAACTGTAGTAAACCGCAAACAATACAGAGTACTTGATGACATATGCCTTATAGACGAAACAGCAAGACGTAACTAATACTGGTTTAAATAACAGTCTGTACAAACACAACATAGACACGGAAAGTAATAAAATGTTAAATTTTGTAGAACATCCTGCTTTATAGCAAATGTAATTTTTTTTTTTTTTTTTTTTTTTTTTTAAGAAAGCTTCTATTGCCCGTGTAAGTAATGACAAACACTACTTTCTTTTTAGACACTGGATGAGGGTCAAAAAATTGTCACTCTCAAAAATGATTTACTGATCATTTAGAATAAAAGCAGTGCAACTGGTAGTATCCTTGGACAAAACGTCATCCCTCTAAAGTTCCCTCATTCAGCGACAGCCTGATGCTCTTTCGGAGGTGAGGTGTGAGTGGGAGGGTAATTTTTCCACGCAACAGCCCAGTCCATTCACTCACCCACTGAACAATTAATCTTCTCATAACGTACATCATTTCAAACAGGAAAATAGTAGCCGGAATCTATAATGTGATTCAATTTTATGAAATCTGAATTTTTAACCAAATTCAGTTTAGAGCCCACTTTCTCAAAATTTTGCAAAATATCTGTCACATCACTGCACCTAAAATTAATTTTAAACAATTCCCTAATTTTTAATTACTTCATTTTATGTAGGTACGACGAGCGAAAGACGAGAGGTGCATAGAGATAGCTGGAGGAGGAGATTGAAGATGGATGGAAGGAAAAGGAGTGATGAACAGAGGCCGGGAATTAGATAGAGGGAGGATGAAGCGGTAGACAGTGGGAAAGCAGGAATCAGACATAGCAGATGGGAAATAGAGAAAAAGAATGTAGAAAACAATAGCTTTTTACTAAGATGGTCCATATTCGGTAAACTGTTTATGTGTGTTCTTTCCGATTTAAGTTGTTCGTAATTGTTACTCCTAGGTATGTAGTAAGTTTACGGCCACTAGGTTTTAGTGGCCATATGGATGACCTCACACTTATCATTATTTAGGGCCAATTGCCAATTTTTGCACCATTTAGATATCTTATCTAAATAATTTTGCAGTTGCTCTTGATCTTCTGGTGACTTTACTAACCTATAAATGACAGCATGATGCGCGAATAGTCTAAGAGAGCTACTCAGATTGTCTCCTAAATCGTTTATAAAAAGAAAGGACAGTTGGGCCCCTATAACGACAGATATCACTTCTCTTGTACTCGATGACTTAGCGTCAATTACGAAGTGCTGTGTCCTTTCTGACAGGAAATCACGAATCGAACCGCACAACTGTGGCGATATTCCACAAGCACGCAATTTGATTAGAAGACGCTTGTGAGGTACAGTGTCAAAAGCCTTTCGAAAATGTAGAAATACGGAATCTATTTGGCATCCATTATCGATAGCACTAATCACATCATGTGAGTAAAGAGTTTCACAAGAACGATACTTTTTAAATCCGCATTGACTGTGGGACAATAGGTCGTTCTCTTCGAGGTAGTTCATAATATTTGAGAAAAGTATATGTTATAGCATCCTGCTGCAAACCGACGTCAGTGATATAGCCCTGTACTTTTGCGGGTCACTGCTATTGCCTTTCTTAAATATTGGAGTGACCTGTGCGACTTTTCAGTGTTTGGGTACGCAATATTCGCTAAACAAGCGGTTGTATATGATAGGTATGGAGCTGTTGCATCAGCATACTGTAAAAGGAAGCTAATTTGTATTTAGTGATTTAAGTGTTTAAATACTCCAGGGATTTTTAATTCTAAATTATGCTTGGTGTAAGCTGTTCTTGATAGGAATTCTGGAGTATTTGCTTCGTCTTCTCGAGTGAAGGAATTTCGGAAAGCTGTGTTAAGCAATTCTGGTTTAGCAAAAATATTCAAATGTTTGTACAGCTTATGGGACTTAACTACGGGGTTATCAGTCCCTAAACTTACACTTATGAACTAGCTTATACTAAAGACAACACAAACATTCTGCCCGAGGGGGAGTCGAACCCCGACTGCAGCGGCCGTGCAGATCGTGACTGGCACGCCGCAGACCGCACGGCCACCGCGGACGGCATTGCTTTAGCAGAACGGACATCAGTAACTACACCATTTCTGTCGTGTAATAAAGGTATTGTTTGTGTTGTGCCGTATAAATAGGTAACGTGGTGAAGCATTATGGCTAAAAATATTAAAGTACAATGAATGTACAAAATTATAATTCTTAAGTTCTTATAATTTGTATTTAAGATGTATTAGCAGAAACAGATTAAATAATGGTTATGTAATAGGGTTTTTCGTTTTGTCACTTTCGAATTTTCGAATGTTTGTAAATCTATCGGACCAAACTGCGTGGTCATCAGTCCGTAGCTTACAAACTACTTAAACTAAGTAGTAATCTGCTTCACAGATTTACAAAATAAAATTTAAAGGGGCGCTTTTTTGGCTTCGTGCATATTCACATCGTTTCGTATCAGCCACAGGTGAACGAATGAAATTTTTTGTGGACCATTTTATTAAAAATTCATTGATAGCAGTGTTATGAAATTGATCTTTATAAATGCAATGGGTATTAAAACAACAGATCATTAGAATTAACTAATGAAGAGATTTTTAAAGAACCTCCTTTGCTCAACTATTCGAATTATCGACGGAAGAATAACGCTTGCATAAATAAACCGATGTTTTTTTTCGATGGGTACTGGAAATTTTTCAGCAATCGCTCGAACATAACAGAGTATTGTAATAATGTTTTTTTTGTGTTTAACAAGCACGCTGTCTGAGAAGCAGTTCAAAATATTTGCCGCCTTGAGTAGCTGAAAGGAAATGAAAATGTAACAGAAGCACGAGACGAACGTCTCATATTTAGAGTGTTCCAGAAGGCAGTCAGCGGCCGCATAGGCTGGGAAACTCTGCGACTGCAGTTATACAGGGAGGTGGGTGTGCAGTAGGCCAGTTATACAGTGGCGGTGTACAGTAGGCCAGTTATACAGTGGCGGTGCTGCCACCTGCCGGCGGCTGGCAAGAAATCTGCTGAATTATGCATCGCCAGCGACTTCACCGCGAGGAGGCGCTCCCCGTTTTACTTCTGCCGCGGACGTTTCGCTGCCTCACGGTAGTCGCGGTTCACCACAAAATACTGGCGCACTTTTTTCGTACTTTATGAAAATTAACAGTTCCACTGGCTGCCTCATAACAACGAATTTTGTCCCTCAGTATACGTTTCTTAACACTTTCTCAAGACGAACGTGATTTTCAAACCACCCTTTTATGCCAAAAGATTTATTTATTTTTACTTCCTCATGCCTGTTTATATACAATAGTTCTGTATTGGAGCAGTAATCCACTATATATTATTTTGTACTGGACGATTTTCTGATTACTGATGATAATAATGTATGAACTTTCTTAAAGGAATATTTTGTTTTAAGAAAAAAGAAAAAGCTCCTTAATATTCTGCAAATTATGTCTCTCACCATCTCTTATCTCGTTCAGGCGACAACACTGTCAAACACACAGATGACGTAATGTGTTATTTACAAGCAAATATAATTTCTTACACTAAAAATGGGAACAAAGTTTTTTTATCTGGCTAAAGTTTACATCTGTTGTTCAACATATAATTTCAGTCTGTTATTTTTACCGAAATTCTAAGTAAAATAAGAGAAAATGGAAACTGAATATGATCATCTAGTACTAAGCTGGCAATTTTGTCACATTATAACGCAATGAATTCCAGTAACGCTAAAAGACACGTGGCAAAGCCACAGAATCTGTCAGGCCAGTCCTCAGACAAAGGAAGAGTCATTTCAAAATAATAATAATAATAGGTCAAATTTAATTACAAATGCTAAAACCAGATGAAATCCCGAGTTTATTGATTACACACTCAGATCAGTTAATTTGTCGATTAATAATCTTTAAAATTCCATCGAACGATTATAGGCATAAAACTAATGTTCCCAGGCCCACAGACACTAACAATGTATTGTCTGCATAGAGGAGCATCGGTTGGAGGGATCAGCATAATTTTGGCACTGCACGTTTAATTATTACAGAGATATGGCCAAGATGGCGAAATCTTGTTTAGTTTCCCTTCGGCCGTTATTTCAAACTGTCGCTGTAGCACGTGGTGGCTGAGGGAGACGAGTTTTCGCGTTCTGCGAAACCGCGCCAGTTCAGGCTACCCAACGTGGCGGCTGGAACTCCGCCGCTGCCGGCGGCCACAAGACAGGTAACGGTGAGTCCTCCATCCCCTGCTAGGTTGGATACAGGGACCTTTTCGCCAATCGCGGAGGTGCTCATGTACGCATTGGTCACCTTTAAATAGCCTGGAAAGCAGCTCCCGAGACCCATTCGGTTGTAGTTCCTGGAGGTACCGACATCGGGAGATCAGCTTGCGGCAGTTAGCGTCGTTTAGTGACACGTGCTTCCCATTACCTTGGCGGCAAGCAGCCTGTCCCAGACTTCCGCGCCGGACTCGACATGATCACATAATTCTCATCTTCCGTGGATGCGATCGCCTACCTTCTGCATTTGCGTCTTTTCTGGAACTGCTGTTCCGGCATGTAGCATGTTGGATGCCTAGGTCCGACTCCTGTTCTTGTAATCGTGCGCGAACTCATGGAAGTTTCTTACCTTTCGTCTTAAACTCTCTCTGCAGACTGGTTCTTATTTCTATTCTTACTCTTGTATGTATTTTGCGACTTTGCTTACAGTAAATCTATTACACGCCCAGTGGCTGCATTCAGTGTGTGAGGGTTTATGGAAATTTGTGACAGAGCTACCTCTCCTCAGTGTGCTTCGATTATATGTTGCGACTAGATACCCCGACTTTCAGTTTTCTGTAGCTTCCATTACTGTCCCTTTTTGTAAACCTTTTACCAGGCGCTGACACCCCTGCTATAAGAGACGAAGTCCGACCGCCTGGGACAAAAGATCTGCAGGTGAGTTGCCTGTCAGGAAACAATTATAGTCGGAGACTCTTTGAAGGGTAATTTTCCCGTCTTTTCTTTATTTAGCCACAGCTACAGCTTCACCTTTCATTCCCGATGCTATAACATGTTTGTTATTTGTTTATAATGCCAGCAAGGGACATACTTCTACTTCTCTTTTAGACTGTAAATAGTTTCCCAGATACGTCAGTAGGTAGAATGCTTGACAAGTACCCAGTGGCGGCGCGTCCTATGTGTTCATTGGTTCAGTGAAGTGCCGGAAAAAAGCTCGCCGAGATAAAAAAAAAGTAAATAAATAAAATAAAAAGTGTTTTTAAACTATCATTCTTCGTTTCATTCTCCTATCAGACCATCTTATATGCACATCCAAAGGTTCAAATTATCTTCTGAACCCCCTGGAGTCAGCATATGGTCGCTTCCGCGGCAGGGAGGAGCGAGGGGAAACGCCGCTCTTACCGTTGGCGTTGGAGCTGGTAGAGACGCCAGCTCCTGGCTACTGGAGCTCTGGCGGTTACGCACGAATGGTCCCGAAGCAAGACAATAGAGCTACTGCGCACCTCGCCTTGCGCATGCGTAAATCCTCAAAAAATATTTCTAAATCTATCGGACCAAACTGCGTGGTCATCAGTCCGTAGCTTACAAACTACTTAAATCTAGCTAAACTAACCTAAGGACAACACACACACCCATGCCCCAGGGAGGACTCGAACCTCCACGGCGAGCAACCGCGCGCTCTGCAGCGAGACGCCTTAGACCGCTCGGCTACTCCACCGCGGCTCGTAAATCCTCCATGAAGGCAACATCCGCCCTTCATGTTTGTTTTTAGCGCACTGAAGATTCATCAGAAACACGTCATATTTGGTAAAATATTTATAACTATAAAGAAAAAACGCACAACTAAAAGCCTTCACAAGATACGATCATGAATAATAATGAAGTCACTACTCTACACCTAGAAGGAATAATCGTGTGGTTAGCGGCATCACACTGCACCGTCGAAGGTAGTGTGGTTCGAGGCCGACTGCAAGCAATTTTCCTTATTGACCTTTCTGTACTTTATTTCTATAACATCCTCAGATTCTTTTTCGATAACTTCCTCTGAGTTTATTAATTTAGATAATCTGTGAAACATAAAACTAAAAAAAAAAAAAAAAAAAAAAAACATATTTTTTTCCTTTGTCAGTGACATGAGTCATTTGAGATTATTAAGTCTGTGGCATTTGATTCACGAAAGATGCTGTTCTGTTCTTGTAACCTGGAGGTCGAGAAAATTTAGTACACCCTCCACTTATATTCCAGTTATAAATTTTATATTTTTATGGAGACATTTGAATGCATAAACCAGTTTTGGTAGGTCACTCTCATCTCCTGCTATAATAAAAAAATGTCATCGACATATAATAATATTTTCCCTGTTATATCAGTGATAGAACCAAAGAAATTACATTCCAATTGATTAATGATAATTTCTGAAAGTATACACAGCAGGATGGCAAGGCCTTCTTTTTCATAATACACTCTTTGATTAAATACAAAATAATAGAAGGAAAAAGATATTTTGTCCAGCTCTAAAAGTTCACATGCATAGTGTGAAGTAGAGAGGTGATATACCAAGGGAGGAAGGGAATAATTTTTTTAAATTTATTTTATAATTTTAACGTAAGAATTTCTAAATATTTTGTATTTTCTCAATCTATATTATATAATTCCAGAAAAATTAATTTTTTTTTATGTGTCATAGTAGTTTTATGTTATAATAATAGTTGTAATGAAACGATAAACTTTGAATGATTAGCAAATGTTTGAAAAACATAAGATGGTCAATTAGCTGATGTATCACTTGTCTAGTCTTGTGCCTACTTTCATTTGGTGTAGACGTCTTGTCATTTATTCATTTTAAAAAGTATAATACATTGATGTGTTTACCAAAAAGTCCAAACTTCATCATTTGTTATTCAAGACAACACTCCATACACTATCTAGGCGTAAAATATGACGAAATATACGCCCTGAGATGTATAAAAAGAAGAAAGAGGATAATCGTATCCGCTCAAATTGTCTGTGATCAAAACATTTCGTAATGAATATTAATGTTAATCTTTAGAAATTGACTAACATTTGCTTACTTTTCAGTTTACTACAGCAAACTTAACTATATCTGAACATTACTCCAAAAACAAATTATTTAATTCTCACATATTTTATTATTTCAACAACAGAACTGTCTGGTGCAGCGTTACCAAATTTCATAACACTACTGTAGACAATCTATCGGTATATTATTATCTATTGGTTTAGTAACTTCACTTTGTACATTTGTGTATATTTATGTTTCTAATTTTGTTTACTGCACAGAAAGTATGGTGCTGCCATCTGGTGCATTTTCTTTCTTGCTTTCCTGCTTACGTACTTGTTGCATACCTGAACAGTCTGTCATCCTTAACGCACCACTCTGTACTTGACGATCAGTCAAAAACTGTTATACATGAGCTACAAAGTCCTGTTTTCGTATTTTATTTGCGACCTGACGTATGTTGTAAGTCTGGGTTACTCCATTTGGCTTTTATATTTTATGCAAACTACCTTCAACGTGGTAAATTTTTGTTGATATTTGTATTTTGTTTAGAGTCTTCGAAGATGGAGATCGCCCGATACGCGTGAGAGGAATAAAGAATTCACCACCATCTGGATCGTCATCTTTGTTGCTGCCCAACTGCCTTTTTAAAGTAATTTTTATAATAGTTGCTTTAATGGCTGCATACCTCCATCAGAACTTCAAGCTTTATTTGCATTATAAATTTCCTTTTTTTTTTTTAACTTTAATCGTTGTTGACAGTCTTTTCTTTTTTTGTATTTTTTCAAATAGAAAACAAATCGCCTTCAGTCAGAAATCATGTTTTGTTTTAAGCACGATGCCTTTAAGTCCTCTGCTTTCATGTTATTTGGTACGGTTCCCAGTGTCTGAGGTCAAAGATATAGTTTTTGGGCGCAAAGAATATAGCATTTGAGTGTAAGAATACCTACTGCCCTATTGAGCAGTCGCAACATAATGTTTTTGTTCAAGTACATAAATATATGGATTAAGTAAGAAATTAAAAGAGGAAAATAAACTGGAAACAGTTTGAAAAGAACAAATCTTTATTGAAGTTACAATAAATAATTTACAATATTTAACGCCCTTGTTGACAAAATACCATTACATATTAAGGCACATGTTAAATGAATAATTACTAGACAACATGCACGACCCGCTTACTCACTGAATTAATCACTGCTACGAAATCTGATTGCCAGGTAGATTTCATGCTTAGCTAAGAGTAAATGCATGCACGCGATTCAGTCTGTAGTATGGCACGTTTCTATCCTAACATAACACAATAGAATGTATCTAGTGTTTCAAAGAAATGTAAACGATATTATTCTGTTAAATGATGTTATACAAGCCAGTAGCAAAAAGGGTGTTACTGTGTGTACGAAATGCTTCAGGAACATCTAGGTGCACTGGTATTGAAAGTAAATTAATGATTTCCTCTATTCGCGACACCATTTCTGTACTGAAATAGCCCCTTCGTAACGATAAGAGTGGCCCTAGAATCGTCCTTAAATATGGTGTACCTGTTGGTATGCTATGACAACCTGTAATCTTAAAATTACAAATAGAACCTGCTGTAATCTACGAGAACCTATATGATCGTTTGGGCACCACCAAATATTATTAAAGCACAGGTAATCGGTTACCTAAAAGTATGTATAGTACTGTAATATGTATACAGGTTGAGGCAGCTAAGTCATAACACCTCTTTTATTTCCCCAACCGTAATAGATGCAAAGAAGTCGTTTGGACAGTGAATTGCAGGAACAGGGGCTACATTAATACATCACATGTTTGTGCTATTTTTTATTACAGAGATATGAGACCATCTTTTTTCTTTTAAAAAAAAAAAAAAATGGAAGCCTTTGTTAAATTTTAGCGTAACACAATGTGCTTAAAAAGACGTTTTCAAATATGTGTATATCATAATATTTTGGCCTTATAGTTTTTGAGACACAGATTTGTTCTCCTATCGTATTCGGCCTTCGAAGCGGAGTTGTCCAATGCGACCTTTACTGTTGTGTAGACTTACACGGTAAACATTGTGAGTCTGTCCTTACACAAACAACACCGCTTCGATAGACGAATACAATACGGGAACATATCTGTGTCTCAAAAACTATTCGCCTAAATATTATGATATACACATATTTAATATCGTATTTTTAAGCCCAAAATTTTCCACTTAAATTTATCATAGGGTTCCATAAGAAAACTAAAGATGTCCTCATATCTCCGTAATAAAAAATAGCACAAACATGAAATGACATGTATTCATGGATTCAATAAATAAAATAAATAGATAAATAAAAGCCCCAGTCCCTGTAACTCACTGTTGAAATGGCATTTTTGTTACAGTTGGGGCGACACAAGGGGTGTTATGACTTAGCTGCCTCACCCTATATATAGTGTGTGTGTGCATGTCAGTTTGCATCGTCCTTGCCCTAGCAGCAGTGCATCTTGTCAAGAAACACCTGTGAGTCCGTTGATTAATTCAGTGTGTTTCAGAGTGCAGGCGATGTGGGTGTGTCTTCAGGAACAGTCTCCTGAAATTTACCAGTGGACCCCCAAGGCAGTGCCACCTGGCGGTCTAGTGTCGAGAAGGGCGTTTCACTGCAGGGTGGCCAACTGGCTGGCTGGCTGCCTGGCTGGCCGGCTGACTAGCTGGTCGGCCGGCTGACTGGCTGGCCAGCTGACTAGCTGGCCGGCTGGCAGGCTCAGCGCGACGCCGTCGCCGTCGCGGTGGCCGCGGCACACAGGAAGCGGTCGCAGTGGTCCGGCAGGCGCGCGCCGCTAAGGAATGCGTCCAGCACCGGGTGGGGGGGCAGCGCGCCCAGCAGGCTGCAACACCAACCAGTGACTCACCCCTTACTCTACTGTGCAGCTGATGGAGGTGCATAAAACTACTTACAGGCGTTTCCCACATGATGACACGACCATTTCACAAAGCTAGGTATACGAAATACATCCCGGCACAAACGTGATAGTGCTCCGCCCTCGCACGACTCGGCTGGTGTCCCTTATTTGCCCCCTCCCCCTGTCGTTAGAGCACCCCTATTCTCCGCTCATTTGGGACACGTACGAGGGGCGTTTCAAAAGCCCGTGCAGAGTCCGAGAGATGGCACCACCGTCGCGTATCGAGGTCATGGAGGTAAGAATTAACGGAGGCGCCCTGACGCTACAGCTGTGGGCCAAGGGTAGCCATCTTGATCCGACCAAAACACTGCTATATTTGCCTTGTCTGTGTATGCTTGTCGCTCGTTTTTGGAAGGCTTTTGCACTGTTATGGTGACTTGTGTGACGTTTATGTGAACGAATCGTACTGATTGTGACGTGCCGGCCGCGGTGGCCGATGGGACTGAGGCACTCCAGTCACGGTCAGCTCGGCCACTACGGTCGGGGGTTCGGATCCCCCCTCGGGCATGGATATTTGTGCAGTCCTTAGTATTAGCTATTTCATAAGTAGTTTGTAAGTTTAGGGACTGATGACCCCATAGTTAAGTCCATAAGCTCTACAAATATTTGAACATTTGATTGTGACGTAAAATCGAAGAAAATACTATTTCATGTGAAAATTGCCTCGCTAACGTGTGATTTTACCGCTTTTATTGTGAACGAACCTATACAAAAATAAAAAAACCTATACAACAGCTTTACTTGTAATGTAGCGTGTTTTTCTCTTATGATTTTCGATTTCCTAAAGATGAAAGTTATTTCCCCACCTTAACATACTATTTACAAATGAATAAGGATTAAAATATAAATTTAATGTTTATTAAGTCAATGATATCGGAAGCAAAACCTAGTTTCAATATTAATGAAACTGACTACACAAAGAAAATATATCGTCACTGTGCTCGTAAATCTGGCGTTGGTTTACTCAAACGAATTATTTTATCTGACGATCGTCAGATTAGCTAAAGAAAGAACCCCCTCTTGTGATTCATAGTATTGTAGTAGCAACTATTTTTAAACAGAATAAACGCAAAATTATCTCGTTTTTCGAGATTTTATTTTAAACAAAAACTTGAAACAACCAGTTTCAGGACGTTACATGCGTAAATGATACAATTAGCGACTGTAAATACAGACAGAGCTATAAAACATTAGCAGTGTTTTGGTCAGATTATCATGGTGGCCACGGCTTCAAAGCAAAGCACGGCTGGGATACAAAACTCCATCTCCCTTTATTCTTACCTTCATGATCGCGGTCATGTTTTTTTAGTAGGATCTTTGGAAAGAATGCACATCAAGTTTCAGTCATATCGATCTATTTCTTTGTGTTTGGCATTCCTGTGAATCAAGGAAGTCGAGTTATTTCAAAGTATGGACATGATCGCGGTCATGTTTTGTTAGTACGACCTAATGCACATCAAGTTTCAGCCATATTGGTCTATTTCTTTGTGTTTGGCATTCGTGTGAATCAAGGAAGTCTCGTGATTGTCAAAGAATGGACAAAAGAGAATTTCGTATGGTGATTAAACATTACTTTATGAAAGGCAAAACGCCTCAGGAGACTAAATAGAAACTTGATAAACATTATGGTGACTCTGCACCTTCGATTAAAACAGTCTGGTATCAAACATTTCGCAGTGGTCATATGGGCACAAGTGACGCTGAACGTTCTGAACGCCCTGCGAAGGTTACGACTCCAGAAATCATTTATAAAATCCATGATATGGTGATAGATGACAGAAGAGTTAATGTGTGTGAGTTTCCTAGTGCTGTGATTATCTTGAACATTTGAACATGAGAAATCTATCTGCAAGATGGGTGCCGCATTTCCTCACGCTTGACCGTAAACGGGATCGTCACTGTGGGTCAAACATGGATTCATTACTATACTTCTGAGACCAAAGAACAAATTAAACAATGGGTTACCAAGGGACAGAAACTAATAGCCGTTTTGCCGGCTTTTCAGGGATCAACAAATTAGAGCAGCGTTGGACAAAGTGTATACATCTAAAAGGAGATTATGTCGAATAAAAATGGTTTTCACCAAACGCGATTGTAATTTTTTATTTTTGCACGGACTTTTCAAACGCTCCTCGTAACTTCGTCTTGGAAACCATTTGGCGCCCCTTTGTGCATCCCACCTGGGGAAAGTACCCCAATATGCCCCCACCCACCTCCCGCTTGTCAGGGACACGTAACCTTGTCTTGGAGACCATGTGCCTTCTTTCTGTGCATGTTGCCCAGGGCAAACGCCCTTGTTTGTCCCCCGCCCCCCTCCCTCCCTCTCATTTGAGGCTGCCGTGTTAGTATGTGGAGTGGGGGACTTGGGATGTGAAGCCAAACATGTAGGAGTAGAGAAAGGATGATTAATGAGACTAGAATTGTAACAGCTGCACGATGGAGAGTGCGAGAATTTTTACATGTGGACAACGGATTACCACATGATGAACCCTCAACAAATTTGGAAATGTATGATTTTACTGAAAGGATAACTCCTATTTGCGCAGTTCAGAATAGCGGATAGGTGGTGATTGGATGCAGATGGCCAGATTTATTTATTTCTTTGTGGCATAACATAACACTTTGACATGTGTGGTACATTGCACAGTTACACTTCTCCAGGTGGGAAGCCGAGAGAACAAGCACCTTACATCAATGTTTAAGTACATAAGTTACAAAATAGAACACACGATATATATGTTTGATACTCTTCAAATTTATTATTTCTACTAGCTGGTTTTCCTCTGTTATGCCATCACTAGGTAAGTACTCCATAGATACAAATTTGCAGAATATTACACATTTATCTCGTGTGTTTTATTCAAAATGAATAAAATATTCTGTTACGAACCGACAGAACAGTGAGTGAATACAAAATAAATGTACAAATATACAGTAAAATAGCCATCGCAATGTATGATGCAGTGCATTGTGAAAGGTTCGGTACCATTATGCTACAAGCAGAGGTAAAGAAAGGTATAATAAATTGTAAAATAAGGTGAACACTTGAACGGACATTAAAACGACATACAATAAGGTGAAATTTAAAATTGGAAGAAAAAAAAATTTAAAAAATGAAATCAGCAGTAATCTTCCAAAACCGAAATTAACTGAATTAAGAAAGATCTGCAGCAAATATATATTAATTTCTAAGCCACCCAACGGAAATTGCAGCATTCGTCATGTGATACAGGTCTTTTTTTTATCGTGGGTACCCTCTGATGTCGCAGTCATACACGATATGTTCATTGTCTGGTACGAAGCACCACATTCGCACTGAGGACTTGGTGATATTCTCCATTTGTACAGAATATCCCAACAGACACCATGTAATCTTCGGATACTTTCTGTTGTTGGCGAGGAAGTTCAAAACCAGAGAGTTTTTAAGTTGTCAGTGCTCCAGTCTATCCGTCATTGCTCAGCGATGTTGAAATCTACGTCTTGTAGTTCTTGCACGAACACTACTGGATATTTCCTGGACTTCAACCTTCTATCATAAATGAGGATTGTACTTAGCCAGAGACAGGCGTGTAAAAAAGGCAATGACGCGCTCTCTCTTTCACACACACACACACACACACACACACACAGAGAGAGAGAGAGAGAGAGAGAGAGAGAGAGAGAGAGAGAGAGAGAGAGAGAAGGAGAGAGAGAAAACTTACAGCTTTCGTCCACAGCATTGATCAGTTCAAACCAGACACACTCATGCAAACAATCACAGAGGTTCCCCTTCTAAAGTGGCATTCTATCATCCACCCAACCTATGTACTTGACAGTCAACAACACATTTTGCAAACTAAAAAATCCACAATCGACATTTCGTATTCGTAAGTACGTCTCACTGCAATGAAAAATCTATTTTTGTAATTATTCCCACCCCAACTGTTGTATAATTTCTTGACACTATCTTCCCTACTCCAGTTCCGTCAGATGTTTATCCTAGCCCATTAAATGCTGGGACACATGTGAAAACAAAACAGTAATTAATAACCAAGCTGCAATCATTGCATATCTTTTGATATTGGTACGACTACCAACAAGCTGTCCAACAGAATGAGTGTCCACTGGCGAATTGTAGTAGAAAAGCAGGGTAGACCACCTTGTGGTGCACCATGCTCTCGAGCACAATATGCTTGATTTCAATGGCTGCTTCACAACCTGGGCCATCTGGGTTCTCCCACCCACTACCAGCTTTTCTGATCTGCACAGACGGGAGTTATCCTTCTGGTATATTTGAAACGCTATTCTCTCTAATACAGGTACTCATTAAAACAACTGAAGACAATACAGAACAAACAATAACTTGATGCTATCAGAGATGATCTAAAAACTGAAAACACAGGGATAAAAAAATGTTCAAATGTTTGTAGAGCTTTTGGGACTTAACTATGGGGTCATCAGTCCCTAAACTTACAAACTACTTATGAACTAGCTAATACTAAGGATGGCACAAATATCCAAGCCTGAGGGGGGATTCGAACCCCCGACCGTAGCGGCCGTGCAAACCGTGACTGGCGCGCCGCAGTCCTCTCGGCCACCACGGCCGGCCACAAGGATACGCCAGAGAGATTGATGTCATCTGACCCACCTATATCAATAATGGAAACTTACAGAGATGGATGCCAGGATCAAATTTACTGAATTTTGGGTACTGAAGCACAAATCCTATTGCATACCTATTGGAATAATATGGCTGGATTAATAAAATCTCCCCTCATATTTTCCACTAAAGTTCATAACTGACTTCACTTTGCAAGATTGTACCTTTACACCACTTTCCTGTTCATTTCTTTTTCTAGGTTCAGAGATTATGTTGTGAAAAATCAGACGTAAGAAAGAGAAAGAAAGTGCACTACGAAAACGAATTATAATAGAGCCAATGGTGATCTTCAGTTGGCTATAGATGGGATGTGACTGTCAGATGTGGGACCGAGTGCCTACCTGTGCGCGGGGTCTAGGTGCAGCCAGGCGGCGGCGACGCGCCCCAGGTGGCAGGCGGCCTGCTGCAGGCAGTCCCCGGCGGCCACGGCATCGGCCAGTGCCGCGGCCACGTGCTGCGCGCCGTCGTCCACACGGTCGCCGGCCTGCCCCGCCAGCCAGGGGAACCCCCACTGCTGCACCAGCCAGCCAACCAGCGCCTTCAGCGCGCCCAGCGCCAGCGCTACCAACCCGCCCACGCTGGCGAACACCCGCACCGGGTGTGGGTACTGAGACACCCACTGCACTGCGTACTGCCGAACCTGCAGAAAAGTGCATCAAACGATAAGAGATTCCCTGAGCAAATTCAGAGGTACACTGATGCGTATGTTATAACTCTTTGTTTCTATTTTGATATTTTAAAAATATTTTAGGACTAAAGAATTAATTTTTGTAACAGGGATTACAAAATTTAAAATTACTATCAATATAATACGAGCCGCGTCCAGAAAGGAAGATCCGTTTGGTAATAAAATGAAATTGTACACAGATACAGAAGAAATTTTTATTGCTCAAAATTCTACAACTCTTGAACTACTTTTCCACATAACTGCCGAAATTTTGCAGCCATTTGTCATAGAGTGGCACCAGGTTTTGCATACCTTCTTCATAGAAATCTGCCGCCTGTGTCTTTAACCAGTTGGAAACAGTTTCTTTGGGGGAAGTCCATAGCGAGAGCACTACTTGTCAACCTACGGGTTTCCTGGATTTTGTCATTAATCGCGTGCACCAGTTCTTCTGTAACCAAAGGTGGACGCCCACTTCGTTCTTCATCGTGCACATCACTACGCCCGCCATTGAACTGTCGGACCCATCTTCTCACCATCGAATCACTAATCGCATTTGGTCCGTAAACATCGCAAATTTGCCGATAAATTTCACTTGGTTTCACTTTCCTCGCATTCAGAAACCGAGTTACCGACCTGATTTCACGGGCGGCGGGATTTTCAATCAACGCCGACATTTCAAACAAGCACAACAAAGCGTACGTAACTGACAGCGATCTCCAAATGGCGCACGTTCTTTTCCTTGATACACATCGTCTACAGCGCATGTGCGGAACTGCAATCGCAGCGCTGCAGCGGAGATAAATTGAAACGGAACTTACTTTCTGGACGCGCCTCGTATTAAGTTTAGGTCAAAGTAATTAAGAGGGGTACCAGCATGGAAGTCGATTATGGTCAAAGCTATTTTCTCTTTGTAGCCATATAATACGAAAATTTCGGCATTGTTAAAGTTAGTTGTTTCTCTCTTATTAATTTAGTTGTCTCGTGTTTAATATAACGGAGCCAAAATCGTGTATGAAGTTAATCATTTAATGCAATTATTTAAAGTTATACGCGAGATTTAACAGCGCATAATATTTCTCAATCAGCCTTAGATAAATCGAAATTAGTTATTACATTCGATACATATCAATTGAACGTGTATGTATGTTGTGGACTTTAATTTGATTTAAATAAGTATGGAAACTATGATTAGGGACCAGAGTGATCTTCTTTAGAGAGTTACAGGTCATTGTCATTCATTCTCATTGCATCTTTAAATATTTGTTAATACATCCGGACGTACCACAGAACTTACGAGTGTATACTTCATTTATATAGTAATATCTCTAGGTGAATGGACATACATATGTGAAATTACCGATTGGACTGTCATATTGGAACACTGAACATATATACTTATATACTTTAAGTATCAGTGTACGAATTGTATTAAAACGTACTAAGGTGTGAACTTTGATAGAAATTAACGTAAAAAATCCAATGATAATGAACAATTCCTAAATCCAATGATAATGAACAATTCCTTAACAGCATTATGATAGGAAACACATAAAGGCTTCCTTGGATAATATTCACCACGTTTATGGTTAATGAAATCAAGTTAGTTTTACAAGTGAGGGCCCAAAGATCTGTTTTTTATGGCTTTCCTGTCAAAGGAAGCATGAATTAAAAATGCAAAACAGTAAAGGCCAGGTACATACGTTCCATACTAGACTACACCAGTCAGAGTCCAGCAGTCTTGCTGTAAGGTGACAGTCACTGTTCACTGTTAGATCTTTTTCCAGGGTTACACATTTGGTCGTACACCTAGGTGCATCCACAGTGTTTTAATGAGTATTGGTTTTCACTGCCAGTCAAGAGCATAGTGTTCATTAAAGAAATCAGAACTCGTCCACATGATTATGAAAAGAAATCCGTTAAATTTTGTTTACGAGGTGAATCAATCAAAAATGAAGGCCGTAAACTCCACAAAATACCTAGGAATTGCTATTACTTTAGACTTAAACTGGAAAGAACACGTAGATAATGTCATGGTAAAGGCGAACCAAAGACTGCGTTTTATTGGCAGAATCCTTAAAAGATACAACAGAACTACTAAAGAGACTGTATACACTACGCTTGTTCGTCCTTCTTTGGAGTATTGCTGCCCAGTTTGGGATCCTTATCAGGTGGGTTTGTAGAAAGCCATTTTGTATTTTCACGATACAGGGGAGACAGCGTTACGGAAATGATACAGGATCTAGGATGTGAATCATTACAACAACGGCGCTTATCGCTGCGGCGTGGGCAACTTACGAAACGCCAATCGCCAATATTCTCCTCTGAATGCGAAAATATATTGTTGACTACCACTTACATAGGTAGAAAAGATCATCAGAATACAATACGAGAAATCAGAGCCGAACGGAGAGAGTCAGGAATTCTTTATCCCCGCGCACTGTTCGAGAATGGAATGGGAGATAAATAGTATAAAGGTGATTCGATGAACCCTCTGTCAGGCACTTAAATTTGATTTGGATAGTATCCTATGTAGATGTTGCTGCATTAACTTATAGATTGTCTGCCAAAAACACTCACTGCCTTTCCAGTCCTCACTCACTGCATTCCTTCTCATTACTCAATATCCCAGCTGGCACAGATTATCCCACCCATCCTGCATCTTGCACACACCTTAATATAATCTCTGCACTCGTCTGTAGCGAATGCATATATACAATCAAAGAGGTGGATTTACCTCATACGAAAGGAATCAAATACTGTGTGTACCTAATAAGTTGACCCTTGGTGCATGGGCTGATGGGAGTGATTGTAAAGTCATTTCCTATTTATGGTCACAGTCATCACTCAGTGCACCAAGTATCAACTCAGTTTTTTTTAATTTGATTTTAAATTATTCTTTGCAGAGAGTAAATATGTTCCATTGAGAAAGGAAGAAGATCTATAAACTATGATGCACTACAAATAATCTTGTTATGCCGACAGCCACCTCTCATGTTTTGATGGGCGTTCTGGATCCTCTACTCAAACGTTCACGATATTCTCCATCTATATGCTATTTGTATACCTTATATTTCCCTTTTTCTGTCCTGTACAGTCATGAAGAAGCCACTGGATACCATGTAGAGTACTGCTACACAGTACGTACCTAGTCCACTTCATGCCAAGGAAACTGTGGCCATGAGCCAATTGTGTAATTGGTATTGATATTGTTAATGACACGCTGCTCTCATCTCAACCAAGTCAGTTCACAGTAGATTTCCTTATTTGGCGTGTACCACAAAATTCCAATGAAACCAGAGGACATGTAACAATCTTTTAACTATGACTGTATATTTGTGACCGTCAGGAGACAACCACATCTGGAAGATTCAGTTGTTTACCATCTCCACAGATGAACTGATGCAAACAGTAGGGACCTAGAAGATCTGTTCTGGTGAAACAGGTTCATCAGAACTAATATTACCTGTTATTTGGAAGATGTTTCCTCACTGTATGCAACAGCTTGAAGTCTCTAATTGTGTGTAGGACACATTAAACACGTCATACCACAAAATTAATCCTCTAGTTTCATATCAGTAGAAAAATACATCTAAGTCATAAACAATAAATGGTGTTAGGGAATATGCACTCCTGCCCATTGTGTGAGCCCCTGATGTAGGTGCATCGCTGGTCAACTGCACATGTTGTTTCACTTGAGAAATGTACAGTCAGTTGACAAACGTCAAAGGATACCTCCTTATATGGTCTGGAGCCTCTTTGGTACAGCATTTGGACACAGCAGGGAAGTCCCCTGCAGGAGTTCTGAGCCATGTGGCCTCTATAGCCATCTGTAACTGCCAATGTGTGGCTGATGTAGGGTTTTGTACATGCACTGACCTTCCATTATGTCCCATGACTGTTGGGTGAGATTCATGCTGTCTATCTGACTCGCAAAATTATCCAAAGTTTGCTTAAAACAGTTGTGGCCCAGCGACAGAATGCATTGTCATTCGTAATAATGCCATCATCGATAGCAAACATGAAGTCCAGGAAAAGCCAAAAATGTGTTCAAGTAGCCAAAAACCCCATTTATAGTGAATGAGCGGTTCAGTTTAATGAGAGTACCGAGTTAGTTCTGTATAAAACGTCCACCTGACCAATCTACGATTTTCCATTCAGGTAGGGTCCAAACGATATTGGTCATGTGTCCCAGGTGGGGTGATGTGCTGTTAGCGAATGCACTCGAGTCGTTCATATGGTACCATAGCCTGTTAACTCCTACTTGCACAATACTGTCCTAAGAGATACATCCAGCGGACAGCCCATATTGATGTCTGCAGTTACTTCACAACGCACTGCTTGTCGGCGAGCAATGACAATGCAAAAGCCACTGCTCTCGGTCATTAGGTGCCTGTCGTAAACCACCTGGCTGTCCACAGTGACAGATGGTGCCTGAAATATGGTACTCTGTGCACACTGTGGATCTTGGAATATTGAATTACCTTTCGCACAATTAAAACACAACTAGTATACTGCATCAGTTTTGCAATAGTGCAAGTTGCAATTGACACGTGCACATTCTCTCATCTGTAGATGTCCTGTATGACCACACACAACAACATTCTGTCAAAATCGTCGTATCGTAAGGGCATTAATGACACATTGTACAGCTACCCAGCACAGATAATAGGGCTTGAATTCATTTAAAATTGATGTTTGAGGAAGATACAGAGTCTCTTTCAAATGTAATCACTGGTGATGAAACTTAACTACATCGTGTTGATGCTGAGAGCAAACAGTTCAGTGTGGAAATTTTCTTCATCACCAACCCCCAAAAGCCCAAAAGCGGTTGCTTCTGTTAGGAACGTTATGCTCATCTCATACTCTGAAATTAATGAAATGGTTTATAAGCATGTCTAATCTCCACGCACCACAGTAACTGGACAATACTACAAGGATGTCCTGAAAACATTGCAACTCCTTAGGAGACGTGAAGACCTTGTTTCTGTGAAGCAGGTTGAATGGTGCACCATGATAATTTGCGGCCGGAAATTGCCGATATTGACGTTGAATATCTTGCAAAAATCAACGTGAAGTGCACCCCTAGTCTCAATATAGTCCGGATTTAGCCCTATGAGACTATTTTCTATTCCCTGAATTAAAGAAACTCCTTAATGGGAAGCATATCCATCTTCAGAAGCAGTGGTGAAGGCTGTGGAGGCGAATTTGAAGGACCTCTTAAGAAAACGGTTTCTAGCATGTATTTGCAGACTGGCATAAACGCTGGTACAAGTGCAGCATACTCAAGGGTTGTCTGTTTTGAGAAGGACCATCAAAAAATTAAGGGCCCGTAAAGGCATGTTGTCAAAAAAAATTCTGATCATTCTTTATAGAACAGCTCTCGCAATATTCACCATCTGAATGGTCGAATGGACGCCACACCACACACTGATATGGTTGGTTGTTTTAGCACATATATACCTCTGATTCGTCACTACCGCTTAACCTATAATGTGAATGTTCAAATGTTTGTAAAGTTACGTGACCTAACTACAGTGTACATCGGTCCCTAAACTAATTTATCGTAAGAACTACAAACACAAACCCATGCCTGAGGGAGGATTCGAACCTCAACTGTGGAACAGCCGTACACATCATAGTAAGGAGCCTTAAGTGTGCACAGCTATTCTGCCACAGCATGCTATAGTGTAACCATTTCATGTAATCCATATGTACAAAAATTTAGAAAACTAGAAAACCCCAAGAGGGTGAACTAATTTTTACTTTTGGCAGTTTAAATAATATTGGTGATCCTTCGTCTCAAAGGATTGTCAAATCAAAGTAAGGTACAAAAACGTGCGTAAAATTGTAATATTTGGTACATAGTTATTACGTCCTGTGGTTGACAGAGAGACAGTAGGAAGAGTAAGCCAGTTTGGGAACTTGCCAGGTCGGCGAGTAGCTGAAGGGCAGCGTTGGCAGGCATTGGTGGGGCTGGTGGTGGCGGCGGCGGTGGAGCCTGCGGCAGCGGCAGCGGCTGTGCCAGGAAGTCCACGTGCTCCTCCTGCTGCTGCTGCTGCCGGTGGGGCTCTTCTGGTTGTTGTGGTTGTGGCGGCGGCGCGGGCCGCGCCGTAGAACTGGGCGCTATGGCGGATGCGTGGGCCAGGAGCATGCACGCTGCCAATGCTGCCAAGCGTCCTGCGGGAGAAACACGGGGCGCGGTCAGCCAGGTAACATTCCGTCTTGCAACACTGTAATCTGAGAGCCACTGCTCGCTCATACAGACCACTCCATTCCAAATGGGACAGCAGGAAAGCTTGGATATTTTGAGGGATTTCATTGTCATAGAAAGTAAACATTCAGTTCATATCTTTGACAAACTCGCAGCTGTGATACGCAAACGCTTACGGTTGTTTTCTAGGGCCAAAAGGAACATAATTTCAAGAAATCATGGACTATGACACTCATAGCTCGTAAAATATTCATAGTAAAATTGTCAATTATATCATACACTCTTGGACATTAAAGTTGCTACACCACGAAGATGACGTGCTACAGATGCTAAATTTAACCGTCAAGAAGAAGATGATGTGATATGGAAATGATTACCTTTTCAGAGCATTCACACAAGATTAGTGCCGGTGGCAACACCTACAACATGCCGACACGAGGAAAGTTTCCAACCGATTTCTCGTACACAAACAGCAGTTGACCACATTGCCTGGTGAAACGTTGTTGTGATGCCTCGTGTAAGGAGGAGAAATGCGTACCATCAGGTTTCCGACTTTGATAAAGGGATTGTAGCCTATCACGATTACAGTTTATCATATCGCGACATTCCTGCCTGTGTTCGTCGCCATCCAATGACTGTTAGCAGAATACGGAATCGGTGGGTTCAGGAGGGCAATACGGAACGCCGTGCTGGATTTCAATGGCCTCGTATCACTAGAAGTAGAGATGACAGGCATCTTATCCATATGGCTGTAATGGATCGTCCAGCCACGTTTCGATCCGTGAGTCAACAGATGAGGAAATTTCCAAGACAACAACCATCTGCACGAACAGTTCGACAACGTTTGCAGTAGCATGGACTATCGGCTCAGAGACCATGACTGCCCTTACCCTTGACACTGCATCACAGACCGGAGTGCATGCAATGGTGTACGTAATGAAGAACCAGGGTGCATGAATGGCAAAACGTAATTTTTTGGGATGAATCCAGTTTATGTTTACAGCATCATGATGGTCGCATCCGGGTTTGGCGACATCACGGTGAACGCAAATTGGAAGCGTGTATTCCTCTTCGCCATACTGGCGTATCACCTAGTGCAATGGTATGGGGTGTCATTGGTTACACGTCTCGGACACCTCTTCGCATCGATGGCACTTTGAACAGTGGCCATTACATTTCAGATGTGTTATGGCCCTTGAGTCTACCCTTCATTTGATCCCTGCGAACCTTACATTTCAGCAGAATAATGCACGACTGCTTGTTGCAAGTCCTATACGGGCCTTTCTGGATACAGAAAATATCGACTGCTACCCTAGCCAGCACATTCTCCATATCTCTCACCAACTGAAAACGTCTGGTCAATGGTGGCCGAGCAACTGGCTGGTCACAAAACCCCAGTCACTACTCTTGACGAACTGTGGTATCGTGTTGAAGCTGCATGGGTATCTGTACCTATACACTCCATCCAAGCTCTGTTTGACTTAATGCCAAGGTGTATCAAGGCCGTTAATATGGCCAGAGGTGGTTGTTCTAGGTACTGATTTCTCAGGATTGCGTGAAAATGTAATCACATGTCAGTTCTGGTATAATATATTTGTCGAACGCATACCCGTTTAACATCTGCATTTCTTCTTGGTGTAGCAATTTTAATGGCCAGTAGTATAAAATGAAAGCACTTTGTATATATTGATGTGCTATTTATGCAGTATTTTTATAATGTTATTTTCAAGTACTTTTCATCGATTGTCATCTTTTGTCTGTAAAATGCTTTTTAAATGGAACATAATGTATGACATAAGGTTCTGAAGTTGATTTTAAGAACAGTATCAGTAAACAGTTTTATGGTGTCTTTGAGTAGAGAGCGGTAGAAAAACTAAAATGTATCTAGAAACTGCGCCAAAGTTGCCGGCCGTGCTACACCATATTAAGCCGGCTGCGGTGTTGGTAACACTGCGCCCGCGCGAACGTTTCCAGTATTTGCTCCAGTGAATAATTACAAAAATCGTTCTTTTTAAGCTATATTTAATTGTTTTCAGTTGGTATAAATATAATATAAGTGTTGTTACATTAGTGGAAATGTTAGTGTAGTGTTAAATAAGGAAAAACGGCGTAAAAAGTTAATTTTTCTTCTCGCGCCTATATCACGAATTTGTAGGCCAAATTTAACGCGCGCGAATCGTTGTAAACAGTGACTAAAACTTATATATAATTACCAATTGTTATATTTTTCACTCGCTGCATATAGAAGTTAGGATTTATAAAGTCTATCAGACGTAAATTTCGTGATTTATCAAAAGTGTGTATAGTAATTCGTGTTTATTTTGTTTTCGTGGGCGTGTTTTTTAGGCCTAATTTTTGTTTTCGTGAGCGAGTTTCTTTATATCCAGTGCCCTTTCAGTTAATTATATTTTTGTGAACAGATTTTAGTTGCTCTTGGTGTAACTTTCACGTTTTAGTCAGTACTTAATCAAGTTTTTACGATTTCTATTTTTACCATGGGTGAGAAGTGTGTGACATGCCGTAGGGTCGTTAGTTCCGGGGTGTGGTGTGATAGTTGTAGTGGTATCTTACATTGAGGCGAATGTAGTGGCGTGGGAAATGGGGATGTAAATGAGGCTCACCAGTGGTTTTATAGGATGTGCAATAGAGATAGGAAAATAATGGAACATAAGGGGAAAATTGCAGCTCTTCAAGCTGAATTACATAAGGCAAGGGAGACACTGAGCAGGTTAAGGAGGGAAAAGGGTGAACAGCGGTGGGAAGTGGCAAGAGGGGGAACAGGCTTAGGACAGTTTCAGACAGCTTTGTCCTTAATGTGAAAAATAGATTTGACCTGTTGCCTCAGTCAGAGTCGGATGAGCCTCATGTAGCTGAATCTGTAGAAAGGACACAACAGACTTTCAAGAAAGATTTGAAAAAAGTAGGGAAAACTGTGAAAAGAAAGAAAGTCTTGTTGTTAGGTAGTTCCCATGGTAGAGGTGTTGGCCAACTACTGCAGGAAGAGCTAGGACCAGAGTACCAGGTCACAAACTTTTTCAAACTTAATGCGGGCCTGGGTCAGGTAACAGAGGATATAGGTTCTTTATGTAAAGATTTCACAATGGAGGATACCGTGGTTTTAGTGGATGGTCCGAGAAACAGCATTGACAGAAACTGTGAATATTCTATAGAGTGTGACCTGGTGAAGATATCATCAGCAACGAAGCATACCAGTGTGGGGTTTGTATCTGTCTTGAGCCGCCATGATCGGACTCATTTGAACTCTTCTGTCAGGAGAGTAAACTTGGCTACTCATGTCAGATATGCGGTCCCATATTGATTTGATTCCTGTGGTTGATATCTGTAGGTGGGACTACACTAGGCATGCCCTTCACCTCAACAGGAAAGGGAAGGAAAAACTGTCAGGGTTGATTGCAAGTAACTTACGGGGGCACTGTCACAAATGGTAAAATACCAGGTGTCAGAGGGATGCCTTTTTTAGGATAGGGAGGGGGGAAAGAAAACCAGGCATAGGGGAAAGACCAAGGCAAAAAGTGCGTATGTAGCGCCTGGTCTCCAAGAATAGAAAAATCATGTCTAGTTCTGAAAATATCGAAATGTTCGAAATCCGCCTTTGAAAAAGGATATAATCATAATTTATTCCTTTTGTATTTCACTATATCGCATTGCAATTCATTGCTCGTTTATTTATTTATTTATTTGACGTACGTTTTCGACTCTGTTACTCTGTGCCGTTTGTAGTACACTGTACAGACATTTTGTTATTATAGACAAATCAACAAATGAGGTGATGTTACGTTAATTAAAATTTTATATTGATATTATGAAATTCAGCATCACGTTTTGTGACTATGAGATTTGAATGCAACAGCATTAAAAGTAGCAAGTGCTCCATTTGTACCATGCCATACGTTTTTTTTTTCTCTCTCTCTCTCTCTTGGCCGCTTGGAGCGCTAGCGTTGCTTCAGGTGTCAAAAGTTTGTCTTGTTTCACTATAGAGTTTGGCGACTGCATGTTCTAGCCTGTGGTATGATGTTATACTCGTGTTGTTGACTTCGAGGAGGGGTCAACCTACTAAACTCGAGAAACTGTCACCACTGATTCATCCAGGGTATCCAGAAAAGGACTCCCTGATTTCAAAATTAAATATCTCGAAAACAAAGATCGATAGAGGAATGCAGTAAACGGTATGTTTATTGTGAAAGTTGTAAGACGTTTATACAGCAGTTTGAAATAATAGTTACAAAAGCTGCTAACAGATGGCGCTGTAGTCACCATACGTAATGCTAGTATAAATAGTGATCCGAAGCCCAGAGCGATCAGTTCCACTACTGAAATGTGAAAGGAGGTGAGCGTACCGAAGGAAGAGATTAAAACCATGTACTCCATTGAACAACGCGTTTTTCCTGTGCTAAAGTACCACAGGTTAGAAGAGTGTCCTACGGCAACAAGGCGAAGTTTTCAAGTACGATTTAATGTTCCAAAAGGACCCGTTGCGAAAACCATTCGTACGCTCTTCGCAAAATTTCAACGAACAGGCAGCGTAACTGATGATGTAGTGGGGCATGTTGGCCGCAAGCAAACCGTAGTTACGCCTGAAAATATCGCCACAGTTTCTGGAATTATTCAGCGAAATTCAGTGTCATCCGTCCGTAGAATTGCATCTGAGACTGGTTTGAAAATACTGAGAAAGAGCCTACACACGTTTCCATTCAAAATTCAAACGCACCAGGCCATACCCGTACGAGCTGTGCAACAAAGGGTTGCCTTTGGTAATCAGATGCTCACAATGATCGATAGTGGAGGATTTGATGTTGGGTGCATCTGGTTTACATATGAAGCACACTTCCACGTGAATGGATACGTGAATAAGCAGAACTGGCGATTTTGGGGTTCCGAAAAGCCATATTGGTGTGAAGCGAAACCCCCGTATTCTCCTAAAGTTACTGTGTGGGCTGCAGCATGCAGCAGAGGCATTATTGGTCCTTTTTTCATTCGAGAAACGGTCACTGGTGCACGTTACGTTGCAATTTTGGAACAATTTGTCGCCACACAGCAAGCGTTAGAGGATCGATGAGGTACTGAATGGTTTATGCAAGATGGAGCCCGACCACATCGGACCGAACAAGTGTTTCGCTTTCTTGAGGAATACTTCGGGAATCGAGTCATTGCTTTGGAATATCCCAAATTTACTGGTGCAGGCATGGATTGGCCTTCATATTCGCCGGATTTGACTCCCTGTGACTTTCTTTTGTGGACCACAGTGAAAGACATGGTCTACCCGAAGCATCCCGCCACGCTGGACGAGCTTGAATCGGCGAGCTCTGTGGCATGTGAATCCATTTCGGTTGAGACACTACGAAATGTGATGGCGAATTTCATTCTTCGTTTGCGTCACCTCTGTAGTGCCAATGGTGAACATTTTGAAATGATTATGATGTGATTGTTTGCAAAGAGTGTTTTCATACGATTATTTCACTTATGCATGCTGATATGAGCTGTACAGCGTACAGCGCCATCTGTTAGCAGCTTTTGTAACTATTATTTCAAACTGCTGTATAAACTTCTTACAGCTTTCACAATAAACATACCGTTTACTGCATTCCTCTATCGATATTTGTTTTCGAGGTATTTAATTTTGAAATAAGGGAGCCCTTTTCTGGACACCCTGTATCTGTGACTCGCACACATACCGTCAATTGCGTCGCGTGACATCACACATAGCAGAAATGTTCGGACCGAGTCGATAAGAATTTCCCCCGCCAGCAGGAAACGAACCGATTACCGCAGGGCGAAGCTTCCCTGCGCTTCGACGTACTGCTGGCGCCGATCGCGGTGGCTCAAATCACGTACCGACCTGAGAAAGGGGAGCAGTGGGGCGAAACGCCGCCAGGCTGCCCGGCATACCAATGACTCCGCAGTAAACGTCGCCAGGGCAGCGTTTTCGCTTGCCTGAGTCTCGTGGGGGGGGGGGGGGGGGGGGGCACAAAAGCATTTCGAGATTTCAGCACGACTTCGGGCATCGATTAATCGCCTACCTGTGGTGGAAACGACCATCGAAGTATTTTTTTTTTTATTATTTTGACAAAAAACACAGGTTGCCTAGAGAAGTTCATTTCCTGGCCCTTGAGGTATTCGTTGTAATGGAAGAGTGCTGATAATTAGCTGCTATTTCGATAAAATGTTCATATGTTTGTAAATCTAAGGGACTTAATTCCTGTGGTTATCAGTCCCTAGGCTTACAAATTACTTACAGTAACTCAGCTAACGTATGTTAAGGACAACACATTCACCCATATCCGCGGGATGTCGGGCCGATGGTCTTCGGGTAAAGCGTTCGACTGGAAACCGAAGGGTTGCGAGTTCGAAACCCCGTCGGTCCTCGGATTTTTTAGGCGGCTTTTTAACCGATCATTCACCTCTCAACTATGTGAAGAATCACCAGAAACGACACGTGGTTCGTATTCCACGTTAAGCTGTAGGTCCCCTTTCCCCGGTTGGATAACTAGGGTGGACTAGGGACACGCAAGTCGCCGAAGTGGCGTCCAATTGAAAGACTTGCACCAGGCCAAAGAGCCACCCGAGGGATGACTAGAACCTTCGACGGCGAGCAACCGCGCGCTCCGCAGCAACGCGCCTTAGAGCTCTCGGGCACTCCACGTCGGTTTATTTCGATACTTTCCAAAAGAAATCAAGTAGTAATCATATTACCGCGATGGTAGTCACGAATTTTGTTTCAAATATTTCTTCACAAAGAATAAATCAGTTAAAGCTGCTACCAGTCAAATGCTCAATTCTAAAGTTAATTGCTAAAGTATAAAATCCAGTGGAGTTGAGAAGCAACTGGAACGACAAAAAACCAAGAAGGCACCACAGAATGGATTTACAGATGTTCACATAACCATGGTTTGCAAGAGTTGGGAGGACTCTTGAACAGAGAATTGTTGATTATAAAGATCACAAGTCACTATTTATTAAGAGATTGACACACACCTTCAGCAGTTAAGAACGGACAGAATTAAGTTTTCTTCCTTAATATTGTCATAATGTTCTGTTAAGTTGAATCTGATAAGGGCCTCAGCTTCTTGATCAGTGTTCCAGTATGCTACTACCGAATAGGAGTAGCCCGTTTGCTTTTCCAGCTGAACCTATGCTAAAATTGCACTTCATATCCAGACTCGTCTGATACAAACCTAAAATTTCTGTGGTTTTATTTGTTTGCGGTGATGACTCATTACCACGTAGTCAAAGGCTACTACATTTTCCCGTCCTGTGAAGCAAGTTAATGGCAGATTGTTAATATCAAATAAGTTCGTATTCAACAAACTGATCAAGTTTCAACATATTGCACATATTATAAAGCGAGGCATTGAATTAAAATTTGTGCCACGGCCAGTATTCGAACCAGGGTCTTCTGCTTACAATATAGTCTTCGTCTTCTTTTTACCTTCAGGTAGACCTGTTCCTTGCGGATGTGTGATATGTTTCGTTCTATTGTAAAGCAACAGTCATTTCTTCAACACTTATTCTTAAAATTCTACCATGCCAACTTGAAGCCCCACCAAGTCGTATGTTCACAGGTGAGTACTTTTTCACTGATATTCGCTGCGACCTTTCACGTAGTTTTATTAGCATGTTGATCGATGCATTCCTGATTCCGTTTTAATTTTTTAAGCCTGAAAATTGAAAAGACTGTAACAAGTTCAGAGGTATCTCTCTAATTACCGTTGCGGGCAGGCATTGTTGAAAGAAGAGTGCGAGTATTAGTTTAAAACAAGTTGGATGAAAATCATTGTGGGTTTAGGCCTAATATAGGTTGAAAGCGCCAGATATTTAGCTTACAGGAGATAATGTAGAAGTGCTAAGAGTGAACAGGGAATTGTATCTATGTTTATAGATCTAGTAAAGGCTTACGGCCATGCTCTTAGGAGGAAGCTATTGTCAGTTCTACAATATTATGGAGCAGTAAGTAACTATTTGCAGGTAATTAAAGATCAAGCAGCAGTTAGAGTTGACGGTATACTGAGTTCATGGTTCAGGATAGTTTCAGAGGTAAGACAAAACCGTAACCTGTCACCACTGTTGTTCATTCTATTTATGGATCATATGTTGAAAACAGTAGATTGGCAGGAACAGTTTAAAATAGGTGACAACATAATGAGCAGTCTCGCATATGCAGGCGACTTAGTTATGATGACAGCATCGATTGAAATGTTGCAATCTAAGATCTCAGAGCAGGTCAGAGGTGTAGGGGTTATGGTATGAAGATTAAAACGAAATTAATGTCTGTAGGAAGAGAGTTGAACAGATTTAGTGCCAAGTAAGAGGAACAAAGTAGAACAGGTGGACAATTTCAAATACATAGGATGTATTTTCTCACAGGATGGCAACATCGTGAAAGAACCTGAATCAAGGTGTAGTAAAGCTAATGCAGTGCCTGTTAGGCTACGATTTGCTCTCCGCAAGAAGGAAGTCAGTGCAACATTAGCAGTGCACGGCTCTATCTTTAGATCAGCTTTGTTGTATGGGAATGAACGCTGGATGGATACAATTACCTTATTAATAAGGTTGAGGTTACAGATATTAAAGTAGCAAGGATAATTGCATGTCCTAATAGATGGGAACAATGGCAGGAGGGTGTCCATAATCAGGAAATCAAAGAAAAACTGGAAATGACACCATAGATGAAGCAGTTAAAGCGAACAGGCTGAGATGGTGGATGATGTTACACGTAGAAGTAAGTTTACCAAAGAGACTCATGGGTTCGGCAGCAGAGGATAAGAAGAGTCGAGGTAGACCAAACATAAAGTACTTGGGTTCGGCCAAAAATGATTCTGTGGTAACAAGCTTAACATCAGATGAGGTATCAATGTTAGCACTGAATAAGGGTTAGGGGAGAAATTTTATTAGGGTGACTATGCTCCAGACCGCTGAAGGGCATAATCAGTCCGTAATGATGATGATGATGATTTATTTTAGAAAGCGGTCAACTCTCTGACCAACAGCTCTGACCTAAAGCCCCGGCATACAGTCAGCAACTGTGACATTGTAGGTAACGCGATCGTACGGTACAGGCAGGATATCGTCCTCATTACGTTCGACGCTGGGCTAGTGTTCTGCTACTGGAGAACCTGATACAGAGATGTTCAGAGCACTGGCGTCATCCACAGTTTCGTTTCGCTGCGGTAGCTCAGCGCTTTGGCTCAGGGAACTGCCTGACATATGCAGTAAAAAACTAAGCCTAATACTTATCCATCAACCTAGAACAAACACGATTCCATGTCTGCAAAAATCCGAACTACCCAATGAACAAAAAAGGAAAAAATAATGCAAATGGCTGTAGCGACTGAAATATCTCGACCTTTCAAAATAAATACAGATGTCACGCGGGGCTATGGTTTATCCCCACTCCTTTTCAGCTGTCTTATGGTTTGTAAGAATTTGGAACGAAAACCTGAAAGAATCTAAAATAGTACTTATCGGGCTGGGGAAAAATAACAAAGGTATTACAATAAATTGTCTAGCATTTGCAGATGACTTTGCCATACTCTGAGGAAACCTTACAGATGGAGCACTGCAAATCAATCTCCTTGAAAAGGCAGCCAAAATGACAGGTTTGAGAATCTCTGCCGGGAAAATAAAATGTTTGACAAATATAAAATGTGCACCGAAGTTTTTAATAACAGATATTGGTCAAATAGAAAAGGTAAATAAATTCAAATATTTGGGTGAGGTAGTTCAAGAAAATGGTTTAGAGGAAAGGATACAAAAGATGGAAAGAGCTTGCGGTATAACTGAGAACACTTACAATAAAAAGTGCTTATTAACAAAGCACTACATCACAGTAGTGAAACCTGAATGCCTGTATGTCAGTGAATGACTTGCAGTGAACTACAAACTACAACTACTAAATTAGAAATGTTTGAAACACGAATTATAAGGAAAATATGGCGTCCTGTTAGAATTGTAGAGTTCTGGAAATTAAGAAGTAACAATGAAATTTACCAGAACACAGAAAACATTTCAGAAACAATAAGAAAAATGAGACTTATTTCTGGGACACATATACGGAATGTATGAAAAATAGACGAACTAAACGAATCTTCAAATACCTTTGGGAAAACAAATCAACCACCACCTGGATTCAAGATGTCAAAGAAGACTTGGAAAAGAACAGCATATGTGAAGAAGAATCAAACTTCATACTTATGGCATACCGTTACATTTGTGCGAATGTATTCGTGATTTCCTATCAGGCAGGGCACAGTACGTTGTAACTGACGGAAAGTCATCGAGTAGAAGTCATCGAGAAGTGACATCTGGCAGTCCCCAGGGAAGTGTTACAGGGCCCCTACTGTTCCTTTTATAGACGATTTAGGAGACAATCTGAGTAGCTCTCTTAGGTTGTTCGCGGAAGATGCTGCCACTTATCGATTAGTTAAGTTTCCAGAAGATCAAAAGCAACTGCAAAATCATTTTAATAAGATATCTGCATGGTGCAAAAAAAGCAATTGACCCTTAATAATGAGAAGTGTGAAGTCACCCATAAGACCACTAAAAGAAGCCCGTTAAACGTCATTTAGAAGATAAATCAGTCAAAACTACAGATCGTAAATTCAACTAAATACCTAGGAGTAACAATTACAAACAATTTAAATTGGAAACAACACATTGAAAATATTATAGCGAAAGCGAACCAAAGACTACGTTTAGTTGGCAGAACACTTAGAAGCTGCAACAGTTCTACTAAATAACCTACCTACACTACACTTGTGCGTCCTATTTTGGAGTATTGCTGCACATTGTGGCATCAACCCAAGGTGGGACTGACGGACGATTTAGAGAAAGTTCAGAGAAGGGCTGCTCGTTTTGTACTATCGCCATGTACGGGAGAGTGTGTCACAGAAATGATGCACGAGTTCGGGTGGAAATGATTAAAAGAAAAGAATTATTTGTTGCGACGAGATACGAACGTATTTTGTTAACACCCACCTACATAGGAAGACATGATCATGAAAAGAAAATAAGAGAAATCAGATCGAAAACTGACAGATATGAGTTCCTTTTTTCGCGAGCTATTAGAGAATGGAACGGTAGAGAAACATCATAATAGCGGTTCGATGAACCCTATTCCATGCACTTCAGTGTGGTTTGCAGAGTATATATGTAGATGTAGATGGGAAGAAAGAATTTCAGTAAGAAAGTCTTACAAATGGATGGATTCCAAAGGAGAAAGGAAAGATAACAGACACTAAGTGGACTGAAGACAGGGAAACGGAGCACAGTGAAGCAATGAAAGAATACTGGAAGAAAAGGAAAGTACAACTAAGGACGAAGAACTGAAATTGTAACTTGGTCCTTAGAAAGCCGGAACGCAAAAAGAAGAAGAAATCGGCTGTCTAATCAGGTGAAGACTCCGGATCGAATCCTGGCCTTCGCAAATTAATTCCCTGCCTCACCTTATGATATGGTTATTAATTCGAAATTATTAAACTTCTGGGAGCAGGGCGACGCAAGGCACGTGCGAAACGTGCGGCCGCACGAGGCGTCGCTTTCCGAGGGGCGGCAAATCTGCCGCCCCCACTTTTTTCCTTTTTGTAGGACTAACTCAACATTCATGCCCAAGTGGGGAATCGAAACCAAACCTCGGAGGGAGCGGGGGAGCGGATTCGGGAACTGTGGCATGGCGCCTCGACTACCTGCCGGCCGCCCATGTTGAACAAGGCGAGGGAGGAGGACTAATTTCTTCCTCGCCACTGTGGCAGCGCCGTCGTGTTTACGCCGGAGGAACAGACAGGGGAAGCAGGCTACCGTACACGCCAGTGTTCTTAAGAGTGGAGCGCCTTATGGGAAAAATGGTTGAACATTTACTACAGTCAAACCTGTCGGACACCTACGGTGGCTAGCAGTATTCCGAATGGGTAAATACGCTGCGAGTAATTACAAGGGATAAAGACATTGGAAGGCTGGCATAAGTTGGGTTTCGGCGTATTTTTGAGAAAATTTTTGCTATTCTTTTCTGCGTGACAGTCGGACGCTTTGGTTTTTGAGCCATGAAACACTTGTTCCTCCTGCATGAACAATTAAACTCTAACCGGCAATTTTGTTTGACAATACTACTCGCACATCTATTTACTGTATAAATGTGAATATATGTTTCATCCAAGTAAACTACTGGTCGCTTTGATTCTAATCAAAGTATGGTCTTTTAGCAACAATGCCCTCTCGTCCGCACAAAACAAAACGTTCATGCTGTGCGGGATTATCCGAGCGGTCTAAGGCGCTGCAGTCATGGACTGTGTGGCTTGTCCCGGCTGAGGTTCGAGTCCTCCCTCGGCCGTGTGTGTGTGTGTGTGTGTGTGTGTGTTTGTCCTTAGGATAATTTAGGGTAAGTAGTGTGTAAACTTAGGACTGATGACCTTATCAGTTAAGTCCCACAAGAAAAAGATTTCACACACATTTGAACATTTTTGTAAATTAGATAGATTTCTTCGATCAGGTTTGACTCCATTTTTGAGCTGACGCCCAGCGACTGTTTTGTACAAATCTGTAGAGAATGTCACCAATCAATCGCAATTTTTGTTTTTATTTTCCAGATCTACATAGATTTCAGGCACAGTGTGGCTATTCTCAATGCTTTGAGTTATGTTTACATTTATACCGTCGTGCTGAACCTAACTGTAAACATGACGGTTTAGATGTAAGCACACATTGAAAGCTTTGAGACTGACCACTCAGTGACCGAAACCTAGGTAGTTATGAAAAGTAAAAACAAAAATAACAACAAACTGCGCCGCGGCGGTGTAGCCAAGCGCAATGAGACGCTATGCTGCGATGCGCGAGGCCGCTCCCCGTCAGGGGTTCTTATCCCCCCTCAGGCACAGATGTTTGTTCAAATGTTTGTAAATCTATCGGACCAAACTGCGTAGTCATCAGTCCGTAGCTTACAAATTACTTGAACTAAGGTAAACTAACCTAAGGACAACACACAAGACACCCCCATGGAGGTTTGTGTCGTCTTTAGTATAAGGTAGCTCATAAGTAATTTGTAAGTTCAGAGACTGGTGACCCCGCAGTTAAGTACCTTAAGCTTAACAAACATTTGAACATTTGAAAAAAAATTGCGACTGATTGCTAACATTTGTTTAAATAAAATTCCACAATTTTTTTGTAAAATAAATAATAAAAAAATAATAAAAGTAAGGGGCGACAATTTAGCATCTCGCACGCGGCGACATTTGGGCTTGCCCCGGCCCTGTCTGGGAGTCAACATTGAGCGTGATGTCGAGCTACATTTGAAGGCAGAGGAAGTAAGAAACTGTGACCGTCCCTCTAAAGAGTCGCAGGTGAGGGCAGAAACGCACAGCCGTGCAGGGGCTGCAGCACAGAGGGCAGAGCGGCGACTCACCTGCTGATGCCATGGTGACGGTGTCGCTGCGGTGTTTGAGCGCACCCCGCCTGCCCGCTCGTTATATACTGCCGAGGGCCGGCCGGCTAACGGTGGCGTTAACGACCGCCTGCATATAGCTGAGCAGCCCCGCCACCCCTCAACACCACCACGTACCGCGCCTCTAATTATTGCTTGCGGTATCGTTGCCAGAACCTAACAGAGAAGCAATAGCGGGTCTAAACAGTAGTTCCCAACCTGATGCTAAGAATCACTCACGAAATAGACTTAAATTTTCTTTGGAGTAAAGACAAAGATAGGCAGATGATTAACCTTAACTAACGGCTGATCAAAAAGTCAGTATAAATTTGAAAACTTAATAAATCATGGAATAATGTAGTTAGAGAGGTAAAAATTGACACACATGCTTGGGGGGCTGGGGCTTTATTAGAACAAAAAAACAAAAAACAAAAAAACTGTTGCGCGCTTCGTTTGATGATGATCGTGTGCTCAACCACCACTTTCGTCATGCTTGGCCTCCCAGGTCCCCAGACCTCAATCTGTGCGATTATTGGCTTTAGGGTTACCTGAAGTCGCTACTGTTGAGGAATGATGGTGAACATATTGAGCATTTCCTGTAAAGAACTTTGACTTAATTTGTAATGCTAATTATTGCTTTTCTTATCAGATGAAGAGCCATTTGTCGAATTTTTTTTCTAGTAATTCCAAGCATGTGCGTCAATTTTTACCTCTCTATCTACATTATTGTGTGATTTATTAAGTTTTCAAATTTACACTGACTTTTTGATCACCCGGTACTATCGACCGTCTCTCAGACCGCTACTAATTTCTGTGTCAAAATATTTCTCACGCCCCTCCAAAGAGAAATTGACTCTTACGTCTACCTTCCTATTAGCTGACAAGCTACACTTACCAACATTCTTGCATTGTTACTGCTCTTTGTTTCGTATTTATTATCCCCGAGAGGTCTCACAGATCTACCATAGTGTTAGCGTCTCTTGCTTTTACTAAACGTTGCTGTTTCTTTCTGGCGGCGAAAGCTGAACCTTCTAAGCGACGTGTTTTACACGAAACAGATGTGGATGTCCGATAACGCTTTCGTGAATCCTCAGACAATGAATTCGATGACAACGATATGGCCCCTGATTTTGAGATATTTAGTGATCACAATACTAATTCAGAGCGTGGAATGTATCCAGGTTGAAATAGACTAAAGTATGATTCTGCGGTCATAGAGGACATAAGTACTTTTTACTTGATACTGCAGAAGAAAAATTTGACGAACTTTATACAACAGCCGGCCGCGGTGGCCGAGAGGACTGAGGCGCTCCAGTCACGGTCTGCACGGCTACTACGGTCGGGGGTTCGAATCCCCCCTCGGGCATGGATATTTGACCGTCCTTAGTTGTAAGTAGTTCATAAGTAGTTTGTAAGTTTAGGGACTGGTGACCCCGTAGTTAAGTCCCATACTCTCTACAAACATTTTTTTTCTATACAACAAATTTTCAAATGTTTGTAAATCCATCGGACCCACGCCCGAGGGGGGGGGGGGGGACTCGAACTCGGTCGCGCGCACCGCAGCATGGCGCCCCAATGCGCACGGCTAATCTGTCGCAGCTAAGTTCATCCCTTCACTGTTTTACAGAAGTAGTAGTCGCTTTACATTGAAGAAATAAATCTTAAACTCAAAGATGACTTTTGCGTACAATTTATCGGAACTGAAATGGGATTTTTCCATGTAATTATGTTTCGAATCTGTGCTATAGTCTCCATCATGACAGTCTGTCGTTGAGTAGAAACGTAACTATTTGATATTATTTTCTTAACGAATAAAATAAAAATATACAGCACATTTCGTAGTGTTTTATTTGTCGCCATTTTATAATTACTTTCTCGTTAAAAGAATGTCAAGTTTCAATATAAACTGCTTGCAAGAAGTGTAATGAACAACAGGAAGTCATGAAACTATACATTCCGCACACCACTGGTTTGATATATCTATATCTATAAATGTGAATGTCTGTTCGGTGTACGTTTATCACGCCTGAACCACAAGACATAAAGAGCTAAAAATTTGTACAGTTACTAATGTCTACCCGGGGAAGGCTTTAGGCACGGTTTTATGGCGATCGGATTGCTATTTATCTATATATATTAATGTGAATGTCTGTTCAGTGTACGCTTATCACGTCCGAATGACAAGACTCAGAGACTTAAATATTTGTACAGTTACTAATTTATACCTGAGGAAGGTTTTAGGCACGGTTTTATAGCGATCTGAAGATATTTAGTAATTTGAAGAATATAACGCGAAATTCGAAACAATAATTACTCTTTGAAAATTATATTTACTCTTTGAAAATGGTTTTATTGGTAGCATAGTTGCCTGAGGATTGATAATGATGAAAGGGTGGAGTATATTGGGATGGAAAGTTATCGGTGTATATAAAATTATACGTGTGTGTGTGTTAGTATTTCGCTCTGCAGCGAAAACTACAGAACGCAAACGAATGGTCTGTGTGTAATTGCTGTCCGAAGTCTCCCGTTGTACATCATAGCAGTTCCACGCCGATATCTATAAGGGGGTGGAAGATATGGTGGTTGAAAGTCGTCAAATTATAAAAAAAAAGTCGGACTGAAGGCCAGCGATGACGTTTACGACTCTATAGCAAGGAGGTTACATACAGCGAAACGTGATGCCACAGACCATATCTTTGGTCTACGTGTGCTACAATGTCTTCAGCTCTTGCTCTGTAAGGATATGTTTATGAATAAGGAAATATAAGAATAAACAAATAAAGCAGTAAAAAAGAAATTTCTTTTAATACAACTCTTTAAAAAATCGATTTGACGTTTCGCGCATTACATCAAGTGATCGGTCTGTGATATTATTACAATTATTGTTGAATTTCGTGTTTGTATTCTTGGAAACGAGTGCATCTTTGCGTATGATTTGATCTATACACTACTGAAAGATAGCTAATCAACGAACACGCGAGCAGAGCCGCGGGTTTAAGCTAGTAAGAAATAAAAATTCGATCTGAGAGACACTTGCATAGTAACTGTGTTCCTATCATTGATCTCTATACACTCTGGATGTTGAACTTCCGCTGTCTTAGCGTGCCAGCCATAGATATTCATATTTAGTTTCTTGCCAAATTCAAACATGGCTGCTAAGTAGCATTTCAAGAAAAAGAGAAGAAAATATGTTTCGACTCCGCTCCGATATCAGCCTACAATATCGAATTTTGAATTAACTTCCAAATCAAGTGGTAAGCAAGCAATTCTTTGTCACGTAATAACTAATGGAAACTCGTTTGCTAAATTTAAACATGGCGGACAATGCGAAATCGTGTGCAAAACATATGAATGTGCAGGCACGCTGCCATTCTATGCTCAGGCACCAAAGTTATTCATCCAGTTAGTGTAGAGATCGATGGTTCCTATCAATATCCATAATAGTTCAGGGATAATCAGAACGCTATTTTTGATGTAGGACAAACTGAGAGAATCTCTAACATTTAATGAAAGCAAATAGGTCACAGTCCTTAAAGGCATACAAACAAAAAAGCACGTCCTAAGCCTAATATGAAGAACTGAAAACCACATTATGCAAAAAGTAACAATTACTGTATCCTCGATGAAATGGAAATATATGCACTTATGTGCATATAGCCGCTAAATTTTCTTAACGAACAAACCCAAGTACAAAAAGTACATCGAAAATTTTATTCATATTTCAAAACAAGAAAACCAAAGGTAATTACAAATTAGTAATCAATATCCATAGTGACAACACAATATAATAGCATAGATAAGACAACAAGGAACATAACATAATTCCTAGACCTATACATAATCATTACTTAAAAGTGAAGTACAAGGTACGAAAATAAAATCTCAGTAATGAATAAAACATATTGAAGCTAAAATACAACACAACCTACGAAAAATTACCAAAGCAACTTATCTCTAGACATGACTCACCATGAGTGGTAACTTTTTAAACGAGCAATATTACTGATTTACTGTCGTCCAGGCTCTCAAACAGGAAAATACTGAAAGTTTAAAAAAAGATGGCTAAGATTATAATGATCAGCGATTTCCGCGATAGATAAAGGCTTCCTCTGAACTTTACCATACATTTTAGTTCCCAGTGATATGTATTCCAGTCATCCATGAATATTTTCTAAGGTGTTCTACCCTCATTTCGTTATGAATTTCCCCATGCTCTCTATGTCTTTTTGAATGACGCAATGAGTTCCTTCGTCTATGTCATATGTCACGTTTATTACTTCTATTCTGACCCAATATATTATTTCCCTCTCTGTCCTACTTATCCCCCAGATGCATCTCTGAATTTCTCACTGAAAGACCTCCACTTCCTTTACTTTGGGGCCCGCAGTGTGGAATATGTCGTTGAGTGACATAAATGACGTTTATACCTGTCACACTGCTGTTATAATGCTTTATTTATTTACTATGAGCTCATTTCGGCTTTATATTGCCATCATCAGGTTTTCTGTAATATAAACGAGATAATTTATAACGACAGTTACATAAGCTGGCATATATAATTTTTTTATGGGTAATACATTTAATTTACTTACATGTAATGTCGTTCTTATTTCTGTCCTTTTTGTTTAAGATGATATTGATTTTATTGAAATTATGACTGGCTGATATGCCTGTAATAGATTTTTTTATTTTCTGCCTGATTAAAAAGGAAAGGTATTTTCAAAGTGTTTTAACGACATTATATGTTTACATATGGGGCAGACTGGCAGAAATTTTGAAATTAGATATAAATAACACACCAGAAACATCGAAAACAATCCTTCTATTCTTTATGATCACCTACAAACCGAAAAACACGAAATAGGGGCCAAAAATGAAACTTTAAAAATTCTTCACATCACGGAAAAGGGACCAATCATGAATATCCTTGAAGAAATCGAATTATATTTACATGCCTACATAAATCCCATAAATTTACTCAATGAGCAGACAGAGCTAAAACACAAAAAATACATTGAAAATTTTATTCATATTTTCAGCCACGAAAATGGATAGCCAAAAACATGTCACAGATATTCACTCCATAGTAACAACATAAACACCAACCACCAAAGTTATAATATCAAGGAAAATAAATTACCTGATAACTACAGCGATCTGAGTAACTACATCACAGGACAGTTTATTTACAATTATCTTGTAACATACAGGTTTCAAATGAATAATTTCATTTATATTAAAAATTAAAATTAAATGGTTAGGTAACATCAGAAGACTTGCCCTTTGGCAGAGAGACATCGCTTTTCTACTCAGGAACGTTAATGTTCCTTCAAGTCCAGGAAAATCGGTGAGGGAGGAACACAGGAAACGTATAGAATGTGATAACTACACTATTTAACGTACCAAATCATTCATCAATGCTGTAGCTGAAGGAAAAGTCACAGACGTGGCAGTAAAATGACTAAACCAATGAAACTGTTTTCCAATAAAGAAGAAGACAATTCCAAACGGCAAGATCATCAAAACTTTGTCTTCTTAATCTAAAGTAATCACACACAAAAGAATATGCGCATATAAGAAAGACGAGTGAGGTGTAAAAATGTGCGAATCATTAGACTCCACACCGGAGCAATACAAGAAAAAACTGTCTTTCATAGTAAGAACAGATTATAATAGAAATTTGTGATTCTCTTATGTTTATAATCTACATAATTCAGCAGAATAATTACGTATTCCTAAGTATTTGTTCATGACGAAATTTTGTTTTACACTGCTGTATCAGTTAAATTCGGTTGTTTTTACATTTATTTGCCAATTATATATGTGTCTTGATATTTCCGAATGCTTGTAACGCAAAATGTATACTATCTATTTCGTTAATTACGTACAAAAGAATTATAAACAAACATCACTACTTCGGCGCCTTGCCCACCGCTAGGAATGCTAGTGTCTCTGTAACTGTCAGTTGGTAACAACTTTCACAGCAATGAGGATCGCGACTGTATATTTTAGACTGTGGTTTAATGTTGACTGCTGCAGAAGTAGGTGCAGTCATCCTTTAAATATTGTAAGCTCCACCCTCTAATTTAAATGTTGGCCAATTGGGTATAAATTCTAACGGACGTTATACAACAAAGGATTTCAAAATGCAACAAACCAAATCATTACATGTGGTTCATCAGGTCGACAACTGTAAAAGCATTTAAAAGTACATTATATGTGGTCATATTAATGACATATGTGGCATATGGAAACATAGAAAACCATGTTATGCTTTTGTTACGATTTGAAAAACAGAAATCGGAGATACTATTTTACCATTGTCAGATTATAAATTCAAATATTATTATATAAGGAACAGATTATTGGGGCGATCTAGAATTGTTTAATAAGAGGTTTTCAGCCAAGATCGCTTTCTTCTTTTAATTACATGACCGGTTTCGGCATGCTAGACGCCATCTTCAGACCTGTCGTAATTTTCTACATCACTCCTTTTTCAACAATTTTTAACATGGCAAATTGGTATACATCCACATTGATGTGTCATCCAAATAAAATTTATATGTCAATAATAAAACGACTGAATCCATCTTTCTCAAGGTCTAAGTCAGAGGCACTTCAGAATCAATTTCAGTACTGACTGAAGTGAAGCACAATATTAACTATTAGGCGCCTTATAGTCAATATACTGTTACATATGAATGCAAGGGTGGGGGGGGAGGGAAGTAGGGGCGGGATGAGAAAGAGAATGAGGGAACTTAGAAGTAATGATAATGGTAGAATCAAATAGCTTATAAAGATAATCGCGGAAACTCCATGGCGTTTACATGTGGTTGTCAGGCGATTCGAGTTGTATACTATACATGCCTTGACGTCTGTGATTCCGTATTTCATTTCGCTGCGTACCAAAATTTCTTTGAAACGTTCACATATGTTACAACTTTTAAGATATTACGTTAGATGATGATTTATTTAAAGTTCAGGGTTGAAAAATAAAGCGTTTCTGACTGTGATGGTCTGTGCAACACGTCAGCGCTTCTTGATATGAGGCGAAACTCTAAGAAAAAATTTTCCGAAGGAAACTGTTTTCGATCTATGAAACCAAGTCAAACCAAAGATAACTGTCATTTCAGTCCACTGAAACTGTTTTATGTTTCATAAAACGGAACCCCTCTAGAGAAATATGATCGAAGTCTATTGCAGTTGGGTAGACGGACAAATAATGTCCTTCATAATCTGTACAGTGTATTTGGATAGGATTCAAACTGAAAATAACACAAAAGATGACTAGTTTTAGGCCTACACGTGTATGCAGTTTCTATGATTATTTAGGAAGCCAAATGGAAGGCACGGCATCAAGACAAATACTGAAAATGAGAATAAAAATCTAAGATATTAATTAAAAAAAATATGATTAGGGTTTTGCTTAATGTAAGTTATGCTTGTATACAAAAATCTTGCAGTTAAGGTATTGTGATGGTGTCTTTAAAGTTTCGTCTAAGCTACTCTTTCAAATAAAGGCATTCATATAAAACTTGCCATTATACATTTGTTGAAGTATTAAATTACCCACCCTTTAAAAAGAAACTACCCGCAAGAAACAAATTACAACAAATTCTTATTTCTGAAATGTTTGTGCATAAAGTGCTCTGGGATAATAGGCTTTTATTCAAATGCTCTGGACTTTCGTTTTTTAAATATTTTCTCCAAGTCAGCTCTTCTCTAACGAATAACCCGCTGGCTGCATCTGTAAACAAATTATAAAGCTAAGGTAAATCTAAGTGTAAAAGACACAGTTTATTAAAAGAAAATGATATGTGTCGTTCTAATGATAGCCTGCTTAAGTTAAATCTCAGATACTATTCTAAGAAAAGAATTTGACAGAGCACTGAAAGACCTAAGTTGAAACAACGCCCCTGGAGTGGACCAATTCCCTCAGAACTACTGAAGTCTCTGGGAGAGCCAGCCATGACAAAACTATTTCACCTGGTACGTAAGATGTATGAGACAGGCGAAATACCCTCAGACTTTAAGAAAAATGTACTAATCCCCATTCCAAAGAAAGCAGGTGTGAAACTTACAGAACCATGTCATGGATGCAAAATTTTAACTTTAATTATTTACAGAAGGATGGAAAAGTTGGTAGAAGCCAATCTTGGGGAAGACAGTTTGGATTTAGGAGAAATGTAGGAACACGGGAGGCAATCCTTACTTTACGGCTTGTTTTAGAAGATAGATTAAGGAAAGGCAAACCTACAGTTCTAGCTTTTGTAGATTTGGAGAAAGCTTTTGACAATGTTGATTGGAGTACACTCTTTCAAATTCTGAAATCAGCAGGAGTAAAATATAGGGAACGGATAGCTATTTACAACTTGTACAAAAACCAGACAGCAGTTATCAGAGTTGAAGGACATGAACGGGATGCAGAGGTTGGGGATGGTGTAAGATAGGGTTGTAGCCTTTCTCCAATGTTATTTTTACATTGAGCAAGCTATAAAGGAAAGCAAGGACAAATTTGGAGGAGGAATAAAAACTTTGCGTTTTGGCGACAACATTGTAATTCTGTCAGAGACAGCAAAGGACCTGGAGGAGCAATTTAACGGAATGGACAGTGTGTTGCAAAGAGCATATAAGATGAACATTAACAAGATCGAAACAAGGGTAATGAAATGCAGTCTTATCAACTCAAGCGTTGCTGAAGGAATTAAATTAGGTAACGAATCAATAAAGGTGGTAAACGAGTTTTGTTACTTGGGCAGTAAAATAACAAATGATGGTCGCAGTACAGAGGATATAAAATGCAGAAAAGCGTTTTTGAAAAAGAGAAATTTTTTAACATTGAAAATTATTTTAAGCATAAGGAAGTCCTTTATGAAGGCATTTGTGTGGAATGTTACCTTGTATGGGAGTGAAACATGGACACAGTGCAGTCAGGAAGAGAACAGAGGCTTTTGAAATGTGGTGTTACGCAAGAATGCTGAAGATTAGGTGGGTAGATCGCGTAACTAATAAGGAGGTACTGAACAGAGTTAGGGAGAAATGAAGTTTCTGCCATACCTTGACTAAAAGAAGGGATCGATTGGTAGGACACATTCTTAGACATCAAGGTATTGTGATTTTAGCGTTGGAGGGAAGTGTGCAGGTTACAAATCGCAGAGGGAGACCAAGAGATGAATATAGTAAGCAAATTCAAATGAATGTAGGTTGCCGTTCTTATGAGGAGATGAAGAGGCTTGCTCAGGATAGAGTAGAGTGTCCGGACTAAAGACAATAACAACAACAACAAACAACTCATATTTTTTCCGGAAGAAAAATTTCGTAGTGCTTTTCCATGCATTTTCTAGTTCTGTAAAGTAAGCCGACTAATCAAGTAAGTCTTCCGAGTACCGCAATGTAAATCTGCTACTCTCTCACAGTTTTTAGTTCACAACTCACACAGCTAGGGGGTGATCGGTAGCGTTGTCGCTCACTTTAGGGAAGAGTGTTCGCTATTACCTTTATATGCTATTTGGTAGAATGAACAGAGGAGGAAAATTGTTTAATAGAAAGAAAAGTTAGAAACAACTAAAATAAATGTGACTAGTTAGTATAATTTAAAGAAGTTTAGCTGGAACGCGAGCTGCTGGAGCAGTTTATTAACAGCCCTGCGGCAGAGTGCTTCCGTTTGTGGGGTGGCGGCTGTGTCGGCCGTCAGCCTCAAAGGCCCCGCCGGCGGCAGGGTCGCCCCACATTCCTGGCCCATGCGTGCCGCTGCCGGCTGACGCACACCAGCCACGTACCCGCTCCTCTCTGTGCTCAACAGCGGGAGACGCCTCTGTGGCGTTGGCAACCCTGACAGCCCGCCGCTGACTGAAGGGGCCCTGCCGAAATATTACCTTACTACACCGTCTGTGTGAACATCGCCTCGCTGGTATAGTTCCAGCCTCCCCATTTTAGAAAACACCCGAACACCAGAAGTACGCACAGTCGACACTGGAGCGCTGGAATCGTGCAGTAGACTGATCGACTGGCACTACACGCACTTATCAAAAATTGTTTGTCAATCTAGGGGACTTAACTCATTTGATTATTAGTCCCTCGGCTTACAAACTACTTACACTAAGGGCCGGTTTGTCAATGTCTCGTTAAGTTCTAGTTAAGATTTTAACTTGTCGTTCGCGGAGAATTGCGTTTGTCAATGTTTTGTTATGAGTTAACCTGACGTTAAATGACCTCAAACTGGCCGTTAAGTTAACGAGTAGAATTCTGCTCGTTACACGGCTATCGACCGGTTAACTGAGAATGTGTATGAAAATGGCAGGATTACAAAACGCTAATATACCGCAATATATTACGTGATAAAGACCGATTTATGGAACAAAATAACAGAAGCACTACATGTATGAAAAACTAGTGTGGAAAGCGCTTTATTCGTAAATTGTATCGCCGTGTTTCTCGCCCTATCCATGTCAGTAGCGGTTAGATGAATTTGATACATTGCAGATACGCAACATAATCTTAAAAATATTGTTGCGAAATCCAAATACAAACTTACTGGTAACGACTAGTTAAGTGAGAATCGTTATGATGAAAATGGGTGGAATAAGATTTCGTTGACAATTACTACGATGTCAATATTTTGGATGATCTAGAGGACATTACCCCTATAAGGCGTCCTAGACGTATTTATGTTCGTCCAAATCATTTTGAATGCTAGGAGATGCAGAATTTGTTACGCAATTTCGTCTTCGAAAAGCCACTTTGGAAATGCTGCATGAAAATCTACACGACCACCTGAAGAGACCAACGTATAGTTATGAATTTTGTAAGTTATCTCTTGTAATAAAAAACAGAATACATTATCTATGTGTGCAAACTTATTAATTCAGTATTTACTTATGCTTGTTGCACCTAGTGTAAGGCCTAAAATGTGATTTCTTCCTCCAATCTACAGGAACAGTGCACTTTCGCCTACGTGCAATTTATTGCTTGCACTATGGTAAAATTTTACGACGCTTCTCGCCGGGCTCCAGTGCTATGTTGGCAACATGAACAATGAAGTTTAGAATTGCGTTAATATTTTTCACGAGCTACAGAGTAAATGTTATTGTTGCTCGTTTCACTCGCAGCAAATTTAATACTGTACCTGCTCTATGGTCGACAGGTTCTTGTGCGTGCCCTTGTCCGATCAGAAAAAAAATAATTTTCGTTTTAATTGCAGTTGTTACGAAAAAATATTTATTGGTCATCTGAGTCGCCATCATTACCATTGGTGCCAACATAACCACTGCAGCCCGGGGAGAAGCGTCGTACAATTTAACCTGCACTGACGTACTATGCACTTTCTAAGTAGAAAAATAGTTAGCGAGAAACTTTTTTCATTTTATTAATTTGGTGTGGCTGTCAGCGAGAAGAGGTTTAATAAATATTTTGAAATTATGTTTAAAGTTTGTTGCAAGTCGCTAAGTACTGTCATTCTCATATAGTGTATTTATAAAGTTTCGTCGCATTATGTGGCAGTTTTTTGCAGCTCTTAATGTTTATGACATTATATCTCCTGAACCAGAAGTCGTATGTGCTTCTTACTCCTACAGCAATTGTTATCTCACGAAAGGAATGTATGTACCAAATTTGGTTGAAATCGGTCCAGTGCTTTAGGAGAAAATGAGCAGCATTGTCGCAAAATGCAGCAGTTTTTCGCGCATCTCAATGTTTATGTCGTCATATCTCCTGAAAAATAAGTTGTACGTGGTTCTTACACTTACGGCGACCGACCTCATGGATTGAAGCTTACGTGTACAAAATTTCATAAAGATTGGAACAAAACTGTAGATTTGTATGCGACACGTACACACGAACATACGGATACATGTAACGGGAAATTTTAATTTTTTTTTTTACAACTCTCTACATGATATCCCAAGGTTGCTACAACTTATTTGCGACAGATAAATACTTTATTCTTCATTGCTTATTAGGAAAAGGCGATTTATTTGTCATTTGTATTATTATAAATTAATATTGTTTTTTGTGTAAAATGTTGTAGAACTGAATTGTAACTGCCGTTCAGCTGATCGACCCTTGCATTCTAAGACGGGCTCGCGAGTATGCTGCCGTCGGCGCCCATTATCCTGCGCTATTGCATTAAGAGATGGCAACTAAAAACTCGCGGCCGCAAGCAAAGAATGATGTTAGGAGGAGAAAGATGTTATTCCTTGCTCACAATTACGTTTCATTATTGTCGATTTTCATTCCGTCTGATGGTAGCCTCATTCAGTGTATATGAAATATTAACTTACCGGTCAAAAGTAAAAATTGCTGCCGCAAGGGTATGATTACCGGTACAATCATAAAGATCGGCGCATGAAATATAGGCCGTCGATCTGGGTAAAGTTAATTCCTGGATGTTTAAGGAAAAATGTTACTTATGGATCTTATTGAAGGGTTCATTGACTTCTGTCGGAAGTGATTAGAAGTTTCAATCAGATTGAATATTCTCAGGGATTCATTTAGTTTAGACAGCAAAAGGGCTCCATAACGGTGGTGCAATAAAGCGATATAATTTTTTTTCTTATTATTAAAAGAAAATATAGATGTGGTATAAGCCGCTCATTTTGTTTAAAAGGTAGTAAATTTTATCAAGTAACTGCTGAGATACCAAATTAGTTCCTGACCAGTGGGAAAAGGAAATGTAATTATGAGCAGTCCTGATGGGAGCTGTTTTATTTGTGATAATTTAGTTGGCCGAATCGTTTAATGATCCTGAGGGAGTCATATAAACAGCAACGAAATGTTCGTGTGCTAAAAGTTAGGATCGGTAACTATTTATCACAACTATTTTATTTTCCTACGGTAGGAGGTAATTATAAAAAAGCAGTTATTGATAAAAAGATTGGGAGGTCATTAAAAACTGGTTGCGCCATTGGATACTTACTGGAGTGTGACTATACAGTAATTAAAGTCAATTTGAATTACGTGACGTTAACAAGGAATACATCGAGTATCCGACGTCTTAGTTTTCGACTGACAAAAAGGGGGAATACTATTTGTAGTGAATTACGTTCGATAAGTCACCCACGCCTGAAGAGGCAGAGCTTTGAATCATTTATCACAATTTATGGTTAAGAATCAAAGTGGAGGTGGTTCCGTAGGGTTTATTTTACTTCATTAAGAATAATAATTCAAAAGATAGCTTGTGGGTGCTACGACTAGGTCCTTAAGTCACTCGAAAACTTAAATGCACCAATATCCTAGAAGAGAATATTTTACTACGGTGTAATCTCATGGAATTTTTTTAATTTTTTTTTTTTTTTTTTTTTTTTTTTTTTTTTTTTTTTTTCCAATAAATGGTCAAGCAATACTTGACGAAAGAAATATTCACCACTGTACTTAATTCAGTTTTTTAATAAAAAATATTTTTCATTTTGTGACGAAATCGATAGTTTGCCAGTACAAGAACGGGTGGAACAATATTATTTATTATTTTAAAAAGTTGGTACCAGGATAAAGGTGATACACGAAAAATCTCAACAGCATCTCAGGGTAGTTTACAAACATTATTTTTGTTTGTGTGTATAAAAATAACAGCTGAGACTGGAGAAACTGCGTTGAAGAACATACGATTGGAAACATGAAACAAAATGTTTGTATAGCTTATGGGACTTAACTACGGGATCATCAGTCCCTAAACTTACAAACTACTTATGAACTAGCTAACACTAAGGACGGCACAAATATCCATGCCCGAGGGGGGATTCGAACCCCCGACCGTAGTGGCCGTGCAGACCGTAACTGAAGCGCCGCAGTCCCTTCGGCCACTGCGGCCGGCAATGAAACACAGTAAATATATGGATAAGTAATACTAAAATATTAGCCATTTTAGTTATTTTAAAAGTATAAACGTGAAACTATTATGAAGTCATTTAATATTGTGAACCATTCTTTGCCTTAACTGTGTACTGATCCTTACCTAATGACTGCAAACGATAAAAGGCGAACCTACAGAAATCTTCTGTGATATATATTAGTTCAGATGTGACATTTTCTGTAGAGGTCATTAGGAAAAATTTTCTTGTTAGCATCTCGTTGCTATGTATAGGCGACCAGGGCTCAAATTATTTATTAATACAACATTGTGATCTGTGATCAGAATTATTTTATTAAGATCTTTCACATATTAAGACTTATGCGGAGGAAAATAAAATCACGTTGACAAGCGAGATTCTGATATTTTATATTTCCATTTATGTATTACATGGCAACAGGGGGTGCACAACACACTCTGCTTTATATATTAGAAGACTAGCTGAAAATCCGGCGTTGCCCGGTATTTATTTATTTATTCCTGTCATTTTTCAGGTATAAATTCATATTTATAAGGGCTGTATGTCTGTAAAATCTCTTGGGAATACAATTAGTGCTAAAGAAGTAATAGATTAAAACTTGGTGCGGGACGGGGCGGTTTAAATGAACATTACTGTTTATGTGATCATATCTCACGAACTACGTGTCCTACTGCTATACAGTTTAGAAGGTACACTCAGCTATATGCATGTATACCGCCTGTAAAATTTCCTGCGGCTACAATTTTTAGTGTAGAAATTATAAATTGTAACGTCATACCGAATGTCGTAGTTTTTAGTCCTTGAACAGCGGAAAGTTACTATATATGTGCTCATATCTCATGAACTACGTGTCGTACTGTGATACAATTTAGAACTTACATTCAACTGTATGTGTGTATACTGTCTGTACAATTTCCTGCGGCTACAATTTGTGTTGTACAAATTATAAATTGTAACGTCATACCGAATGCCGTAGTTTTACCACATAAACAGCAGAAAAGTAGTAAGCGAGAAACTTTTTTCCTTTCATCATTTTACTATGGTTGTCAGCGAGAAAAAGTTTAATAAAGGTTTGAAATTATGTTTAAAGTTTGTTTCAAGTCGCTAAGTACTGTCATTCTCATACAGTGTATTTCGAAAGTCTCGCCGCATTATATGGCATTTTTTGCGATTTGTATTGGTTATGACGTAATATCTTTTGAGCCATGTGCCGTATGTGATTCTTAACTGCGCAGCAATTGTTACCTCACGGTAAGGACTGTGTGTACCAAATTTGGTTGAAATCGGTCCAATGGTGACGTCATATCTCGTAAACTATATACAGGTATCGTATGTGATTCTTACACTTGCGGCGACCGTTCTCATGGATTGAAGCTTACTTGTATAAAATTTGAGAAATATTGGATCAAAACTGTAGATTTGTATGCAACACGTACAAACATACGGACATTCTGCTTTATACATAAGATGAACGACTGCAACATGAGGTGGGAATTACACAGCTCACGCTAAACTGAATCCTTCAGTAGTTCACAAACAAATTGAACCAGGAGCAGGACTACAGCCTTGTGTTTATGAGACAGTCACGTGACGTAAACTTTCGGCAGCTAAACGTCAGACCAGCCAAGTGTGTGCTGTCGCGTGATAGACCACACCTTCCTCTAGGACCTTACAGGCCGCGCACTTTTTCGTGGCCCCTCTCCGATCGGTGGTAGTCGGCTGAGTTCGTGCGTCTACGGAATGTTTATGTTCTCTACCAACCTCACCTCGTAACAGCATTGTACACCGTAGACCTCGTAAATGTATTGTTGATTTGTGCTTTGTATTGCTTATTGTCTTCCACTTTGTTATTTGCTAAAAATAAGTCCCCATACCCAGACGACTTATTTTAGAAAAAAAGAAGGATCCTTGAAAGTGTAATGAAGAATGTTAATTGTGATTGTTATTCAGTTACGACAATAAAAATATGCGGAAAGCGTTGCTACACTTGCTTCATAAGTTCCTTTAAAATTCCAATATTTCCTAGATATACTCAAACATTAAAGTGATAATTAATTTCGTGTTTCATCTGTGACGCTTTAACCCCTTACATTTTGTTTGTTTTAAAACATGTAATCAATACGCCGTAAGTTGGCGGCACTGGGAGAAAGAGGCGGGGCTTGTTCTGCCAGCCAATGAGCTACGAGATGAATGCGAGCTTCAGCTCCCAACCACAGTCTAAAACAAGACAGTCGCGAAACTCAGTAGGGGAAAAAATGCAACCATTTGACAGCTGAAGCGATACTAGCGCTCCAAGCGGCTGGGTAGCAAGTTCAGTAGCAGAAAATGACACTACCGAAACCAAGAATTTATTGTTTATCATTGCTGATGTTTATATATTTCCTAGGCATTAAACGTGGTACTGTATTTCGTACCTCAAATACGACAACATTATTAAACGAAAATCCCGTTTCTTGTTGATGTCAGTTTGTAATAATGACATGCCAGTGCATTGTAATACATACGACTCACACTAGCACGGTCGTAATCATAACATCCAAAAACGATTTAAGACAAGAAGCGAATTATAACCTGGTGTGTTAAAGTTCAAAATAGATTAACAGTTATATAATGTACTGGTACGTAGTTACACGTTGCACATGTATTTTTTCTGCAGATTTTGAACATCTTAATACATTTGATACTGGCACTAGACACGATTTTTACATTCTTAGAGACTAAGTGTTACGTCTTATGAAAGCCCTTTCCGCTTTATCCTTGCTCACATGGCTTGCTTGTGCCGTTCCTGTCATGTTTTCATCATATGTACTCCCCAGGAATGTAAACGTACTGTAAATCTTTAAGAAGCTTTTCCTGCTAAAATCTCAATTTGTCTGTACACGTTAAACGACAGTTAGTTATATTTTATTTTACATATTGAACAAACAACAATCCCCAAAAATTTGTTTTGGCTTCTTTAAATCTGTCAGTAGAGTACCAAAAATAACACTGAAGAAAAATACTGGGTAAGTTACTTCTCCCTCTGTTACTGATGCCATACACCCTTAAAATTTAACAAACTTTATTTTATCCTACATTGTAAGAGCTTTTCATATTTGAGAAAATGTACATTTTCTTAGTTTTCCTCTAACTACAATTTATCGCGGCGCAATAAGCTCCAAAATGCAGTCGCATTTCACACGTGTCGCTCGACTCCATATCTAATCCACGATGGTTTCTCGCCTCTTGGTATGTTCTTACGACCCGGCCGCTTGGCAGCGCTGCAGTCGCCAGGTTGCAGAAAACTACCGGGAGTTTCGTGACTCTTTATGTTAAGAAGGCTAGTCTACACGACGACACTAGGTTGCGAAACTCGTTGCATGAAATGAACTGCGCGCAACTAGTTTCGTGTATGTCTGTAGACACGGCGCCAATACCATACACTTCAGTTTCGTTTTCAGAGTGCCATAGTCGCCGTCAAATGAAAGTTTTGTCTGCGTGAAGTCGCTGCATAAGACTAACCATAAAAAGAATAAGAAACTTGTTTGGGTTCGTGAACGTCAGCTCTGTTGCTCAGCGACCTTGCTGAAAGAAATTATGATTGGAAACCCTAGAAGTTATTTTAATCAACTTAGAATGTCACCAGAGCAATTAACGTTACTTTTAAACAGGGTTAGTAATGCAATAAAGAAACAAGATGCCGTTATGCGTGAAGCGTTGTTACTAGAACTGAAATTACAAACTGCATTACGTATCTTGTCAAGTAAATATTCGTCTCTGCAGTACTTGTACCGTGTTCCGAAATGCACAATTGCCATACTTCGTTTGTATAGGTATTTCGAATTGGATGTATTTTAGTCTGCAGTTCACTAATCGTTAACCTCTCAATATTTAATTTCACAATTAATTGCCAGAAGAGCACTAACACGCCGTTAAAATCGCACAAACACCTATGCAACGCATATATGTTCAAAAACCGGAATTATTTCTTCCGTTCCCCCCCTTATGTAGCATTTTGTTCTGTATTGGTCATAACCTAACCTAAAAACACGCGCAATCAGTTTCGCCAAAGTTGGAATGTGCCGAAACTACTCAGTTTCGTCAACGAGTTGCGCGAACGCCTGCCGCGCATGCGCATTTGCCAGAAGCGCAGTTTCATGAAACCTAGTCGTCGTGTAAACTACCCATTAGACTCTGTCCCAACATTCGCCGCTCAGGGACCACGTGTAAGTGCGCGATCTTGTACACATCTCTGTGTTTGTATGCGCATGCCTAAACCAATGTTTTGTGGTCTCCAGTGTACCTGGAAATACACGCAGTAGACACAGACTGCTGGACGCGCTATGTGGGTCGCGGTCTGCGGCGCAGTGGGTCGACCGTTCGGACAACGGGCCGTCGCGGCTCCGTGTTAATTGCGGCGGTTCCCACTAATGGCCCATCAGCAACCGCGCCGCGGATTCCCGCGACCGCGACCGCGCCACCCCCACACACCACCACACCACCTGCTGTCTGCTCTCTCAGGCGTCCCACATCTTCAGTTTTCTGCCAAGTCCCAGGCAGCTCAAAGCTGTTTGCTCTTATGACATTCAGCAATGATTCAAACTACAGTCCGACCGAAACATGATTTGCTGCCGAAACCGTAACCGAAGCTTGCCTAGTTAAGTTAAAATAATGATAATAATAATAATAATAATACTGACATCTGTGGACTTAACACTGCGGCGGGCGCGTGGCGGCATACAGTGCCGCCAATTTTGTTTTCTTTCAATAATTACGTCAGCGTGCCGAGCAGGCAACAATGGTGCTGGGATATGCTTCGATTGTTTATTCACGCGCCAAACTACATTACTGCGCCACCAATATACTCACCATCAAGGTTAATAAATATAAGGTTGGGCAGTAAGCGTTCTGCTCTGCCATTGGCTGGCGCTGTGACGTCACTGTGGGACTGCATGCTCCCAAACGGCGGGCACAGACTTAGTTCGGTATGGCACGGAATGTGCATTTATAATAAGTTTTGACTAAAGAAATTGTTTGTGCCTTAAATACAAAGTGCTATTCTGCTGTAAAATATTCCAGTTAAGAGTGCTGGGTCATATTCTATCGTAGATTTACGTGATACGTATCAGTAACACATCAAATCACAAACATATCGACAATTTGTTTAAATATGAACTGCTGACTTTAAAAGAACAGGAATGTTTCAAACATTTTTTCCGTAGCAAATTAAGCAACTCCGACTGTAAATCCCTTACAGAATCGATTTCATTGAAATGCCGGGAGCGTATTCGAGAATGTGCAACATTTACATTGTCCTTCCTGTAGCACTTTGAGAGCCACACTTTCTTTAATGTTCCATCTCGAGTAAAAAATGAAACTTTATTTCAGTTCCCTTTGTGTTCCCACTGTGAGAATTACAACCTGTAATAGCACAGCCTGGCATTGCATAAATAATAACAGAAGTATTTCAAAGAATTACAGCAGAAATTACAGCACGCACGACAAGCACTCGGAAAATCAATATACTTTCCACTATGAAGTGAAACAAACTATTTAACCCTTTACTTCCCAGTGTTGTTCCTCGACAACGTATTAAAAGCTGATTTATGCCGTATTTTGTGTATCAATCCTTAAAATCTCATTGTTGTTGATGAATAACATGCTGCAAGTACGACATTTTGCCGCTTGGCACGGCGTGTAGCCACATTTGAGGCATTAATCTGTCCGTCTGGTAGTTTGTGTTACGTAGCCGTCAGTACGTGGCTGTGATTAGGAGCGCGAGTGTGGTTCATGTTATTTTATTTAAGGAGTGAATTGTCTTTGGTGCTGTGGCGAAGATTATACTATCATTATTGATCTGACAGTGTTAACCATCAACAAAATAGCGTCCCAAGTAATAAAATACCTCGACATGTGCATGACATAAAGAATCAATAGTGCGACCAAAACTTTTAAAACTATTTTGATCTTTAGTGCACTGTATTAATACAGAAAACACTGAATTTTAATTCTTCCAAAGCTTAATTGATAACGTGGGATTGAGAGGGTTAAGCAAATACAAAGCAGGAATGGTAACGTACACGAGTTAGCAACCAACTCTGCATATTGTTTTGCTCCCACGTGTCCCACAGTGACGTCATGCGTAGAACGGCGAAAACGCGTTTCGTACTGCGCATTGCTTACTGCGCCCCCCTGACTCACCATAACAGCTGTAACTGACCTTTGGAGTGGACGACTGCACCGAGACGGCACTTCGTACCGCACGCGCCCGGTAATGTAAGTACATGTTGCCGTACCACTGTCGGATGTTTTGATGATTAGAAGCTTTGTTTTACAGCTCTGACGGTGTATGATGATTCAGTTATTAACATTGCTTTGGTATTATAATTATTTTATTGTCTCCCAGATCCGCAGAAACGAAAGGACTAACACCAGAAGAAATTGAGCGTCTTCTTCTGCAATCATCTGACGATGAAGATTACGCTGATTTCTCCGGCAGCGGTGGGAAGCAGAAGTTGTTGAAATTGCAGATCATTCTAGCGAATCTGAGCAGTCATGCGTTGACGAGAATGAAGTGATAGGAATGCCACATGATGACTGCCAGTTTTATATTGGTAAGCACCAAGAAATATTGTGGATAAATAATCCGTTAGCACTACCAGGGAAGACAAAACGTAAGAATATAATCAAAGTCCTACCTGGCCCTAAACTGAATGGTAGAGAAGCTAAAACTGAAATTGAAAGTTTTCTCAAATTTTTTGATCATGAGATAATTATGTTGTTGAAAACACAAACAAGACATAAATAACAAGAGATCATCTGTGAATTACTCAAGAGCTAGAGATTGCAAAACTACTTCTGATTCTGAAACAACGGCTCTTTTAGGAACACTGTTTCTCATTGCTGTACAAAAAGGAGGACGCACAAATGTATTAGAACTGTGGGCATCAAATAGAACAGGGCAGTATTTCGCTACAAGCGCTTTCTGTTCTTGCTCTGGTCACTCAGGTTTGATTATACTTCTACAAGAAAAGAACGACTAGCAACTGATGAACTTGCTGCCATCCGCAATCTCCACTCAGCATTTCTGAACAGCTGCAGAAATAACTACAGTCCAGGGGAGTTCAAAACCATAGACGAAATGCTTGTCCCATTTCGCGGACGTTGTCGTTTTGTCCAGTACATGCCCAGTAAGCCCGTTATGTACGGATTGAAGATGTATGCATTGTGCGACACAGATCATATTAAAAGTTGCTGTTAAGAAAGATGTTATACACAATAAATAATTAATTGCACCCAAATTAAAAAAACAAAGCTTTTCTATGTATTTAAATGTAGGCGGTACTGAGTGCCGCACGCGCCCACTGACATAACAATCTTAGGCGCGCCTGCCGTAGGGTTAAAAAGACATACGACTCCGTAGATAGAGACACATTAATAGAAGGTCTGAAAGAATTTGGAATAGATGATAAAACAACGAGGCTTATTCAGTAAACACTAACAAACACCCGATCACAAATTAAATATTTGGGAAAACTGTCAGTACCCTTTGAAATCAAAACAGGTTTGAGACAAGGAGACAGTCTCTCTCCGATCTAACTTGTTGGTGTAGAACAGCAACCACCAGCCACAATTGGTTTTATTATACTTTATTTATAAAGTACCATTACCGGTTTCCAATATTATGTATTCATCTTCAAGTGGTATATGCTTTTAGAGATTTGGTGTTAGTTTAGTGTTGAATTGTCCAAGGACATACATAACATATAGTAAACATGTGTGAAAAAAAACAATGATTGTGTTCTTGGCTTGCTTTAGGACGAAACTTAGTTGTAACCTTCATCAGTAGTACATGTAATTTGTATGCAGCGAAACCCATTTTTTTATTGTGGTCACAGATGCACTTAGGTTTGCCATATCTAGCCACTTGTGTTCAGTCACTGCACTAATTTTAAGTCTAAACCACAAATTTCTACACCACATGTACGTCTTACAGGCACCAGATGATAACAAAAATAAACATAGCAAAGAACATGAGCACCAAAGATATTGCGATAAGTACTAAAGAACATGAGCACCTAATATACTGTGAAGTTCTAGATTACAATGCAGATCTAATTGAATGTTCAGCCACTTTGAAAATCATTTTATACAAGATACAAATGTAGTTACGTGAATACGTGCAGTTACTAAAGCACGAAGAATGCTGTGATATAAAATACAGATTTTAATGAATGTTGAACAACTTTGAAAATTATTTTATACAAGATACAATTGTAGTTAAGTGAATATGTGTAGTTACTATGTGCAATTTGTATTTAGTATTAGGAAAACTGTTGATTTTTTTAGTTACATACATTGTTTTCAAAGTTGTACGTGATCTGCAGCTAGGTGTGAGTTATTTAAAGTGAAGTGTGGAAAGTGGTTTCTGATAGTTTAAAAAATATATATATTAGCCAGCTCATTAAGGATATTATCAGGGAAGACATATTTGTGTATGTGTGTTTCCATCTCTTCCAAACAATTCATTGTGCCTCCTTTTTCTGCCAAGATCAATATTCTCATACTGTTTTCTATGTTTTTCACTGAATGATTCTCTGCAGCCATGTGCGCTGCAAAAGTAGATATGTTCAAGTTGCCGGGTCTAAATGCATCAAGGTGTTCTTTGTAGCTGATTTCAAAGCATCTGCCAGTCTGATCTATATAGGATTTTGGGCATGAATCACATTTAGAGCTTGTATATTCCTGATTTACTGTAGGGGGTCTTGCACGATTTATATCATGGATTAGCTTTTGTTGTAATTTATTGTTACAGGAGAAACTGATTTTTAACATTTTTCTATTTAAATAGATCTGCTATTTGGTGCGATAGTGGGTCTATGTATGGGATAACGTAGACCAACTATTGTTCAACTTTGTTGTAGAGAAGCTTATCGGGGAATGGCGAAAAGAAATGAGTCACTTCAAATTTCCAAATGTGATGAGGCTAGGTCACCTCTCGTTTGCAGACGATATAGTATTTTTTGCGGAGAATCTGCAAATTGCAACTAAACAGATTGAAGTCCTCAAGGAAACAGTAGTGAAGGCAGGATTGCAAATATCTTTTGAGAAGACACAATAAATGAACATACATGCCAGTGATCCAGTGTGGACAATGAGGACCAAGTATGGTGACATCAAAAGAGTTCAGAGGTTCAAGTTCCTAGGAGAGATTTTGACTCCAAACAACATGAATCGGCAGCAATTGAAGAACGGGCAAGAAAAATGGAAATATCAACCACATTGTGTTAGAACACATACAAATCTGAATATCTCTCATACCAGGCCAAATTCCTACACTACACCTCAGTCATCAAACCTGAATGTTTATATGCATCTGACACTAAAGACAGGAAGGGACTTTCAGACTTGAAAAAAAAAAAAAAAGAAAGAAAAGAAAGGATATTCCTCAGAAAGATTCTGAGGCCCAGAAATTTACGTGCCCTCTAAGATCAAATTAAGAACTTTATCAAAGATTCGGAAATATCACCACCACAACGAAGAAAAGAGTATCTTTCTATGTACATATTAAAAGAATGACACGAGAGTCTTCTCTTCCAGTAGAACAGGAAGACACAAGTTCCATGGGTGAAAGAAGTGCACAGGGACCTAGAAGAATGCGGGATCACGGCGGAAGAAATTGTGAACAGGCAGATCTTTAGGAAAAAGGGTGCGGAGGTGAAGGATTTCTTCGAAGAGAAAACGAGGAAGAACAGAGTATTCTCGGCAGAAGAACTTGCACGCGTGAGCCAATGGATGAAGGAGTACTGGGGAAGGGGAAGGAAGAGAACTTGAGAAAGTGAGGGAAGTTGTGTAAACGTAACCTACAGTTGGTTGTAACGAAAATAAATAAAATAATGGATTATCGCCTTCGTTGTTCAATGTACTTCTAGACAGAGTCATGGAAGAATGGGAAAAGCAACTCGAACAAGAAAATGGCTGGAAGCCAGTTTCATTAGAAACCAGAAAACATAAGCTACGAATCCCCTACTTAGCCTTTGTAGATGATCTTACAATGATGACAGACTCTAGTAAGATGGCTATAAAACAGATAGAAACTCCGAAAGGATGTGCAGAGAAAGTCGGCCTGCAGATATCATTTCAAAAGACAGTGTTTACAACAACAAATCTAGAAATTTTCATTTCACTCCATTCCATGATGGTGGTGGTGGCGGCTGGTGCAGCAACAGTGTTGAATATTAAAAATTCTCAGTCTCTGTTGCAGTATTTTATTTTCCAATTACGCGTTTCGCGCTGTTAGCGCATCGTCAGACTGGAAATAGACAAATATTTTGTTACCGTCCGTGTACCTGGTGCGCAGCGAACCTAATGTGGCTAAGGTGAGTAAATTTGAAAATTCGGACTTACTTTGGCGGAGATGGAGCCACAGAACTATCTATTGCTATTAAGATATTAAAAACAAGACACCAGACAAAAAAAAAAAAAAAAAAAAAAAAAAAAAAAAAAAAAAAAAAAAAAAAAAACACACATAGTGCACTAAACAACTAACAAATCAAAACAATCATGACATGTTGTACAATGAATTCAACATTTTGAAAACTGACCATGCTCGATTAGTCTAACACTAAACGTAGAAATGCGTATAAAAAAAAAAGGTTATCGTAGAAGCCACGAAAGCACATAATTACATTACAGAATATTCCACCAATAAATGTAAAGCTGCTTGAAACTAATAGTGTAGCTAAAATGCAAAAAATTTGAATATGTTCCAAGAAATTCATTGATTCTTTATTACATAAGTTGAAGAAACAGACAGTGTTATTAGCAAAACTGATATTAGTTCAGCAGAATTACTTTCAGAAAATGAAAATGTCTGTTGAGAAACAACAAATGTTAATGCGTTTTCTTTCTCTGAGGTCTCACCGAGGCTTATCCTAAAAATGTAAAACAGATGAAATCATCAGACTGCTTTGATGTGTATGACATAGCTTGCAACATGCTAAAGAAAGTAATCAAATGCATTGTGTACCCCATAATATTTAGTATAAATAAATGTAGGCCTATATCGGAAGGTTATTTTCCCGTTGATGTTAAAGTGTCTACGATTGTACCAGTATACAAAAGGGGAAATTAGAACTCACCCACAAGTTAAAGGTCAATATCCATTGTCCTAGCATTTCCTAAATTATTTGAATCTATTATTTATCAACAGCTAAATGTTTACTCTGAAAATCTACCCAATAATAAGTAGATACAATATGGCTTCAGAAAAAATTTGTCAACTGTTGATGCCATCGACTCAGTAGTTGAATACATACTTCATATGTATGCGGATATGGGCTTTGCACAAGTTACTTTTTGTGATCTAAGCTAAGCCTCTGACTGTGTAGGGCACACAGCAACAGCATTCCTTCAAAAAATGAACTTTTACGGCATTAGGAATGGATACCTTAATCTAATGAAATATACTTACAGAACCCTAAGTAGTCCGAGTTGACCAAAAAAAAAAAAAAAAAAAAAAAAAAAAACCACACACACAGAACAAATTAAGTTAGGCATCCCACTGGGATCTGTATTGGGCTCTTTTTTTCTTCTAACGACGATCAATAACCTGCCATCGTTTATGAAATCCAGTACAGTCCTAAACGCAGACGATACCACGATTTTGCACTGCAGTTATGACCTCACTCTTCTTGAAAGTTGTGTTTAAGAAACAATTGTCTAAACATTCTGTTGGTTCAAAGCTAATGGCTCCTTGCTGAATGAAAACGAACACAGCTGCTAGTCTTTAGCCTAAAATATATGCCACTGACCGACGATCTAAGTTATGTTAATTTTTTTGTTCATATTTAGACGATTATTTTGGGGTCAACATTTACAATATATTTGTGGTAAGTTGTCAAGGGTAATTGATACGTTAGAACCTCATATTTTTCATCTTTCTTTTTGGGAAAACTCTAATTGGTATGCATGACATCTTAATGCTACAGAAGAAAGCTATCAGGGTAATTACTGGCTCTTCACAAAAAGCACATAGTAAACCTACACTCCGTACCACAGAGTAAAACGTAGAGCAGAAATTATTTCATAAAACGCCCACAAAACATACAAGATTTACTTGAACTAGAATTCAAACAAAACCTGTATTATTGCTCAATTGCCCACCCATTGAATGATATAAAGGAATTTAGAAACTGCAGTACACAAATAAACACTATTGTCTGCTTTAAATTATCAACTGCTTTTCGTAGTATGTACCTGACTTTTTCTATTGCTGTAATGGCCTAATGACAATAAAGTTATTATTATACCGTGGTGTTTCGTTACTGGTATGTATGAAGCGTATGTATTCCGTTAGCATTGTTGTGCGTGTATTGTTTCTGGTGTGGTTATCAAGTGTAATGAAATGCAAAATAGAAGGGAAAGACCTATGAATCAGGGTGGACATAATTCAAGAAAGAGTGCCGGGCAGCAAATGTAGGTAAACCGACCTCTGGTTAAAGTGCAGTTTATGCGGCAGCAGCTAGCCGTCGCGCTCGCTAGGTTGGCAACGGCAGAGCAGCCAATCAGAAGTCGCGATGCCGCGGCCAATGAGATTGCGTGTTTCATGACGAATAAATTTGGCGTCAATTTCGAAGTTTATTCGAGGATATCGGTGCGGCGTTTGGGTGATTGAGATTTTTAGATAATTGTCGTATTACGGACATAAGTGACTTATTATTAATACACCACAGCAGTCAAACATGTTTTATTTGTTTTATGACCAGTACGAAACATTGATCATTTTACGTGAAAGTTAAGTTAGGTATAGGTTAAACGAGAAGTCTTTTTTTTTTTTTTTTTTTTTTTTTTTTTTTTTTTTTTTTTTTTTTGGTATGTGAGGGCGCATAGCGCCCGAATCTCTGGTTCAAAAACACTCAATCAATTTACAGTTGTACGCTCGATATACATATCATTTCAGTCCGAGCTACCTCGATTGCAAGCATTCTTGGAAATTATCGCAATTACTATTACTGACCGAACAAGGGTACATACAATAACCTGTCAACCATAGAGCAGGTATAGCATGTTTTATTTATTTTATGATATATTCGAAACAGTGATCAAGTGACATCCATACTGATAGCAACTGTAACTTGTAGATCGTCAAAAACTTTTGCATACAGCGCTTCGATTTGTTTTCATAGTACAATTGTAATGCTGTTTCTTATTGGCCGCGGCATCGCGACTCCTGATTGGCTGCTCTGCCGTTCCCAACCTAGCGAGCGTGACGGCTAGCCGCTGCCGCATAAACTGCACTTTTACCCCGACCTCTTGCTGTGGCAGTTTGGCTACGGGCGCGGTACGAACGTGACGCTGATCGCTCTAATTGGAGGAAATTGGCAACTAAAAATTAACCGGATAGTAAGTATTGATCCCCTCCCCCCTGTGCTTAAAGTCTGCTTCTTCACTGTATTGAAAGCTGTTAAAACAATCGTATATGCTGTAATAGATGATAATTATTTCTCTCTATTCTGTTGCTAGTGTAAATAATCAAGCGGAAAGTGTGGTTCATTTTCGGTCATCAGTATCATGTTAGTAACTCCATAACCTCTTAAAGGAAGTGGATCCTTCTACTTCACTGCTACCGCGCTCCGTGAAATACTACTAATCTACGCTTGGTAGCATTCCGCAACACAACCGATGTCCGAGGATAACAACGATAACTGCGGTATCGTACGGAATCTCTGCTCACCACATTTGCGGCATCAGTCGTAATTAGCAGGCAGTTTCCTGGAGGACAAATCAGATGCGTCAAAGACACGATATGTTGATACATCAAATAAGAACTACGATGCTAAAACCGTAGTTTTTCTCACAGAATTATAATTCCGAACTACCTAATAACGTAATTTCACTTGTCACATCTGAAATCTTTCTCGTAGCTAAATAAACTCGAAGGCTGTGGTCTATCTATATTCCTATTTTCAGTCAAACTGTGACACGAAGCACTTTTCTCACCTATTTATTAATCTTTCACTTCAGGATTCTTCTATAGGAAAACATTTCAAAATCAGTGGTAATTTGAAAAGTTTTGAACATTTCTTGGAGTCATATTCGCGAAATGACACATACCCGGGGAATTTTTGTGCTTACAATGCAGCGTCATGTTTCCGATGAAAATTTAATCAATTTTAAAAACTAAATGCGGTACTTCAAGTTTATTAGGTCACGCAACTGCGGAATAAGCTTCGTTTCATTTAAAGAAATCGCTGAAATCAGTGTTACTTCACATAATTCCTTAAATCATGCACTTCGCTGCAAAGAATAGGTGTCTGTAGGTTCGTTCAAAGAGCTGCAGGGCAGCAGCTTCCTGCAGCAGCAAAGGAGATACTACCGCGCTTGCGCGTTACCGATGACTTCAGTCCGGCTGCAGGAGGAAATTTTCCCTGCAGCTCATGCATCCCGGAAGCTGAAGGATGCTGTAGCTGGGAGCTTCTTTGAACAGCCGGTAGGGCTGCAGCATGCTGCAGGATTGCCACTACTGCCAAGGCTCTCCATGCAGCGGAATAGCACCTCAGCAATGGACATGGTGGAACAATCCTGTTATGGTGATATAAATATCAATTAAATACAATGAAAGAATCCCTGAGACGGATTTACGTCTCAAATATGTCAAAGACATTATTGATAGAGCTGAAGCATTGAATTAAAATTTGTGGTGCGGCCGGGAATCGAACCCGGACCTCCATGCTTACTAGGCAGACGTCTTAACCGTTTTTTTTTTTTTGTTTTTTTTTGTTTTTTTTTTTTTTTTTTTTTTTTTTTTTTTTTTTTTTTTTTTGCTCTATGGGTAGTTCTGTTCATTGCGGACGCTGATCGTATTAGTTCGTTGATGTTCGAAGTGTTCTTGGCTCAGCTTTTTTTTATTACAGAGGGCGTTGAGCCCCCTGACCGGGCGCGCTGAGCCACGGCGCCCGGCGACCGTTAGACTACCACACCACTAACGATTAATGCGCCTCGGAATAGTCTATGTACGATTTCCCTACACAAACTTTAATTCAGCTTCTTTGTTCCAAAGATAATTGCCACTACTGCCAAGGCTCTCCATGCAGCGGAATAGCACCTCAGCAATGGACATGGTGGATTGCTCTTTGAACACGAATTTCCGTACTGCGCATGTGCGGTAGCATCCCTGCAGCTCTTTCAACGAACCCTGTATTAAAACAATAAATCTCATATTTAGAGTTCTGTGAAACAAAAGTATTCTGAGATAATAGAGCACTCATAATCAAAGGAAAACAATTTAATAACCATTCACTCTACGTCGCTTGACAAGGCAACGTAGAGACTCTATCTAGTTACAGATAACTGAAAACCGCGAGAGGAAAATCCAAACCTGAAAATGAGCGACCTTTCAAGACCTACTCACACAAAAACTCAGTACGTTTCGTCGTACACCAGCGAGGAAGAAGATGAAGATGAGCTACCACTAATAAAGATGAGGGACAAATGTCCACAAAGCGTGAAGTTAAACGAAAAGATGCGAAAGCAGCCCGCTGTTTATATGAGAACAGTTCCTCGTCATGCAAGAGAGACGTACGTAGCAGCAGCGAGACGATGGACGACATATTTAGAAGAACGCGACATAGTGAGTACCATTTATATTCGAAAGTACTTTCTCACAATGCCGGACCTACATTTCCCAACTTGATAGTGCCCCCTCCCCCCTCGTCAGGAGCTCAAAACGTTGTTTTGGAGACCATCTGGCTCCCCTCTGCGAGTGGCGTCCGGTGGACACCCCAGTTTGCCCCCCCCCCCCTCCCACCGACGCTGCATTCTCAAATTCTCTGCAAAAATAAATCTTATACTTTTTTCTTTATGTTCCACCAGGCATTTCCTGTCAAGGCGTTCAAGCCAAAGGTGCAAGTCGGCTACACCTTTCGACAACAAAGGGAATATGCTAGTCTTAAAATCAGCGAACTTTTAGATGAATTTGGTATTAGTAAGGAGAAATTAATACCGCCTAAAGTTATGGAACGTTATACTAGCTACAGAAGACGATTTGGACTGTACGCCACCTTGAATTACCTACCACTGGAAATATTTGACAACGAGGAGTACGACTGCAGGTCTGATAATTTCTCTGTACAATTTCTTAGGTTAATTTAGTTTATCCATATTATCACAGTTCAGCTGCCTTGAATTTATTTTCCATATTACTGCCTGACATACGTGTCGGAAGAGTGCAATGGTCCTCACTGTAATTTAGAAGAATGCTTGCAAGCAATATATATCGAAGGGTAAAGGTTTCATATACGTAGGCATAATTTCTCAGTACTTAATTACGACATACCTTACCTTAAAATACGCGTTTTGCAAATGTCTTTCAAGCGCCGTTACGTTTAGGCTGCCAGCTTTTGTAATATTGAAGTATGAATAAAAAATCCACCAAATACGGCACATTTTCTTCCGATCGCCTGAATTGGAGGCTGCGCAACGCGATGTTCATTTATTGTAGACCACGTTATTATGTGGCTAGCGAATCACAGCACAAAGAAGAGTATCGTCGTCGGCCAATGGTAACCAAACCTCACCGCCGCGCAACATGCAAATAAGAATTTTTGACGTTGGAAATTAAATATGCGTTAATGCTTTTATATACGAAACCGCACAATGGTTACAGGATGTGAAAATTAACGTCTTAACATGAATTTTCAATTATTTCATTTTCGAAATCCCTTGATTACACTTTCAGACAGACGATAAAATAAATAAAACAAGCTATACCTGCTCTATGGTTGACAGGTTCTTGTGTGTATCCTTGTCCGGTCAGTAACAGTAATTGGCCTCGTAAAATGAAGATTTAGAATTACTTGATCACTGTTTCGTACAGATCATAGGGCAAATAAAACATGCTATACCTACTCTTCTATCGAAGTAGGGACGCATATCGATTTTGTGTATTACGAAAATATAAAGACAATAGTAAAGTACTTTTGTCAATCAGAACAGACACCTACTGTCTAGCTTGTCAACCTACGAATGTGATATGGCGTATTACACAATACACCTCGTAGATTTCTCTTCTGATTCAAAAAAGTACTTTGCTATATTTTACGAACATATCACGATTTTAAACGATGTGGTCAGACGGGAAGCTAAGAGTATAGCTTAACAAGCGTTGCGATTCTTGCGTGTAACGCTTCTTCAGATTATCGTAATATGTCATGATTTTAAATGATGTGGTTAAGCAGGAACCTAAGAGTACAGCTTCGATGCTCAAGTCTTCGATATATAGCTCCGTATCAGTCGCACCTTCGGTATCTATCGCTTGCAAGCACTATTCCAAAATACCGTCCTCACTTTCATTTATGGTATTCTGCAACATAAGGTAATATTTACTTATGGCAGTGTCGGCTTAGTGTACTGATGTTAGCAACGGCCGTTGATTGCTCTTTGTAAAGCCATCACATAGAATGAGCGAAATAAACATTTTTGTTGACCGTCAAATACTTGATCTTCCGATACCACAGCCTGCTTTGACCCATGACGTCAGGAACAACGCCGTGACGCTAATCGACATTCTTATTTCGATGCGGCATCGATAACAATATGAATTAAACAACTACACAAATATAACTTAGCGAAAAAAAGAAAAAATAAATAAAAGAATTTAACCGGCCTACCGTGGGAATTGAGGGTTTTTGGGCTGGGAGACTAAATAGAAAAGCAGTAGAAATAGCAATACTGAAATAAAAATGAAACATCGAAAAAACATGCAATGATAACGTTTCAATGTATGTAAATAGCACTTCCGGACAATGTAGAAACAAAATCACCCTGAAAACGGCTCGTTTATTGAAGTTATTAAACACGATGTAACATCAGGAGAGCTTTTTTCGTAATAATGAAGTACAATTACGAAACTGGTGAAATACGGCGCGAGACACTAACGAAGTAGTTTTGCGCTGTTCTTTTGTTAAAAAACGTCTGTTTAGAGAAAAAAAATACTTTCAGAAATGTTACGGACGCGCTATCACGCGTGCGTTTAAATACGCGTGAATTTTCATGTTTCAGTTTATTAAAAAAAAAAAAAAAAAAAAAAAAAAAACTCACGGGATGCAGACAGCTCTATCGGTTATTTACAAGAAAGCTTTCCATCGAAAAGGCCGCGAACCTATCGATATATCGAACGTTCGATTACAGTTTTGGCGAGAGTTCGCCTTATGTTACATCATTAACTAGTGTCACAATACAAATATGTGTATAGTGTACTTACATTATTCCTGAATGGCGTTTTCGTCAGGAAAGAAGCCTTTGATGTGTAAGCCATCGGCAATAACCTCAAACCACGTGTTTCTTCTTATCTTAAAAATTCTTAAAAATAAATTAAAAGAATTTCTGGATGACAACTCCTTCTACTCATTGGATGAGTTTTTAGATATAAACTAGTAAAAAAATTGTGTCATGTAATATTTTGTGTAATGTAACGTATTGTACCGACACCCTTCATTAACTTGACACGTTCCACATCATTACGAACAATCGTATTCATGATTATGGAACAAGTATTAATCTAATCTAATCTCCCACATATCTTGCAAACCAACAGATAAGGAATTTTCTTATCTGCCGATATAACTCCTACGGTAAAAGTCTCCATCAGCGGCATGGCCTAATGTACTTACGTGGTACGGCAGTGTTGGCAACAGTCGCTGAGGATGCTGGGATGAATGGTGGCACACAATGTTTACAAGATGTGAAAATGAATGTGTTAACATCACGTTTCAATGATTCTATTTTCGAAATGAATTACAGTATTATAATGTAGAACATCGCACACACCTTTTCAGATGTGACACTTTGTTGTTACGTAAGTCGAAATACGATTGTTGTCTCTCAAATGATACGAATTACTGTAATTTTTTCAATGTTCATAATTTGGCAGAACACTTGCAACAATTTAATCTGTACTTTTCGGTTCCTGCCTGCCCACATCCGTTACAATCATGATATGTTCGTAGAAATCATAATATTTGCTCACAACAATTGAAGCTGTACTCTTAGGTTCCTGCCTAACCACAACCTTTAAAATCATGGACGCGGTGGAGTAGCCGAGCGGTCTAAAGCACCTGGCTGCGGAGCGCGCGGTTGCTCGCCGTGGAGCTTCGAGTCCTCTCGGGGGCATGGGTGTGTGTGTTTGTCCGTAGGTTATTTTACCTAGGTTTAAGTAGTTTTTAAGCTACGGACTGATGACCATGCAGTTTGGTCCGATAGATTTTCAAACATTTGAAATCATGACATATTCGTAAAATCAAAGTTACACGCCACTGACTACTTGAAATGTACTACACTGCCAACATAACGCTGCTACGGACGCACCGCGACGCTCACCAATCCGCTGATCGAGACTTTAGGCAACTCCTACTCGCACTGTCTGAACACCTTCGTAATCAATGCAGTCTGTTATCAGGTAGTAAACCGTACTTTCTACAAAATGCCACACTTTTGTCCACCGTCGACAAAGAAGGAATTAAACTCTTCCACGTTAAGCGTTCACCCGCCGAAATTGTATAACTCGAACTCCTATCAATGACACTAGTAAACACGTCAATACCTTTAGTCACATTCAATCACCCCGTTTACATGGCCTCCCAAAACCTGATTTCGTAAATCGAATTCCCAATTCCGCTTTTGGTTGGTCATGTAAACACTCCAAAATCGATTGTGGAAATCCACTTCTCTAAAGCGGTTTCTCCAGTTCCACAATCGATTTTCGTGCCCATGTAAACGCAGCCGTTTTTGAAGCGTTCTTGGCTTGTCAGATTTTGTTTCTTGTTAAGAATTTTCGGCACATGTCGACAGAGTGATATTTTCTAATGTGAAATAAAAGTATAAATATTAGAGCTAGCATGAATCTGCGTATTTAAATACAGAAAAATAGCGATCGTGCTGACTAAATCAGGAACTGAATTAGCTGTTTTTTCAGCCGCCATATTAAATGGGCTAGGAAACTCGATTCAGGCTATGCCATGTAAACACGACAGCGAAAAACGGTTTACGAAAATCGGTTTCCGTCTTCCGGAAGATATGTTGCATGTAAACGTGGTGAATAACACAGACTGAGAGAAAGCGTCTCGTGTTTCACAAGTAAACATCTCAAAATACGCGCCACGTCATCATCGACCATCGCGCACGTTCGATATATCGATAGGAGCGCGCCTATTTCGATGGAAAGCTTTCTTGTCAATTACCGATCTATCTATTACTGCAGTCATAGGAATGCCCAGATTAATGTGCTGTGTTAAATTAAAGAAAAGAGAGAAAGGGGAAAAAAGCAGGAAAATGAAACCTCGCGTGATGTGCATAGATCAATGTTTAATAAGCTCACAGACACAAAACGCGTAAGTAAATAAATAAATGCATTCTAATAAATATTACCTCTGACACAATGTTTTATTACACAAAAACGAAACACGAAAAATTCGTCATCAAGAACCGCGTAAATAAATATATCGGACAGATCGGCTCACCTTGACTGTCCGATATCACATGTCGGTTTTAACCAATTTCATCATGTATTACACCATTTTGTCATAGACGTGTTTCTATTTGTGTTTTATTACTAGCCATTGATTATAATGTAAATGTGTCAGAGGTAATATTTATTAGCATGCATTTATTTATTTACATACGCCTTTTGTTTTGAACATTCACTACAGCGATAGGAAATACTTTGATATTTAAAAATGACTCCAGTTATATTTATAAGGTCTGAAGTGCAGTTTATGAGTCTGCGAGTGGTGTTTCATGTGTTGACGTTGGCAATGCTGCCGCAGCGCATCATTCTCAATAAAGTTACAGTTCTTGTCTGTGAGTTTATTAAACATCGATCTGTTCGTATCACGTGATTTTCCCCCTTTTACACAGCACATTAATCTGGGCATTCCTGTGTAATAGATAGATCTGTCTGCATCCCGTGAGATTTTTTTTACAAAAACTGAATCATCAAGATTCACTTCGCGCTTAAACGCATAACATTTTTGGAAGCATTTTTGTCTCTTAACAGACTCCGTTCCATCGGCTTCATTGATTAACAAAAAAACATCGCAAAACGTAACTTCACTTTTACACTTCGCGCCTTATTTCACCAGTTTCGTAATTTTACTTCATTATTACGAAAAAAAGCTCCCCTGATGCTACATCGTGTTGAAGAACTTCAAGAAACGATTCGTTTTCAGGGTGAATTTGTGTCCTACGTGGTCCGGAAGTGCTATTTACATACAGTGAAACGTTATAATTGCACTTTGTCAATGTTTCATTTTTATTTCAATATTGCTATATCCATTTATAATATCCCCACCCAAAACCCCTTAATTCACGCAATTTTTATTTTTATTTTTATTTTTTTTTATTTTTTATTTTTTTTTATTTTTTTTATTTATTTATTTATTTTTTTTTTTTTTTTTTTGCTTACATTTATGATTGTGTAGTTGTTTATTTCATGTTGTTATCGATGCCACGTTGTCGCTTATCGTTATGACGTCATGTGTCAAAGCAGGAGGGTGGTATCGGAAGATCAGCTCACCTTGACTGCCCGATTCCACATGTCCGTATCCCCGACTGTCAGAACCACTTACTTGGCCACTCATACGTTGCCCGTGTTTCATGAACTATGATATGACTACAGTAACCCACATCTTGAACCACAAAAAATTACATGAAGCAAAAATTGTCAAGGAGATCACGTTTTATGCCGCTCACAATGATACCCAGAACAATTTGTTGTTTAAAAAAATCTCAGGGTTTATGTATGACGTCATTATTCAAAGCCGACGGGTGCTGTCGGAAGATCAAGGATTGCCATTATAATTGTGATCATTACAAATCACAGATAATACCACTGTGTATCAATCATGGAGGTAAGAGTAAAGGGAGATGGGGCTACCCTTAGACCAAAGATAACATAGATTGTGTGTCTCCTTATCTCTGCCATGTTGTGGTTTCAAACCATCTAAAATTGCCTCGAGTCACGTGACTGAGTTTTTGTCATTATGAGCAAAGGTTTTTCTAATTTACAGCTGAAATGAAGGATTGCTTTTAACAATAAAACGACTTCTCGTATTCTATTACACATGTAGTAGTCAAGGTTACGTAATTTTTCAATATCAGATTAGATTAGATGTACCTTTCGATGATAGTGGATGTGCTAATGTAACTTCCACAGATCCCAAATATAATTGCCTTTGTGGATGTTCGAATTGGTGAGGAAAAACAATATCTTAAGAATATTTACATTTTAAAGGGCATAAAACTTATTAATACATCATACTAGACGTTGAATATACTGAGTGCATATGATAATATTTTAACACTTATTTACAATGATCACATTACTGCACAAGATTGGAAAAAAGACAGACTGAATACAATGTTCACATTTGTGAGTATTATATACAGTATCATACATCAATCACTTCTGCTAAGAAATTCATCAGTGGAGTAGAAGGACTTGGCTACCAAAAACTCCTTCAGACTCTTTTCAAACTCAACTTTATTATTGTAAGTTAAATTTTTATGGCTGCTGGCATGTTATTGAAAATGTGTACTGCTGAATAGTGGACACGTTCCTGAGCCAAAGTAAGTGATTTAAAATCTTTGTGAAAGTTATTCTTGTTTCTAGTATTGATCTTACAAACTGAGCTATTGGTTTGAAAAAAAAAAAAAAAAAAAAAAAAAAAAGATACATTTTAATGACAAAATTTATTACAGAATAATTGTTTCGAAGCAGAACAATTATCACCCATCTGGTGGGTTTGACGGAGGACATCGAAAGAGTCCAAAGAAGGGCAGCTCGTTTTGTATTGTCACGATACATAGATTGTTGACTGCCACTTACATAGGTAGAAATCAGAATAAAATACGAGAAATAAGAGCTCGAACGGAGAGATTCAGATGTTCTATCTTCCCGCGCGCTATTCGACAACGGAATGGTAGATGAATAGTATAAATGTAGTTCGATGAACTCTGCCAGGCACTTAAATGCGATTTGCAAAGTATTCCATGTAGATGTAGTATTTTGCATAGGAATTATAATACACATTTTTTTATTAACGTCAAACAACATCTCATACTGTATCACATTAGATTACGTTAAAGTTCTTTAAGTTCAGTTTACATTTTTAAATTTCCAGTACAGTAATATACAGCAAACAGCACCTAACAGTCTGAAGCATATACCATTCTTTTTCGAAAAACTGAGTAATTTTATTACATTCTTGCGCGCCTCAAAACGTTTCGTACCGGCAATAACGCGGGATCTTTTCATTAAAAATGCCAGCCGATGTTGCCTCACTGCATAGCTGTAAATGATCTGACAGCAACCTAAAATAAACATACTGTAATTTCTGCGTTTAATGTATACCTAGTGAAATTTGAAATCTAAGGAATTCCTAATTTAGACTTCCATGCCTATAGTGCTCGAAAACGATCGTCAGTTGTCATCCTCTCATCTACATGGGCCTTTCTCGAAACTGATTTCATGCGAAACAGGTTTTCTGAGATCAGCGGAGGCATTTCGGGTAACCCAGGTTTCCGATGAATTGAGTTCGGTTAACCTGGGTTTTACTGCACGCAGTGTCTGTGGATCAGGTTTGACGTCATTTTTCAAAGTAAAGCACTAGATATACCGAGCTGAACAATCCACCATTTTGAATCCCAATGCGACGACAGTGTTGTGTGCTTTGTGTAGTGCAGCGAAGTGAATCACTGAATAGTTTCTGGTTTTATTGTTTCACAGTGTGAAATGATTAATTCTGCAGCTGCAAATAATATTAGACACAGTCGCTATAAGTTTCATCGGTTTCCTGCAAACATAGATCGGCGTAAAAGGTGGCTTGTAAATTCCAGACGGCAACTATGAACGCCAAAATCAAGCAACTAACTGTGTAACGTTAAGAATCTTTTTCAATTTGTATTCGAAATAGTTATGCTCACACGGAGTTAGTATTGAAAATATAGGCCTAAACATGTAAGGAATAGTTTAAAAATTTTCAAATATTTGTAAATCTGTGGAACTTACATAACTGCTATAGTTATCAGTCCCTCGGCTTACAAACTATTTAAACTAACTTAAATTAACTTACACTAAGGACGACACACAAACACACAGACTGTGAACAGGATGTCAGGAAAAAAAAAAAAAAAAAAAAAAAAAAAAAAAAAAAAAAAAAAACTGACCTTCGCAAAAAAGGGGAACAGGAAAGAAGTCGTACATGAAAGGCATTAAATTCAAAACTTATCATGCAACATTCACTTTATTTGAAAGTGCATGCTACCAGAGAGACTTTATTTAGTCGTTATCTAAAGAAACCAGGCGTTCAAAGTTATTAAACACATGTTTGACGTAAAATCTTCTGTCAAAAATGGTGTGTGTAAAATATGGGAGACATTAGAAGGGGGAATACTGAAAGTAGACTATCGCAATTTAACATCATTCCGTTATTGTTTTCGAATGCAACTCTTACTTACCCTAAACGCATGTCGACGCACCATTTATAAACCAGAAAATAGGATAATATTGTAGAGAATTTTAACTGTAGGTGGTAAATATTTAGAACAGCAACATATTCCTTAATATGGACTGTACGTGACTGTATCATATCTTTAAATATCCCTCTAATCACTAACTTTCAGTTGCTTGCCTCTTACAGTCAAATGTAACATTTTCTGCGTTATAAAGTATATTTAACGGCCGAAGAGCATATTAGAAAGCATAATGGTTCCATAAGTTTTAAATACGCGCTTTCAACGTGGGATTCAAAATGGCCGATTATTCTGCTGGTACTATACAGTTCTCTAGTTCAAAGTAGAGCTCCTATCCTACAAACACAGGCCGGCGCATCTGCCATTTTCGTTCCATGCGAATGCTAAACACAACACGTAGCTTATACGAACAGTATTGTTTAGCTCAAGTTTAGTGAAACATTTTGGAAGTGCCGGCATAGAGCCTTAGATCGAGCCACTTTGAGCTTGCATTCGGCTCGTGTTTACATAGATATGTGGATTAGACATAAAAATCTCGCGTTTTCTTTACTTATTGCTCTTTTTCTTTTCTGTCCAAATAAAGATAAAAGCACAAGAAACATATATATATATATATATATATATATATATATATATATATATATATATATATATATATATATATTTCGGTGATAATTCTGCCGAAACTGGTCAACTAGATGAAAGTTTTAAGCGATCTTGGCTTGTATTTGAATAATGACTGTCAATATGCACGGTTTGTTTGCTGTCTTGCAATAAGTGTTTGTTGTCTGCTGTGACAAATACACCACATCTCATTGTCGTACTCACATTCCTGAATGTACTTCTATTACTTTATTGAAAAAGTTTCAGGGCGTATTACAAACACTAAAGCGAAAAAGAATATTACTGTACAGGGTCTAAAGTTTACGGTCATAGAGGCACACGGCGCCGATGTTGGCAACAACCGTTGAATGTTTTTGGAAAACCTAATCGCATAGAATGAGGGGAATAATCCTTTGTGTTGATTATCAAATAAATAAATAATTCTGTTCTTTCTCTAGGTTGACAGGCTTTTGTATGTAACAGTACCCTTGTCTTGTCAGTAATTTAATAATCCTTGTAAAGTAAACATTTCGTTGCCAACATTAGCACACTACGCTGCCGCAGCTGTAAGTTAAATTTACACAGTATTCTTTGTCAGTTTTGTTATAGTCTCTTATAGATAAGCGTCAGTATTGGTATTTAAAGACACACATATTGTGCTCTAAAAGCAGTATGTTCTGGGATGTTTCGATGTGTTATGATATTTTGCCGCTGCTAACTTTCCACAAGCAGCTTCCCTGTTAAGAGGTAGTACTTTCAAAAGAGCTAAACAAAAACTTACATTCGAATATCACAGACGATTTTACTATTAAATATTGCTTCAAGTCACAATAATAAATATTTATTTATAATACATAACTGTGGGCTCGGTCCTGGTCCCCAGGTTTTGGACCGACAGTTAATAATCCATTTTGTCTTCTCTCAGAATCTCTCGGGAAACTAAACATTCTGTAGCCAGCTCTTTAATGATCTGAGCAGTTTATGGCAACACAACCACCCATAATGTCGTGCTAAAGTGCCGTGACGCAAATCCTATAGCACCGCATTATGTTTAAGAGCTACCGGAATGAAAATGGCGGATGCGTCAGCTCGTACTTATAGGAGCCTTAGTTCAAAGCGAACGGGTGTTATCGGCCACAGGAATTTATCCCACTATATTGCTGCTGAAGCAAATGAAATTTAACGCACAATAAAAAATCTTATTGGAAATCGAACAATGAACGTACTATGTTAAGTGTTTAGCACTGTGTTAGAGATTAGAATAGGAAGTTAATATTGTTTTGCGCTTTCTAGCTTCGTTGCAAAATGTAAGCTGACATGATTTCATGCCCTTTGCTAAAACTTTTACTTCTTGGAAGCAGGGCCGGAGACGTTACTATACCAACACGCTCCTCCCCACATCTCGGTTGTTTTTTACTTTGGTTTTATAGAGTTCGTGCATTACATATTACTAGAAACTGTAATAAGCAATGAATGTACTGCATAGTACGTTCTTTTTTTCGTTCAATACATCATTTCCAATTTTTTTCACCAATTAGCTTCTTTACGTCGCTCATCATGTTACATATAGGCCTACCACTATTTATACGAACAACAAAAAATATAGCTAAAAAGGGATGGTCGCGGGACGAGTCACCGATTTGGTAAAATTAGTAGTTGAATCATTACAAATCCTGAAATATCTCGCCTGAGTCCGCCATAGGAAAAGAGAAAACGCTCCCGAAAGATTTACTATAACAATATAACGAGACGTTCAAAGTTGGCAATTTGCAGTGGATAAACTAAAAAGTTGCTTAACTTTACGGCCTGGTTTCTATCGCTACTTCCTATTATTTTTAATTTTATATTATTCTTTCCAATGTTAAACTTATAAAATTAAATGTAGCTCCAGAATTGGTACAACACCACCCGAGAGTTATCATCAAGAGAAAGTGCTATTAAAACATTAAATCGTAACTAAAATAAGGAAGATCACCATACTGTGTACCACATTCTTCAAGAAAACTTTTAAATTGTCTATGTCTCAGGCCTGGTGATTGGATGTAATTTGTGACATGTACAACAGTATCCATAACATTTCTAGTTTTCATATATTTTGCGCATAGATTCTCTTGATGGAGTATGCAGTGGACGACAGTGAGTTGTTGTGTCGTTTCAGGAACATATTTATACGTTTTTTTCAACCGTGCTATTAATCCTATATTAACTCCTATCAAAGACGAAGGCCCATCTGTTGCAACAGACAAGCTTATTACAACTCAGTCCAACATTTTCAACGCCTTTTAAAACGTCCAACCCAGTGGTGGTGCCCTTGAGGGGGATCAAATCTAAAAATTCCTCTATTCAACTTATCATTGACGTCCTGAATGAAAATAGCTAACTGTGTAGTATCCGATATGTAAGTATTCTCATCAACAGCTAAAGAAGAATTCATGGTTCTTCTTGCACATCAGCACCGATGTCCTGAATACATCGATAAACAGATTTCGGATACAAAGTCCGTTTTTAAAGTCTTCTAGTAAATGTGGATATATTTCTTCAACGGCTATCACAATCCCTTCTTTTGATAGTCACCCTCAGTAAATGGCCTAACATTCTTGGCTATATGTAGAGCTATTCTGTAGCTCAGATGGACATACCCTTCACTACTCTGACAGTCCTGCACATCAGCACGTTCGTTTAAATTAGATATTAAGGCGTCTTGTACTTCCCCTTCATATTTCCTATATTCATTGGCGTGGCACAGGGAATAATGACGCTATAAATTTCTTTTGTACACACTTAGTAATTCTCTGTTACATACCAAACACTTCACACCTTCACCGCATTGCACAAAACAGATTTTCCCACACAGACAGAAAAACCGTTTGCTCCGTTTTGCTTGTACTCGCCATGTTATTGTCGTCAAGAACACTGTTGCTGATTGAAACCTCCAGCTCAGCACTCACAGCCCCGTTTAGCTAGGCAACATGTCAAACACAGCTCTCCCGACGTCACGCGAATTGACAGGCTTGCTCTTCCCCGAGGCCAACGAGAAAGACAGGCCCCAACGCAGACGTCATGCCATGTAAGCAAGGTAGTTCTGAGTCGGCGCGATCGCTAGCTCAGTGGCTGCCCGCTATGACACAGTGGGTTGTGCCCTGGTGGCCTGCCAACCGGCTAGCGATTGCGCCGGCATGGAACTACCCGTGGCCTATGAGAGAGACAGGCCCCAGCGCAATCGTCATGCCACATAAGCAAGGTAGTTGCCGAGGCCTGCGAGAAAGACATACCTCAGCGCAGTCGTCATGCCACATAAGCAAGGTAGTTCCAAGCCGGCGCGATCGCTAGCTGAGTGGCTGCCCGCTATGACGCAGTTGGCTGTGCCCCAGCAGCCGGCCAATCGGCTAGCGATCACGCCGGCTCGGAACTACCTTGCTTACGTGGCATGACGACTGCGCTGGGGCCTGTCTTTCTAGTAAGCTCTGAACTACCTTGCTTATGTGGATTGGCGTCTTTGCTGGGGTCTGTCTTTCTGGTTGACCTTGGCTCTTCTTGCTCACACGTCACACTGCCTGAAGTTGTCTTCCTCTGGTTTACCGGAACCATTGCACGCCGCTGTACGAACTTGAATCGGCAATCTACGAGATATCCCACTCCATTTCCGTTGAGACACTACAGGATTTGATAGCAAATTTCATTGTTCGTTGGCGCTACCTCCGTACTGCGGGATGAGGGCATTTCGATGATGTGATAGCAAAGACAGCGTGCGACAGACGTGTTTCATTATGCACGCAGATACTGTACAGCTTACCTATTTGTAGCATCATCTGTTATCAGCTTTTCGAATTATTTTGAACTTATTGTGAACTTCCGAATAAAATTCTTACAGCTTTCACTGCAAAAATGCTTTTTGATGCACTAATCTATTGATCTTCGGTGCAGAGATATTTAATTTTGAAATCAGGTACTTCTTTGCTGGACACTCTGTAAGTCAACAAATGTTCCAATGCTTGTAAAACCAAGGCAGCAAACTGCATCAGTCATCAGGCCCTAGAATTACAATTATGGTAAGGACAATGCATACACCCATGCCCCAGGGAGGACTCGAACCTCCGGCGGGGACGTGCGCTCAATCTGTGACATGGCACCTCAGACCAAGTGGCACGTAACTAAACGCCGGTATTACAAATGTGTGCAAATATGTATTCATGTTACTTCAGAACGTGAGAAATCACAATTTTGTCTTTCGTGTGGAGTTGTAGCTTCACTCGTGACTGTATCCTGATTTGTCATTGAAAGTGTTTCGAGTAATAGGAGTTTTAAATATGCCCCATCGCTGCCCCTAAGATAATTATACCATTACGTGGATGTCGTATAACTTTTGATGAGAAATAAATTACCAAAAATCTATTTTCCTTTTTGATTATCCATTTAATTAGTCCTTCCCTTTGTTTGTGTAAATCGTAGTGGAGTTACTGCAAATAAAGGTTTAGAAAGGAATGACTGAATTGTGAGAGAGCGTAATGGATTTATACATGCTTCCCAGAGTAGTTAATCATGAATGTTTGCCAAGTTTACAGTTACGTATGTTACCATTTTAAAATTACATTCATATTAGGAAGGGGGAAAAGTTTGGGTAATTAGAGTAAACGTGCTCGTGCTGGACACGGATGCGCTAGGAAATAGGATATCTGTTGAGAATAACACCATTTAATTAATTCAGGTGCAAGGACATTATGTGACTGAAATTTAAACATCGCTCCTCCGAGATGCGAATGCAGTTCTTAACCATTGTGTTCAGTACGCGGTGGAATGTATATTTCAGTTCTGCTGCATTAGGAAGTGGCTGGACTGAAGACACAGTCCATTTATCCTTCTTTAATTTTTCCGTGTTTCCCCTTGAATCGTTTCCTGAGAATGCCAGCAAAAACTTTTTAACGGTTCCTCTTTAGTTTCTCTTCTCTTCCTTGTCCAGCTGACATAATACCAGGGTTCAATTTCACCCGGAACGGCTTTCCGGCATCTGCCAGAGAATTTTTTGTTCACTCTTTAACTCACTGAAGCAAGTCGGCACCAGAGATTTAAAATAGGAGACGTGTACCGAATCGCAACGTAACTAGAAATTTGCCGCTTAGCCGACTGCAGTGAGTGTAATAATGGCTGACCAACGTTGTGTGATTGGTTGCTGTATGGGTCGGTGTGTGTGAGTGTATGTGTGTGTGTTTGTGCGCGCGCGCGCGTATTTGTGTTTGTGTGTGTGTGTGTGTGTGTGTGCCGCTGTGTGTGTAGCATACTGTAACAAAAACCGAACTAACATCGCTTCGATCAACATAGAATAAACAGAAACCCACGTCCACAATGGAACTATCCACCTGAGGGGGAAAAATGATAATGTTAAGGCTACACTCGCAAAAAGCGTAAGAGCGGCTTCGAGACCCCGTTCTGGCACAAATTTTCAGGAATCACAGAATGATAGTCCTGCTCTACAAGAGCAGAATATATCTTAAGATTTCGCATAATTCCGAATACACTTGTTGATATGTAGCACTGCTGCGAAACAGGACACACATTGCATACGTGCAGTTTAGGCTGGGCTTTATACGGTTTGCACATGATAACGCCAAAGACACTGGTATATAGGTATGCACATGAAAATACAGAGATATGTAACACTCAAAGAGGACGGCGCTGCGGTCAGTGACGCCTATGTAATACAGTAGGTGTCTGGATCGGTGACTGCTACTACTATGGCAGGCTATGACGATTTGAGTGTGTTTGGACGTGGTGTTACAGTCGGTGCACGAGAGATGGGGCACAGATAACCGACGTAGCGATGAGGTGGGCGATTTTCCTGCACGACCATACCACGAGTTCACCGTGAATATCGGGAATCCGGTAAAACGTCAAATCTCCAACATGGTTGCGGCCGGAAAAAGGTCCAGCAAGAACTGAAGAGAATCATTCGTCGTGACAGAAGTGCAGTCCTTCCACAAACTACTGCGGATTTCACTGCTGGTGCATCAACAAGTGTCAACCATTCAACGAAACACCATCGATGTGGGCTTCCGGAGCCAAAGGGCCAGTCGTGTAGCCTTGCTGACTGCACGACAGAAAGTTGTACGCCTCACCTGTTCCCGTCAGCGCTGACATTGGACTGTCGATGACTGGAAACATGGTGCCTGGCCTGCCGAGTCTCGTTTGCAATTGTATCGAGCAGATGTACGTGTAGGGCCATGGAGACAACCTCATGAATCCATGGAACCTGGACTGTTGAAGCTGGTGGAGTAGCTGTACTGGTGTGGGTCATGAGCTGTTGGTGTGATATGGGACCCCTAATAGAGTAATACGTCTAAATATGACTGTGACAGTGACACCTACGTACAGAACCTGCATCCATGCATTTCCATTGTGCATTCCGACGGAGTGGACTATTCCAACAGGACAATACGACAGCCCACCTATCTAGAATTGCTACAGAGTAGCTCAAACACTCTTCTGAGTTTGAACGCTCCCGCTGGCCACCAACCAAACTCACCAGACATGAACACTATTGAGCATATGCGGGGTACCTTGAAACGTGATGTTCAGAACTGTTACGGATATTTGGACAGTCCTGCAGGACGCATGCTGTCAGTTCCCTCCATCATTACTTCAGACATTAGTAGAGTCCATGGCGTTGTGTTGTGACACTTGAGCGTGCTCGTGGGGGGAGGGGGGGCGTAACGGTATTAGGCATAGTTGGTAGTTCCTTAGAAAGTTAAGGAAAACCATGAATTTTGAGTACAAAACTTCTAATTGTAGGGATGATCACTTCTACACTTTTAATTTATTGAAAATCGTCGAAGTCTTTATTATATTGTTTTAAGATTATGTTGTCGAACTACTTCAAATGTTCAAATGTTTGTATAGCTACAGATTTATGTTCAAAATCTAAATTTATTAATGGTGTCACGCCATTTACTGTATGAAACGGTATATACTGGGTTTTATCAAAGTTTAATGAGATTCCATTTGTAGAGAACCACTTAATAACTTTCTGAAAGATATCATTTACAATTTCGTCAGTTAATTCCTGTTTGTCAGGTGTGATAGCTATACTTGTATCATCAGCAAAAAGTACTAGTTTAGCATCTTCATGAATGTAGAATGGCAAGTAATTAATATAGATTAAGAACAGCAAAGGACCCAAGACAGAACCTTGTGGAACCCCATTTTTGATAACTCCCCAGTTAGAGGAATTAATGGTTTCTTCTATATCATGTGCTTATTCCAACTTTCTGCACTCTTCCAGTTAAGTATGATTTAAACCATTTGTACACTGTCCTATACATGCCACAATACTTAAGATTATCTTGAAGAATCCGATGATTTACACAGTCAAAAGCCAACTGGTGATGTCCGGTTATTCAAAGCATTTAATATTTCATTAGTTGTGGTATAAATATATGCTATCAACTGTACCTATCGCGTGTACCAAGTGGATAATATAAATTTGATGAGCGATGTTTCATACAAAAAACTGATGTCACTACAAAATAGCAGATTTCTTTCATTAATTTGTCACGAATGTTCTTTATGGTGTATTTCTCACTGTTTATTTTTGTTTGCCTCATGCCTACAAAACTCAACATAAAATAATATTCAAGAAACCAGTTCACGTAATCGAGGTCGACATCTTGGCTATCACTGACTGTAGTAACTTGAGTCCAATCTTATTCTCGATTTTCATTACTACCACATTAATGTAATTAGACTTTTCAGAAAGTTTAAATCTCTTGCTCATTAACATAAAGCGCTGCTAAAAGTACTGTTTCCATTCATTGAATTGGATGTCACTGAAAATCGAGAGAGTGTAATAGGCTGAATCAGTTTCAGACTGATAGAAGTTAGTGACACGCTGTTTCATACGTTGGCGTGGCAACATTTATTCTCATTCGATTCACGCTCGGAAAGAACGAAGAATGTAGCAGTATTGATAACAGTAGTTTCCCAGTATTACACAGTTTATTGATTTCCATATTACATAATTAGGTGTTAACAAAACCCGTGTCATATGCAGAATTTGTGTACTTTCAGGACTCCGGATGAGTGGATAAATATCGGCATGGTCGACGGTGTTCGGCACCCAGTTCCTGCAGAAGCATTTCTCCCGCTCGAGGGAGACACCGATGGCTTCCCAACTGGTCCAGACACAGATGTAACCAGCCTCTACGGATGGGTCCGAGTTGCAGTCTTGGATTACGACAAGGAGGCGAAGTTGTTCACCGTCCTCTGTACATGCGATGGGACGGACAGAATCTTCCATCTACCGAGGATCTACGTCATGTTTAAGGCGGCAGATCCAATAAATTTCGCCGAAAGAATCGCAGACGCCGTTCAGAGGAGGGACGAAGCCGAAAACAATATAAAGTGAGTAAGCCGGAAGTTCCTGCCACGTCGCAATAACGATAAGTTCTGTTTGTACGAGACATCACACGAAAAGGAACCTCTGTAACATTGCATGAACAAGTAAGGCGCCTAGAACATAACCGCATGCTTGAAGCACACTTGCAGAAGCGTATATAAAAGCTTCCAAACACGTAAATACGTTCTTGACAGCAACGCTTGGCCAAACGTGCTACACAAGCATCGTCAAGCTACATGAATGCTAGTTAAGCATCAGTTTACCGGCACCTGAGCTCAAACGTCGGTGAAGGGCTTGAGAGCCTTTTGTTGGTGTTACAAAAAATTAAAATGTAATGAAAGAAGAAACGTTATCGTATAGAGCGTTTAAAGAACCGGAAATATTATTTACACGCGTTGTTGATTTTCAAGATTTAAATAATGAAACACTGTAGCGTAAGTTAGGAATTTCTTCTTGCTTTGCATGTCAAGAGCAAATATTTAAGTATTTTGCGTGATGTTTGCATCTCTTGCGCTATAGTCGTCTCTTTGAGGTTATACTGCAATCGAAAATTAGCACTAAATGAATATTTGTGTTCCTCGCGTAATGCAAAAGGCACAGTACCGTTACTTGTAACTGGACAGACAAAAATACAATTTCTTGTAATAGCATGTGAAAAACGTCTGAAGATTTATTGTCTCATTTTCTAATTTTGTATAACAGTGCAAGAGAGCCAGAACTACTCTAATACAAAATATTTCAGTAGATAATTATGGTAACCGACATTTAGAATAAATTCTCGAAACGTATCGTGTTAAACGTCAAAAATATGTTAATGAGCCAGTGTTTAATTTTTTAAATCACAAATAACGCATTTACAGGCATTACAAAATCTTTGAATTAAATGTTTATTTTTTGCCGTGTAATACTCAATTTGACTTGCCCTTAATGACAGTACAATATTTATATAGAATGTATTTTATCAGTACCAAATAAAAAACCATATCAAATCACTTCACTAGAACTACACGGTTGCGAACGACAGGCATGCGTACGTAAATATTTGCATTTTGCAATGAACGTAAATTCTCGAATTGCGATGTGTCAAGCAAGAAGGAAAAAACTGCAGCGGGGTTCATTATATTAATCATGGAAAAAAAAATCCGCGACATAATTTCCGCAGAGAGCGAGAATAATTTTTACTTTCTTTAACCACTCTTACTCCTCTTCGTTTTCGCAAGGCAAGTAAGCAATCTGCCAAAGGAACCGCATCGTCGTCTGATCTTAACAGGCACGAACTGATGCTTGAAGTATGCTTGAGCAATGTGGAGACGCGTGGAATTGGTGCATGCTTGTGCAAGTAGGCTTGCCCAGGTCTCCTTGTCAAGCCTCCAATTAACTTGTGTATCCGCCATTATAAATAATGGAACAGATAACACAATGATCACAGATTAGTTTAAGTAACTTATTTCTGTTATTAACAAGTCTTAACACTATTACTTGTATGCAGAAAGTAATTTGCTTTGTGTATTATTAATACTCGCTACGGTTCAACACAGTGATATGCTGAGACAGGTATACTCAGTGCTTTGTTAAACAAACAGAAACGATTTGCAAAGATGATATGGTTTTATTTTCATCGGTATCGGTCACTTGTTAAGAACTATATTGGTGGCCCTCTTAAGTGCCCGGAACCGGCTCAAGTCTGGAAGGTCTACAGCTGGCCATATCTTTACAGTACCTATGATGCTGGAGAATACAGTCACTAGTTGATCATTCCGGGGCAGTAATAGAAGAAAGCAAACGGAAAGCTGAAGTTCTAAATTTAACCTTTAAGAAATCTTTCACGCAGGAGGACCGCACAAATATACCATCATTTGATAAACGTACTAATTCCGAAATGGGGGACATAGCAATAGGTATTTCCGGTGTAGAGAAGCAGCTGACAGAGCTAAATACGAAAAAGTCTGCTGGTCCGGATGGAATACCAGTTCGGTTTTACAAAGACTATTCTGCGGCATTGGCCCCCTACTTAGCTTGCATTTATAGCGAATCTTTAATTCAGCGGAAAGTTCCTAGTGATTGGAAAAAAGCGCAGGTGACTCCCGTGTATGAGAAAGGAAAGAGAACTGACCCATACAATTACAGGCCAATATCGTTGACATCGGTTTCATGTAGAATTTTGGAGCATATTCTCAGTTCGAATATAGTAAATTTCCTTGAAACGGAAAAGCTTCTTTCCATGAATCAGCACGGGTTTAGGAAACATCGTTCATGCGAAACTCAGCTTGCCCTTTTCTCACATGACATCTTGCGAGCCATGGACGAAGGGCAACAGGCGGATTGTGTTTTTCTCGACTTCAAAAAGGCGTTCGACACGGTGCCACACTGCAGACTGCTAACGAAGATACGAGCTTATGGAATAGGTTCACAGATTTGTGACTGGCTGGAAGACTTCCTAAGTTATAGAACGCAGTACGTTGTTCTCGACGGCGAGTGCTCATCAGAGACGAGTGTATCGTCAGGCGTGCCCCAGGGGAGTGTGATAGGACCGCTATTATTTTCTATCTATATAAATGATCTGATGGACAGAGTAAGTTGTAATATGCGGCTGTTTGCTGATGATGCTGTGGTGTATGGGAGGGTGTCGTCTGTAACTGACTGTAATAGCATACAGGTTGACTTAGACAAAATTTCTAGTTGGTGCGAAGAATGGCAGCTAGCTCTCAATGTAGAAAAATGTAAGGTGATGCGCATGAGTAGAAAAAACAATCCTATAATGTTCGAATACAGCATCAGTAGTGAGCTTCTTGATGCGGTCGCGTCGTTCAAATATCTAGGTGTAACATTGCAGAGCGATATGAAATGGAACGAGCATGTAAGGACAGTTGTGAGTAAGGCAGACAGCCGACTTCGGTTTATTGGGAGAATTTTGGGAAGATGTACTTCACCTGTAAAGGAGACCGCGTATAAAACGCTTGTACGACCACGTCTTGAGTATTGCTCAAGTATTTGGGACCCGCAGCAGATCGGTTTGAAGGAAGACATAGAGGCGGTTCAGAGGCGAGCAGCTAGATTTGTTACCGGTAGGTTCGACCAATGCGCGAGTGTCACGGAAATGCTCCGGCAACTCAATTGGGGATCGCTGGAAGAAAGACGACGTTCTTTTCGTGAATTTCTGTTAAGTAAATTTAGAGGACCGGAATTTGAAGCTGAGTGTAGTACGATCTTGCTGCCGCCTACTTACATTTCGCGTAAAGATCACAAAGACAAGATAAGAGAAATTAGGGCTCGTACGGAGGCATATAGGCATTCTTTTTTTCCTCGTTCAATTTGGGAGTGGAATAGGAAAGGAAATGCCTAGTAGTGGTACAGTGTACCCTCCGCCACGCACCTTACGGTGAATTGCGGAGTATGTATGTAGATGTAGATGTAGATGTACTTAGAAAGTAAGATTAGATCATCTCTTTATTGACTTTAAGTAGGTCTACGAGAGAGTTAAAAGATCAGCACTGTAGGGAAGAATGCAGACATCAAATTTCCTAAGAAGCTAATAAAATTAACTAAGAGGACCCTGGAAAATAGCAAAAGCCAGGTTAAAGTCAGGGATGTCTGTCGAGATCGTTCGCAACGGAAGGAGGTTTAAGAGGGAGAGAACCATTATTTCCGGTACTGTTCAACCTAGCATTAGAGAAAGCAGTAAGATTAATAACCACAAACCCAGGAAGCAATATTTACGATAGATTTCTGCAAATCTTAACCTATGCGTATGAAGTAGTAATGACTGCTAGAAGTATGGAGGCACTCACATCAACCTTCAAAGAGTTTGAAACCGCTATAAAGAAGTTTGGTTTAGACATCAGTGAGACAAATCTTAAGCATATGGTTACTGAGAGAGTTAGAAACACAGATGATCTACAGTTAGAAGGGTATACCTTTGAAAGAGTTGTTGTTGTTGTTGTGGTCTTCAGTCCGCAGACTGGTTTGATGCAGCTCTCCATCTGAGAATATGTTCGGCAACGTACATCCTTTTGAATCTGCTTACTATATTCGTCCCTCGGTCTCCCTCTACGATTTTTACCCCACACACTTCCTTCTAATGCTAAGGTGACAATTCCTTGATGTCTTAGAATGTGGCCAACCAATGTATCTCTTCTCTTAGTCAGGATAAGCCAGGAACTCCTTTTCTCCCCGATTCGGTTGAGCACCTCCTCATTAGGTACGTGATCTACCCATCTAATTTTCATCATTCGTCTGAAGCACCACATTTCAAAAGCCTCTATCATCTTTTTATCTGAACTCCTTATCGTCCACGTTTCACTCCTATACAATGCTACACTCCAGACAAATGCTTTCAGAAAGGACTTCCTAACATTTAAATTAATATTGGATGTTAACAAGTTTCGCTTCTTTAGAAACGCTTTTCTTCCCATAGCCATTCTGCATTTTATATCTTCTTTACTTCGGCCATCAGAAGTTATCCAGCTACCCAAATAACAAAACTCATCTACTACTTTTATTGTCTCATTACCTAATCTAATTCCTTCAGCATCGCCTGATTTTCTGACATTGCATTCCATTACATTTGTTTTACTCTTGTTAATGTTCATCTTATATCTTCCTTTCAAGATACTGTCCATCCCATTCAATTGCTCTTCCAGATCTTTTGCGGTCTCTAACAGAATTAGTATGTCATCAGCAAACCACAATGTTTTTATTTCTTCTCCCTGCACTTTAATGCGCTTTCCAAATTTCTCATTCCATTCCTTCACTGCCTGCTCAATGTACAGATTGAACAACATTGGGGAAAGGCTACAACCGTGTCTTACTCCCTTCCCAACCTCTGCGTCCCTTTCTTGCCCTAATAACCGCCGTCTAGTTTTTGTATGTTTTCGCTCCCTATGTTTTACCCCTGCTGCCTTCAGAATTTGAAATAGTGCATTCCAGTCGACATTGTCAAAATCTTTCTTCAAATCGACAAACGCTAAAAACGTAGGTTTTCCTTTCCTTAGCCTATCTTCTAAGATAAGTCGTAATGTGAGTATTGCCTCCCGTGTTCCTACATTTTTCCTAAATCCAAACTGATCTTACCCGTGGTCGGATTCCACAAGTTTTTCCATTCGTCTGTAAATAATTCGTGTTAGTATTTTGCAACCATGACTTATTAAACTGATAGTTCTGTAATTTTCACACTTGTCTGCACTTGCTTTCTTTGGAATTGGAATTAAAATATTCTTCTTGAAATCGGAGGGTATTTCCACTGTCTCATACATCTTGCATACCAGACTGGCTCGCCTAACGACATCATCAGTTCAGACGGAATATCATCGACTCCAGGGGCATTGTTTCGACTCAAGTCCTTCAGCGATCTGTCAAATTCTTCTCGCAGTATCATATTTCCTCTCTCATCTTCCTCCACTTCGTCTTCCATTTCTAGAATACTGCCTTCAAGTTTATTTCCTTTGTATAGGCCTCCATATATATTCCTTCCCAGTTCAGCTTTCCCCTCGTTGCTTAGTACTGGTTTTCCGTCTGAGTTCTTGATATTCATACAGCTGCTTTTCTTATCTCCAAATATCTCTTTCATTTTCCTGTAGGTGGTATCTATCTTTCACCTAGTTATGCATTCTTCTACGGTTCTGCATTTGTCCTCTAGCCACTCCTGCTTAGCCAGTCTCCACTTCCTGTCAATCTTATTTTTCAGACGTTTGTACTCCCTTTTTCCTGTTTCACTTGCTGAATTTTTATATTTATGTATATAGATAGCTTTATTTATCTTGGCTCAGTAATTACTTCTGAAAACAAAGTGGAAACAAATACAACAAACCGAATTAAGGCTGCTGACCGATCATATACAGCATTATACACCATGCTCAAAAGTAAGAACAGAACGGACGAAAATAACGACTGCGCTCAACTAGCACTGGGTTGAACTACGCACGACTGGGGTGTCGGAATCGTCGCCCGTCATTTTTTATGTCCGTCTCTCCAGGACACTGTATCGCTCCGCCGAGAAGAAGTGGGGTTCCGCAGCCAACCTGACAACGCGTCTTCTGCGTCCTTCCCCCTGACCGTGTGGGCAGGGTCGGCGTCCTGGGCGGTTGGGACACCTGGAATACCGGTTCTACAGTCAAACGGCACGAAGGCGGGTATTACACTGTAAAAGATCTTTGACAAAGATCTTTTATCAAAGCTCTTTGGTCAAATCTTTGCCACTGTAATGGGTCATCTTTTATAAAAGATTTCTTTTATAAAAGATATTTGATAAAAGTTAGCGAGAGAGCCTAGCTTTTATAAAAGTTCGCCATTGTATACATGCGTCTTTCCTTGCTTTGACGCCTTTTAACCTACAAATTAACGTAAAAGTGTATTTGTTGCGTCGCTACTGCCACAGTGATCGTTTCAAAGTGAGAAGTGTGCGGAATATTTATTAATACAAAGGACATTTACTAAAATGTAGGGTTAGAATCGTATAAAGAAAAAGCTACTGCTGTCAGTGGCTCACTGATGTTGATGATAGGGAAGAAATTATATGGATCAAAGGATATATGGAGATGCATAAGTGAAATAAATGTTTTTATTTGTACTCTAACCTAACCTCGTAATTCCTCCTAAAGTGATTTACATCTTGGTTCACTTTTGTCTGGAATAATACGTGAAATCTTAGGCCTACACTGTAGGATTCGTGTATTTTACTGCCTGCTGGAATAGATTTTGTATGTGGATATAAATGGGAGGATCTTCAGTGGAAAGGGATTAATGATTTGCGTAATGAGGTACTGCACTAGTTAGCTCCATATTTTTTCTTGCTTTGCACAATGCTTTTCGACAAGTCCAGGTATATATACGGATATTTTATGTTTTATGTCAGACTGCAGTGAACTATAAAAATGTCTTTCGCAGCGCATAATCCTCAATGAAGCATAACATGAAAGAACTACGAAAATATTCTGTCTTCTTAATTCCGTTAGTGTATAACGAACTTATGTTTAGCATGACACACGTTAAATTATTTCAGTGTTTCATTATTTACCCATTGACACAGCTTTAGGGCTTCCTGAAACATCGATTATGATGAAGTATTTATAAATATGTGGGCCAATTAAAATATTTGGTCACACGTTCTTAAACAATTTAGGTTATTATTTCCCAACAGTATAGCTCGTGAAGTACATTTGTGCGAGCGGTTTTCGTATTTTCCTCTTGCTATTCACGGTTTTACCTAAAATTGTTTCCATTTTTCGTTCTTTCCAATGAACGCACTCCCAAGCAACATTATATTACGTACTATAATACAGACGCTTTACTATTTTGGAGTTCTATTCAGAGCAACTATGACGAAATATTTTACACTAGTGTAATGTGCTCCTGTGAAGCAGTTTCGTCAAAGATCTTGTATAAAATCTTTGACAAAGATCTTTGTCAAATATCTTTTACAGTGTAATACCGGCCGAAGACGTGTGCCCCTCCGCCGTTGGTGAAGAAGAAGCGAATTTAATCTAACGGCCAAACGGGCCTTTCAAGAGTACGCCATATTGTTTCATTTACGTGTAAATTAAATGGGACTTGATAAAATTATAAATCCTCCGCCAGTAGGGAGTCAAAGTGTCAGCCAAGCCTGTAGAGGTTCTTACTTGTCGGGGAAAATCCACTTTATGAGGTTAAATTGGCAATTAATTTATACTACTTGTGAAGTACTGGGCCGATCTGTCAACGACCGATATCATTCGATTCGTAAATTCACGTAATGGCCGAATCTTCTGTGTAAATCAATGGATTAATTTTATTACGGCAATCTCCCTTTGTAACAGGGCTGGACTATCTTGCATCTGCCTTCCTTCAAAAGTTACGTAGCCCAAGATATTGGTGCTACATATTCAAAGACGTTTCACTCGGCTTATTCTCATTCCTAAATGTTACAAATGATTTACCTGTTAAACGTAAGATAATTTGTTCTGCGAATTTCTATTGTCCAATTTAGGACAAATTGTATTTTATATCTTGTGTCATATTCTAACAATGTTCAATAATTGTTACACTAGTATTCTTTGGAAATTAATTTACATGTACTATTCACAAACAGTTAAGATCTTTGAACGTAGAACTACCAAGCTGCATTGTTATGTTTCTGCAGTGTTTATCTGGTGATGTCGTAACAGAAGAAAACTGGTTTGTAAAAACAATAAATTGCAGAATATTACACATGTATCTCTTGTGTTTCATTCAAAAAGTAATTTTGTTTCGGTATTCAGTTCGGAAACTGGTTACATTCAGCTCTACACCCTACTCAATCTACACTACTGACCATTAAAATTGATACACCAAGAAGAAATGCAGATGATAAACGGGTATTCATTCGACAAATATATTACACTAGAACTGACATGTGATTACATTTTCACGCAATTTGGATGCATAGATCCTGAGAAATAAGTACCCAGAAAAAGCACCTCTGGCCGTAATAACGGCCTTGATACGCCTGGGCATTGAGTCAAACATAGCTTGGATGGAGTTTACAGGTACAGATGCCCATACGGCTTCAACACGATACCACAGTTCATCAATAGTAGTGACTGGCGTGTTGTGACGAGCCAGTTGCTCGGCCACCATTGATCAGACGCTTTCAGTTGGTGAGAGATCTAGATAATGTGCTAGCCAGGGCCAGTACAGAACCTGCAACATGCGGTCGTGCATTATCTTGCTGAAATGTGGGTTTCGCAGGGATCGAATGAAGGGTAGAGCCACGAGTCGTAACACATTTGAAATGTAACGGCCACTGTTCAAAGTGCCGTCGATGCGAACAAGAAGTGACCGAGACGTGTAACCAATGACACCCCATACCATCACGCCGGGTGATACGCCAGAATGGCGATGACGAATACACGCTTCCAATGTGCGTTCACCGCGATGTCGCCAAACACGGATGCGATCATCATGACGCTGTAAATAGAACCTTGATTCATCCGAAAAAATGTTTTGCCATTCGTGCACCAGATTCGTCGTTGCGTTCACCATCGCAGTCGCTCCTGTTTGTGATGCAGCGTCAAGGGTAACCACAGCCATGGTCTCCGAGCTGATAGCCCATGCTGCTCCAAACATCGTCGAATTGTTCGTGCAGATGGTTGTTGTCTTACAAACGTGCCCATCTGTTGTCTCAGGGATCGAGACGTGGCTGCACGATCTGTTACAGCCATGTGGATAAGACGCCTGTCATCTCGACTGCTAATGATACGAGGACGTTGGGATCCAGCACGGCGTTCCGTATTGCCCTCTTGTACCCACCGATTCCATATTCTGCACAGTCATTGGATCGCGCCCACGCGAGCAGCAATGTCGCGATACGATAAAATGCAATCGCGATAGCGTACAATCCGACCTCTATCAAAGTCGAAGACGTGATGGCACGCATTTCTCCTCCTTACATGAGGCATCACAACAACGTTTCACCAGGCAACGCCGGTCAACTGCTGTTTGTGTATGAGAAATTGTTTGGAACTTTCCTTATGTCAGAACGTTGCAGGCACCAACCTTGTGTGAATGCTCTGAAAAGCTAATCATTTGCCTATTACAGCATCTACTTCCTGTCGGTTAAATTTCGCGTCTGTAGCTTGTCATCTTCGTGGTGTAGCAATTTTAATGGACAGGAGTGTATTTGAACCTGCTTACGGTATTCGTCTCTTGGTGTCCCTGTTCGATTTTTACTCCAGACACGTACCTCCAATGCTAGCTAACTCACGATTCCTTGACGTCTAAGAATGTGTCCACCAACTGATCCCTTTTCTCTCTAATTCTGTTGAGTACCTATTCATTAGTTGCCGGCCGCGGTAGCCGTGGGGACTGAGGCGCTTCAGTCGCGGTCTGCACGACCACTACGGTCGGGGGTTCGAATCCCCCCTCGGGCATGGATATTTGTGCCGTCCTAGTTCGTAAGTAGTTCATAAGTAGTTTGTAAGTTTAGGAACTGATGACCCCGTAGTTAAGTCCCATAAGATTTACAAACATTTGAACATTTATTCATTAGTTACATTATCTAGCCACATAATCTTCAGCATTCTGCTGGTGCATTTCATTTCAAAAGCCTCTATATTCTTCCTGTCTGGATTATTTATCGTCCATGTTTTACTCACATACCCTTTACACAAGTACCTTCAAAAAAGACTTCCTAACACTTAAATTAATATTTGATGTCAACAAATTTCTCTGTTTCAGAAATGCTTTTCTTCATCTTATAACCTGCTTTCAAGACACTGTCCATTGCTTTTCCAGGCACTTTTCCGTCTTTGACAGAATTACAATGTCATCGGCATACCGCAAAGTTTTGATTTCTTCTCCTTGACCTTTAACTTCTTCTAAAAAATTTCTCCTTACATTCCTTCACAGCTTGCTCATTGTATAGATTGAACAACATTGGGGGAAGGCTACAACCCTGACTTACTCCCTTCCCCACCAATGTTTCCCTTTCATGCCCTTCGACTCTAATAACTTCTGTCTGGTTTTGAAAAAGGAGTGAGTAACTTTTCATTCGCTATATTTCAGCCTGTAAATTGAGCAAGCTGTGACGGAATGCAAGGAGAATTTTGGAGAGGGGATAAAGACCTTGTGGTTTGCTGATGACATAGTAATTCGGTTAGAGACAGCAAAGAACCTGGAGGAGCAATTAAATGGAATGGACATTGTCTTGAAGGAAGATAAAAGATGAACATTAACAAGAATAAAACGAGGGTAATGGAATGTAGTGTCAGAAAATCAGACGACGCTAAAGGAATTAGATTCGATAATGAGGCAGTAAAAGTAGTAGTTTCAAGTTTGTTGTTTGGGTAGCAGAATAACTTCTGATGGTCGAAGTAAAGAAGCTATAAAATGCAGAATAGCTAGGGGAAGAAAAACATTTCTGAAGAAGCAAAATTTGTTGACATCCAATATTAGTTTATGTACTGTAGCATTGTGTGGAAGTGAAACGTGGACGCTAAGGAGTTCAGACAATAAGATTATGGAAGTTTTAGAAATGTGGCTACAGACGAATGATGAAGTTTAGATGGGTAGATCACGTAACTAATGAGGAGATGCTCAACAGAAGTGGGGGAAAAAGAAGTTTCTGGCATATCCTGACTAGAGAAGGGATAGATTGGCAGGAGACATTCTGAGACATCAAGGAATTGTCAACTTAGCATTAGAAGGAAGTGTGTGGGATAAAAATCGTAGAGGGCGATCGAGGGATGAATACAGTAAGCAGATTCAAAAGGATGAAGGTTGCCGTTCGCATTCTCAGATGTAGAGTCTTGCAAAGGACAGGTAGCGTAGAGAGCTGCATCAAACCAGTTTGCCGATTGAAGACCACAACAGCAACGCATTTTGCCCCAGCTGACTTCTGAATATGTAAGGGTGTATTCCAATGAACATTGTCAAAAGCTTTCTCCAAATCTAAAAAACCTATAAATGTATGTTTGCCTTTCCTTTGTCTTCTAAGACAAGGCGTAATGTGAGTATTGCTTGGCGTGTTCCTACCTTCCTTCTAAATTGCAAACTGATCTTTCTCGACGTCGGCTTCTATCAGCTTTTTCATTCTTCTGCAAATAATTCGCGTTAGAATTTTGCAAAAGTGACTTATTAAACTGCCGGCCGCAGTGGCCGAGCGGTCTGCGGCGTGCCAGTCCCCTTTCGGGCATTGATGTTCGTGCCGTTTTAGTATAAGCTAGTTCATAAGTAGTTTGTAAGTTTAGGAACTGATGACTCCGTAGTTAAGCCCCATAAGCTCTACAAACATTTGCAGTTATTAAACTAATGGTTCTGCAATTTTCACACCTGTCTGCGCAGGCTTTCTTTGTAATAAGGATAATTACAATTCTCTTGAAGTCTGGGGCTATTTCGCCTGTCGACACATGGTGAACACCATGTGGAATACTTTGTCATGGCTGGATCTTCCAGAGATTTTGGTAGCTCTGACGTAATGTCGTCTATTCCAGAGACCTTATTTCGACTTTGGTGTCTCAGTCCTCTGTCAAATTCTTCTATTGGTATAGTTTCTCCTATCTCATCATCCACTTCTACGAGGGGGAGTTGCAAAATAAGTTTCCCCTGTCGACTGTGGTCAGAGTTGCGTATGAATGGAAAAAATAGAATGAGGCATTAAAGATAAGTCATATCTTAATTTTTCTACATAATTTCCAAGTAGATTGAAACATTTGTCATAACATTTTATAAGCTTCAAAAAGCCTTCCAGGAAAAAATCAGGGCGTTGCTAACGGCATAAGCTTTGAACGGCATGTTTGACGTCATCATTGCTTGCAAAGCGCCTTCCGCCGAGAATCTTCTTCAAAGCTAGAAACGGATGGAACTCACTTAGTGGGAAGGCGCTCCCAACCAATAGTTGCAATATGGTTTTGCGTTGCCGTCACCGAGTGTGGTCTCGTATTGTCATCGAACAGGACAACTCCAGATCTGAGAAGGGCAGGCCTCTTTTTCCAAATCACCTCTTTCGGCAGAGTGGCACAGTACTGCGCAGCATTGATGGTTGCATCCTCCAAAAAGTCCAGCAACAAAACTCGCAGAAAACGGTGAGTAGCACTTTACCTGCGGACGTTTCAATCCCCATCACAATCCGAAACGGAAAGTCATCTGCTTGATCGCGGTCGACCTTTACCCAATGGTGTATCGGTGTCTTGTATATGCGCGTTCACCTGCTCTGTCGTCTTTCGCCCATAGCCGTTCAACGCTTCTTCCTTATGCAACACCCTGATTTTTTCCTGAATGGCTTTTAGAAGCTTATAAAGCGGTTTGACAAATGTCTCAATATACTTACAATTTTTTTAGAAAAATTAAGATATGTTTTATAAAATACTCTCCACTCCATTATGGGCCGGCTGGTACCGCAACCAATAAAATTGTTAAGCAATGAAAGACAGTCGTGGTTGCAACTGTTTTAGCCTTAGTGTCTCATCCTAATTTTTTTCCTCTCATGCGCAATTCTGCCCACAGCTGACAGGGGAAACTTTTTTCCCACTCCCCCTCGTACTTCCTTGACTGAAATATTGGCTTGAAGTTCAACTCCTTTGTAGAGTGTCTCCATAAATTATTTACACCTTTCAGTTTTCCTTTCTCTGATCAGAAATGGTTTTCCATCTGCGTTTTTGATATTCGTACAGCTGCTTTTCTTGTCTCTGTTATTTTCCTGTAGGCGGTATATATTCTCCTATAGACTTGCAATTGCCCTCTACCAACTCTTGCTTAGTAATTTTTCACTTTCTATCTCATTTTTTAGTTGCCTGTGCTTCACGTTACCTGCATCATTTAATGCACTATTTTATTTCTCTTTTCATCAATTACATTCAGTATTTACTGTGATATCCAAGGACGTCTTGTAGGTCTTGCCTTTCTACCTGTTTGTCTTCTGCTGCCTTCGCTATTTCTTCTCTCAAAGCTACCTACTCATCTTCTATTGTGTTACTTCCCCTCGTTTCTGTCAATTGTTGCCTAAAGCTCTCTCTGAAACTCTCAAGAATCTCAGGTTCCTTTAATTTATCCAGATCTATCTCTTTATTTTTCTCTCTTTTCTGCAGTTTCTTCAGTTTTAGTCTACAGTTCATGACCAGTAACAATAAATGTTAAACCTGTCGTATTTCCATAGCATTCGCAGCTCTTGATAATGTTTTTTCAAGAGTACTGTAGTACAGCATTTCACTACATAAAGGAGTAGTGCGTATTACCAACTCATACTTAAAATATCGCTAGTCTGAGAAGTATAAACTAACAGGAACATTGTTTTAGTACATGGAAACGTTTGTGAAATGTTAGATGCTATATTTGGCGTTTAATTTATTATTCATTTGTGTGAATTATCCTTTATATATTTTAACCATTACAATTGTTATTTTAAAGGTACCAGTTCTACGTTGATTGTATGATGCTTCCGGGAATACCAGATATAAAAGAAGCAAGCCTTGATAAACTGCTGAACATGGCATCAGGTTTGAAGTTCGTAGCGCCAAGGGACAGCCTCGACAGGGTAAACTGTTTCTGTTTCAATTACTTACGTAGAAAAGTGTGTTTCAGTAATATTTTGTACACCCCGCTGTCACCACGTTTGAGTTTCAATATCTTTTCACAGAAAGACTTTCTGCCACACCTACACTCAATTTCCAGACATTTGGTCTCTTTGAAGCTAGGTTACAGAGTTGTTAGTGACACAGTCATTTACCTGCCATTGTCTACTTAAGTATAGAGAAAATTGCATCTTAAGGGTTATAAACTGGGTTACATAGTTGCATGTGACATTAATGCTGCAGTACCAATTATGGAATTCAAAATTTTGGTCCCAAGGAATTTTTTTCTTTGTGTTATCTTCTGACCTTTAGACTGAAATGCCCAAGCAGTTGCAAGGGGAATTATATTACAACGTGGACTCCTAAAAGAGTGCAGCTGGCGTTCTCATGTTTCAAATGGCTTATTAGACAGAAAAGAGGCTATTAGCGAAATTTCTTAACTGATCTAGAATTTAACTAAAAAATTCTTGGATTCACAACTTGACACTTATATATGAGTGTAAACAAATAAGCGTAAATGATAAGGAAAATAAGACAGTGTTGAAGTAGAAACTGTTCTGCACTTCAGAAATACATTGGACGACTAAACTCTTTTTGATAAATTTAACTCAAATTCTCTTTAAAAATAAAGTCTTTCCATCTTGTGCTAATTCTGCTCTGTAAGTAAATGTTTGAATATTGCTGGAACAAAGACATTTCCTTAAAGTAACTCCAATGTTACTTTGAAAACCTTTCATAAAATAATAATCTAACCGCAACTGTTTCTGAATAACTCATCCTCCTTCCACACTAAAATTTCGTGTTGAAATTCAATATCCTCATTAACATTGAAAGAAAAATAGGTGCTATAGAGAAGACTTTAATATTAAAATTCTTCTCGAGACCAATCATCTGAACAGGCGTAAAAATGTTCTACTGAAACTAACTTTTTATAGAATGGTGAGTGTATGTCTCTTCAGACATCATACCAATCTATAATAAGTATTTACACGCGAAAGCGGTGTTTCGTTCCTTTACTTCACCGCAGATGCGGTCATATGTAGCACACTGTTCATTAAATATTAAATTTAAGACTTATATTTCCATACTTTTATTTACTTTTTTCTAGCTCATCAGACACCATGGAAGCGTAATTACAGTGACAAGAGAAGAACAGTTTTTTGTACTCATTTTTGTTAATGATCATAGAAAATAACAGAGAATACCAATTAGCTTAATACAGATCAGAAAATACAAATACAAATAGTAATTTGTCGTGTCCCCACAAATACATTCAACCCCGCACGGGAATCCGTAATGGCGAGTACAAGAGGACATGGACGATGGGATCGTGCGGCTTGTGGAAGTTAAGAAGACGGTGGGCGAGCCCGGGTAGCCAAGTGCTTAAGGCGACCGCTGGCCCGAAGCGGAAGACCGGGTCACATTGCCGATCTGGTTCACATTGCATAATTTCGTGATCCTTCTTCCTTCCCCTCCTTAACAATTAATTTGCAGATAGCAGCTTTGACGCTTTTCGGATTATTGACAGAGTCCAAGATACGATTGTTTTCGATGGCTCCAAGTATTAACATAGTAAGCCCAAAAAGGGTCAAATTGAAATCATAGTAACTTAATAAATTATATTTGTGAAAACAGTTACACGTTAGTAAATGACACTTAAGTCCCTTCTTCAGTATCTGTTGATCTGTCAAGTATTAGCAGATTTGAAATAAATATAAGTTTATGCTGTCTATTTACTTTCTTTAGCTTCTCCTGTATCACTGTCTAGTTTGATTTACGATGTTAATACTTAAAGGCATCGAATTATTATATAATTAAAATTCCTCGTTCTGAAGACGTTCATGTCGCAAAAATATAATACAATAAACATGTTTCCATGAACCGGAAAGCCTTCTCTAAGTTGAAGGTTAAAAGTCGACCACTGCACTAAAAAAGAGCCTTGTTTTATCACTAAAATTAGCAAATAACGTCCGCGTGAACTACCGGCTACTCCCTGCTACAAAGCCTTCTTCCCTGGCCCAAACTGAGAACTGACTCGTTTCAAATTACTTCAAAATGTTTCAAATGTTTGTATAGTTTATGGGACTTAACTACGGGGTCATCAGTCCCTAAACTTACAAACTACTTATGAACTACTTACGAACTAGGACGGCACAAATATCCATGCCCGAGGGGGGATTCGAACCCCCGACCGTAGTGGCCGTGCAGACCGTGACTGGAGCGCCTCAGTCTCCTCGGCCACCGCGGCCGGCAAATTACTTCAGTGACAGAAAGTTAATATACATAATAGCTTACACGTTATTACACACAGACATTAATAAGCAAGCCACCACAATTAAAGTTATCTTAGAAAGCTGGCTAAGAAAACATTTATGGCGCAACGGAATTTAGATATAAGAAAAAACTGCTTCTGAACTATTTATCAGCACTTGTAAAGAACAATATTAAATAAAAGAGGAATGGTGCTCTAAAGCTACAATTTATAGACAACTTACGGATTATGCTAAACATAAACTTGTTTATTCATATACAAAACAAGCAAAATGGAGAACCCATTTCGTTAAGACAATAAAAATGCATCTCTTACATAGATTAATGCGGACGGTGCCCAGCCTAAATCATACATGATTTAACGCTACTGGGGGGGGGGGAGGATTCACAAACAACACTCTCACACACACGCAATGCCACAGCGAAACTCGCCAAAGTCAGCGTGCTGAGACGAGGCGGAACGAGGCGCCGCTATCGTAGGCGAAATTCAGCAGGTCGGAGGTAGCACAAAACACAATATACAAAAACACTTTGAAACTGGCTCTGGTCTGTCGCGCCTGTTTTGAGATGGTGCGCGTGTATACTAAAGTTAAATTACATCTGAATTGGACCGCGTGCAAACACGCTAACGGCGACACACGGCTACGTTATATGAACGCACTCCACTGAAGGTGAAATGGTTGAAAATCGGATTTATTATACTAAATCACGGTGGATTCTTAAATTTCAGTCTGTTAGAAATCGATCTAGGTACTGGTTTTATATGAGAAGTGGTGTGAACTCAGGCGACTAGCTCCAAACCCCTGAAGTCGGAACTCGGACCCACGTGCTTCCGAAAGCCGATAAAATTGAATAAATTTTTCAGCTTCAGAAAAATAAAGAAAATTAACTACAGCATGCAACCCATAGAAATGCTTAGAATTATATAAGGAAGCGAATGAAATACAGCTACACGCGATAGGGGGCGATTACAGAAACGGATGAGGTCCTGTCTCAGGAAAACCACAAAAATGAAATAATTACAAAGTCGGAAAAATAAAATTAATAATTACAGCATCCAACCCATAGAAATGTTTAGAATTACATAGGAAGCTACTGAAGGAGGTTGTACAAGGCACAGGGAGAATTACTGACAGAGAGTTCGTACTACAAGTCGGAGAAGAAACAGCAACATTAGAATAGGCGAGGAGAGAAGATCGCGAAATATTAGTGGAAATCAGAAGGATACTCGCATAGTTACTTGCCTGATGGGCATAGAACAAACAAGAGTGGAAGCTGAAGGCTTTGTTCAATGAACCAACCACATGGAACACATATCACTCACGGAAGGAAACGATGAGAAGATTAAAATGAACATATCACCTAGAAGAAATCGGGTCCCACAAAGCTAGAAAGTATTTACACAGTGTTCATACACCGCCACAAGATCACAAAAGATTTTAACATATCAAACTGCAATTAGAATCACACACACCGCATTTATCTATTGGAAATCACTGAATTGAAAAACGAGAACACATTTCCGCATGCGATCGGAGAAAACATTCCAAAAATGATTCTAAGTTCACGAGCATAAGTTAAACGTGCTTGACAATAAAATGCTACAATCTCGCGGATACCAGAGAAGAACCAACCTTACCTCGCCCGACGCCCAGAGGCGGGAAACTGCTACTGGGCGCGGGAAGCCACCAGAAGCCAGAAAATCCAAGAGAACAGCGGTGGTGGGGACGGAGAGACTCGCCTTAGAGTAGGCTCGCTAATTAGCTCTCAACCAAAGGGTGTAGAAACCTCTTTGGTAACCTCAGCAGCTATCGACTCTGAGCCAGAGAGAACGATACAAAGCGAGTTATCACTCCCCACATTCAAACAGCCATAGATTCTCACCCACACTTAAAAGTACAACTGCACATTCTCACAGGGACAGTGGCGTAGCGGAGAAGCCATACTTATGCCACATTGATTAATATAATAATAAATAATTAACATAACAAAATAAGGAAAACCAAGCAATATTAACTAATATTTTAACACATGAAATAAAAATGCTATTCCTCAAGCCTTGAAAAGAGTGGGGTTCAAGTATTAACAAAATGATAATCTAACGACATTAAATAAATTATAACTTTACAGAAATATACAAAAAATATATGTAAGACGACAGACTGTCGTCTTTCAAGGTTAATTTTTAGTTGCTACCTAAATATTGCGTTACTGACCACCTCTGGACAGATCACCAGTTAAGAGTTTATTGTACAGAAAATTTTTTCTCTTCCTACCAGCAGTCTGTATCTACATCTTCAAGTCACATTGAAGTGCGTGACAGAGGTTCATCGAACCACTTTTATGATATTTCTGTATAGTTCCATTCTCTAACAGCTCGCGGGAAAAAAGAAAACCCAAATCTTTGTTTTCGATCTGAGTTCTCTTATTTTATTATGATGATCATGTCTCCCTATGTTGGGGGTGCTAACAATATATGTTCGCAGTTCAGAAGAGAAATTTGTTGAAAGAAATTTCGCAAACAGATCTTGACACAACGATAACACCTTTCTTGTAATGATTTCCATCCTAACTCATGCATCATTTCCGTAACACTCTCCTACATCGTCATAAAATAAAACGAGCTGTCCTTCTCTGAACTTTCTCTAAATCGACCGTCAGTCCCACTAGGTGGGTGCTACGACCGCGGTACTCGACGCCTGCAGCTTCGACTACCCTTCCAACAGCACAACATTACGGGTTGCCAGCTCCGTAGGAGTCGGGCACCGTTATTGCAAAACATCCAGAGATAGCCACACTGCGAAAGCTCGAAGCTCTCGAACAGGGGTCTCCACTGGTGCGATCTTGACCGTGGCCTGGAACAAGCGCTCTCCGTGATAGTTGGAGGACCGTGATAGTTGGAGGAACCAGCTGACCCTAAGGCCAGCGCAGATTCACCAGCGGCAGTCTCATCGGCGGTCGTCTCGGAGGATCGTGCTCTCTAATACGGACTTGTGCGGCCACACGTTGTGATAGTTATATTACTTGTTTCAGACTGTACCGATTAGAGGAATAAATTAGTTGTTGTTTACATCTGAGTCTGGTTGTAACACAGACTTCAGTGGCGACGAGGATGGGCAACCCAGTTGAAGTTCCAGAGTTGCAGGAAATCCTTATGACCATGTTTCAACAGCAACAAGCGCAACTGACGACGTTGACACAGGTATTAATTGGAGCCATGCAACAGCAGACGCAACGGCTCCTACAGGACATGGTTCAGCATCAACCATCAGCACTACCGGCTCCATTCCCGTCGTACAACAAGGATCTGGAAGAGTTGGAATCATATTAAAAACGCTTACAACATTTTGCCTTAGCTAAGGTAACCGACCAAGCCACCATTAAATCTCTTTTCCTCTTTTGGAGTAGCTCTAAACTTGAATTGACAATGTAATCAAGGCGAGCGCCACTTGAAGAACTACGCATTTTTCGGCCCAGCTCCGTTTCTACACCCAACCAAGATGGCTGCCGGGCTTCACTGCCTGCTGATGTAGGCGGTATAGCCTCTCTATATTATTCTGTGCTCGCTGGTCTACTGCCGACAGTTCACCAGCGTTTACGCTTTAGTTCTGCGGTTGTCTCTTGATTCAACAGAATGACAAACGATTGCAACTAACGTCATTATGCCACTTCTTTTGATCTAGTGGATTTCCAATCACAACACTGTTGAGTACTGCAACAGGAAAACTCAAAATTAATTGTTGGAAATATCAGACTGATAAAGTAATTGGCACTTATGTAATTCAATCTGAAATGTTTGTTAACCTAAGACACCAAAATGCTGGGTTCATTGACTGCTAGAATTACAAACTACTTAAAGTAAATCACGCTAAGGACAACACACAGACACATGCCCGAGGATGGACTCGAACCTCCTACTCGTGCGGCCTCAGGGTCCATAACGTGGCGCCTCAGTCCGCACGGTCATACCTTTGTCGAAGACAAGGAAGACACAGAGTAAAATAATGTTATGCAGCGCTTCCGCGTTGTCAGTTGATGTGGACTTACCTGACTACTAAACGACGAGTCACCTATTGTATTCTTTTTTGCAAGATATATTGTAGTATTTTACTCCTGTACCTCCCCCAAAAGACGAAAGTAGCAACAAATATAAATAATAAATAAATAAAAAGAAACGAAAAGTAATCAGAAAAAATAACCTGAACCATGTGACGGGGGAGGTATCTTGGACAGGCCTTAGGATTCGAACTGGCTGCTTTATCTTCACCATAATCCTGCATTCATGTCCCCATAGTTCCAAGGGGGAGGGAACTGGTTTAACTGTCGAACTACATATGAAAAGATAATGAGTTAGAGCTCTGGACATGACTAGGATATTTATCTTTTACTTGTGACATCTTTCATTTCTGGCAATATTTGTGAACGTGAAAATCATCAAGTTACAGCTTATTTAGGAATTCGCATTTATCTGTTAATGGCTGACTAATGCAGTTCACAGGTCGAAAACGGAAATGGCAGACCACCTGTAACTGGACCATTTCTGCTAAGCCACTCTGGTGTTAAGCCAAACTTTGGATTGTTGACTGCTGTACTTAGGCGGTTTATTGTAGCACATGCATGAAAATCTGTTTCAGTATTCAATGAAGATAAAACCCAGAAAATAGTATGATTCCACATCGAATAAAGACAGTGGCAATCAGTATCACAATCGCCAATAAACTGACGTGGACCGAACACACTTCAAACGTGTGTTCTAAGCTCTCTGGAGCCATTTATCCCCTCAGGAAGCTCAAATGTGTTATAACAGATCAATACTTAATGACAGTATATTATGCACTGTTCCACAGCCACATCAATATGGACTGTTACCAGTGGCGGCGCATCTTATGTGTCCATTGGTTCAGTGAACCCCCGGAAAAAAGCTCGCCGTGGAAAAAATAGTAAATAAATAAATAACTAAAATAAAAAGTGTTCTTAAACTATCATTCTTCGCTTCGTTATTTTATCAGATCATTTTATAGGCAAATTCAAAGTATTTTTATCACATGAGAACGAGTCTTTTTTTAAACCTTTCATTCCCAGTCCTTATGGGGCTCTTCGGGCTGGATGAGAGCTCGCAGGCTCTTTCAGCCGATGTTCTGGTGGTTTCTTTATTGCTATTATCTTTCTATTCTTTACAATTGTTACTTGCTATCTAGTGTTTGGAAAGAGAAATATATAAATATATGGATGGAAAATTGTAATGTTTAAAAATTATATATATATTTTTAAACATTACAATTTTCCATCTTAGTTTACCTTAATACCCAGTTTTGGGTTTACAAAATACATTTTTAATATATATACATATATAGTATTTATTTGCTTGGTTTTTGTTGCTTATGAATTAATATGATAATTATTATAATTATAATACAGTAGCGTTATCTTTTAATAGTTTGATAGTCATGATCTTGGTTTTTGTTCTTTAGTCATTATTTGAGACAGGTGTTCCGAAGGTTCTATTATGCTGCCAAGGTTTGGTGTTTGGATGTTATTTTCGTAGTTTCCTTTTGGTTGTGCTTCAGTACTTGTGAGTATCGTCATTCGTTTGCATCTGGTGGTAAGGGGGCCAGGTGCGTAGCACGGCCGTTTAATACAGGCGGCAGTGGCCGCAGCATTGCAATGCGCATGCGCGGCTGAGGTTCAAATTCTATTCTGAACCGCCTGGAGGCAGCATAATGCATATGGGCGCTCCCGCGGCAGGGAGGGGCGAGGGGAAACGCCGGTTTTAACATTGACGTTGGAGCTGGTAGAGACGCCAGCCCCTGGCTGGCTACTCGAGTTCTGGCGACTGGCGGTTACGCACGAATGGTCCCAAAACAAAGACAATCGAGCTTCTGCGCACCTCGCCTTGCGCATCGGCAAATCCTCCATTAAGGCAAAATCCTCCCTTCATATTTGTTTTTGGTGCATTGAAGATTCATCAAAAATATCTTGTAACTATCAATTAAAGATGCATCAGCTATAAAAGCCTTCAGATGACCCGATCATGAATAATAATGTAGTCATTACTCTCCACCTACCAACAGTAGTCTTCTGGTTTGTGGCATTGCGTTATGCCGTCTCAGGTAGTGGATTCGAGACATATTGCAAGTAATTTTTTTTTTAAAACGTAATCTTCTTTTTAACATATACGGGAACAACAATGACTTTTGTAATTTGCGATCTGTTATGGCTTCACTGTAGTAGGTTTAGATGGAATACCAAAGTGCGGCGAATGAAAATTTATGTCCGGCCGGGATTCGAACCCGGGATCTCCTGCTTACTAGGCAGACGCGTTGACCACTCCGCCACCGAGGACACAGTGACCAGCCCAACTGCAGAGGACTCTTCCATGCACGTCTCTCGCCACACCCAAATCTCCATTTGCCACGGTCTCTTTCCTACTAACACAGCCTATTTGGTCTGTAATGCTCGCAGCCACAATACTGTATTCCCGCATCAGGGAGAACAGACCATGAGGTATCGAGACACAATTAATTGTCGTCAGCCTCGGCTTGTATACAATTATATATATTTTTGACGGCGTTACAGCGTTCATTTAATGAAATAAATCGCAATTTGCGATCTGTTATGGCTTCACTGTACTAGGTTTAGATGGAATACCAAACTGCGGCGAATGAAAATTTGTGCCCGCCGGGATCCCCTGCTTACTAGGCAGACGCGTTGACCACACCGCCACCGAGGACACAGTGACCAGCCCGACTGCAGAGCCGAAACATCGACACGCCAAGAGGTGGGAGGGGGGCCGCCACCTTGGCCCACACAAGGGTGGGGCTGGGTGGACCTATGGGTCCAGGGCCCGGGGATGAAGGGGGCCCGAGCCCAGCCCTAAATCAAAAATGTTCAAATGTTTGTATAGCTTATTCATCCTCGTCTGAACTAAGGGGTCATCAGTCCCTAAACTTACAAACTACTTATGAACTAACTAATACTAAGGGCCGGCCGCGGTGGCCGAGGTGACTGAGGCGCTCCAGTCACGGTCAGCACGGCCACTACGGTCGGGGGTTCGAATCCTCCCTCGGGCATGGATATTTGTGCCATCCTAGTTCGTAAGTAGTTCATAAGTAGTTTGTAAGTTTAGGGACTGATGACCCCGTAGTTCAGTCCCATAAGCTTAACAAACATTTGAACATTAATACTAAGGACGGCACAAATATCCATGCCCGAGGGGGGATTGGAACCCCCGACCGTAGTGGCCGTGCAGACCGTGACTGGAGTGCCTCAGTCCCCTCGGCCACCGCGGCCGGCCCAACCCTAAATGATTCAATTTTTTGATTACTGAAATTAAAAATAAACTAGAAAAAAACATGTTGAATATTTTTCATCCAACGAAATTTTAGATTATACAGGCAAATGTAGTAGATATTTATGACAAACCGCTCATCTTAAAGGCTCCGTCAAACAGAGAGCGGGCAGAACGCGCTGTTGTCCGCCGCAGTCAGGCACAGCGCGGCGTCCCGGTTGCTGACTGGCGCTTGTAGTGTGAAGTCAGCGGGCTGCCCGCTCTCTGTTTGACAGAGCCTTCGGTACCAACGCTGGCGCCAACATTGGCCAATATTTTTGAGACAGCGTCCACACATTGGAGCCAATATTCAGTTGAAGTCGTCAAGAGCCAACGTAAACATATCTGACGCACAAATCGTGGCCAATGCGTTAACTCTTTTGAGTGTGAATAATTACATTTTGTCATTTTAAACCAAAATGGAAAACATACGTAGAAGATGATGGGGTGTTGTATCACTTCCTACCAAACATTAATTATGGTACGAAATCATTAATTTTTAAAATATGCTACAAGTAAACGATACACATTATTAAAACTTAGACCTGCTACTTTAAATGATTGAAATTAAAATAAAAAAGAAAGATGTTTTGGAGGTATGCTCTTCTTTTGGTATTACGCTTCGATTTCTTGCTAAAGGAGACAGTTTAAGAAGCCTACACTTCCCTTTTAAAATAACCGTGTAATTGACATCACTGATAGTGCTTGACGTTTGCAAAACAATATTTAAAACTTGACAGGAAATATTAAGTACTGTACTTTTAATTTTAAATATTAAATTCAGTAATGGAGTGTGTCGAAAGTCTAAAATGTTTTTTAATTTCACAGATCGCGCCTAAGTTTTTCTGTGGCATGTCGTTTTCTGAGGTTTCTTTCAAAAATGAATAACTATCTGATACAGTTCTAATATTTACAAAGAGATTTCGAAAGTTTAAAACGGCGACGAAGAACGAACGAAGAAAGAAACAGTTTCAAGATAAGCAGACGACAAAGACAGAATGAAACGTTGGCGCCAATGTGTGTACGACGTACCCATATTGGTCCAACGTCCTTTGATGTTTGGTCAAAATACCGAGAAGCAACGGAGCCGTACCAACATTGGCGCCAACGTTGGTTCCAACGCTTTTTCACCGATCCACACATTGGACGAACAATGTTGGCACCATCGATGGGTCCAATGTGTGGATCTGGCCTTAAACGATTACTTCAATTGATGCTCTTCGTTATTGCCATTGGTTTGTACTGTGTGTGTGTATTAATTAAAGTGACCAACCGTACTGATTTTTTCGGGACACTCAGGATTTTTATCTGTCTGTCCCGAATTTTTCAAAGATAATTCGGTACATCTATTTGTCCCGGATTTAACAAATATGTTCTGATTTAGAAATTTATCCCACCTGTATCGGTCTATTTTATTATTAGTTTTAATTATGATGGGAAACTGTTTGACAAAAGGTTCGTTAGACTTAAGGTACTTATCACACACTGTCGAAACCGTTTCCACTGAGCATACGCGCACAAACTATACCAGTGAGAAAATCACTCACCACTTTTCCAGGTCAAAGATGGATTGATATTATTTCTCATTTCAGACAGAATCATGAGCTATGCTCAAATGTGCATAGCCGCGGTGGAATAGCCGAGCGGTCTAAGGCGCCTCGCTGCGGAGCGCGCGGTTGCTCGCTGTCGGAGGTTCGAGACCTCCCTTTAGTTCAAGTAGTTTGTAAGCTATGGACACAGTTTGGTCCGATTGATTTACAAACATTTAAAAATGAAATGTGCTTAAGCTAGTGCAGTACCTCTTCTGCCTTTCCGGAAATAATGCTGTTACTGAAAGGGTATTTTCCCCACATGACAAAACATAGCTTGCCGGAGAAACTGTGAAATCAATATTAGTAACTAGAGTAAATTAGTATGGAACTTGTGTAGAAGTTTTTCACATGTTGTTGAAAAATACAGACTTGCTGAAGAAAATTCACTACACTGTTAAATACAGTTGTTCTGATCGCATTCCTTCATCATATAAATTACTAATAAAGTATAAATTAATATAATTTTATAACAAATTAAACTGATATTTTATAATTATTACTTTCACTAAAATCTTCTTATATATATATATATATATATATATATATATATATATATATATATATATATATATATATATATTACTAAATTTGTAATGTGTCCCGAATTTGGATCTAGTAAATGTGGTTATGTTCTGAATTTGAATCTAGAAAACGTGGTCACAGTATGAAACGTTTTCTTCTTTTAGAGTACACTCACTGAACAGAGACGGTGCTTATGCTGCTGAACTGAATTATGAAGTGATTCTTTTTTGGAAACGTTGAGAGTTTTTATTCTTTCTACCCTATTAGGGCTGGTCACTGGGAATTGTTGAAACTACTTGTCCCTTTGTCTAAGTCTTGTTGCAATCAAAGGCTACAAATACTCCGCCAAATTTAGAAGCAACATCCTTCGATCTACAGAGTTTTAGATGTGTTCCTGCTTTATTAACTCCATCAAAAAATATTGATTTGGATCTCGGGAAGCACTTGACAGCTTTCAAAGGCCTCTTGATATCAATTTTGGCGCAATGTCTTGACCTCTATTGATCACAAAAATGTCGTTACACAGAACAAAGGAATTTCTCTCAACGTAGCGATGTCGATGATTAACTTAAAGATATTATGACATCACTTTGAATGAAGAAAACGTAGTTGCTGAGGCAGTTTGCATTTCATCAGAGATTATCGATAGGAAACCGAATGCAAATGAAAGGACAGCTGAACAACTTCGGCTCTAAGCATCACGTGGACCTGCCGCGCCAGCGACTCCTCTGCTGCTATGGCGCCCAATGACAACACAAATTCTTAAGATACCTCCTACACAACTATAGATAGTTCTGTGGCTCCATCTCCGCCCAATATGACCATGTGCTAACAGCGCGAAACGCGTTATTGGAGAATAAAATATTGCAACAGAGACTGAGCATTTTTTAATTATTCAACACTGTTGCTGCACCAGCCGCCACCACCACCATCATGGAATGGAATGAAATGTCTAAGCATCAAATTAATTCAGATCTTTTTTGTCTTATATGTTTTTAATTTTGTAATGCAAGATTTGACAACAATATTTGCGAGCTATGAACAATTTTTTCATCTATTTGACCAGTTTTTGGTTCTCGTGGATCTAGAAAATAATGAACTGAAAGTTAAAATCACCAATCTCATATCAAAGTATCCCTCAGATTTAGCAGATACTGACACCTTTGAAATTCTACCCATGTAGACCGTCTTCAGTAGGCTTGCAGTCTGTCAACCCTAAAACGATGCAATGAAGTTTCACAGCACTGGAAGGATCGAGAGGGCGAATTGGCACCTTTACCAATTTTCCCATGTGTCCTAATCAGACCGTTAAATGAAATGAGTTGACTTGTGTGATTTTTTTTCGTCTTTTATATAAAGTATTGTGCACCCTGTTTTAAAGTGTTCTACTTCAAACAGATGCCTAAATATTATGATAACCGCAGGGCCCATTTGGACCCTTGTAGCGTTTCTCCGTATATTCGGCATGTTTCCTTATAATACTGTGTATGATATAAAACCAACTGTTGTCTCCTTGCTGTTTTAATATGCGACAACAATGCCATATATTCCAGCACTGATTGCGATAGGGAAGCTGGGGATGGCGGTCATGTATCATGAGTTATGTCTGATTGATTGTGTGAGTGAATGTCATTTTTTCTCACTAAGGTCATGGACGAAAATTTACAAGTTGTATGAATGTGAATATGAGTTTGTGGGCAGCTCAGCGATCATCTTCATGGTGAGTTGCTAGCTATCCAAATATTATCAACATTCCAATCTGGACCTTCCATTGGTAAAAAATCAATAAAAGTACATATGATGGTTAGAATGAATTATCTTTCACAATCTGACCTTATAAACAATATAACTGCATGGGGCCAATTTGGCCCCAGAGGCTCTTATACGTAGTAGCTTGCATGCGATTCTAGTATTAAATGTCAAGTAGACTAGATAGCACCTATAAAAACATGATATAATTTGTTCCTTTGCCCGTTTTACTCTGGTTATCATGCCGCTTAGGGATTCGTTCTCAAGCAGTGCCGTTGGCGCAGCAGTTCGGCGTTACTTCTGGCTGAGATTTTCCTGTGTATACAGCAATTCCGCCTTACATGGCGCAGCGCAGCGTCTGCTAGAAATACGAACAAGTGTTCTGTTAAGCTAAACTAGGGGTTACTGTGGCTCAGGCCAGTAGGCAGGGGGGAGGGTGGATGAAGGGAATCGATTCCCCCCCCCCCTCCCCCCCCTCGAAAAGCCACACTATTCACATAATTCACGATAAAGTAATTCAAAATTGTGGTGAAGTTGCTCCTTCAAAATTTGTATTGAATAAAATTTAATATTGTCTCTATTGTAATACATCTGCGCCTTTTAATGTTGTAAGGTTTCACAAGTTGGTATATACGTCATAATTGGCTGATGCCCCCGCCCCCAACCCCATCCCCCGAAACCAAATTCTGACTACGTGCATCCTGTGGCAGTTCTAAGTCTGAGTTTTAAGTAAAATGAGACAGCGAACGACCTGGAAGAGCAGTTGAATGGAATGGACAGTGTGTTGAAGAGAGCGTACAAAATGAACCTTAACAAGAGCAAAACAAAAATAATGGAATGCGGTCTTAGAAAATCAGGCGATGCTGAAGGAATTAGATTAGGTAACGAAACAATGAAGGTGGTAGATGAGTTTTGTTACTTGGGTAGTAAAATAACATGCGATGGCCGCAGTACAGAGGATATAAAATTCAGAATGGCAATGGGAAGAAAAGAATTTTTGAAAAAGAGAAATTTGCTAACATCGAATATTAATTTAAGGGTGAGGAAGTCTTTTCTGAAGAAATTTATGTGAGTGTTGCCTTGTATGGGAGTGAAACATGGACGATAAGCAGTGCGGACAGGAAGAGAATAGAGGCTTTTGAAATGTGGTGTTACAGAAGAATGCTGAAGATTAGGTGGGTAGATCACATAACTAATGAAGAGGTACTGAACAGAATTGGCGAGAAAAGGAATTTTTGGGATACCCTAACTAAAAGAAGGGATTGCTTGGTAGAACACATTCTTAGACATCGAGGAATCGTAAATTTAGCATTGGAGGGAAATGTGTGGGGTAAAAATCGCAGAGGGAGGCCAAGAGACACGTATAGTAAGCAGATTGAAGTGGATGTGGGTTGCCGTTCTTATGAGGAGATGAAAAGGCTTGCTCAGGATAGAGTAGGGTGGAGAGCTGCATCAAACCAGTCTCCGGACTGAAGACCATAACAACAACAACAATTTTATAAATGAAGCTTACCACATCAAATTTATACCTTGTTATACCAAGTTAAAGTACAATCTAATAAAGAACATGATTAATATATAAACTTGAAAACTACTGTGCACAACAGTAGAAAAAGACTTTGATAAAACCCAGTATATACAGTTTCATACAGTAAATGGCATGACACCATTAATAAATTTAGACTTTGAACATAAATCTGTAGCTAAGGTTGAATATTCAGAATTTTTAGGTGTTTGCATTGACGAGGGACTGAATTGGAAGAAACATATTGAAGATCTCCTGAAACATCTGAGTTCAGCTACTTATGCTATCAGAGTCATTGCAAAATTTGGTGATATACATCTCAGTAAATTAGCTTACTACGCATATTTTCATTCACTGCTTTCATGTGGGATCATATTCTGGGGCAATTCAACATTGAGTAAAAAAGTATTCATTGCACAAAAGCGTGTAATCAGAATAATTGCTGGAGCCCACCCAAGAACATCCTGCAGACATTTATTTAGGGATCTAGGGATACTCACTGTAGCTTCACAATATATACAATCACTCATGAAATTTGTTATTAACAATCCGATCCAGTTCAAAAGTAATAGCAGTGTGCATAGCTACAACACTAGGAGAATGCATGATATTCACTATTCAAGGTTAAATCTAACTTTGGCTCAGAAAGTGGTGAATTATGCTGCCACAAAAGTCTTTGGTCCCTTACCAAGTAGCATCAAAAGTCTGACAGATAGCCACCTAGTATTTAAAATGAAATTAAGGGAATTTCTGAATGGCAACTCCTTCTACAATGTAGATGAATTTTTAGATAAAACTTAAATAAATAAATAAATAAATAAATAAAAAATAAAAATCCTTAAAATATTGTTTGTCTAGTATAGACAACATTTACTAAACTGACACGTTCCACATCATTACGAAATTTCGTATATATGATCTATGGAACAAGTATTAATCTAATCTAATCGTCTCTGATTCTGGGTCCAGGTCCCGCAATCGAATGTGGGGGTGTGCTGTTACCAGGAAAGGAGTGTTGGGGTATCAGAACAGTAAGAAGCGAATTTCTATTTTAATTTCATTTAATTTAATTTTCTATTATTATTAAAAAAAGGAGAGAGAAAAATATTATAATAATAACAATAATAGACAATTATTAATTAATGTTGTGAAAAACAATTCATCTGTGGAACTAAAAGAAAAAAAGTGGAAGAGCAGTGTCTTTGCTTTTTAATTAGCAGTGTCTTGTCTTGATTTCTCGAGCAGTTAGAAGTGATGAGCTGTCTCTTTTTTTCTTCTATGTAAAATTTCAGTTGACATGTAAATGTTTTTACAAAAATACAAATCCTTTTCAAGAGTGAAAAGTTTCGTCTTAATTCATTACTTCGGCCTTAAAGTGAACCACTTAATGACCCTGAGATGTGATGAAGCAATCAACAATAAGAAGACATTCTGAAACTGTCGGTATTTTTTACATGAGTTTATTCTACGGTTTCTCTGAGGTTTATTAATATTGACTGCAGTTCTTCTTTGCTAAGTTTCATTACCAACATTTAAAAAAATATATATAATTATATTTCACAATATAAAGATTGTTCCGATATTATTTAACAATATAAAAGATGTTCCACAATGGCGCCCAACGGGGTGACCAAGTATGGTATTAATTACTAATCGATGTAATTTTTTTTTTTTTTTACTTTTCCATGTATCGTACTTTATGGAGCCAGAAAAAAAGGATATAAGGATGAGATCGACTCAGGTAACGGGAAAGGAATGCACAAATAACAACGAAAAGCGGTATTAAGAAGACAACAAAAGGTAGGAGAAGATAATCTATTATATATATACTGGTGCTTCCATGGTGGAAGAGGTGTCCTATCTATACTCCAACTCGAAAGAAATTTTCATTAACAATCTTTCTGGTAGTAAAAAAAAAAAAAAAAAAAAAAAAAAAAAAAAACTAACAATTTTTTGAAATTTCTCTTTCCACCTAGCTTCAATAGTTACTCAGAATTAACGTAGTTTGATGGTGTAACATCACGTAGTTGCTGATGTAGCTTGAGTGTTAATCTAAATTTATCCTAAAATTAACTTCTTGTGGGATATAAGGCATGAAATTGGTTTTAAGTGTTCAATTGTGATCGTTGAAGCGTTTTTTTTTTTTTTTTTTTTTTTTTTTTAATAGTGGTTTGAGGAAGGGAATGGTCATTGTTGCCGAGGCCTTAAGTGAAAGTTTGCCAAAATGTCCGATAAACGTGAACAGTGTGAACTATCAGGAAAATCTAGCAGTGATGGCGAAGTTAGTTTTGATAATCAGTTAGTCCAAAATCCCGAATTACAGATCCCAGCCTTAAATTATGAATCCAATGGTGATAACAATACCCCTTTCATATCAAACAATGACCCAATGATGAATCCTCTGTTAGATTCAAATATATCGATAAGTATACAATCTTCTGGAGTATCAGAGCAATTGTGTGTGGCTGATGATGAAGCTTCACAAAAAGCCCACACAATTGAATTTAATAACTGGCAGACCCCCACTTCTTCAAAGGCACAAACCGTGCACCCGGCAGAGATAAAAATTTCAGATAACAGCCGAGTAGAGACGGAAAATAAATCTTCGTCAGAAATGTACACTCTTTTTAACCGAATAATGGAACTAATAGACAAACAGTCACAAAGTTTGCAAATGAAAATGGACAAACAATCGGAGCAAATAAACAAACAATCGGAACAAATAAACAAACAAACAGACAAACAATTAGAACAAATGCAACATTTACGAACTGAAGTACAGGCTACCAAGGAGTCTGTTAAAAATTTACAAACGCATGTCACGCAAATGCGAGCTGACATACAACAGGAAGTAAATGAAATCAATGTTAAATTTGAGGCTTTAAATGTTAGGCAAAACCGTTTGAGCACTCAAGTAGATCACATTGCCAAGGATTGTGAAAGTTTAAAAGCAGCAAAACAAATGGTCGAAGGATCCATAAGCTCGATTGAGCAAAGAGTAGACGAGCTGAGCGAGGGGTACAATCCGTTAGCCGATAAAATGGAACAGCTAACACGTGAAGTAGGATCTTTAAAGGTAGAACAAAAGAATTCCAACATAGAATTACAAGAGATAAAAAAGCAAATGCAAGACGATGAATGCGACAGTACCACTTCAGGGCATCGGAATTGTAGACAGGAAGTGGAAAAATGGGTAAGTGAAAAAGGGGAACAAATACTGCGGGAAATAAAAAGGGAAGTTGGCAGTATGACCCGTCAGATTTACGGAGAAAACACACCGGCTCAATCATCCACATTAGCAAGTAATACGGTGCCACCGGGACATAATTTAGTAAATGAGCATAGGAAGCCTGTATCGTTTACAAGGTCGCAAACGACGCCGCCAATTTTCCAAAATATTAATATGCAGCAAAGTCATGGATCGCCTCTGGAACATTTAACTATGCCAACACAATCAAATGGACCGCGTACAAATACGGTACCCGGTTTGTCCACAGTTGTAACCCACACACAATCAGCAAAATACGGGGACCAGGTTATCAATATTGTTATTGAAGACGGTTTAGGTGGATCGAGAAAATTTCCCACATTTTCGGAAGAAAACAAAAAGAGTCATCCAATCATATTTTTGCAAACATTTCGGAATGTATTGCCACATTCTTGGTCGGATGCTCGGAAAATTCAAGAAATAGTTAGTCACATCGAAGGCAATGCTTCTGCTTGGGCTGCAAGCGCCATAAATAGGTGCCAAACCTATGCTCAATTTGAGCAGGAGTTCATTGCAAGATTTTGGTCACAGTCTGTACAAGAACGTCTACGACGGCAAGTTTTTAGTCCGGAGCCGCATAACAGACGCTCGGGCAGCCTGCGTAAATATTTCGAAAAATATCTGAATAAAACCATGTATTGTACGACACCAATGTCACACGTGGATGTAATTAGGATACTCAAATCAAAATTACCCGCTGATATTGCTGAAAAAATTATGTGGGTGCCTGAGTTTAATTTGCCAAAATTTTTGGATGCTTTAGACGATTACGACTTGATCCATGAAGGGGAGAGAAGTTTTGTTCGCAATTCTAACAGGGATAATTATGGTGACAATGTGAACCATGGGAATTCTGATCGGAACTCACCGCCTAGGCAAAATGGAACGAGTTCTAGCCGAAACGGTAATTACAACGGTGGTAGTAACAATAATAATAACAGTTACCGAATGCGGAACGACAATAGGAGGAGGAATGATAATAGGTATAACCCGGTCTACCAGAATGGACAACCGCGTAATAATTTTCTCAATGGACAAAACCAGAATGTATTGAATGATGAGGCACAGAGAAGAAAGCGTACGTATGGCAACAAGCTAGGTCGTATTCACAAATTTGAAAGGGGAAATCTGGTAGCTGTTAGCATATCCCGGATCGGGAAAAATAAAAGGACTGCATCCCCATAAGGATCTAAAACCATATATCCAATAACACTCAGACAAGATACATTCACCTAATTTGATAAAGATGTTTATATGACGGTGTTAAATATGCGTACGCCCACCGCTATGCACGCGAAAAATTTGTGCCACTAAGTTGAATTCTACTTTACGTGGCTATCATAAACACTGGCGAATAGCGCTGAGACAGCTGATGATCAACGCCCGCCAGCTGTCAAAGTTGATTTATACGGGGGAGTGTCAAACAGATGTAGGGGCGTGCTCAGTTTGAACCGATTCATATAAACAGGATAAACGCCGAGATAGATATAAAGATATATATACACGGAAATAAAATATGCTATGTTCACGAGAGAAAACGAACTATGCACACGCGAAATTAAATACAAAAATTAAATATATACAAACGAAATTTAAAACTGTTTAAAAACAACGGTACCTTACAGCTAGCCGGATATATACAAATCTAAACTACACTACTAACTACTGTTTTAAATACTCCAACTACACTCACGACAGCCTAATTCCTCTAACTAAAATTTAACTAAATTAGATTTAAAAAAAAGAATCGACTATACTGCTTACTAACAATTAAAACCTCTGCGGAAATTTTCTAAAGATAAGGAAAGCTGTGATAAGTATTAAAGTATATGTAAATGAGAAATTCAATAGGCATAGGTTACATTTTACGCGCTTCATGTCTATAATAATAATAATGAGAATGTATTTGTGGAAGGCGTATTGCCTGACAAAAAATTGGGGATACATTGTACTTTGAGATAGGGATTATTGAATTGTTTTGTGCCAAGGCACGTGGCGCTTATTTGCGCTTTCAGTCGGATATTTGCGCGATGGTATCTAAAATGAATAATTGTGGCCTCCGCAACTCCGACTTATCTTTTCTCTTAACCCTATGCTACGAAGACGAATGAGGAAGAATGAATGTCATGATGAATGAATGCGAAGTGTCTTAAAACGAACTTCATGCCTATTAATTTACATTATGCTGAATTATTAAATATTGATTGAGAAAAACAAGAAATAACTGAGTAACATATTGAAGCAGGGGTTACAATGATACAGATGGCAGGGAACACACTGGCAATTCTGATTCATTAAACTTAATGGTTAACAGGTCAAACCATCCATATATAAATCAGTAGGTAAATGAATTTTGGGTTCCGTTTATACAAGAAAGTGGAGATTAATATTGCTATAAAGTTCTTCCGAACACGGACTTAGCCTCACACGGTTAGTGTTAATGAACAGGATGAATATTTTATGGCAGTTCAGTCAATTGAAGTCTAGAAAGTCTATATACTATATAAACAGAGAATTCTTTCCCAATTATGATCTATGCATATAGTAATTGCTTATCCATTGAAACACGAGTAGACAAAGTTCTCACAGCGATTCTCTACTACACAACTAACCACATTACACACGATAAATGATGTAGGATTCTTTCCTTCTATCGTGGTTGGAGGATAGTGTAGGCCGATTTCTTGTTTCCTTGGAGGATGTGTATATATATATGTCTTTATACCTTCATGAGACGTTTACGAGTCTGGAAAAAAAAGAAAAAAAAATTTCAAGAAAAGCGAGACCAGAAACCTGGCCTGATCTCATATTTATATCCGAATAAAGAGGTCTGAACATAAATAGATTAAGTAAATCCATGGATGGCATATAAGGAAAGATTTTTTACGAGAGGTATTAAAAAAATTAGAATACTATAGGTAGTAAAAGAGTGGAATGTATGTTTTCTTCTGGTTACGTATAGTTTCTAATGAAAAAAAAGGAGTAATATTATAGTTGTTTTAAGGATGAAATATATGTAAAATTCATAATTTAACAATTGTGAACAAAAAAAAAAAAAAAAAACCATGAAGACTATTAAATGTAGGAAGTATAAACCAAGGTCGACAGGACTATATGTATTGTTGAACAAATATCTTGGTAAAATACTAATTATAACGAAAACTATAGTGCCAAGATGACAAAACGAGCAGACGAGGATTTAAATTCATTAGTGAAAAATGGGTGATTCGTGTGACTGTGAGGGGATAGCAGATCGATGTTGTGCCGCGTGTGCAGTCGAAGAGGTGAAGTGATTCAATATAAAGTACTTACCGCAAATCAGCAGCACGGCGTACACGGGCGGTGGTCGTGATGATATCCCAATAGACGCTTTAGCATAAACGGCGAGAGCGGGATGTAACAACGACGCCAGCAGCATCTGGATCCTCCCTCACACAAGAGCACGAACTACAATATGCTCTCAACAGTGCAAGCTACTGAACTGAGCGCCAAGCTATCGAGCAAGAGAACAAAGACTAAGGTACAGGTATTGTTAACTGCCGAGCAGAGAAATAACTGATCGCATTCTCTTTGCATGACAATGCAATATCGCTGGACACTTGTGCGTAGCGGGACATTTGAGTGAAAAAAATTGACGATCACAAGTGACGATAAATAATTTAAACATACAATGGACCTGAAAAGGACAAGAAAGAGACTAAAAGGTTACAACGCCCCGTGGCGTGGAAAATTTGTAATTTTTTTTACTTGTAAACAATTCTTTGTATACGTATTGATCTATGTAATTTATGTGTAGATGTATATTTCTGTGTAAATTTCTTATATGTGTGCTTTGATGATTTTTTTCTTACCAGATTCTAAAATATGTCAATGAAAAGGTAGATAAACGGCCTCTCAATTAGATTAGCAGCTAGTGAGCCAATCCATGGACAAATATTTCTTATTCAAGGTTAATCTTTTGCCAACAAGGAAAGCTATCTTACTGTTCTGATATATAACATACTTCTGCCTCATGTAACGGAGTACATTCGCCAAAAGTATGGGGGCGGATGTGCTGTTACCAGGAAAGGAGTGTTGGGGTATCAGAACAGTAAGAAGCGAATTTCTATTTTAATTTCATTTAATTTAATTTTCTATTATTATTAAAAAAAGGAGAGAGAAAATATTATAATAATAACAATAATAGACAATTATTAATTAATGTTGTGAAAAAAAATTCATCTGTGGAACTAAAAGAAAAAAAGTGGAAGAGCAGTATCTTTGCTTTTTAATTAGCAGTGTCTTGTCTTGATTTCTCGAGCAGTTAGAAGTGATGAGCTGTCTCTTTTTTTCTTCTATGTAAAATTTCAGTTGACATGTAAATGTTTTTACAAAAATACAAATCCTTTTCAAGAGTGAAAAGTTTCGTCTTAGTTCATTACTTCGGCCTTAAAGTGAACCACTTAATGACCCTGAGATGTGATGAAGCAATCAACAATAAGAAGACATTCTGAAACTGTCGGTATTTTTTACATGAGTTTATTCTACGGTTTCTCTGAGGTTTATTAATATTGACTGCAGTTCTTCTTTGCTAAGTTTCATTACCAACATTTAAATATATATATATATATAATTATATTTCACAATATAAAGATTGTTCCGATATTATTTAACAATATAAAAGATGTTCCACAGGGGCCATGGCCGCCATTATCAAGATCTGGCACACAAAGAAGTGAGCCCCAGTCATCTGAAGCACCACCAGCTGCCACTGACTGTTACTGTGGGAACACTCACCTGGAAGTCAAAATATTTTGCTCCTGCAAAAGAGGGCTGTAAGAATAATGTCTTCCAGCAAGAGATTAGATCACTGCAAACCCATTTTCAAGAAGCTGGGTATAATGACAGTATATAGTCAGTACGTCTTCAACTCACTTGTATACATAAAAGAAAATGAAGCATCCTTCTGCAGGAAACAAGAAATCGACTACTACAATAAACGAAATAAGGCTGAGGGTGATATACCAAGCAGTCGTCTAGGGAAGACACTTAGCAGTTTTCCCGCAGCTGCCCAGAAGATGTACAACCACCTACCACCTGATGTTCGAGCATTACCACCAAGTATGTTCAGAAATAGACTAACACGTGTGCTCAAGCAACACCCACTATATTCTGTAAATGAGTTTTTCTCAATATGTGAAGCCACAGACTGATCATGGACCCTACAAGTGTTGTTTATAATCATTGTTTATAAAAGTGTTGGGATTATTTTAACAATTTTATATGTTCTGAGGCAGTCTGTCTGGCCACTCCCGGTGAACGATTAACACCTAGTAATGAAGTAATAATAAAGTAATGCACGTAATTTAATCTCAAATCCTGTGTTATGACAAAAAATGCTCCACGTGGACTAAGAAGAAACTACAGAATGTATCTGTAATAAGTAGCCTCAACTATCACATCGACGACATTCACGTCACAATTAAATTATTCGAATACTCGCGTCATCGACAGTAGCACACAGAAATAATTTTCTACAGACCTTCGTGTTATGCGTAATCCCTTTTATAAGCGCGCCTAGCAATCTTACTCAAGGGCGTCCACAGAAATTCATCCGGGGGGGGGGGGGGGGCGGGGGCAAGGGTCTACAATTTTCTATACGTGTCGGTGAGTTTGAATGTGTGTCACACTCTAAGAAATTAACTTTATACATTAGGAACGTCCATTAATTAATTGAGGTGTTACTCTTTAAATTTTGAACCCCCCTCCCCCTTGGTGAGATTGAGATGTGGTCCAACCCCCAACCCCGTACCCTACATGACATTTACCCTAGAATTATTAAATTCTGAAATTTATTTATGGTTTTTCCTCATATCACTAGAAAGCTCATAGCATGTCTTCCATCTACTAAAAGTTTTCTATGCAGTTGTCATATGTTACAATAATGTAGATTTTCTGAAACAAATACTTGAATCCCCCCCTCGCTTTTCTATTTCACGTAATTAATGGACGCCGCCGTAAACGAATAATTTATTAAACTGATAATCACCAAATGAAAGTTACTTCAAGGTAATTTTTTTTTTTTTCAAGTTACGAATGAGTTAATTATATTTTTATACATATTTTCTATTCGCAAATGATTATGAATGTGGCAGTCGTGCGTCATGATGTCAATTATATCCTCACGTGATTTAACACATTATACAACATAGGAAATGTGCAGCAAAGTGGGAAATAAATCTGTAAATACTCGTAAAAATAATCTCGTTAAATTTTTACGTACAAAATAATACTTATTTACAGAAGAAATGTGTTATTGTAACGAAGTTATGAACTCTTCCTTACCTTAGTGCCTTTATCTTTAGTATGACAAATCGCATTTTTGACAACTACTAAGAAGATATTCATAATAGGGCATTTCAACAAAAAGTAAGCAAAGTGGTATGAAAAAAGCATTTATTCAAATAAACTGCAACCTGAACTTTACAGATCCTTAAAAGAATACTATTAAGGACATCAAATACAATCCTACAAGCTCCAATTTTTCATAGTAACAAAATTACAATTTCATAACAGGAAAGTACATCCGTGAACATAAAGCATCTCGCATAGATTAGAAAAATGGCAGAATCATACAAAAAATTCACTGAATTTAACATTATTGTGTATCTTCTTTGAAGGCCAATAACAGTCGCCGAGGCTGTTGCCCAAATTTGTTAATCACTATATTAATAAAATTGCCCTTTTCCATAACTTTTTTCCTGTGAACGCTTAGCAAGCATAACCCACGTAATCTATTTTCACTCGTCGAACGGAGCCATGTTTTTACTCTTCGAAGAGTGCTGAAAGATCGTTCAATTGTACATGTTGTTACAGGCAAAGCAAGAGCAACTAGCAGAGCCTTTTTAATGGCAGGAAAAAACTCTGTATATTGATCAATAATACTGGTGATTGGAAGATTCGTTGGTATTTCAGTTTTCAACGACCAAAAATCATACCAAACCGTTGCTTCATATAGGAAATTATCAATATTATCATATTTTTGAATATTTGTCACTACTTCTTCAAATTCTTTTTTGCTGAGGTTTTTCATTTGTTGTGGAAGTAATTTAAATAAACCAAATATTTCAGTATGCTCCTCTGAAAATCTGGACTCTAAAGAGGAAATTAAAGAATCTATGTAAGGAATAAAAATAGATCGTCGATAATATTCATTTAAAGAGTCAGAGGGATGATTTTGCCTGTGAACTTGTTTGGTAGCTTGTCTGGGCACTGAAAGATCAACATTTATTTCGTCTGCAATATTTTGAGCAATAGTAATTATATCCGGAAAAACTGATTCTGTGCTGCTTCATGATTGCTATTATTTCTTGTATACGAGTATATACTTTTAACAAATCTAATTCAACAGCCTGTAAGGCCTGACTTACTGGTTCTAAGATTGAAGAGTACTTACTAATCACTACAAGAGAAATAATGACTTTGGAGTGTGTGCAAGCACTGTATAACTGGTATGCCGTCTGTTTTGATTTTGTATTGCCTTCCTGCGAAAAGTGCTGTAGTTGGTTTACAATTATTACAAAATTATCTGCGACTATTCGGATACTTTTGTGTTTCTGTGTCCACCGAGTTTCACACAACATGGGAATATTCGGTACTGTACCTCTTCTGATCGAACTTTCCCTAAAATAATTTATTACGGCTTTTATTGTACCAATTACATTCCGAATTTCACTTAATTCAGTTAAGTCGTGTACAACCAGATTCAGACGATGTGAGGAACAATGCACAAACATTGCCTTTGGGTACTCGGCTCTAATTTTAGCTTGCACTCCTTCCTTTCCTGCCATCGCAGAACAACCATCATAACCTTGGCCAACTAAATTTTCCATATTTAATTTATAATTTGAGCAGGCTTTAATAATTTCTGTAGCTATACCTTCTGCACTACGATTAAAGATTGGCACAAATCCCAAAAATTCTTCCCTGATAATACTTTCCCCATTAATGTGCTCAGGAAATCTTACTCCCAGAGGTAATTGTTCTACACCTGCAATGTCAGTTGTTTCGTCAGCCAAAATGGAAAATCCAACGGCAGCATTAGCAGCAACAACTGTATCATCTCGAATAATGTTTCCACAAATATTAATTATTTCATTTCGTGTTCTCACAGAACAATACTTGGCATTTTTGCTGCATCTTTCCAAGTGGGCTTTCAAAACAACATCCCCTGCTTCAACTCTAAAGCGCAATAAATTCTGAAAATTTCCACTTGTACTTAATTTACCCCGAAGAGGAATGTCATTTGTTCCACAAAAAACTATTATCGATACAATTGAAAATAATTTTTCTTTGTTTTCTTTAACAGTAGTACGAGCAGCACTATCCATTTGTAAATTTATTGGCTGTTGTTTCCCATCTGTTATTGACATGACATTATTAGCTTCAATGTTAGAAAATTTATGCCACTGGGAATTTACATGAGATTGCGCCACTACATGAAAGTCTTTGTATTTTACAAAGGCAGTGTTAATAAATGCCCTCTTATAGCCCCTTTTCGCTTTCTGTGGAAATAACACGCAAAATTTACAAATAGCTCCTCTCAAATGCACTGAGTATGCAAGCGAAGGTTCATACTGACATAGCCAGGCGTGACGATAGACCCTCTTTTTGCAAATACTATCATTTTTAAAATCATAGTTTAGCGATGGAGTCCAACAGTTTCTCAGTAACTCATTTTTTAGGTCGAAAGATATTGTATGCCTATTAACATAGATTCCAATATCCATACTCTGCATGCTGTTGACCGTGATATCTCAGTCGTTTCTGTGGACGATTTTTCTGTTGATACGTTTCCAGAAGTTCCCGCTGGTACTTCATTTTTCCTTTCGTTATCAATATGCACGTCGATGTCTGTTAACTGCGGTTTCTCTGGTCCTGCAGGGCACAATTTTTCAACTATTTCACTTCCAGAAATTTCCGATGATGTGGCATTATTGTGTGCCTCTTGTTTGTTGCCATCACTGCTTGGATTTATCTCAATTTTTCGTTTCTTGAAAAAACTTCTGATATCCATTCTTTCTGTAAAGGAGGAGGAAAAGTCCAGTGTATGGAAATACAACGTACTACCCGGCAAAGGCAAATGTTGTCCTGGCTATGGCACAAATTAAGCAGTCATGTGATGAGGTAGCCTACTATTATGTTACAGGCTGGTAAGCTTTTAATTATTTAATAACAACTTATGCGCTTTTTAGCTCATGAAAGTACACCTGTTTTTAGGAGTAGGCCTACTGGATTGTATATTACATACTTTATTTTTATTATGTGAATCTGCTAATTCAGCCGATATGTCTGCGACAACACTTGACGAGCAAAAAATTAAGTAACGAAAGAAATACAGATATCCACGACTAAACCTTAGTACCAGGAACCTGAATGTAACGCATTATAGGTGTTCATATGAATGAAATGTAAAAAAATAGGAATATCACTTTTCTTTACCTTTTATAACATTAGCGATCTGTGTGATCTTAGTCACCGCAAGCCTAATCGAGAATATAGGTCGCTATGACACGTGTTTCCGAAATGGATAAAAAAAAAAAAAAAAAAAAAAAAAAAACAATAAAACAATAGATGCATAAGAGAGATGTTCCTCGGAAGTGAAGTTGTGAAGTCAGTTCAGGCTGCAGGGGAGCGTTACGTACTTCTCCATTAGCACCACATGTTTTAAAAAGGGGATTATCTTCACCTCGCGTAGCTGTGCGAGTGCAAACGAATTTCTCATGAAAGAACATTTGCAGGCGAGACTTCAAACTTTTCCCTCACGGTTGACTTCCCATTCGCTAAGGTGTGGATAATCTACTGTTACTGGTGAATAATAGAAGCGGCTCATAAAGCAAAGATTCGTATATTTTTGTAATCTTATTAAGTTCTGAGATGTAGTCATTATCTCAAATAGAAATACTCTGGTTTTTTTGTTCCATAACACTAGTTTTGGATGGGATAAATTCACCCTACAAGCATAGATCTAAAAACAAATTACGATGAAAGCGATGCATATATAGATATGATTTACTAGCAGCTGACCAAAGTTCATTTACAGGGTCTTCTTGGTACAATATTTATACTGGCGAGTCATTATTAGTTTCTAAATTATCTTTAGTTGAATAATGAATTTTGGCAATACAGTTGGTTAACAAAAATGTCACGTAAAGATAGTACAGTTTGCGGGTAGATTCTGAACAGCGTATTGCCACAAGATTTCACGACACTGGATATTTTTCACCAACAAAAAGATATACGAAACAAGAAAGTTCCCAAGCGAGCAGAATAGGCTACAATAAATTTGCATGCCAGTTAGCACATGTTTTATGAAAAAGACCCTTTAAGTGAATGTCGGTAATCATCCCATAAAGATGATCCATATAGCCATTGGTTCCACTGCTCTTCGTTTAGGTACCGGTACTCGAAGGGCAGTGCACACTTCCGCGAAGCATGTCAACTTTTAGAGAGCCATAAAATCCTGGTAATGCATAATTCAGTTCACAGCAATAACAACAGAAAATCTATGTTTCAAATGCATTTTCCTTCCCTGGAAAAGTTACAAAATCACTGATTTTGCCAGTTCCATTTGGAAAAGCAAAGCTCATCCATTTTAATAAGTCCATAAAAGGATGCACCTCACTGTTTTAGGAGACCTTTGTGACTTCTCGTCAAGGTGAAATTAGTTTATCAGCACACTGCAAATGAAAAGTTTTCGGCGATTGGATGACGATACTTCTACAATGGACCACATTCGGCATTATATTATTATTAGAGGCATAATTTTTTTCGCATTAATTCTTGTACAATTTTAGGTGAAGCATACTACTTCTTGCGTTATTTCGCCATATAGATATTGCTGTATCTCTTTAATTTCACTATAATGAAATTGTAAAACTAACCATCACGACTTTCATTATTGTAGCTCTCAATTGGCAGCTGTAGAAGTTAGATCCAACATTATTTCAGTAGAGTTTAGATTATGAGCACATAACACTTGTATTACACCAACTTGACGCCCGCTGCTTTGGTCTGAACAGGTTGTTTCTTCTTAAGATAAATGTTCATAGAGTTAGCTTTAAAAATTCTTTGATAATGAAATATTTAGATAAAACTTGCCATCCCCTATTGCACCCCTTAGTGGGTGATTTTGCAAAAGTGACGAAACACGTGTTTTTAAATTCTAATGAAGAATTCAAATCCAAATTTTCGTATTTATAGCTTCAAAGTTGCCTTAATAGCAACGTATCTTAAGAAAAAGGGTTCATCCTCTATATCACCCCACTTAGGGATGGAATATGAACAAATCGCTTCTTAAACGACGCCTACAGTGTAAGACCAATACCCTATGCAAATTTCAAGTTTCTTATCGTCAATAGTTTGGGCTGGACCACGATGAATCAGTCAGTCGCCTTTTTATACAAAGGGATTATCACTGGGTTTCCCGTCCCATGCTTTCCTGAGTGCCCATTGCACATGTTACAGTGAACCTCTCATTAGTCTTCTCCGGTGTTTTACGATGAAATTATACGTCGGAAAAAAACTCTCTCGCCGGCCGCGGTGGCCGAGGAGACTGAGGCGCTCCAGTCACGGTCTGCACGGCCACTACGGTCGGGGGTTCGAATCCCCCCTCGGGCATGGATATTTGTGCCGTCCTAGTTCGTAAGTAGTTCATAAGTAGTTTGTAAGTTTAGAGACTGATGACCCCGTAGTTAAGTCCCATAGACTATAAAAACATAAAAAAAACCTCTCTCCTCAACGGATAAGCATTGAACGCAGACTTTAAAACAGCATAATTATGGCATGAACGATTTCCAAAAAATAGTAGGACTGTAGCGTGAGAAGGCAACCAGAGGTGGGATTTCGAGCCATCCTGAGAACGAAATTCCAAACATTTCGTTAAGCGAGAAGCCTGGAGTGCAATATTTGTGTCCTCCCTAAACATTTCCACTCGCTGGCATCATTACATAGAGAGATTTTCCGGAATATGAAAGATAACAGGTATGTTTTGTCCTGTTCAGAATCTTTGTCGTAATTTCCCTTTCCGTTCGTACATACGAGCGTGGGTTAGAATTTGAAGCTAGTTAAATAGTGTTAAAATATCCCTATACTCTGTAATATCGTCTTTTCTGCGGAATAAGTGAATTTCACTTTAAAACGATCTTATCGCGTTAATTCATACAAATGAGATAATTATTTTCCTAACCGGAAACAAATGATTCGGAAAGATATCAAAAATCGCTTCAAAATATATTCTGTCGCGATTATCATTAATGTGAAAAAAAAAAAAAAAATCATGCCTGTAGGTCAGTTATCAAATGAATCACTTTACTGGAACCGCACATGCCACAAGGACATAAATTCTCACACTGGGAGATGCTACCTTTTGGATAAAAAAGGAAAAGACCTCTGTTGTATATGAAGTTGCATTTACAAGTTTTACAAACAGATTCAAAGTTGGTAGGAGCATAAACACAGCCTTTACAAGCAGATAAGTCGACAGAATAGTTGTGAGAAACAAAATGCCAGAATCCTGTGGTATCCACACTGAGTCACACGGCAGTGTGGTATACGAAAAAAAGTTGTCATCTGTAAAAGTTACTATGAGTGGAGCACCATGCGAAAAGATAACAGTAAATGAGCCTATAGAACGATATCTAAGATGATGTCTTCTGCCGCACGCAGAACTGACTTCAGACAATGAAACTTCAATAGGGGTGAAAGAATACTAAATACAATGCATCCGAATCTGCAAGGATTAATAATTCCGCTATAAAAATACTTTTCATGTTAATTTCTCCTACGACTGTGAGGCTTGGAAAAATTCACCATAAAAGGGTACAGTAAAATTTTTGTAAACATGCCTTACCTTTTATTTGCTGTATGGTTTCATGCGAAAGACTTGCCGATGTGGAACTGGGCGCTGCAGTGTATTCCTCTCTTGGGCGTGCACTGCCGTCGCACTTTGACACAAAACTGAATGCTGCTTCAGAAAGCTACGGCAGGGGCAGTTTTCTCGTACGATTGCAGTAACGGTTGTGTCTTGTCCGAGAAGGAGGAGGCGGAAGTGGCCCTTTGAGAATTACCGACGGATGCCACTAAGACCCTGCAGTGTAAACTGGTAGGAGTGTGGGAAGGGCACGAGGGTTTCTTGCGGTTCTGGAAATTCCTGATGACCTCCGCGAACCGGGTATTGGACTGGCCGTATTCTGTAGCCCAACAAAGTCAGGTACGAGCAAGCAACAGAAAATTCTTTGTGGCACAGACAAATATATGTTACTCTGTGTTTGTGGACTCCATTTCCGCACTTTTCTGCAAAGCTTTGCATTTGACTTGGCTCTGGGGCAGTGCTGAAATATTGCTGGTTGAAAAGCAAATAGCATTAAAAAGTGTCACTCGGATAATTAACATCGTTAACGCAGTGCAGAGAATGAAACTTTCGCACACCATTTTCCAGGGGGGGGGCAAGTGCCCCTTCTTGCCCCCCCCCCCCCCCCCCCTGCGGACGCCTGTGATCTTACTATTGAAAAATCGTCGGGGAAATTAAACACTGAGCACCTCAGTGACCTGCTGCTCATCCATAATAACTATACATGTTCCATGTCGCGAACAAGTGAAAAGTGTTCAGAGCTACACTTATAAATGTGTACCGTACTATTCTTTTCATATTTTATTTATAAATAAGTCTTTTTCTAGGTAATAATACTCATTATACGCGCACGTCGTGGCAGAATAACTCTTCTTTTTGCAAATGAGCCTTGTTTTCTTTCTGTATGATGTTAATTATGTTACTTAAATGCATTCGACAGCTTTAATTTTTTGTTAAAATAAAGCATGAATAGTAGAGAGACAGCAGAGAGAGAGAGAGAGAGAGAATGTCGGGTTCTATGCTGTGCAGCGAGGCGAACCGACCCAAGACTCCTTATGACCAACTGACCGGTCATGCTCGGTTATTCATATTCTCACAATCCGGACAGCAGACACATCGCCATTACGGAACCGAGCCGAGTCATGAGGCCACGACACGGGCGACTTTGTCTCACCTCAACCGGTCGAACATACTGCGCTGCAGCACTCGAATACAAACGCATATCGGAGATAACTCGTAGCACTTGGCATGTAGTAAGCAAAGGGTGTGGGGACTATTGAGACCTGATGAAGTGTTTTTGAAATGGTTCTCGCAAGTGAAATGCAAAGGAACACAAACTTGCGTTTTCAGCTTCTACAAGTCGCTGATAACCCACTTCCTTTCTTGAAGTTTAAGGTAACCCTAAGATGAGTAGGCAACCGTACGATTGTCATTTTTCGAAGAAATAAAGCACGTGGAATTAGACCAAAGCCCCAAAGTGACACGGATAGCAAATCCCATGAACAAAGCAGACGACAATGCAGTCAACAGTAAGCTGCACAGTTGGCAATAATGAGCGAGGCTTTCATGTTACCGGTATCATAAAAGTTTAGTTCCTACGGTGCTGACGTTCTTTTTTCGTTAGTAACTAATTCATGCGTGATGGTGGTGATGTATTAACGTTTTCAGTTCACTAGCGATATTTTTACAATACGGTTACAACGTTGAGTGAGGGAATTGATGCCAAAACGACTCTTCCTAAGCATACTGTAAGTATTGCGAGTGCAACATTGTTAATACCGGTAACATGTACTGTTTGAAACATCTCTCATCTGCAGAACTCCTGAGAAGTGTGGAACAATTAAAAGGCCAAATACAGATTTAGTTTCCGGGAATGAAGTAGTGTCGATCACACAAAAGGTTGAACACATAGTGACTTTATTTATATGCAAAAATGCTTCTTTTTTGACCACTGACCATTTAGCCTATGACTTATGTGTATAAATTTTTTTTGATGTAGCCAGAGTACTGATTATGTACTACCCGGAATACAGAACAAAATGTACAAATGCAGGCGTAATCAAGAACGCCTTGACATCATGATGTTATCGAGAATTAGCAGGTGCATATACTGTAAGTGAGGAACCCACGTTTGTTTTAGTGATAAAACTGTCAGATATTGTGGAAAATCATTGCAACCTATTGGGGACAGTTGAATAGAGGTCTGGAAATGCTAAAAGCGTAGTCACTTAGGATCATTGTTCTCAGGACTAAATCTAAACATAAAAAAATAATCGGCATTGTTAGGCGAACTCCAACATCGTTCACCGTTTGCTTAAGAAAACGATAGTGACAGTGCACTATGGCTGCCATTCCTTGCAATTACAGTAGCTACGTTGTTCGCCTCGGAAAATGTGTTCGCGCAGTTGCAGTTGGAGCTAGACGCATGGGACAATCCATTTCGGATATTGTTAGAATAGGGCCTACTCATTATCTTTAAATCCACTGTGTCAAACAGTGTGCCCTAATATCAAATTTCAGGCATTACATCTCACCACAGACTGCATTAACATGTATTGCACATAAAGAATAAAACAAATGAAAGATTCACTTGGAAAAAAATTAGTGCTATAGATATTGTTAAAGCAGTAAATAAGTTGAATACCTCCAGAACTGAGGACTACTATGGGTTCAGTAACTATGTACTAAAAGGTATAATTATGGAAATTAAAATGCCTCTGCTCTATCTTGTAAATAAAATTCTTGAAGAGGGCATTTTTCCCGAATGCCTTAAAATCACAGTTACTATTCCAATATTCAAAAAGGGTGACAGACATAAACCAGAAAATTATAGACCAATATCAATTGTCCCTATAATTGCTAAAATAATAGAGAGCTGCATGCATGTACAGATATACAAGTATTTTGAAAATAATAACTTACTGAATGAAAGTCAGTTTGGATTTAGATCAAACCTCTCAACCATAAAAGCTGTCGAAAGTCTGATAACTGCAATTCATGATGGTTATAAAAGGAAGCAGACCATATGTGCTACACTTATAGACCTAAGTAAAGCCTTCGACTCCGTATCACATGAGATTATTGTAAAAAAGCTAGAATTCTATGGTGTTGCAGGCCAAACATTAAATTTATTTAAATCTTATCTGAGCTGCAGGCAACAACTAGTATATGTTAACAATGAGAGGTCAAAATTAATGACAATTAAGAGAGGAATCCCACAAGGGTCTGTCCTTGGACCATTCCTTTTTATTGTCAATATTAATGATTTTCCAAATTATATATCCTGTAAAAATGTGCTGTATGCAGATGATATGACAATGATTATATCTGGTGAAAATAAACAGGTAGTGAAAGACAAAAATAAGCAACTATATGAAAAAAGTAATCAGTGGTGTAAAGCCAATCAGTTATGTATAAATACTACAAAAACTGAGGAAATATATTTTAACTTAAAGGTACGAAAAGAAGACAATCAATGTGTTAAACTGCTGGGCCTTAAAATAGATCAACGACTTTCTTGGGATGATCAAATAAAAAATGTATCTAGCAAACTCGCACGTGTGATTTTTCTATTGTAAATTAAGGCAGTGTGTAAGCAAAAAATTAATGATTCTCTGTTACTATGCATTCTTTCAGTCACAGTTGCAGTATGGAGTATTGCTATGGGGAAATGCACCAGACACATCCCTTATTTTCAAACTGCAGAAAAAAAGCAATTAGATGTATACAAGGGCTGGGACCTAGAGAATCCTGTAGGAAACACTTCAGTGAGCTCAGTATAATGACACTCCCAAGTCTCTACATGTACTACTGTCTACTTCATATAAAAGAAAATATACATAAATTTACTGTCAGATTGGATGTACATACACACAATACTAGAAACAGTACTATGTTAGATATTCCATATTCAAGACTGTCCCTGATACACAATAGCCACAAACAACTAGGTCTTAAATTATATAATAAGCTACCACAGTCTGTAAAAGTCCTTACATTAAGTAATTTTAAAACAGTGTTAGAGGTATGGTTCAAAAACACGCCATATTACTCAGTTGAAGAATACCTCCAAAGTAACTTAGAGAATATGCACGATTAAATTAAATTAATAGATTGATAGTAATTAAGATGTATAATGACAGATAATTATCTATGTAAAAGAAAAACTGTAATAATGTGTAAATTATGTGATCAATTTGTAATCTAACAACCACACAATCCTCCATGCTGCTGATCCATCCATTCCTCAGTCATCAGGACGACTGAAACAGTATATACTGCCCCTAGGTGGACTGACAAATGTTGTTCTGCTATTAGGCCGAAGTGGGCGGCTCTTTGTCGGTTCAAGTGTTGGTCAACATTAGAGAACCTTACAACCTTTTGGATGGCAAGGACAGAATGTTGACAGGTTATTTGCAAGAGAACAAGGAGTTCAAGGCAGCAGTTCTTGAATACTGTTAATCATTGTCTATTGTAATGGGGAAGGGTATTCTTCACACCAGTCTGCAGAATGTAGCCCAGAATCTGATGGTTGCTGTTTTTACAATTACTGCTGCTGCGAGATAGGATCCAGCTTTCCAGCACCACAGAGTGCCTGTGAGAGGAGCACCAGAGATGAGTCTTACAATTGCACCATCTCCATGTGGGAGCTGGATAGAGAGTTGTCTTCGGCTCATGACATGTCCTGGTCATGATAGAATCCATTACAGTATGCTGCAGCATCTCATGAGATGCAACAAGGAAATGCTCCTCAATCTTTTTAATGTAATCATGGCATCAGGCCAGTTTCTCAAATCGTGGAGGGAGGTAATTTTAATTCCTTTATTAAAACCTGGAAAGACCGCACGTACCCAAGCAGCTATTGTAGTGTTGCCCTCACTAGCTGTGTGGGAAAGACCTTATAGTGGATGGTCAACTTCTGTTTTGAATGTTGGAATCCTGGCTGCTCCTTTGTCACTTTTATGTGGGTTCAGGATAACCTGGAAGCAGTTATACAACTGGCTTTCCTGCATCATCATCACCTTTAGGGTATCTTTCTTGACATTGAGAAGGCTTGTGATATGACAGAGGCATCTTATTATTCGACAACTCCATGAACAGGGGTTTCATGGATGTCTTCCTTTTTTATTATGTCCTTCCTTTCTCAACGCTATTTGGGTATCAAGTCGGTGATGTTGTCTCTGATTGGTTTGAGCAAGAGAGCGGTGTCCCTCAGGGTAGTGTTTTAAGTGTGACTTTGTTTGCCATAGTAATTAATAGTATTAACTTCTGTAATTAAAAGTCGTGTCCAGTGTTCATTATTTGTGGATGACTTCTCTGTCTTAGCCTTGCAATGACAACCCATCAGTTACAGCTGACTCTCTGAGGACTGGTAGGGACTGATAACACTGCAGTTAAATCCCATAAGCCTTACAAACATTTGAACAATTTTAGGACTGGTCACATGGGCAGTAAAGACTGATTTTTTAAGTTCTCTGCTGAAAAATCTGTGTATTTTCTTTTTATCCGTTTACATACTGTTCTTAATTTACCTGAACTACGACTAAGGGTCTCCGGTATGGATTTTAAGGACACCATGAGGTTTCTGAGCCTCACATTTGATACTTAACTTTCATGGTTGCCACATCTGAAGAAATGGAAAAGACAGTGCCTCAAGGGACACCTTTCACCTCGAACACTCATAACCACATGAAGCCATGCTTAGAATAACAAGCAATCATAAACAAAACAGTGGTGTGCATCATTCCATCCAAAACACTACACTTGTCTTCTAGCATCAAATGAAAAGTGCCTATTGTGTGATTTCTGGGTGTGTCATACAGATCGTACCCTTCTAGATGGAAGTTTTCCAAACAAAGATGTCACCCTGAACATCTTGCCATTGAAAACTACAAAATATTGCCAACACTTGATGTTTGCTTCTTTCAGCAATATAAAATCTAAATCTGGAGGACTACAAGGTGCCAAACAACAAGTGAAGGTACTTGATTGTTATTTCATTGTGAAACTTCATTCTGTGATTTATAATCAATATTCTGCTTCTTTTATAAGCCTATATTGCATTATGGCAGGGTATGACATTGACTTACCAACATCTTCATTTGAAAATGTCATTAGTGTGGCTTTTGATACTGGACTGCATGAATGTGAAAGTGAGGGGTGTACATTGTTCTCTCGCACTTCGTTTTAACCACTTCATCAAAATCCCACATTTGCATATTGAGGACTAATGTAAAACACTCTAAAATGTGTGGTACTGCTGTGTATGTGTGTTTTGTGCTGTTATAAACACTTTAAGCAGGGAGTTTTTGATGCTGCTGATTGAATATTGTAATGATACACTAACACCATTAAATTACATGCAATTTTCTTCGAGATAGGATAGTTTTGTGCTGTACCGCCGATAGTAACACAAAGGAAGAAACAGAAAAAAGGGGACAAAAAGGACAAGCTTTCGGAACACAGTTCCTTCATCAGGTGGGAGAGAAGGGAAGAACAAAGGATGGGAACGGAAGGGAAAGGTAGTTCACGACCTAGGTCATGAAGGTGGTGTTTCGGGAGTGGGGAGTGTGGACGTCAGAGATACTGCATGTATGTACTGAGCCAAGCCACAGAGGATAAATATAACCAAAGAGGAAAGATCAAGTAGTAAAGAGAAGAGAAGATGAGTGAACTGAATGATGCTGAGGGGTGTAGGAGGGGCGTGGGGTTGTCTAAAACATTTTTCATTAACAGGGAAAGATGGATGGACATACACACACACACACACACACACACACACACACACACACACGGGGAGAGAGAGAGAGAGAGAGAGAGAGAGAGCCAGAGAGAGAGCGAGAGGGTGGGAGGGAGAGGGAGAGAGAGAAAGAGAGGTAAGGAAGGGATAATGAATAGGTGAGCTGAGGATGGAGGAAGGGAAGGGGTTAGTGTAGATTTAGGCCAGGGGGGTGGCAGGAGGAGAGGATATGTTGGAGGGCAAGTTCCCACCTCCGTAGCTCTGAGGGACTGGTGTTTGTTGGTACTATCCAAATGGCACGTGTGGTGTAACATGTGCCCAGGTCCCTGGAGTTATGCTGGAGGGCATGTTCTGCCACAGGATATTGGGTGTCCCCCAGGTGAACAGTCCGTCTGTGCCCATTCATCCACTCAGCCAATTTGTTAGTAGTCATACCAACATAAAAGGCTGAACAGTGGACACATGTCAGCTGGTATATGATGTGTGTTGTCTCGCATGTGGCCTTGTCTTGAATTGGGTAGGTTTTTCCTGTGGAGGGGCTGGAGTCCAATGCATCCTCCCACGTCCACATACTCCAGCCCCACCACAGGAAAAACCTCCTGATTCAAGGCAGGGCCACATGCGAGACAACACACGTCATATACTAGGTGACATGTGTCCACTGTTCAGCCTTTTATGTTGGTATGACTAATAACAAATTGGCTGAGCGGATGAATGGGCACAGACGAACTGTTCGCCTGGGGAACACCCAATATCCTGTGGCAGAACATGCCCTCCAGCATAACTCCAGGGACCTGGGCACGTGTTACACCACACGTGCCATTTGGATAGTACCAACAAACACCAGTCCCTCAGAGCTACGGAGGTGGGAACTTGCCCTCCAACAAATCCTCTCCTCCCGCCACCCCCATGGCCTAAATTTATGCTAACCCCTCCCCTTCCTCCATCCTCAGCTCACCTATTCATTATCCCTTCCTTTCTCTCTCTCTCTCTCTCTCTCCCCCCCTCTCCCTCTCCCTCCCGCCCTCTCACTCTCTCTCCCTGTCATTCTCTCTATCTCTTTCCGTGTGTGTGTGTGTGTGTGTGTGTGTGTGTGTGTGTGTGTCCATCCATATTTCCCTGTTAATGGAAAACGTTTTAGACACCCCCCGCCCCTCCTACACCCCCTCAGCATCATTCATTTCACTCATCTTCTCTTCTCTTTACTACTTGATCTTTCCTCTTTGGTTATATTTATCCTCTCTGGCTTGGCTCAGTACATACATGCAGTATCTCTGACGTCCACAATCCCGAAACACCACCTTCATGACCTAGGTCGTGAACTACCTTTCCCTTCGGTTCCCATCCTTTCTTCGTCCATTCTCTCCCACCTGATGAAGGAACTGTGTTCCGAAAGCTTGTCCTTTTTGTCCCCTTTTTTCTGTTTCTTCATTTGTGTTACTATCGGCGGTACAGCATAAAAGTAAGTACTGGCCAGCCATTCTATCTTGTTTCTTCAATACTTATCATCGCTGAGGAGAATTTTCATCATTAATCGAATACAATTTTCTTCCTTTGCGTTTGATATCTTATTAAATTCACTGACTGTTCGGCGTTTCTTGACTGAATATTTGATACTTTATGAATGAAATACACAAGATAACTGTGAGATATTCTGAAAATTTATTGGTTTACGAACCGGTTTTCGGTTGTTACGCCATCATCAGGTAAACATTACAAGTTTGATCTGTGAAACTTATACTTGTAATATTTACCTGATGATGGCGTAACAGCCGAAAACCGGTTCATAAATCAATAAATTTGCAGAATATCTCACAGTTATCTTGTGTATTTCATTCATAATGATATCTTATTACTTTGTTTCTCTCTATTAAACATTTACTTGAGGTACAATGCAACATTTAGCAAAGAACTGACGCACAGCACTGTCTTGTTTATGATTGCCTATTATTTCAAGCCTGGTTTCATGTGGTTCTGAACGTTTGAGATCAAAGGTGTCCCTTGTGAGAGTTTTAAAATGTCTTAGCCACACGTCATGGAGAGCTGACAGGATTTGTCTGCTAGTTTTATAGAGCTTTTGAGCAATCCCGGCCTGATTATGGGTGCACAGTGTATGGGTCAGTGAGAATGGAGGCATTAGTGAAACTTTTAATATCTCTGCACTGGGTTAAGTTACAACATTGCAATTGGCATGATTGTTTTTAGAAAATTGTCCTCTACAACATTGTCTATTATACAAAATACCCTAAATTCAAAAATAACCAGTCAAAATGACCTCCAAAATTTGGTATCCAAATTTTCAAAAATCCACTTTTTAGGCCCAAAAATAACAAACAAGGAGTGACTTATGAGTGTCTATTTTTTCCTGTAGTTAGATATCATACACTACTAGCCTCATATAGAACAAGAACACTTACAAATGTTTCCTTAATTTTTTATGAATTTTTGAAATTTGAAAATTTTCATTTTTTGTAAAGTTTGAGGCTAGATATCTCAGATGGGACTGAATATAAAAATATGACGTTTGCATAGTTTGTACACCTATATGATAGCAACATGCTGTAAAAATTTCAAAATTGATATCTGAGTGTGAACAAAGATATGAATTTTTGAAAATGAGGAAATAATTCACATTACTATACAACTGATCTTATGGCTGTTACCCATTCTTGTGTGATATTGGTGGAATATAATCAATTATTATTAAAGCAAGGTACTGAATTATATACAAAAAGTGGAAACATCACTGAAATTAACATTTATGGTATTTTGACATACGGTATTTAAAATAAATATTCTCAATTAATATCTTTCGAGATGCGATTATTCCTGAACCTGGTGGTGAATGTTAAGAACACTTATTTCTTCTGACAGCTTCTGTGATATAGACTAAGACCCCCCAGTTGCTGTGGTGAGTTCAAGCACTGAATGTTTCCTTAAAACATTTTTCATTGATATCCAAACTTTGTCACTATTAGATTTCTTGAATGATGTTCTTGGGTTATCAGGGTGGTAAAAATGCACAAAAACGTGCTGTGATACACTTAAAGTTCATAAAAAGCCTATTACAAAAGGTTTGAGGGAAATAAAACTTTAACATTTGTCCTGGTTATGTGAGACTGAAACAGTTTCTGAAGTGAAACCTTGATTTGATTTGATTTTTCCACGAAAGCCAAAACAGTCTTTGTCCAACCCGCCACTGCCCGCACCGAAACTAAGTTTATTGTGCGGTATCACTCCTGTATATCTAGTAAAGCCAACCACTGCCCTTGAACAGTACAAGGAGTCCCTTTACCAGTTCTTTATTAGACACAATTTCTTCGGGTCTGGTTGTCCCAAATGTTCTGTGCCTTTTACTCTCCAATGCAATGCATTCGAAGATTAGATGTGATGCAGTTTCATCACCGTCATCACAGATCCTACATTTAGGGTCCTCTTCTGTTATTCCCATTGTATGTAGGTGTTTTTTGAAATTCCCATGGCCTGTCAGCATTCCAACCATGAGTTTAATCTCTCTCCTGTTCAGGCCGAGGATTGCAGAGTTGTTTTTTTTTTTTGTTTTTTTTTTTTTTGTTTTTTTTTTTTGGCTTTGGCATAATTACCTTGCCATGTTTTTGTTGATGGACTTTGGTCCAAAATTCTATGTGCTGTCTTCTGAGCCAGTTACGTAGCCCCAATTTGATCATTGCCTTGGTGATTGTCAGGACAGGTTCCGGTCCAATAAATGGAGACTCTGCCCCCATCCTGGCTAATCTGTCGGCATGTTCGTTGCCACTGATCCCCGAGTGGCCAGGGACCCACAATAGGTTTACTCTATTGCTTTCCCCTAGCTCCACCAGAACCCTGTGACATTCTGCAACAATTTTAGACCTTGCTGCAGGAGCTGCCAGTGATCTCAGGGCTGCCTGGCTGTCTGAATAGATGTAGATGCTACGATCTTTGTAGCACCTACGCAAATTCTCCTCCACACATGCCCTGATGGCAGTGATTTCGGCCTGGAATACTGAGGCTAGTTTCCCTAGAGAGATGATGCCCTCCAGTCTTGGCTGCACCCCGTATACCCCGGCCCCAACACCTTGGTCTGATTTCGACCCGTCAGTGAACCAGACAATGTCCCCCGTACGGTGTCTAACTATTGTCTCCCACTGCTCCCTACTTCCAATTGTTATACTGAAAGGCTTGTTGAAACAGTATGGGGTTATAATATAGTCAGCTGGCATTTACCCAACCTTTCCTATATTTACCTCACTCACTATTTTAGTGTGTGATTCTGGATATCCCAAAGAGTTCCAGTTGTTACCAGTTTTGAGTCTGTAGGCACCAGCTGCTGCCTCCATCTTGACCCAAAGGTGTAATGGGGGCATATCCAGCATGGTTTCCATCCCAGCAGTTGGTGTGCTGCTAATTCCGCCTGTTATGGCTAAGCAGGCTAGTCTCTGCACCTTACCAAGCTCATTACCAGCAACCTGCTGTTCTACCTTCTTCCACCACACGACCGCCCCATAGGTGATCCTGGGTCTAATCACTGGTGTATATCCAGTGCACACCCTTGGGGCAAGTGAAACTTAATGTGAATCCTAGAAATTTCCTGTGCCCAAATTGTTACTCAAAAATATTTGTTGTGAATCCAGAACCAGAATCATGTAACCTTGTTAATGACACTTATATTCCTAACACTCCTTATGTGTTTGTTTATATCATCAAAATGACAAACTGATGATTGTGGGTGCAAAACTTAGTGATCTTAACTACAAATAGTTGCTAGATTTAATGGTATGTGACACTAACAGTTATGACTGCATGATGAGTTTGTGTAATAAATGCCCTGGTAATGAAACTGTTCTTGAATTATTTCACAAATATTATGAGGAAATGCCAGACAGTATTACCTTCAAACAGTGTGTCACAGCTGACAGGACATAAATGATAACAGTGGTTAAAGCTCAGAAAGAGTACTTGGAATCTTTAATTGATAACTTACAAAAACTCAGAAGTCATCACTATGTTTCTAAAATCCAAAGTCAGTTTTTGAAGAACAAAAAAGCACAACTTGATGAAACTGAATGCATAGTGCTAGCTGATTTTGCAGAAAATTTTACATTTGTGATTCAGGATGCAATACAAGGTTACCACTGGGTCAATGACCAGGCAACAGTGCATCCATTTATTCTCTACTTTAAAAATGACAAAGGTTAAGTTTGCAGTTCTTCAATTTGCATTCTAAGTGACTACTTGTAGCACAAACTTTGGCTGTACATGTGTTTCAAAAGTATGCAATAAATTACATGTAAGAAAACTTTCCCAAGGTTTAGAAGCTGATATACTTTTCAGATTCCGGGTGTGGTAGTCAGTACAAGAACAAAAAGAATTTTTCAAATCTGTGCAACCACAAAGTGGACTTTGGGTTGGAGGCTGCATGGCACTGTTTTTGCATCTTGCCATGGTAAGTAAAGCCAGCCTACAAAGACCAATAACAGAACAACTTCTCACAGTACAAGACATGTATGCCTTTTGCAAGGATAATATTAAAGGCATTACCTATTTTCTGATCAAGAAAGAAGAAGTGGTTCTGCATATGAAAACAACACTTCAAACCAAATTTGAAAACTGTATAGCAATAAAAGGAACAAGGCATTTCCACAAATTCCTTGCCATTACAGAAAACTTAGTTCAATGCTATGTAACATCAGAAACGGAAATTTATGAGGATCATTCTGCCAGTAAAATTACATCTCTCTCTTTAACGTTGAATGACATAGAAGCATGTGTGTATGATGGACAGTGGTGGTTTTCTGAGGTGGAAACAATAAGTTTGGAAAACAATGACTTTTTGTGCATTTCTATCACCCTGCTGGCCCAAGAACATCTTTCAAGAAATCTAATAGTGACAAAGTTTGGATACCAATGAAAAATGTTTTAAGGAAACTTTCAGTGCTTGAACTAACCACAGCAACTGGAAGGTCTTATTCTATATCACAGAAGCTGTCAGAAGAAATAAGTGTTCTTAACATTCACCACCAGGTTCAGGAATAATGGGTCATTCCATGCCAAGTGGTCTAGAGGCTCCCACATGACCCTCATGGATTTTGATGAAATTTGGTATGAACAATCACACATGTTCTCAATGAACACTGGTACAGTTTCAGTTTCAAAAATTCAATACTTCCGGAGATACAGTCAATTGTTTAAGATCATAGCACAGCTTCCAATAGTGCGTCCTTGAATTTTCAGCAACTTTGAGATGATATATCTCTGGGAGTATTTGCATGATAGAAACAAAACTTGGCTGTCTTATACAACTTTTAGAGCTCTTTAAAGTAAAATATCAAGAACAGGATTTCTGAGCAATTTTCATATAGAAAATTTGGGGCAAATTTGGGCGAAAAAATTGCTGGTTAAAAAAAGTGCGAACTTTAGTTTTTTATATCTCCAGAAGTAATTGTGGGATGTACATGAAACTTTGCACACCATAACTCACCAACACAAGGTCTTAGAATATAAAATTTCATTCTCCTATTGCTTCTCATTATTTCACAAATCTAGGGTAAAGTTGACGATTTTTCAAAAAGTGCTAAAAATGGGTATTTTCAGTCAAATTTTTCAAAAAAGTGTTTCCTCCAAATTCCTTTAAACTATGCTCATTAGAAAGAGCATATTCTAAACTATCTAGAAAAGTGGATTTGGTTTTGCAATGCAAGCATATAAGGCCCTGAAAAGTAGCATAATCCTAGAGGCGCACTGGAAGTTTGAACCCATTTTTCTGGCACTCAAATTATACCTAAAAATTTTTATTATATCTAATAAATATTTGTTTATGCCTGGGATAAGTGAAATAAGAAGTCCTGATGAATAGGACGTAGCTCAAGTCCAAATAGAAAATGAATAAAAATAGAAACAATGTTATTTCTTAACTGTACCCCCCATCCCACAACTCTCTCTCTCTCTCTCTCTCTCTCTCTCTCTCTCTCTCTCTCTCTCTCTCTCTCTCTCTCACACACACACACACACACCCACACACACACCCACACACACAATTATAATTTAGAATGAATGTAAATTGTAAAATTTATTTGCACAATCATTATCTAATTATTAGTAGCATTTTTAATTAACACCACCAGCTTACTGAAGGAAAATAAGTATATAAATGAGTTGTTGTGGTTTAACCACTGCTAGATTCATTTCACCTGAGAAAACCAGTATCTCCATCACCATAGGGGCTACGCTCGAGCATCAACAGCTATGGGTGAGTTTCTTTACACAGGTTTCCAAGCCTGATGAATGTAAACAGGTATGGTGTATTGCCGGCCAGACGAATTTACTGACGGAGCTGGAATAACTGCAATAATGTGGTGTGATGGAACCCAGCACTTGTCAATTATTGGTGGTCAATAAAATGAATCTGCTGGACCATGAGGATGCATAAAGTTTATTAATGCACCCCTTTGCTCAGTGGAAGTCTCACAGATATTCCCAACCCAACAAAAATTTTCTTAGATGCATGCAACATATAGTCCAGGTTGGAGAGCAGACATTAATATGCCTTCTTTAGTTCTGTGACCCATTGTAGCTAGAAAAGATGATCAATCATTTGAAACTCTGCTGACCTGAATTATTGTTTCACCAATAGGTAAAAAGTGGCGATTTTCTCTAGTGCCTGCTACAGTTTGTCCATGTTTAAACCTCACTTATGTGAAAAAAAAAAATTTCCCTTTTTTCCTCCCCCCTCCCCCCCCCCCCATTTCATCTTTACTGACGAAAACAAATTTGATAACATTGTTTTCAGAGAAGAAGTGAAACAGGTCTAGGTAAGTAAGATTGAGCACTGGAGCCATCACTGAAATTATGAATGTGAGATATCTGTTCAAACTGTGCTTTTATATATTTGATGAGCTCCTTGATAAAAACGTTAACTGTACCAGTGTCATGCCACAAACAAGAACTGATAATGCAGAAACTTAAAGCTTCTACTTTCTTATTTTGATGAAAGTAGATAACAAATGGATGAATTGTTGCTTTTCAGTGGAAGCCTTGCACAGCATCCAGAATAATAAAAGAATAATTTCCAAAAAAATCCATTAGGACAACAAGCTCTTTGTTTTTCAGATAACATTTAAGGCCTTTAAGGTGCAGTTATTCCAGCTCCATCAGTAAATTTGTCTGACAATACACCATTCCTCTTGTTATTCATCAGAAAATTAATGTAGCATAGGGTAAGGTGGTACTAATTCGATATAGGTACAATTTCGATCAACATAAGTTTTCAGTCTCATATTGTTGCTAGCACTTGCCTTTGTGTGGCGTTGCAGTGTAGCAGGTTTCTACAGCTCCTCCTGTCTTTTCCAAGAATACAACACACTGTGTTAAGGAGACATAATTTTTTTCCTGTAAAGATGTACTTGGAGCTACTTCATTGAACGTGCTCTTATAAATGTTCTAGTTTCCACGTTATTGTGCAACGTTTGGTACAGCGAAGTATGCACTGGTGCCCGAAGGAAAAAGTGCTTTTTATGTGGGAAAAGTCAATGATCAAAATTGTACGAGGAAGTGATCATAATTGTACCTAGTGTGGTACATTTCATATCGATTTTTCTCAATTCTGTGACCTTTTTTTGTGTTCATACCAACATATGTAATTGTCTAATACTTGTGTTACATATTCATTGAACATTCAAGAACAAGTGCCACAGTTAAAATTATTCCTTTTCTCAATATGTTTGCTGTTACAATTACATTTGTCCGAAATGATTGAAATTGTACCACCATACCCTATCAAAAATTGAAATAGATTAGGAACCCACCAGTGGCTGTTCTTGCCCCCTGTGGCGATGGGGATGCTGGTTTTCTCAGGTGAAATGAATCTAGCAGTGGTTAAACCACAACTCATTTATATACTTATTTTCCTTCAGTAAGCTGGCGGTGTTAATTAAAAATGCTACTAGTAATTAGATAATGATTGTGCAAATAAATTATACAAATTACATTCATTCTAAATTACAATTGTGTGTGTGTGTGTGTGTGTGTGTGTGTGTGTGTGTGTGAGAGAGAGAGAGAGAGAGAGAGAGAGAGAGAGAGAGAGAGAGAGAGTTGTGGGATGGGGGGTACAGTTAAGAAATAACATTGTTTCTATTTTTATTCATTTTCTATTTGGACTTGAGCTACGTCCTATTCATCAGGACTTCTTATTTCACTTATCCCAGGCATAAACAAATATTTATTAGATATAATAAAAATTTAAGGTATAATTTGAGTGCCAGAAAAATGGGTTCAAACTTCCAGTGCGCCTCTAGGATTATGCTACTTTTCAGGGCCTTATATGCTTGCATTGCAAAACCAAATCCACTTTTCTAGATAGTTTAGAATATGCTCTTTCTAATGAGCATAGTTTAAAGGAATTTGGAGGAAACACTTTTTTGAAAAATTTGACTGAAAATACCCATTTTTAGCACTTTTTGAAAAATCGTCAACTTTACCCTAGATTTGTGAAATAATGGGAAGCAATAGGAGAATGAAATTTTATATTCTAAGACCTTGTGTTGGTGAGTTATGGTGTGCAAAGTTTCATGTACATCCCACAATTACTTCTGGAGATATAAAAAACTAAGTTCGCACTTTTTTTAACCAGCAATTTTTTCGCCCAACTTTGCCCCAAATTTTCTATATGAAAATTGCTCAGAAATCCTGTTCTTGATATTTTACTTTAAAGAGCTCTAAAAGTTGTATAAGACAGCCAAGTTTTGTTTCTATCATGCAAATACTCCCAGAGATATATCATCTCAAAGTTGCTGAAAATTCAAGGACGCACTATTGGAAGCTGTGCTATGGTCTTAAACAAGTGACTGTATCTCCGGAAGTATTGAATTTTTGAAACTGAAACTTTACCAGTGTTCATTGAGAACATGTGTGATTGTTCATACCAAATTTCATCAAAATCCATGAGGGTCATGTGGGAACTTTTCTCGATATTAGACCACTTGGCACGGAATGGCCCTAATCGCACCTCGAAGGATGTTAATTGAGAATATTTATTTTAAAATACCGTATGTCAAAATACCATAAATGTTAATTTCAGTGATTTTTCCACTTTTTGTATATTATTCAGTACCTTGCTTTAATAATAATTGATTATATTCCACCAATATCACACAAGAATAGGTAACAGCTATAAGATCAGTTTATAGTAATGTGAATTATTTCCTCATTTTCAAAAATTCATATCTTTGTTCACACTCAAATATCAATTTTGAAATTTTTACAGCATGTTGCTATCATATAGGTGTACAAACTGTGCAGAAATCATATTTTTATATTCAGTCCCATCTGAGATATCTAGCCTCAAACTTTACAAAAAATGAAAATTTTCAAATTTCAAAAATTCATAAAAAATTAAGGAAACATTTGTAAGTGTTCTTGTTCTATATGAGGCTAGTAGTGTATGATATCTAACTACAGGAAAAAAATAGACACTCATAAGTCACTCCTTGTTTGTTATTTTTGGGCCTAAAAAGTGGATTTTTGAAAATTTGGATACCAAATTTTGGAGGTCATTTTGACTGGTTATTTTTGAATTTAGGGTATTTTGTATAATAGACAATGTTGTAGAGGACAATTTTCTAAAAACAATCATGCCAATTGCAATGTTGTAACTTAACCCAGTGCAGAGATATTAAAATTTTCGCTAATGCCTCCAGACTGAAAAATCAATTAAAAATGGCCCCCATTCAGTAAAGGTGCAAGATAAATGACTTTAAAAAACTGTTTTGAACTTCTCAAATATAGGGCAATCACAGATAAAAAAATTAAAATATTTAAAAATGGTCAAGCAACCAACTTAATTTTTATTGTACCACTTCATTTGGATTGACCCATGCGGCTTGTTCAGGACCAATGATTTATTATCAGTTCTGATTCCTTTGGTGCCCTACAGTTTCTACAGAACATCTCCCCAACTGACATGTTAACACAGTTGATTCATGAGCAACTGTAGATTCTCCAACGACAGAGGAAGCAAGTGTTATTCCTTTTGGCACCAGGGCATGTGATAATCTGTAGAAAGAAACTGCTTTCTGGGCTGCCAAGGAGGGTACAAAGGCCACGATGTCATTCAGTGGACTATTCTGTTACAGGATGTCCTTTCTCTGATGCACCAAAGGTCTCTTCAATTGCGAGAGGGGAAGTGTCTGGCATGACTGGGTAATAAGCCTTGGTTGGTTAAACCAACTATTGGATGGTGGCGGTCCTCCTGCATATCCCACCTTGTAAAGCATTGTGGTGTTCAAACCAGACTTCAAATAATTTGACAACTTTTCTTTTAATGTAAATTAACAAACGGCAGCGAAAATACATGAGGAGACTAACTTTCAGAAATATTTTCCTTCGTGAAGTAGAAGAGGAGGGAAGAAAAAAGGAACAGCAGGGAAATGTTACTCACCTCATGTCACATAGCCTAGGTTGTTTACCTTCTGTTCCTGTTTTCTTCCCTCCTCTTCTACCTGATGAAGGAAAATATTTCTAAAAGCTTGTGTCCTTGTTTATTTTTGTTGTCATTTACATCTTTTTGTGTGACTATGGTGGCACAGAACTAAGGTAAGTACTGTTCAGCCAATCTATTTCGTCTTCTTTCGTTATCAACCCTTAGGTTGGAAGAGACCAAGAGACACCGGGATGTAACAAATAGAGTTTATAATGGTAAGGCATAGATTTTGGAACCAGGTATTAAACTGTGAAACATACACTGAAAAAGCTGCAGAAAGATGAGAAAATAAGGAGATGGGACATGGATAAATTAAAGGAACCCGAAGTTTCAGAGAATTTCAGAGGTATCTTTAGGCAACAATTGACAGAAACGTAGGAAAATAAAACAGTAGAAGAGGAATTGGTAGCATTTAGAGATGAAATAGTAAAGTCAGCAGAGGACAAAATAGGTAGGAAGGTGAGACCTACAAAAAATCCTTGGATATCACAGGAAATACTAAACATAATTGATGAAAAGAGAAAATATAAAAATGCAGTAAATGAAACGGGCAAAATAGAGTACAGATGACTAAGAAATGAGATAGACAGGAAGTGCAAAATAGCTAAGCAGGAGTGGTTAGAAGGCAAATGCAAGTCTGTAGAAGAATGTATAAATAGAGGAAAAATAGATATCGCCTAAGGGAAAATAAAAGAGACATTTGGAGACAAGAAAAGCAGTTATCTGAATATAGAGAACTCAAATGGAAAACCAGTTTTCAGCAAAGAAGGAAAAGCTGAAAGGTGGAAAGAGTATATAGGGGGGGCTCTACAAAGGAAATGAATTTAGAGACAATATTGTAGAAAGGGAAGAGGAAGTAGATGAAGATGAAATAGAAGATACTATACTGAGAGGTGAATTTGACAGAGCACTGAAAGACTTAAGATGAAACAAGGCCCTGGAGTAGATGAAGTTTCCTCAGAGCTATGAAGTATCTGGGAGAACCAGTCATGACAAAACTATTTCACTTGGTGTGTAAGACATATGAGATAGGTGAAATACCCTCAGTGTTATTGGAATACGCTCTTTCAAATTCTGAATCAAGTAGGAGTGAAATATAGGGGATGGAAGGTTATTTACAACTTGTAAAAAACCAGATGGCATTTTTTAGAGTTGAAGGGCATGAAAGGGATGTAGTGGTTGGGAAGGGAGTAAGACAGGGGTGGAGCCTTTCTCCAGTGTTATTCAATCTGTACATTGAGGAAACTATAAAGGAAAGCAAGGTGAAGAAAATGACATTGTGGTTTGCCGATGACATTGTACTTCTTTCAGAGACAGCAAAGGACCTGAAGAACAGTTGAACGCAATGGAGAGTGTATTGAAAGGTGCGTAGAAGATGAACATTAACAAGAGAAAAACAAGGGTAATGGATTGCAGTTTAAAAAACAGGCAATGCTGAAAGAATTAGATTAGGTAATGTAACAATAAAGGTGGTAGATGAATTTTGTTACTTAAGTGTGCCTCGGTAGCACAGTGGTAGAGTGTCAGACTACAAATCCGAAGATTGCAGGTTCAATTCCCACCAGGTCCCAGGATTTTTATCTGTCACTTTCCACTTCTTTCACCTCTGGCAGTATTGCTCAAGTGAAAAATACCGAGTTGCACCATGGTTCAGAACCCACATTAAACTGTAGATCTCCCTATAACTGGCTGGGTAAGTCAGTTTGAAGGTCGGGAGGAGGCAACGGCATACCACCTCCAAACAGGGCCATGCCTAGTAAAGCACTGTGGTGTTCAAACCAATCTTCGGATTGTTGACTGCTTTACCTTTTTTAGGCAGTAAAATAACATCATGGTCACAGTACAGAGGATATAAAATGCAGAATGGCAATGGGAAGAAAAGCGTCCCTGAAAAAGAGAATTTTGCTAACCTCGAATATTAATTTAACTGTAAGGAAGTCCTTTCTGAAGGCATTTGTGTGGAGTGTTGCCTTGTATGGAAGTGAAACTTGGATGATAAACAGTGTGGACAGGAAGAGGATAGAGGCTTTTGAAATGTGGTGTGGTGAAGATCAGGTGGTTTGATCACGTAACTAATGAGGAGGTACTGAACAGAAATGGGGAGAAAAGGAATTTCTGGCGTGCCTTGACTAGAAGAAAGGATCGATTATGACAGATTCTTAGACATAAAGGAATCGTGAATTTAGCATAGGAGGGAAGTGTTTGGAGTAAACTGCAGAGGGAGACCAAGAGATGAATATAGTAAGCAGATTCATACAGATGTAAGTTGTCATTCGTATGATGAGATGAAGAGGTTTTGTCAGGATAGAGTAGGGTGGAGAGTTGCATCAAACCATTCTTCGGACTGAAGACCATAACAACAACGACAGGTTGGTTTGCAGCATTTCTCCATAGTGTCCTGTGGCTTGTCATTTCTTTAATGTCCCTGTGGCTATTGCAGTTCTTATTGTACATAACTTGTCTCATATACGCCAGCCTGGCTCTTCCTCCACAGTTCAATCCCTCCAAGATGATTTTTAGCAATCCTTCAAGCTTCAAGACATGACCAATCCAGATATTGCTTCTTTCTCTATTTCTATTGAATAATATTTTTGCATTTCGGTGGAGATTTTCTGTCAGATTATTCAGATGTAAATTAATAGTATTTCCCAACACTCTCTCCATATTTGTTGATTCATAGTGTACCATGTGTTTTTTGTGATATTCACTTGAGATGGGACATACTTGGTAAGAGATATGTGTGAAAGGATCTACAACGGGTGTGAACTAGCTTTAAAACTACTGATGTAGTTGTACATCATTATCTCTATATATAAAAATGTTGTGTTGGTTTGTGTGTGTTTGAAAATCTCAAAACGTTCTTCATCGATTGAGCTTCAAATTTGCCACAACATTGCACTGTAACACGGGAAGGTTCGTAGACACCTATTTGTTGAATATATTACTCATAACCCATATATATGGCATTTTTCCCTCAACTGGTTCAATAACAGCAAATAACTCTCCAGTTAATGTTTGCCCATTTTCCAAGTAGTGGATGTAAAGCTTCCTGTATCTTGTCTTTGGAGCCTGTTAACTTCAAAAAAGGAAAGTTTTTTATTTCTCTGGAATTTAGTGGTCTATTTTAGTTTAACATGCAGTTATGTATCAATGTAGAAACTCAAAAATAAAAAAATAAAAGAGATGACTTACCAAAAGGACCGGCTCGTCGATAGAAACAAATAAAATAAAATAAAATTACACACAAACACACATACAAGCTTTCGCAGCCTAGCTGCTTCGTCAGGCAGAAGGGAAGGAGAGGGAAAAGGAAATGATGAGGGTTTTAAGGGAGTGGATAAGGAGTCATTCCAATCCCGGGACAGGAAAGACTTACCTTGGGGAGAAAAAAGGAGGGTAAATAAATACACACACACCCACACATTTACACAGACGCAAGTACACTTAGGCAGACATACTGTAGAACTGTAGAAAGCAAAGAAGTTAGACAGAGATGCCACTTGAGGCAGAGGCTCTGTCCAGAGAACCAAGGCAAAGATGTTAAGATGGTGGGTGGGAATTCGAATTTAGCGGAGGTTGAGACCAGGTGGGCAACGGGAGGAGAGAATAAGCTGAAGGGCAAGTTCCCATCTCCGGAGTTCTGAAAGGTTGGTGTTGGTGGGAAGTATCCAGATAACCCGGACGGTGTAACACTGCGCCAAGATGTGCTGGCTGTGCACCAAGGCATGTTTAGCCACAGGGTGATCCTCATTACCAACAAACACTGTCTGCCTGTGACCGTTCATGCGAATGGACAGTTTGTTGCTGGTCATTCCCACATAGAACGCTTCACAGTGCAGGCATGTCAGTTGGTAAATCACATGGGTGCTATCGCAAGTGGCTCTGCCCTTGATTGGCTCATCATGATTTTGACAAAAGTGCAGAAACAACCTCAACATTTACCACCCATGTTGCCAAGATTTTTTCATGCACAATTTTTAATGCAAAATTGAAAATTCTGTGATAAAATATGCCTATGTGCATTAATTCATGAATCACTCAGGAACACTCAAAACTTCCACAGGGCCTCCCAAACTCTAATTTATCTTTTGCAAATGTATTACCTTTAAACTAATTTACCCAGTCAGTACAGCTGTAAATGTCATTATTCTCAGCTTTGATGTCAAGCCTCTTAAATAGAAGTGTTTTATCACCACTGATAACACATTTTTTGCTAGTTGCTAAATAAACATGTATTTATGTATCAAATGCCTGAGACACTGAAATGTCCTGGATGTGTTGGGTGTGGCTGCAACTTAACTTGCCCTCTAGCAACAACTGTCTCAATATTGGTAGTGTCATTTCTAGAGATAACACTCTGATATTCAAAGCATTGAGATGTATTTTTGTATATTTTAAGGTGTGTGAAAATATTTTGCTCTTCCTAATTGAACCTCCCTCATTTGATAGGATGTATGTATGTCTTTGTGTTAATCTACTATTCTGTTTCCTCTAATAGCTGGAACTGGAAATAAGGAATGATTACAAGAGAACGATGTGTGAACTGAGCTTTCGCCGCACCATTCAACAATATCCTACTACCTATGCATACATAAGATCACCTGAACAGCAGCAGCACAAGGTGCCGTTGAAGGGTAGGCCTAAAACATTGATAATCTACAAGATTGTATGGAAATATTCTTTTCTTTCTAACATTATTGTTGTGAGAGTGTAGCACATGGGGAAACAAATTTCTTTTAATATTATTTTTAACGTTTCTGTCAGGATCCATATTATCTCAATAAGGCTACTAGGTGAAAATAAATGAACATTTAACCATGAAATTTGTAGCAGAGTGTCTTGTTTTAATCATTTTTTCATTATTGTGAAAAATTTGCCCACACATTTTTCTGAGCAGAACATCTTGAGTGCTTTTTGTTTTGACTTTTATTGAATTATCTGTGAAAATGATCATACATAATATGTTAATCCAGTGACTACAATTTTTATCATAGTTCTATTTCAGCTGTAGTAGACTTATTGTTATGATTTTCACAGTACCATATATGTAGAAACATACTAAATATTATTTTACAGTAGTTATTTTATCATATTTTGATGTTTTTTTTTAATTATGTAATATGTAATATAGTAAAAAGTAGAGATGGTTTCATCAGAAAAAGAGGAAGAAAGAAGGGGGGGGGGGGGAGGAGGAGAAAGGATTCAGTATTTAAGAGAGTGGGTGAGGAGTCATTACAATCCCAGGAGCAGGACTAAGGGGAAAAAGGACAGGTAAACAAACACACACACATATACATGCAAACACACCAAGGCAGACGTATGTAAGGCTTTTTAGGAAATATCATGTGAACTCACTCATGTCATCATGTCATCTTGTATCCTGTAAATAATGATTTTCTTATTATAACTTACTCTTTGTCATTTCAAAACAGTGACACACTGAAGAATTAACAAAAGCACATCGTGCGACGTACAAAAAAGTATATTATTGTCTAAAAATGTCATTTTAGCTGTTAGCAACTGCCAGCAATAGTCATTCATAGTACGAAAAATTATATTCTTTTGTCTAAAAATGTCATTTTAAATGTTAGCAAGTGACAGAAATGGTACGTGAATTAATGAAAAATGCCATAGTTTTTCGCCGTCTTGTAGTGGGTCGTGCATTACGTATTTATCTGTCGCAATAAGTTGTAGCGACCTTGGGATATCATGTAAAGAGTTGTAAAAAAAATTTCAAATTTCCCGGTACAGTCTACAGTCCAGGGACTGGTTTGTTTCAGCTCGCCACCCTACTCTATCCTGAGCAAACCTCTTCATCTCCTCTTAAGAGTGGCACCCTACATCTATTTGAATCTGCTTACTGTATTCATCTTTTGGTCTCCCTGTACTATTTTTACCCCACACACTTCCAAACAATGCTAAATTCACGATTCATTCATGTCTAAGAATGTGTCCAACTAATTTATCCCTTCTTTTCGTCAAAGTGTGCCAGAAATTCCTTTTCTCCCCAGTTCTGTTCAGTACCTCCTCATTATAATAATGGAAAGTCCAGGTTGGAATTAATAATATACTAAGGACAGTTTACAACTCACCGCAAAGGCGTGGCGACGAGCTGCGACAGGCACATACAAAAGACACACACATACAACACATTCAGCTATCGGCCATGGCCTTCTTCAGAAAATAGAACAGTCATGCAATCACACAGGCACACAACACAGTCATACAACCATCACCTCCGACTGCCGCACTTCGAATCACGCTCTGCAGCGAATTGGGGACGGGAGGGGAGGGGGAGGGGATAGGAAGGTTACGTCACGGTGGTGGGGATGGATTAGATGGGAATAACGAGATGCAGCTTAGGAATGGAGTGGGGAAGCGGGTGAGGGGAGAAGATAAAATAAAATAAAGTAAAATAAATATATATAGAAAATGCATGCACACTGCAAGTACACAAGACCGCATACACACACACACACACACACACACACACACACACACACACACATGCACGCATGCACACACACACACACACACACACACACACACACACACACACACACGATCGCACATTCACACACCACTCAAAATAGGCGAGGTTTGGGATAGAGAGGTAGGAACTGTAAGGTAGAAAAGCTGGTGGTGGATGGGAGGATCCAGATGGCCCGGGTTGTGAAGCAGCCATTGAAATCAAGCATGTGCACTGCTGCATGCTGTGCCACAGGGTGGTCCACCTTGTTTTTGGCCACAGTTTGGCGGTGGCCATTCATCCTAATGGACAGCTGGTTGGTGGTCATGCCAATATAGAAAGCTGTACAGTGTTTGAAACACAGTTGGTAAATTCCGTGGCTGCTTTCACAAGTGGCCCGGCCTCTGATAGGGTAGGATAAGCCTGTGCTGCTTCCTAACAGACATTTGTCTGTCTACGTGCGTTTGCGTTTCGATATGTCTGAGTGTGTGTGTATTTGTTTACCTTCCTTTTTTTCCCCTAAGGTAAGTCCTTCCACTCCTGGGATTGGAATGACTCCTTTTCCACTTCCTTAAAACCCATATCCTTCCCTTTTCCTGCCCTTTTTTCCTCTTTTTCCTGAAGAAGCTGCCAGTGGTGGCGAAAGCTTGTATGTGTGTTTGTGTGTGATTTTATTTGTTTCTCTCGACGAGCCGGTCCTTTTGGTAAGTCATCTCTTTACTATTTTTATTTTTGTTTATCCCACCGGAAAAGGTTCCCTCTATAATTTATATATATATACAGTTCTACAGTATGTCTGCCTAAGTGTACTTGTGTCTGTGTAAATATGTGGGTGTGTGTGCATTTATTTACCCTCCATTTTTTCCCCCAAGGTAAGACTTTCCTGTCCCGGGATTGGAATGGCTCCTTACCCCCTTCCTTAAAACCCTCATCATTTCCTTTTCCCTCTCCTTTCCTTCTACCTGATGAAGCAGCTAGGCTGCGAAAGATAGCATTTTTGTGCGTGTGTGTGTGTCTGTGTGTTTATTTGTTGCTATTACTGCCTGTGCCCCTTCGCCTGGTAAGTGTACTTCATCTATTTTTTACGTATATTTTTCCTGTTAGGAATTTTTCATCTATAAAATATATATATATATTATTATAGAAGGAGACCTTCCAGGTGGGAAAATGGTATAAAATAAAGATTTTTGACTTACCTAAAGTACAGGCTCGTCGATAGGAACACCAAACACACACAAAAACACACAACCACTCGAGCTTTCACCACCACTGGTGGCGAAAGCTCGAATGGTTGTGTGTTTTTGTGTGTGTTTGGTGTTCCTATCGACGAGCCTGTACTTTATATATATATATATATATATATATATATATATATATATATAATAATGGAAAGTCCAGGTTGGTATAAATAATATAGTGAGGACAGTTTACTACTCACCGCAAAGACGTGGCGACGAGCTGCGACAGCTGTGTCTTTTGTATGTGCCTGTCGCAGCTCGTCGCCACGTCTTTGCGGTGAGTAGTAAACTGTCCTCACTATATTATATATATATATATATATATATATATATATATATATATATATATATATATATATATATATACAAATTGATGAAACGAAAATTATAGAGGGAAACTTTCCCGGTGGGATAAACAAAAATAAAAATAGAAAACAGATGACTCACCAAAAGGACTGGCTCGTCGATAGAAACAAATAAAATAAATAAAATCACACACAAACACACATACAAGCTTTCGCAGCCCAACTGCTTCGTCAGGCAGAAGGGAAGGAGAGGGAAAAGGAAATGATGAGGGTTTCAAGGGAGTGGATAAGGAGTCATTCCAATCCCGGGACAGGAAAGACTTACCTTGGGGGGCAAAAAAGAGGGTAAACAAAAACACACACACCCACACATTTACACAGACGCAAGTACACTTAGGCAGACACACTGAGAACTGTAGAAAGCAAAGAAGTTAGAAGTTAGACAGAGATGCCACATGAGGCAGAGGCTCTGTCCAGAGAACCAAGGCAAAGATGTTAAGATGGTGGGTGGGAATTCAAATTTAGCGGAGGTTGAGACCAGGTGGGTAACGGGAAGAGAGAATATGCTGAAGGGCTAGTTCCCATCTCCGGAGTTCTGAAGGATTGGTGTCGGTGGGAAGTATCCAGATAACCCGGACGGTGTAACACTGTGCCAAGATGTGCTGGCCGTGCACCAAGGCGTGTTTAGCCACAGGGTGATCCTCATTACCAACAAACACTGTCTGCCTGTGACCATTCATGCGAATGGACAGTTTGTTGCTGGTCATTCCCACATAGAACGCTTCACAGTGCAGGCATGTCAGTTGGTAAATCACGTGGGTGCTGTCACAAGTGGCTCTGCCCTTGATTGTGTACACCCTCCGGGTTACGGGACTGGAGTAAGTGGTGGTGGAAGGGTGCATAGGGCAGGTTTTACAATGGGGGCGGTTACAAGGGTAGGAGCCAGAAGGTAGGGAAGGTGGTTTGGGGATTTCATAGGGATGGACTAGGAGGTTACGGAGGTTAGGTGGGCAGCGGAAAGACACTCTCGAAGGAGTGGGGAGGATGTCGTGAAGGATGGATCTCATTTCGGGGCAGGATTTTAGGAAGTCGTATCCTTGCTGGAGAGCCACATTCAGAGTCCGCTCCAGTCCCGGAAAGTATCCGGTGACAAGAGGGGCACTTCTGGGGTTTCGTTGAAGGTTCAGAATTTGGGGGGATGAGGAAGTGGCTCCTGGCAATTTGCTTCTGTACCAGATCAGGAGGATAGCTGCGAGATGTGAAGGCTGTTATCAGGTTATTGGTGTATTGGTTCAGGGATTCAGGACTGGAGCAGACTCGTTTGCCACGAAGACCTAAGCTGTAGGGAAGGGAACATTTGATGTGGAAAGGATGGCAGCTGTCATAATGCAGGTACTGTTGTTTATTGGTAGGTTTGATGTGGACGGATGTGTGTAGTTGGCCGTTGGATAGATGGAGGTCGACATCGAGGAAAGTGGCATGGGATTTGGAATAGGACCAGGTGAATTTGATGGGACCAAAGGAGTTGAGTTTGGAGAGGAAATTCTGGAGTTCTTCTTCACTGTGAGTCCAGATCATGAAGATGTCGTCAATGAATCTATACCAAACTTTGGGTTGACAGGCTTGGGTGTCCAGGAAGGCTTCCTCTAAGGGTCCCATAAATAAGTTCGCGTACGAGGGGGCCATCCTGGTCCCCATGGCTGTTCCCTTTAGTTGTTGGTATGTCTGGCCCTCAAAAGTGAAGAAGTTGTGGTTTAGGATGAAGCTGGCTAGGGTATTAAGGAAAGAGGTTTTAGGTAAGGAAGTGGGTGGTCGGCGTGAAAGGAAATATTCCATCGCAGCGAGGCCCTGGGCATGTGGGATATTAGTGTATAAGGAAGTGGCATCGATGGTTACAAGGATGGTTTCAGGTGGTAACAGGCTGGGTAAGGATTTCAGGCGGTCGAGGAAGTGGTTGGTGTCTTTGATGAAGGATGGGAGACTGCACATGATGGGTTGAAGGTGTTGGTCTATGTAGGCAGAGATTCGTTCTGTTGGGGCTTGGTAACCGGCCACAATGGGGTGGCCGGGATGATTGGGTTTGTGAATCTTTGGAAGTAGGTAGAAGGTGGGGGTGCGGGGTGTCGGTGGAGTCATGAGGTTAATGGAGTCAGGTGAAAGGTTTTGTAGGGGGCCTAAGGTTTTAAGGATTCCTTGAAGCTCTGCCTGGACATCAGGAATGGGATTGCCTTGAAAAACTTTATATGTGGTATTATCTGAAAGCTGACGCACTCCCTCTGCCACATACTCCCGCCGATCAAGTACCACTGTCGTGGAGCCCTTGTCGGCAGGGAGAATGACGATGGAATGGTCAGCCTTCAGATCACAGATGGCTCGGGATTCAGCTGCGGTAATGTTGGGAGTAGGATTAAGGTTTCTCAGGAAGGACTGGGAGGCAAGGTTGGAAGTAAGGAATTCCTGGAAGGTTTGAAGAGGGTGATTTTGAGGAAGAGCAGGTGGGTCTCGCTGTGACGGAGGACGGAACTGTTGTAGGCAGGGTTCGATTTGAATGATGTCTTGGGGAGCTGGATCATTAGGAAGAGGATTATTTTTCTTCGTGGGTCACTGTCACTGTCACTGTCACAGGCAGACAGTGTTTGTTGGTAATGAGGATCACCCTGTGGCTAAACAAGCCTTGGTGCACGGCCAGCACATCTTGGCACAGTGTTACACCGTCCGGGTTATCTGGATACTTCCCACCGACACCAATCCTTCAGAACTCCGGAGATGGGAACTAGCCCTTCAGCATATTCTCTCTTCCCGTTACCCACCTGGTCTCAACCTCCGCTAAATTTGAATTCCCACCCACCATCTTAACATCTTTGCCTTGGTTCTCTGGACAGAGCCTCTGCCTCATGTGGCATCTCTGTCTAACTTCTAACTTCTTTGCTTTCTACAGTTCTACAGTGTGTCTGCCTAAGTGTACTTGCGTCTGTGTAAATGTGTGGGTGTGTGTGTTTTTGTTTGCCCTCTTTTTTCCCCCCCAAGGTAAGTCTTTCCTGTTCCGGGATTGGAATGACTCCTTATCCACTCCCTTGAAACCCTCATCATTTCCTTTTCCCTCTCCTTCCCTTCTGCCTGACAAAGCAGCTAGGCTGCGAAAGCTTGTATGTGTGTTTGTGTGTGATTTTATTTATTTTATTTGTTTCTATCGATGAGCCGGTCCTTTTGGTGAGTCATCTGTTTTCTATTTTTATTTTTGTTTATATATATATATATATATATATATATATATATATATATATATATATATATATATAGTATAAAATAAAGATTTTTGACTTACCTAAAGTACAGGCTGGTCGATAGGAACACTAAACACACACAAAAACACACAACCATTCGAGCTTTCGCCACCAGTGGTGGCTTCTTCGGGAAAAAGAGGGAGGAAGGAGAGGAGAAAGGGAAGGATACGGGTTTTAAGGAAGTGGAAAAGGAGCCATTCCAATCCCAGGAGTGGAAGGGCTTACCTTAGGGGACAAAAAGGAAGGTAAACAAATACACACACACTCACACATATCCACATCCAAACACACTTAGGCCTAAGTGTGTTTGGATGCGGACACGTGCGAGCGTGTGTGCACCTGTCTACCCTCCCTCCCGTCCCCCAAGGCAAGTCCCTCCACTCCCGGGACTGGAACGGCTCCCCCTCCACCCCCCCCCCCCCCCCCCCCCCCCGTTGTAAAACCTGCCCTATGCACCCTTCCACCACCACTTACTCCAGTCCCGTAACCCGGAGGGTGTACACGATCAAGGGCAGAGCCACTTGCGATAGCACCCACGTGATTTACCAACTGACATGCCTGCACTGTGAAGCGTTCTATGTGGGAATGACCAGCAACAAACTGTCCATTCGCATGAACGGTCACAGGCAGACAGTGTTTGTTGGTAATGAGGATCACCCTGTGGCTAAACATGCCTTGGTGCACGGCCAGCACATCTTGGCACAGTGTTACACCGTCCGGGTTATCTGGATACTTCCCACCAACACCAATCTTTCAGAACTCCGGAGATGGGAACTTGCCCTTCAACACATTCTCTCTTCCCGTTGCCCGCCTGGTCTCAACCTCCGCTAAATTCTAATTCCCGCCCGCCATCTTTAACATCTTTGCCTCGGTTCTGTGGACAGAGCCTCTGCCTGAAGTGGCATCTCTTTCCAACTTCTTTGGTTTCTACAAATGTCTGCCTAAGTGTGTTTGGATGTGGATGTGTGTGGGTGTGTGTGTGTTTGTTTGCCTTCCTTTTTGTCCCCTAGGGTGGGTCCTTCCACTCCTGGGATTGGAGTGGCTCCTTTTCCGCTTCCTTGGAGCCCGTATCCTTCCCTTTCTCCTCTCCTTCCTCCCTCTTTTTCCCGAGGAGGCCACCGCTGGTGGCGGGGGCTCGGGTGGTTGTGTGTTTTTGTGTGTGTTTGGTGTTCCTGTCGACCGGCCTGTGCTTTGGGTGAGTCAAGAATCTTTATTTTATACCATTTTCCTACCTGGAAGGTCTCCTTCTATAATATATATATATATATATATATATATATATATATATATATATATATAATAATGGAAAGTCCAGGTTGGAATAAATAATATAGTGAGGACAGTTTACTACTCACCGCAAAGACGTGGCGACGAGCTGCGACAGGCACATACAAAAGACACACACATACAACAAAGCTGAATGTGTTGTATGTGTGTGTCCTTTGTATGTGCCTGTCGCAGCTCGTCGCCACGTCTTTGCGGTGAGTAGTAAACTGTCCTCACTATATTATATATATATATATATATATATATATATATATATATATATATATACGTAAAAAATAGATGAAGAACACTTACCAGGCGAAGGGGCACAGGCAGTAATAGTAACTAGTGGCATCTCTTACTATTACTGCCTGTGCCCCTTCGCCTGGTAAGTGTTCTTCATCTATTTTTTACGTATATTTTTTTCCTGTTAGGAATTTTTCCTCTATAATATTCGTATCATAAATTTGAATTCAACAATTACTATATATATATATATATATATATATATATATATATATATATAATAAAGATTTTTGACTTGCCTGGGGTGCGGGCTTGTCGATGGGAACACCGGGCACACGCAGGGACGCACAACCATTCGAGCTTTCGCCGCCAGTGGTGGCTTCTTCGGGGGGGGGGGGGGGGAGGGAGGAGGGAGGGGAGAGGGGGAGGGATGCGGGTTTTTTGGGGGGGTGGAGGGGGAGCCGTTCCAGTCCCGGGAGTGGAGGGACTTGCCTTGGGGGACGGGAGGGAGGGTAGACAGGTGCACACACGCTCGCACGTGTCCGCATCCAAACACACTTAGGCCTAAGTGTGTTTGGATGTGGATATGTGTGAGTGTGTGTGTATTTGTTTACCTTCCTTTTTGTCCCCTAAGGTAAGCCCTTCCACTCCTGGGATTGGAATGGCTCCTTTTCCACTTCCTTAAAACCCGTATCCTTCCCTTTCTCCTCTCCTTCCTCCCTCTTTTTCCCGAAGAAGCCACCACTGGTGGCGAAAGCTCGAATGGTTGTGTGTTTTTGTGTGTGTTTAGTGTTCCTATCGACCAGCCTGTACTTTAGGTAAGTCAAAAATCTTTATTTTATACCATTTTCCTACCTGGAAGGTCTCCTTCTATAATATTATATATATATATATATATATATATACAGTATGTCTGCCTAGGTGTACTTGTGTCTGTGTGAATGTGTGGGCATGTGTGCATTTGTTTACCCTCCTTTTTTTCCCCCAAGGTAAGTCTTTCCTCTCCCGGGATTGGAATGGCTCCTTACCCCCTTCCTTAAAACCCTCATCATTTCCTTTTCCCTCTCCTTCCCTACTGCCTGAAGACGCAACTGGGTTGCGAAAGCTTGCGATTGTGTGTGTGTGTGTATTCATTTATTTATTTGTGATGCTGTCACACCTGTGCTCCTTCGCCTGGTGAGTAATCTTCGTCTATTTTTTATATTATATATATATATATATATATATATATATATATATATATATACCTTACAGTTCCTACCTCTCTATCCCAAACCTCGCCTATTTTGAGTGGTGTGTGAATGTGCGATCGTGTGTGTGTGTGTGTGTGTGTGTGTGTGTGTGTGTGTGTGTGCGTGCCTGCGTGCGTGTGTGTGTGTGTGTGTGTGTGTGTGTGTGTGTGTGTGTGTATGCGGTCTTGTGTACTTGCAGTGTGCATGCATTTTCTATATATATTTATTTTACTTTATTTTATTTTATCTTCTCCCCTCACCCGCCTCCCCACTCCATTCCTAAGCTGCATCTCGTTATTCCCATCTAACCCATCCTCAACACCGTGACGTAACCTTCCTATCCCCTCCCCTTCCCCTCACGTCCCCGATTCGCTGCAGAGCGTGATTCGAAGTGCGGCAGTCGGAGGTGATGGTTGTATGACTGTGTTGTATGCCTGTCTGATTGCATGAGTGTTCTATTTTCTGAAGAAGGCCATGGCCGATAGCTGAATGTGTTGTATGTGTGTGTCTTTTGTATGTGCCTGTTGCAGCTCGTCGCCACGTCTTTGCAGTGAGTTGTAAACTGTCCTCACTATATTATTAGTACCTCCTCATTAGTTACGCGATCCACCCACCTGATCTTTAACATTTTTCCATAGCACCACATTTCAAAAGCCTCTGTCCTCTTCCTGTCCACACTGATTATCGTCCATGTTTCACTCCCATACAAGGCAACACTCCACACAAATGCCTTCAGATAGGACTTCCTTACACTTAAATTAATATTTGATGTTAACAAATTTCTCTTCTTCAAAAATGCTTTTCTCACATTGCCATTCTGCATTTTATATCCTTCCTTACTGCGACCATTGTGTGTTATTTTACTGCCACCTTTATTGTTTTGTTACTAATCTAATTCCTTCAGTATCACCTGATTTTCTTAGACTGCACTCCATTACCCTTGTTTTGCTCTTGTTAATGTTAATCTTATATGTACCTTTCAACACACTGCCCATTCTGTTCAACTGCTCTTCCAGGTCCTTCGCTGTCTTTGACAGAATTAAAATGTCATCAGCAAAATGCAATGTTTTCATTTCTTCCCCCTGAACTTTTTTTCCTTCTCCAAATTTCTCCTTACTTTCCTTTATAGCTTGCTCACTGTACAAATTGAATAAAGTTGGAGTAAGGCTACAAACCTGTCATAGTCCCTTCCCCACCTCTGCATCCCTTTCATGCCCTTCAATTCTGATAACTGCTGTCTGGTTTTTGTACAAGTTGTAAATAACCCTCTGTTTCCTATATTTTACCCCTGCTGATTTCAGAATTTGAAAGAGTGTATTCCAATCAACATTGTCAAAAGCTTTTTCCGCATCTACAAAAGCTAGAAATGTAGGTTTTCCTTTCCTTAATCTATCTTCTAAGATAAGCTGTAAAGTGAGTATTGCCTCCTGTGTTTCTATATTCCTCCTGGATTCAAACTGATCTTCCCTCAGGTCGGCTTCTACCAGCTTTTCCATCCTTTTGTAAATAATTCGTGTTAAAATTTTACAACCATGACTTATAAATCTGATGGTTCTGTAATTTTCACTTGTGTGCACCTGCTTTATTTGGAAAGGGGATTATTACATTTCCCTTAAAATCTGACAGTATTATCCCTGTCTCATACATCTTACACACTAGGTGAAATAATTTTGTCATGGTTGGCTCTCCCAGAGACGTTGAGTTGTACAGATGTAAGAGTGCTCCCTTTAAAATATGAGTTTGTTTTATTTCATGAACATGCCATGAAATACATAACAATGAATCGAACACTGGTGTTCTGAAGCATTTGCACAACAACGGGGAGAATACTGTGACAATGAATGTTATAGACAACATGCAGATACAGCAGTTTCATATATCAATGGAGTCCTAAATTTCTGTGGCAACTGTCATTTCTTAATGAAATAGAAGGGAAGTGTTAACATTGCTTATGAAGGGGGGAAAAACAGGCAATTTATTGCAATGTATACATTTCCCTTCCGTTGCATTAAGGAATGGCGGTTGCTACAGAAATCCAGAACTCCATTTGTATATGAAACTACCAGTATCTGGACGTTGTTTAGAATAATCATTATCACAGTATCCTCACCATTGTCATGCAAATGCTTCGGAAGACCAGTGTTAGATTCGTTGTTACGTATTTCATGACATGTTTACGAAATAGAAGAAACTCACATTTTAGAGGGAGCACTCTTACATCTGCACAACTCTAAACATTGCAAAATATAGCTCTGTTTAATTAGTGAGTGCGCCAGAACCCTTTTAGGAGTAGAGATGAAAAAAAGAGAGGGGGGGGGGGGGAGAAAGAAGGAAATGGTGTTGGTGGGTTTCGAACTACTGACCACACGCATCACAAGGTAACACACTACCCACTACTCCACAGAGAACTACTATGGCATTTTTCATTAATTATCGTACTATTTCTGTGAGTTGCTAACAGCTAAAATGACAATTTTAGACAATAGAATATAATTTTTCGTACTCTGAATGATGTGCTTTTGTTAATTCTTAAATTCACCACAGCCCTGAAATGACAAAGCATAAGTTATAATAAGAAAATCATTAAATACAGGAAGCAAGATGGCGAATGCCAGAGAGAGTTCTGGGCGAGGAATGTTCATGTGACATTTCCTAGCGCCTGGTATACGTAAAATCAAGAGGCGATCTCAAATCGCCTTTATTTTTGCAAACATTTTTTCCCTACGAATTTGGTTATTGAGTTCTTGTGGTTGATGAACGGTTTGTTTGCAATTACAATTACATTACAAATGTCTTTTTTTAGTGTTACTGACACATTTTAGGCCAAAAAATTTGATTAAGAGAAGTTCTGCTCTCTGGCAGCCAACTATTATGTCTGTAAAATTTGGTGCTGATTAGTTGAATGGTTTGATCTAAAAAGTGGGAGCGCATTATGGACAGACAGACATCATAAATTTGCTGTTATGTTTGCAAATATCTCTGAAACAATGCAAGATAAGGAAAAAAAAAACATAACAGAGGAAAGTTATAGAGAATTTTCTCCTCTAAAACTTCGTTCATTCAATTTTCGTGTCAGATGTATGGTTAAGCCGTTATTTTCATTCAAATTTCGAGCTGTCAAAATGCAATTGCAAAGGCCCACTTTTAGTGTTACTACTATAACCTCAAGTGGGCCAAAACAATTTGTCAGCTACTGTACATACAAAAGTATATTACCTTATACTTTGTTCCAAAAGGTTGATTTAGAAGTGGACAAAAATGTGTCTGAAACAGGTCATCAATAATAAAAATGTAACTTCTATACAATTTCTACAGTTATTAAATTGCTCGAATAATGAAATTGCAGCTTGTGCCATATAGTGTGTTGGAAATAAGTGAAAACTAATCCTCATTGTACATTACTTTTACACAAGTGCAGTGACAGGTGTGTCCTGCACAGTATGTCAGTGATTTAAACAAAATTCTGGCTGAGTGAAACAGCAGACTATATCCTGTTGGTATTTTCATTATAGTTGCCTTTTAGTGTTCTGTGGTCAAATTATATGCTACCAGTTACCCGTCCACAACAATTAGCAATAAGGCCACACTAAATGGAGTATTATGATTTTCACACATCCACCCCAACTGGTTTGGTTTGTACTGGCATCTGGCATTCATTACACATGTTTCAAGCTAGATCTTTTCTCTGCAAATTTTGTCAGCGCCTTGCTTCTACAGCTTCTCATTTTTTGTCACCAAATTAGATATGGTACCTACATTTGTGATACTGATCTTCCTTTAGTCTAAGTACATCAAAATTCTACCACTGCAATATTTGTCATTATTTTGACTTTATAGTAAATATACTTGGTAGCCTATTATAATATTCAGGTTGAATCAAAATACAGGATGTGACAAAACTTACTTTCCAATATAAAGTTTAAGAAACAAGTAAATAAAGGAACTGCAAGCATAGGAATTATCTGTATTAATTTTTTTTTTTAATTTTTCAAAGCAACATTTCACAAGTGTCCTCTACTACCAGTGAGCCATGCCAGCTCGCCTTCATGTTTTTCATCTCTTTTTGTATGTTCTTCTGTTGACCTCTGTTTCACTCTGCGCCACGAGTGGCAACTTGTTCATGTCGCCAGAGGACATACTAGCTGTGGTAATTGCTAATGTTGTCATAAATGGAAATCTGCACATTAAACAGGCAGTCTGGCATGAGCTGTCAACTTGGAGAGGCAGTGAGCAAGTCACTGTCCGGCCCGGCTGTTTACATACTTTGGCTGCAGCTGTGTGCCCCGGAGTATGTGGATTGCAAGTTTAAGGTGATCATCGCCATGGCTCACGAGCAGTTATTCTGGTGAAGTTTTCATATGATCTCCCTGAACTTCTGGACACTTTTGGCATTCACTAGACATTTCCAACTTAGTGGTTGATCTGTCAGTACATCTTCTTGTGGTGTGTTGGACACTTGGGAAGCCAGCATAGTTATGAGTGGTTTTTCTTTGTGTTTATATTGGTTGTGTTAACTTGCTGTTGTGTGTGTGCTTTGCCAGGGTTGGCAGCTGTCCCCAGGGGTTGTCTTCTTCTATGTCATGTGTTTACATCCTGGTTTTTTGCTTGTTGTTGTCAGTGGTTGCAACTGTGCTTCCATTCTCTTTGTATTGAAGAGATAGTTTGGCCCTTGCCTTGGGTGGGGCATTACCTACTGTGAGTTGAGTTGCCAGATGTAATTAGGCAATTTTCTTTTCTTTTTCTCTGCATGAAGTTCAGTGTATTAGGGCTGAAGTTCCCTTCCTGCACTGGTTGTCCTGTATGCTTTTCCTTTCCACATCCTAAATTTCCTTGTGGAGTCACCTTATTGTTTGTGGGCCTTCCTCGGCATCACACTGTGCTCATGCAGGTTAATTACTAAATTTGATTTCAAGATTTGAAGTGTGACTGTTGTTTCATTTAGTGTAGGCTAACTGACTTTTGACATTAAATCTTCAAGGCACTTGTACTCTCAGTTATTGTATCTTAGAAAATTAGGCCAGCTTCTCTGGTGGCATGATACACTGTAAGTAACTGATTTGTAAAACAAAACTAGTCAAAAAGCACATGATGTAGTTTCCAAAGGCACAGTGGATTTTATTGATTAAGTACCCTTTTACCTGTTAATATATAGAGGTTAATGGAGGCACATCTCACCTGCTTTAAATCTGTTTACTTATTGTAATTATGCAAATTTGTGGTCTGGTGCTCTTGTGTATTCAATTAAAGGGCCACAGTTAATCGGCCACAGCAGCCGGATACGGTGGTTGTGTCTGTGGGAGTGTGAGTGAATGTTTGTGTCTCTAACTGACGAAGGCCTAAAAGGCCGAAAACTGTAAAGTTGTTGTCTATTATTGTCTGCAAAAAGCATATTGACAGGACTTACCTTAGGGGAAATAAGGGAATGTAAACAAGCACACACACACATACACACGCAAACACACCAAGACAGACATTTGTAGAAAGCGAAGAAGTTAGACAGAGATATCAGTTAAGGCAGAGGCTCTGTCCAGAGAACCGACGCAAAGATGTTAAAGAATGGTAAGCAGGAATTTGAATTTACTGGAAGTTGAGACCAGGTGGGCAACGGGAAGAGAGAATATGCTGAAGGGCAAGTTCCCATCTCCAGAGTTCTGAAAGATTGGTGTCGGTGGGAAGTATCCAGATAACTCGGACAGTGTAACACTGTGTGAAGAATTGCTGGCCATGCAGCAAGGCATTTATAACCACAGGGTGCTCCTCCTTACCAACAAACACTCTCTACCTGTGACCGTTCATACGAATGGACAGTTTGTTGCTGATCATTCCCACATAGAACAGATCACAGTGCAGGCATGTCAATTGGTAAATCACGTGGGTGCTATCGCAAATGGCTGTGCCCTTGATTGTGTACACCTTCCAGGTTACGAGATTGGAGTACGTGGGAGACAGGTTTAGAAGAGAGGTTGATTGCTGAATTGGGATGTTGTGGTTCTGGAATTTGTGGATTGGCATATTGAGGTTTGGGGGGGGGGGGGGGGGGTGCAGCAACAAACAACAGTACATCCATTATGACAGCTGCAATCCATTCCATATAAATGGTCCCTTCCCTACAGCTTAGGCCTACATGGCAAACGAGTGTGCCGCACTCCTGAATTCCTGTACAAATACACCAATAACCTGATGACAGCCTTCACTTCTTGCAACTACCCTCTGATCTTGTACAGAAGCAAATTGCCAGGATCACTTCCTTGTCCCCTCACGACCTGAACCTATCACACAGGGACACTAAACATGCCCCTCTTGTCACTGGATACTTTCCAGGACTGGAGCAGACTCTAAATGTGGCTCTCCAGCAAGGATACAACTTCCTTAAATCCTGTCCTGAAATGAGATCCATCCTTCATGACATCCTTCCCACTCCAACGAGAGTGTCTTTCTGCCGCCCACCTAACCTCCGTAACCTCCAGGTCCAACCCTATGAAATCCCCAAACCACTTTCCCTGCCCTCTGGCTCCTACCCATGTAACCGCCCCATTGTAAAACCTGCCCTATGCACCCTTCCACCAGCGCTTACTCCAGTCCTGTAACCCGGAAGGTGTACATAATCAAGGGCAGAGCCACTTGCAATAGCACCCACGTGATTTATCAACTGACATGCCTGCACTGTGAAGCGTTCTATGTGGGAATGACCAGCAACAAACGCACAAACGGTCACAGGGAGACAGTGTTTTGTTGGTAATGAGGATCACCCTGTGGCTAAACATGCCTTGGTGCACGGCCAGCTCATCTTGGCACAGTGTTACACCGTCCGGGTTATCTGCATATTTCCCACCAACACCAATCTTTCAGAACTCCGGAGATGGGTTCTTGCCCTTCAGCATATTGTCTCTTCCCGCAGCCTACCTGGTCTCAACCTCTGCTAAATTCAAATTCCCGCCCACCATCTTTAACATCTTTGCCTCGTCTCTCTGGACAGAGCCTCTGCCTCATCTGGTATCTCTGTCCAACTTATTTGCTTTTTACAATGTCTGTCTAGGTGTGTTAGTTTGTGTATATGTGTAGGTGTGTGTATATTTGTTTACCTTCCTATTTTTCCCCTAAGGGAAGTCCTTCTGGTCCTGTGTTTGGAATGACCCCTCATTCACTCCTTTAGAACCCACATCCTTCCCTTTTTCCCTTCCTTCCTTTTTCTTTTTCTGACGAAGCGACCAACGGTCACTTGAATGTTTGTGTGTGTTTTTATTTGTGTTTTTTGTGTCTATCGGCGAGCCTGTCCTTTGGGTAAGTCAAACAATATATGTTATAGAAGGAGGCTTTCCTGGTGGCAAAAATATGTACAGAAATAAAGATTGTTTGATTTACCCAAAGCACAGGCTCGCCGATAGACACGAAAAACACAAATGAAAACACATTCAAGCTTTCGCAACGTAGTTGCTTCTTCCGGCAGAGTAGGGAAGGAGAGGGAAAAGGAAATGATGAGGTTTTTAAGGGAGAGGGCAAGGAGTCATTCCAACAATCCTGGGAGAGAAAAGACTTATCTTGGGAGGGGGGGGGGCGGGGAAGGTAGGTAAACAAATACACCCACACCCACACATTTACGCATGCAAACACACTTAGGCAGACATATTGTGGGATGTGAAAGCAGACTGGGACTGGAGTAAGTGGTGGTGGAAGGGTGCATAGGGCAGGTTTTACAGCAGGGGTGGTTACATGGGTAGGAGCCAGCGGATGGGAAGGTGGTTTGGGGATTTCATAGGGATGGACTAGGAGGTTATGGAGGTTAGGTGGGCGGCGGAAAGACACTCTCATTGGAGTGGGAAGGATGTCATGAAGGATGGATCTCATTTCAGGGCAGGATTTAAAGAAGTCGTATCCTTGCTGGAGAGCCACATTCAGAGTCCAATCCAGTCCCGGAAAGTATTTGGTGACAAGAGGGGTACTTCTGGGGTTTTTCTGTGGAAAGTTCTAAATTTGGAGGGATGAGGAAGTGGCTCTGGCTATTTGCTTCTGTACCAGATCAGGAGGATAGCTGCGGGATGTGAAAAGTTACAAGGTTATTGGTGTACTGTTTCAGGGATTCGGGACTGGAGCAGACTTGTTTGCCACATAGACCTAAGCTGTATGGAAGGGAAGATTTGATGTGGAATGGATGGCGGCTGTCATAATGGAGGTACTGTTGTTTAATGGTTGGTTTGATGTGGACGGATGTGTGAAGTTAGCCGTTGGCCGTTGGACAGATGGAAGTGGCATCGAGGAAAGTGGCATGGGATTTGGAATAGGATGAGGTGATTTTGATGGGACCGTAGGAGTTGAGGTTGAAGAGTAAATTCTGGAGTTCTTCTTCACTGTGAGTGCAGATCAGAAAGATGTCATCAATGAATCTATACCAAACTTTGGGTTGATAGGCTTGGGTATCCAGGAAGGCTTCCTCTAAGCATCCCATAAATAAGTTTGCGTATGAGGCAGCCATCCTGCTTCCCATGGCTGATCCCTTTAGTTATTGGTATGTCTGGCCCTCAAAGGTGAAGAACTTGTGGGTTAGGATGAAGCTGGCTAGGGTAATAAGGAAAGAGGTTTTAGGTAGGGTTGCTGGTGGTCGGTATGAAAAGGAAGTACTCCATTGCAGCGAGGCACTGGGCGTGCAGGATGTTCGTGTATAAGGAACTAGCATCAATAGTTACAAGGATCGTTTCTGGAGGTAATAGGTTGGTTAAGGTTTTCAGGTGGTTGAGAAAGTGGTTGGTGTCTTTGATGAAGGATGGGAGACTGCACATATTGGGTTGAAGGTATTGGTCTACATAGGCAGAGCATTGTTTCGTGGGGGCTTGGTAACAGGCCACAATGGGCCGGCCCGGATGATTAGGTTTGTGAATCTTAGGAAGTAGGTAGAAGGTAGGGGTGCGGGGTGTCAGTGGGACTCTGGACTCTGGTGAAATGTTTTGTAGGGGGCCTAAGGATCTGAGGATTCATTGAAGCTCTGCCTGGACATCAGGAATGGTATTGTCTTGGAAAACTTTGTAGGTAGTGTTGTCTGAAAGCTGGCGCAGTCCCACAGCCACATACTCCCGCCGATCAAGTACAATGGTTGTGAATCCCTTGTCGGCCGGAAGAATGACGATGGAATGGTCAGCTTTCAGATCACGGATAGCTTGAGATTCAGTTGCGGTAATGTTAGGAGTTGGATTAAGGTTTTCCAGGAAAGACTGAGAGGCAAGGTTGGAAGTGAGGAATTCCTGGAAGGTTTGAAGAGGGTGAATTTGAGGAAGAGGGGGTGGGTCTCGCTGTGACGGATGACAGAACTATCCCAGGCACGGTTCAATTTGAATGATGTCTTGGGAAACTGGATCATTAGGTTAAGATTATTTTTCTTCATGGCAAAGTGATATATATCCAGCAAAGACTAAGAGTATAGGATAGTCAATCTTTGACAAGGGCTGTTTTGTTGAATTTAGGAGTGGGGCTAAAGGTGAGGCCTTCGGATAGGACGGAGGTTTCAGATTTGGAGAGAGGTTTAGAAGAGAGGTTGACTACTGAATCGGGATGTTATGGTAGAGGATTGTGTGGATTAGGATTTAGAGGTTGGGGGGGGGGGAATGGAGCTGGAAGTGGGAGATTGAATAGATGAGAGAGATACTGGGTTTCTGTGCAATAAAAGGAACTTGAGGTTTATTGGAGAGGTTGTTGAGGGAAACTGTGTTGTCTTTCCGGAGGTGGGTGACAAGGAGTTTGGAAATTTTTTTGAGGTGGAGGGTGGCATACTGTTCCAATTTACAGTCGGCCTGTAAGAGGATGTTTAACTGTAGCTGTGGACATGGGAGTGGAAAGGTTGAGGATTTTGATTAGGAATAGTAGTTGATAGGTGTGTTCATTGGCGGAGTTGATGTATAGTTTAACAATTAGGTGGGTGAGGGCTGTGTATTGTTCTGTTTCAAATTGGTATAAGGTAGGATGAAAGCTCCTTACCCCCTTCCTTAAAACCCTCATCATTTCCTTTTCCCTCTCCTTCCCTTCTGCCTGATGTTCAACTTCTTTGCTTTTTACAAATGTCTGTCTAGGTGTGTTTGCGTTTCGATATGTCTGAGTGTGTGTGTATTTGTTTACCTTCCTTTTTTTCCCCTAAGGTAAGTCCTTCCACTCCTGGGATTGGAATGACTCCTTTTCCACTTCCTTAAAACCCATATCCTTCCCTTTTTCCTCCCCTTTTTTCCTCTTTTTCCTGAAGAAGCTGCCAGTGGTGGCCAGTGTGTGATTTTATTTGTTTGTATCGACAAGCCGGTCCTTTTGGTAAGTCATCTCTTATATATATATATTTTTCTATTTTCTATTTTTATTTTTATATATATATATATATATATATATATATATATATATATATATATATATATATATATATTCCATCCCTATGAAACCCCCAAACCACTTTCCCTACCCTCTGGCTCCTACCCATGCAACCGCCCCCGTTGTAAAACCTGCCCTATGCACCCTTCCACCACCACTTACTCCAGTCCAGTAACCCGGAAGGTGTACACGATCAAGGGCAGAGCCACTTGCGATAGCACCCACGTGATTTACCAACTAACATGCCTGCACTGTGAAGCGTTCTATGTGGGAATGACCAGCAACAAACTGTCCATTCGCATGAACGGTCACAGGTAGACAGTGTTTGTTGGTAATGAGGATCACCCTGTGGCTAAACATGCCTTGGTGCACGGCCAGCACATCTTGGCGCAGTGTTACACCGTCCGGGTTATCTGGATACTTCCCACCGACAACAACCTTTCAGAACTCCGGAGATGGGAACTTGCCCTTCAGCTTATTCTCTCCTCCCGTTGCCCACCTGGTCTCAATCTCCGCTAACTCAAATTCCCGCCCACTATCTTTAGCATCTTTGCCTTGGTTCTGTGGACAGAGCCTCTGCCTCAATTGGTATCTCTGTCCAACATCTTTGCTTTTCACAAATGTCTGTCTAGGTGTGTTTGCGTTTCGATATGTCTGAGTGTGTGTGTATTTGTTTACCTTCCTTTTTTTCCCCTAAGGTAAGTCCTTACACTCCTGGGATTGGAATGACTCCTTTTCCACTTCCTTAAAACCCATATCCTTCCCTTTTCCTCCCCTTTTTTCCTCTTTTTCCTGAAGAAGCTGCCAGTGGTGGCGAAAGCTTGTATGTGTGTTTGTGTGTGATTTTATTTGTTTCTCTCGATGAGCCGGTCCTTTTGGTAAGTCATCTCTTTTCTATTCTTATTTTTGTTTATCCCACCGGGAAAGTTTCCCTCTATAATTTTCGTTTCATCAATTTGTATATATATATATATATATATATATATATATATATATATATATATATATATATATATATATAAGGAGACTTTCCTGGTGGGAAAAATTTGTATAAAATAAAGATTGTTCGACTTACCCAAAGTACAGGCGCGTCAATAGAAACATAAAACACACAAACATTCAAGCTTTCGCCACCGCTGGCAGCTTCTTCAGGAAAGAGAGGAAGGAAGGAGAGGAGAAAGGGAAAGATATAGGTTTTAAGGAAGTGGAAAAGGAGTCATTCCAATCCCAGGAGTAGAAGGACATAACTTAGGGGACAAAAGGGAAGGTAAATGGCCACAATGTGGCGGCCGGGATGATTGGGTTTGTGGATCTTGGGGAGTAGGTAGAAGGTAGGAATGCAGGGTGTTGGTGGGGTCATGAGGTTAATGGAGTCAGGTGAAAGGTTTTGTAGGGGGCCTAAGGTTTTGATGATTCCTTGAAGCTCTGCCTGGACATCAGGGATAGGATTGTCTTGAGAAACTTTGTAGGTAGTGTTGTCTGACAGTTGATGCAGTCCCTCAGCCATATACTCCCGCCGATCAAGTACCACGGTTGTGGATCCCTTGTCAGCTGGGAGAATGACGATGGAATGGTCAGCTTTCAGGTCATGGATGGCTTGGGATTCAGTTGTGGTAATGTTGGGAGTAGGATTAAGGTTTCTTAGGAAAGACTGAGAGGCAAGGTTGGATCACCTAACCTCTATAACCTCCTAGTCCATCCCTATGAAATCCCCAAACCACCTTCCCTACCCTCTGGCTCCTACCCTCCTACCCTTGTAATCGCCCCCGTTGTAAAACCTGCCCTATGCACCCTTCCACCACCACTTACTCCAGTCCTTTAACCTGGAAGGTTACACTATCAAGGGCAGAGCCATTTGCGATAGCACCCACGTGATTTACCAACTGACATGCCTGCACTGTGAAGCGTTCTATGTGGGAATGACCAGCAACAAACTGTCCATTCGCATGAACGGTCACAGGCAGACAGTGTTTGTTGGTAATGAAGATCACCCTATGGCTAAACACGCCTTGGTGCACGGCCAGCACATCTTGGCACAGTGTTACACCATTGGGGTTATTTGGATACTTCCCATCAACACCAATCTTTCAGAACTCCGGAGATGGGAACTTGCCCTTCAACACATTCTCTCTTCCCGTTGCCCACCTGGTCTCACTCTCCGCTAAATTCATATTCCCGCCCACCATCTTTAACATCTTTGCCTCAGTTCTGTGGACAGAGCCTCTGCCTCAAGTGGTATCTCTGTCTAACTTCTTTGGTTTCTACAAATGTCTGCCTAGGTGTGTTTGTGTGTGGATATGTGTGAGTGAGTGTGTATTTGTTTACCATCCTTTTTGTCCCCTAAGGTAAGTCCATTCGGATCTCCGGGCAGGGACTACTCAGGAGGATGTTGTCATCAGGAAAGACAATACTGGCATTCTACGGATCGGAGCGTGGAATGTTAGATCCCTTAATCGGGTAGGAAAATTAGAAAATTTAAAAAGGGAAATGGATAGGTTGAAGTTAGATATTGTGGGGATTAGTGAAGTTTGGTGGCAGGATGAACAGGATTTCTGGTCAGGTGAGTACAGGATTATAAATACAAAATCAGTTGGGGGTATCACAGGAGTAGGACTGATAATGAATAAGAAAATAGGAATGCGGGTAAACTACTATGAGCAGCACAGTGATCGCATTATCGTTGTCAAGATAGATACGAAGCCAACACCGACAACAGTAGTACAGGTTTATATGCCAACTAGCTCTGCCGATGATGAGGAGATCGAAGAAATATATGAGGAGCTAAAGGAAATTATTCAGACAGTTAAGGGAGAGGAAAACTTAATTGTGATGGGAGACTGGAATTCGGTAGTAGGAAAAGGAAGAGAAGGAAAAATAATAGGTGAATATGGACTGGGCAGGAGGAATGAAAGAGGAAGTCGTCTGGTAGAATGTTGCACGGAACATGATTTAATCGTAACAAACACGTGGTTTAAGAATCACAAAAGAAGGTTGTATACATGGAAGAGACCAGGAAACACCGGAAGGTATCAGATTTTATAATGGTAAGACATAGGTACCGGAACCAGGTTATAAACTGCCGGACATACCCAGGGGCAGATATAGACTCTGACCATAACTTGTTAGTCATGAAATGTAGGCTGAAGCTGAAAAAACTGCAGAAAGGTAGGAAAATAAGGAGATGGGACTTAGATAAATTGAAGGAAAGTGAAGTTCTGGAGAATTTCAGAGGGAGATTTAGGCAACAATTGACAGAAACAGGGAGAAATAAAACAGTAGAAGAGGAATGGGTAGCATTGAGAGATGAAATAGTGAAGGCAGCGGAGGACAAAATAGGTAGAAAGGCAAGACCTACAAAAAATCCATGGATATCACAGGAAATATTACAGTTAATTGATGAAAGGAGAAAATATAAAAATGCAGTAAATGAAACAGGCAAAATGGAGTACAGAGGACTAAAAAATGAGATTGACAGGAAGTGCAAAATGGCTAAGCAGGAGTGGCTGGAAGCCAAATGCAAGTCTGTAGAAGAATGTTTAGCAAGGGGAAAAGTAGATTCCGCCTACAGGAAAATAAAAGAGACATTTGGGGACAAGAAAAGCAACTCTACGAATATCAAGAACTCAGATGGGAAACCAGTTCTCAACAAAGAAGGGAAAGCTGAAAGGTGGAAAGAGTACATAGAGCAGCTCTACAAAGGAAACGAACTTAGAGATGATGTTGTAGGAAGGGAAGAGGAAGTAGATCAAGATGAAATAGGAGATACTATACTGAGAGATGAATTTGACAGAGCTTTGAAAGACCTAGGTCGGAACAAGGCCCCAGGAGTAGATGACATACCCTCAGAGCTACTAAAGTCTCTGGGAGAGCCAGCCATGACAAGACTATTTGAACTGGTGTGTAGGATGTATGAGACAGGCGAAATGCCCTCAGACTTTAAGAGAAATGTAATAATCCCCATTCCAAAGAAATCAGGCGCAGACAGGTGTGAAAATTATAGAACCATCAGTTTGATAAGTCATGGTTGCAAAATTTTAACACGAATTATCTACAGGAGAATGGAAAGGCTGGTAGAAGCTGACCTCGGGGAAGATCAGTTTGGATTCAGGAGGAACATAGGAACCCGGGAGACAATACTCACTTTACGTCTTATCTTAGAAGATAGATTAAGGAAAGGCAAACCTACATTTTTAGCTTTTGTAGATTTGGAGAAAGCAGTTGACAATGCTGGAATACACTCTTTCAAATTCTGAAGTCAGCAGGAGTAAAATACAGGGAAAGGAGAGTTATTTACAAATTGTACAAAAGCCAGACCACAGTTACTAGACTCGAAGGGCATGAAAGGGAAGCATCAGTTGGGAAGGGAGTAAGACAGGGTTGTAGCCTTTCTCCAATGTTATTCAATTTGTTCATCGAGCAGGCAGTGAAGAAAAGCAAGGAAAAATTTGGACTAGGGATTAAAGTTCAGGAGGAAGAAATAAAAACGTTGCGTTTTGCTGATGACTGATGTAATTCTGTCAGAGACAGCAAAGGACCTGGAAGAGCAGGTGAATGGAATGGACAGCGTGTTGAAGAGAGCGTATAAAATGAACATTAAACAAGAGCAAAACAAAAATAATGGAATGCGGTCTTAGAAAATCAGACGATGCTGAAGGAATTAGATTAGGTAACGAAACAATGAAGGTGGTAGATGAGTTTTGTTACTTGGGTAGTAAAATAACATGCGATGGTCGCAGTACAGAGGATATAAAATGCAGAATGGCAATGGGAAGAAAAGCATTTTTGAAAAAGAGAAATTTGCTAACAACGAATATTAATTTAAGGGTAAGGAAGTCTTTTCTGAAGGCATTTGTGTGGAGTGTTGCCTTGTACGGGAGTGAAACATGGACGATAAACAGTGCGGACAGGAAGAGAATAGAGGCTTTTGAAATGTGGTGCTACAGAAGAATGCTGAAGATTATGTGGGTAGATCGCATAACTAATGAAGAGGTACTGAACAGAATTGGTGAGGAAAGGAATTTTTGGGATACCCTGACTAAAAGAAGGGATCGCTTGGTAGGACACATTCTTAGATATCGGGGAATCGTAAATTTAGCATTGGAGGGAAGTGTGTGGGGTAAAAATTGCAGAGGAAGACCAAGAGACGCGTATAGTAAGCAGATTCAAATGGATTTGGGTTGCCGTTCTTATGAGGAAATGAAAAGGCTTGCTCAGGATAGAGTAGGGTGGAGAGCTGCATCAAACCAGTCTCCGGACTGAAGACCACAACAACAACAAAGAGGAAAAATTCCCAAGAGGAATATATATATATATATATATATATATATATATATATATATATATATATATATAAAATATAAAAAATAGACGAAGATTACTCACCAGGCGAAGGAGCACAGGTGTGACAGCATCACAAATAAATAAATGAATACACACACACACACACACAATCGCAAGCTTTCGCAACCCAGTTGCGTCTTCAGGCAGTAGGGAAGGAGAGGGAAAAGGAAATGATGAGGGTTTTAAGGAAGGGGGTAAGGAGCCATTCCAATCCCGGGAGAGGAAAGACTTACCTTGGGGGAAAAAATGGAGGGTAAACAAATGCACACATGCCCACACATTCACACAGACACAAGTACACCTAGGCAGACATACTGTAGCATGTCTGCCTAGGTGTACTTGTGTCTGTGTGAATGTGTGGGCATGTGTGCATTTGTTTACCCTCCATTTTTTCCCCCAAGGTAAGTCTTTCCTCTCCCGGGATTGGAATGGCTCCTTACCCCCTTCCTTAAAACCCTCATCATTTCCTTTTCCCTCTCCTTCCCTACTGCCTGAAGACGCAACTGGGTTGCGAAAGCTTGCGATTGTGTGTGTGTGTGTGTGTATTCATTTATTTATTTGTGATGCTGTCACACCTGTGCTCCTTCGCCTGGTGAGTAATCTTCGTCTAATATATATATATATATTGATGAGGGTTTTAAGGAAGGGGGCAAGGAGCCATTCCAATCCCGGGACAGGAAAGACTTACCTTGGGGGAAAAATGGAGGGTAAATAAATGCACATACACCCACACATTTACACAGACACAAGTACACTTAGGCAGACATACTGTAGAACTGTAGAAAGCAAAGAAGTTAGAAGTTATACAGAGATGCCACTTGAGGCAGAGGCTCTGTCCAGAGAACCAAGGCAAAGATGTTAAGATGGTGGGTGGGAATTCGAATTTAGCGGAGGTTGAGACCAGGTGGGCAACGGGAAGAGAGAATATGCTGAAGGGCTAGTTCCCATCTCCGGAGTTCTGAAGGATTGGTGTCAGTGGGAAGTATCCAGATAACCCGGACGGTGTAGCACTGTGCCAAGATGTGCTGGCCATGCACCAAGGCATGTTTAGCCACAGGGTGATCCTCGTTACCAACAAACACTGTCTGCCTGTGTCCATTCATGCGAATGGACAGTTTGTTGCTGGTCATTCCCACATAGAACGCTTCACAGTGCAGGCATGTCAGTTGGTAAATCACGTGGGTGCTGTCGCAAGTGGCTCTGTGCTTGATTGTGTACACCCTCCGGGTTACGGGACTGGAGTAAGTGGTGGTGGAAGGGTGCATAGGGCAGGTTTTACAACGGCGGCGGTTACAAGGGTAGGAGCCAGAAGGTAGGGAAGGTGGTTTGGGGATTTCATAGGGATGGACTAGGAGGTTACGGAGGTTAGTTGGGCGGCGGAAAGACACTCTCGGAGTGGGGAGGATGTCATGAAGGATGGATCTCATTTCGGGGCAGGATTTTAGGAAGTCGTATCCTTGCTGGAGAGCCACATTCAGAGTCCGCTCCAGTCCCAGAAAGTATCTGGTGACAAGAGGGGCACTTCTGGGGTTCTTCTGTTGAAGGTTCTGAATTTGGGGGATGAGGAAGTGGCTCTGGCAATTTGCTTCTGTACCAGATCAGGAGGATAGCTGCAGGATGTGAAGGGTGTTATCAGGTTATTGGTGTATTGGTTCAGGGATTCAGGACTGGAGAAGACTCGTTTGCCACGAAGACCTAAGCTGTAGGGAAGGGAACGTTTGATGTGGAAAGGATGGCAGCTGTTATAATGCAGGTACTGTTGCTTATTGGTAGGTTTGATGTGGACGGATGGGTGTAGTTGGCCGTTGGATAGATGGAGGTCGACATTGAGGAAAGTGGCATGGGATTGGGAATAGGACGAGGTGAATTTGATGGTACCAAAGGAGTTGAGGTTGGAGAGGAAATTCTGGAGTTCTTCTTCACTGCGAGTCCAGATCATGAAGATGTCGTCAATGAATCTATACCAAACTTTGGGTTGACAGGCTTGGGTATCCAGGAAGGCTTCCTCTAAGCGTCCCATAAATAAGTTCGCATTCAAGGGGGCCATCCTGGTCCCCATGGCTGTTCCCTTTAGTTGTTGGTATGTCTGGCGCTCATAAGTGAAGAAGTTGTGGGTTAGGATGAAGCTGGCTAGGGTATTAAGGAAAGAGGTTTTAGGTAAGGAAGTGGGTGGTCGGCGTGAAAGGAAATATTCCATCGCAGCGAGGCCCTGGGCATGTGGGATATTAGTGTATAAGGAAGTGGCATCGATGGTTACAAGGATGGTTTCAGGAGGTAACAGGCTGGGTAAGGATTTCAGGCGATCGAGGAATGACTCCTTATCCACTCCCTTAAAATCCACATCATTTCCTTTTCCCTCTCCTTCCCTTCTGCCTGACGAAGCAGCTAGGCTGCGAAAGCTTGTATGTGTGTTTGTGTGTATTTTTATTTATTTTATTTGTTTCTATCGACGAGCCGGTCCCTTTGGTAAGTCATCTCTTTTCTATTTTTAAATATATATATATATATATATATATATATATATATATATATATATATATATATATATATATTTTTTTTTTTTTTTTTTTTTTTTTTTGACTTACCTAAAGTACAGGCTCGTCGACAGAAACACCAAACACACACAAAAACACACAAACGAGCTTTCGCCACCAGTGGTGGCTTCTTCGGGAAAAAGAGGAAGGAAGGAGAGGAGAAAGGGAAGGATACGGGTTTTAAGGAAGTGGAAAAGGAGCCATTCCAATCCCAGGAGTGGAAGGACTTACCTTAGGGGACAAAAAGGAAGGTAAACAAATACACACACACTCACACATATCCACATGCAAACACACCTAGGCAGACATTTTTCAAAAAGTTGTGAGGACAGACCATGATTTGTGCCGGGATAGCTCAGACAGTAGAGTGCTTGCCCGCGAAAGTAAAAGGTCCCAGGTTCGTATTCCAATTCCGGCAAACAATTTTAATGTACCAGGAAGTTTCATAGATATTGTTGATTATATTTGAATTGAGCTCTTATTTATTCAGTGTGCTCAGTTGTCACTATAAAACTTTCTATTCTGTACATATTTTCACATAATTGCTAACAGAAATTAACATTTAAGATATTGGTGGTACTAGCAGCACTCTCATTAAGTTACTGTTTATTTTCATTTCACAGGTTGCATCAGCACTGGCATGAATGATTTTCTGGGTAAAAAGAATAATTTGCCACAGCTGACAATCTATGCAATACCTGAAAGCTATCAAGCTATGCTACATATAGTTGAAGAGTGTCAGAAGGTTGCTAACATGAACCTTTTTACATCTGCATTTGGAAAATTTGTGCCACTTGAAGAATTTGAATCCACTCAGATTCATACTACTGAAAATGTTTGTACTAAAGTCATTTCCTATTCGCATCAAGTTGCTTTTATCAAGTGTGTGTTTAAATTATATGGTATAATGTATTTTCCTTGAATTTTCTTTCTAACTGAAGAGTGGAAATTGAACGAATGGGGTATTTAGGTGAGTCAAATGGGGTATTTAGGTGAGCAGTTGAGTTTTAGTATTGAGGGTAGAAAAAATTAGTTATCTGAGGGTAAAGTTGAAATATTTAAAGAACGCTACTGCTAGTGGTGTATTTTAAGTGTCAAAACTTCATCTCTTCAAGACCTGGCTAATTTGCATAAATGAAAATACATTGGTGGGATATTTGAATTTTAAAATGGCTTCCTTTGAATCAAGCTCTAAATTCAGTGCATTTCTAAAACAGAAAACACTAGAAAGCAAATGAGGTATCAATAACATTTCATTTTTCCTGAAAATAGAAGTTACTTTTATTTATTTTTTCCCCTTATATTATTGTAAGGTTTTGTCATAGCAAAGAACACAAAAATGGAAATTCACAAATGTATATTATACAACATACCATTTATCTATGGTTTTTGGCAGAAGAAGGCTGATATAACCTTTATTTAAATAGCTTATGAATTCTCTACTTCTTAACATTTCATAGATGTACATTAATTGATGTGCAATACAAAGAAATGGAGAGTTTGTAGCTGAAGCATGACACCACCATCTGCATGCCTCCTGTGTTTTCTACAGAAAATAAAGGGTCTAGGCCTTTATTTAGGACTCCTGGAACTTCTATCATGAAATAAATGAATAATAAATCTCTTTACCTCTCCCCACCCCACTACTCCTACTCACTATGCTTGGAACATGGAAATGTATTACATTTTGCATGTTTCTGGACTACCTGTGAAAATTTATTCCTTAACACTGAGTGTGAGAGTTAATTTTTTATGACTTATTGTGGGTGTTTTTTCCTAGTACCGTACTCTACTGTTTCACTAAGAGAGAGTATGTTTCTTTCTTTCTGAATAGTTCGAGGATTTTATGAAAACTAAAATGATTCTTCTCTCTCACTTTTTTTCTTTTTTTTTGTTTTGTTTTGTCAGAGATTGTTACTGAGCTTTGTTCAATTTATTTTCTTTTGCTCAAAAATTTTGCAATGGAGCATTTAACTAGAGGGCAGGTATGAAATTCATAGTTATTTGTCATTTGATGTAACAAAATTCATACAGAGTGCATCTGATACTTCTTGTTACTGTAGGATCAAGAGTGATGTAAAAAAGTTAAAAATAATGCAATGATAAGTTAATTTGACTTATGACACACACAAGTTAAAAAAATATCTATTTTTAAAACACATTTGGGAAGTTATAAAAATAAATTTTTTATGAATGGAAAAAAAAATAATAATAATAAAATAAATAAATAAATAAAATTGTGCTTTTGCAAGATCCTTTATCTGCTGGTGCTTTTGAACTGAAAAATGGGCTTAATTCACACAGAATTTGGTGTATCCCAAAGTTCTGTGTCTGAAATAGACAGGATATACCTATGACTTCCTACTAAGCTCAAGCAACCCATCCTTCAGGATGTCCGGAAGAGTTGTACTGTGTAGAAGTCATGCCTCCCAACCTTGGCAACATGGCACTCGACTGTACTTCAAGGCACAGCCTTAATGATTATCTGTTACAAAAAATTAGTTTATTCCAACAGTTCCAAAAATGTTGATTGTCTTTACATAAATTTGTGTGGGAAATATTCATAATGTGGCCTAATAATTGAAATTATGTATGTTCTTCTGAAATGTATTTGTAGTATATATTTTGGGGCAGCTGTGCATCAGAGGTCTTAACTATGAGTCACACCTCTTAGTGTCACATTTCAATAAGGTACTTGAAAGTTTTAGCTCAGGACAGGAGCGTGTACAGGAACTATGGTTAACATTTAAAGAATACTCAACTGAGCACTGGATAAATGCACAGTTCATTATACCACCTACCTAATGGCCAGTATGTCCACCTGGCATGGATAACAGAGGTGATACTTCTTGGCATGGAAGTATTGACACCTTGATAAGTTGTTGGAGGGTGACGTCACCACATCTGCTCGCGTACGTCACCTAATTTCCATGTATTGAAGGGGTAGGGGCAGTGAGTTCTGATGCCGAGTTCAATTCCGTTCCATACATGTTCATTAGGGTTCAGATCTTGAGAGCCAGGGGTGCGTGTGATCTGCAACTGGTGTACCATAACACTCAGTAGCATGAAGATACCCAGACTGTGCACTATTAGTTTGGGGTGACTTTAACCTGCTGAATATAGACTGAGACATCTGTGGTTTTACTAAAGGGGGCACAGACAAGCAGTGTTGTTAATTACTGTTGAGTACATTTTTCAAATACTACTTTGAGCAGCTAAATTGTCAGCCCACCACAATGGAAATGTCTTAGACATGATAGCTACAAACAGACCAGACCTTGTCAGTGAAGTCACTATAGAGACAGGGGTTAGTGATCATGATGCCATCATATCAACAATGGGCACCAAATTTAATAAATCAGTCAAGAAGCCTAAGAGAGTGTTTGTGCAAGAAAGAGCAGAGAAGCAATTGTTAGCATGCCACTTAAGGAATGAATGGATATCGTTTAGTTTGGGTACGGTGGACATTTATATGCGTTTTAAATAAAGCACTGGAGAAATATGTGCTGACAAAGTGAATTAAGGATGGGAGAGACACACCATAGTGTCATGAGAGAAGATGGCATCGATCGGACCTGTAAGTGTAAATTGTGCAAAAAAAAGTGATGAAAATGAAGTAAAAAGTGGTAGTAACTGTAAGTTGTGTTGCAAGAAAGTAAGAAAAGGTATTCAGTGCAACTATTGTAAATGGTGGTTTCACGAAAATTGCTGTAAAATTAACATAAAACTGACAACTTTGGGTTACTCATGGTCTTGTGATGCTTGTGTGGCGGAAATATGAGAAAAAAAAGTATACACACATTATTAAAGACAAGGAAGCTATAATTCAAGTGCTGCAAAGTGACATTAATGGATTGCAAAATAAATGTGCTATGCTTGAAAATAAATGCAAAATGCCAGAAAGCAACTGCAATGACTGTTTCAAGGTAGGCCTAAACGAAAACGAGTGTTACAAAACTAGTGGAAAGTGGTGCTCCAAATATGAAGACATTGTGAAGAAATGATAACTGGAAGTATTATGTTCGCGTGATTCGGAAATACAGTACTTAGTTATCCAGGTGACCATGAAAGCAACTCCAAAAGTGTGAACAGAAATTGCGATTTCAGTGCCTCAAACATGAAAATAAAAAACCGGTAGCATCAAGCATCACCAGCAGCCTAATGTGGAAATCTCTCTTCCACCAGAGAAAAACACTAATCAACCGAGAACCAGGGAATCAACCCCCAAAAACTCAAAATTATCAATCGAAAATTCTCGGAACACTCAAAATTATCTATCGAAAATTCTCGGAACAAAGTTGTAGCAAATACGAACATACGAACTTTTCTCCCCTGCAAAACAAAATTTGTGTGACAAAAAGCTTAAAGTGATCGTCTTTGGAGACAATCAAGCTCGAAATATTTCAAAATTTCTTAATGAAGACGCAGACTTTGAATGTTTAGGTTGTGTTTACCCCAACGCCAATGCAAGTCACGTCCTGAAACACTTAAATCAAATCTCTAACCAATATATATTATGGTCATTGCAACAGGAGCAAACGATGTTGCCTGCAACAACAGTAAAGATCTTATAACTACTTTAAGAAGCAAACTGCCCAGCATTACATAAAAAAAATTCTTCTTAGTTGATGTGCCATTTAGACATGATCTCCCAAACTGGTCACTTGTGAATAAAGAAGTAAAAAGTACAAATTCACATATACATAAACTTTGTTCTAAATTCTCAAATGTCACACTGATAAAAGCCAGCAAATTTCATAGAGATCAGTACACATAAAATGGTTTTCACCTAAATAACTTGGGCAGAAATAAAATTAAAATTTCATAATAGAAACCATGAAGAAAGAAAATTCACAAAGGAGGCCCACAATACCTCTTGGTTATAGTGAACTGAACATCACCCCTACTAACAGCATAAACCACACCCAGAACCGAAATGTAAGGAAAAGCCATCAGTGGAAAGATAGTACATTAACCTTGGAAGAAAAAGATGTCACTACAGATGCAACAGATTTGAAACTAACATCAACACAAAGGGCAGCACAAACAACCGAAGTGGTGGCACTTATACCAGTGTCTCTACTGGTAAAACTACATAGGCCTACGGAAACGGAAGTCTCTACAACATCAGATGAGGGAACAACAGATCCACAAGCAAAAGAGAAGAGAACCACAACTACAGTAAAAGAACCAACGTCAAATGCTGCAAGTAGACGGAATACAGTGTCTCCTCTCCGGCTCAACGATTTTTTAATCGAAGGTAGCAAAGAGAAGAAGCCCTTAAGGTAGCCTCTCAACAGTGTCCAGTACCTTCAGAATTTTGCAATCAGCAAATTTACTTTCATAATGTGCAAGGACTTAGAAACAAAGTGAGTGAAATAGAAATCTAAATCAATAGTAACAGTGAATTATCAAATGTGCAAATACTATGTATTACTGAGCACCATATGTGTTCTTTTGAAATTGTATGTGTTGTGCTACCTCAGTTTAAACTGATGAATCACTTCTCAAGGAAAAAAATCAGGGGTGGAGGGAGCTGTGTATTTGTAAAAGATAATATTACTGCTCTACCACTGGACATATGCAACTCTCACAGCACTGAAAAAGACATAGAATTATCAGGCATAGAACTCGCTGACTTTAACATTTATTTAGTATCAGTTTATAGATCACCCTCAGGCAACTTGAGCTGCTTCTATAACAAAGTGGCCTTAGTACTAGGGAAACTAACAAAATGGAAAAACTTCAGAATTGTTATTTGTGGTGATTTTAATATAGATTTCCTAGTAGAAGATAGTGACCATTTAAATTTCAAAATTTTTATGAATCTTTATAACCTGGAACTAAAGGTTAACTCTCCTACCAGAATAACAAACCACAGTAAAACTTGTCTAGACCAAGTAGCTACTGGCATAGATTGCACTGCATGTTCTGTAAAGCTAAGTTTTTCTGATCACAATGCTCTATTCTTACAAATAAATGTGCCAGAAAGCAAGCCCCCTGTAAAAAAGTTTTCAACACAAAGTAGAAACTATTGTGAAAGCAATGTCCACACCTTTCTGTCCCACATGTAAACAGAAAACTGGTACAAAGTATATCAGTCCCAAACTGTAGATAGCAAATTTGAGGCGTTTCGCAATACTTTTAATTATTACTTCAACTACCATTTCCCCTTAAAAACAAAAATCATTTGCACTAACAGTAAACGCTCTAAGTGAATAACCACAGGTATTATTACTTCAGCAAAAAGAAAAAGATAACTTTTCTCCCTCAGCAAGACCGAATTTGGAAAAACTTAAGAATTTAAGAATTACAATAGCAGATGAATTTAATTCATATTTCATTAAATCCGTTGAAAGTCTTACAGATCACCTAAAAATAATCTCCTCCCAAAACTTGACCCAAATAATTACACCAACACATTGTTCTTAACACCAACAACAGAAGCAGAGATAGAAAAAATTATTCAAATTAAAATTTAAAAAAAGTCCTCTGCAGGACAAGATCAGATCTCTTGCTTCCTTCTTCATAATTGTAGCAAGCTTATTAGTAAACCACTTTCTCACATAATAAACTCCTCATTCTTCAAAGGCATATTTCCAAACAAACTCAAAACTGCAAAACTCATACCCATACATAAAAAAGGAAATAGAGAGGATACTAGCAATTACCGACCAATTGCAGTACTCTCAGTATTCAGCAAGATATTTGAATACACAATGGCAGACAGACGCAAGTCATTCCTGAGGAAAAATAATATCATATCACCTGCTCAGTTTGGCTTCCAAGGGGAAAAAACTACAACCGATGCTATACAGAAACTCCTAGATCACACTCTAACAGTAGTAAACAAGAAGCTTCCAGCCATAGGCATTTTTCTTAACTTAACAAAGGCCTTTGATATGGTTAACCATAATATACTGCTGCAAAAAATTTACTCCTATGGAATAAGGGGCACCGGCCATGACTGGTTTAAAAGCTACCTCAAAGTCCAAGAACAATATGTCAAAATAAATGAATCCAATCAATCAGGCATTGCTAATGCTGAACAGTCATCTACCCAAACAATAAAACATGGAGTTCCCCAAGGCTCAGTGTTAGGGCCCTTTCTGTTCTTGCTTTATGTAAATGACCTCCCCTTAAGTTTACCCACTGACAAAACCTTTCTCTTTGCTGATGACACCAAAGTTATGATATCTGACTCTATAGACCATCTCCAAGGTGCAGTAAACAGAAGCACAACCCAACTAAACTCATGGCTAGAATCAAACAGACTACTCCTCAATATAAAGAATACAGTTGGTATTACCTTTCACACAGTTCAGAATAAAAACCAATCAGTCCTGATTATATCACTGAGTGACGATCAAGTAAATTTTGTCAAGGAAACCAAATTCTTAGGGGTTACCATCTCAGACACACTTACATGGAAAAGACACATTAACATAACCTGTACCAAATTGAGTAAAATATGTTTTATGATAGACAAATAAGATACATTGTTAGTACCAGTACACTCACATCAATGTACTATGCTCTTTTCCATTCTGTACTAAGTTATGGAATTATCTTCTGGGGCCATAGTGCCCAGGCAGTGAAGCTGTTTAAACTCCAGAAAAAAGCAGTTGGATTAATACTGTTCAAACATCAGAAAGAATCATGCAATCCATTCCAGAAACTGAACATACTACCCCTCCCATGCCAGTGCATACAAGACCTACTGTGTTACACGAAGAAAAACATTGGCAAGCTAGACATAAACTCAGATTGGCACCACCATGATACAAGGTCAAAAAACTCCCTACGATTAGTTCCACATTCTACAAAGTTATACAGTAAAGATGTAAAATGTATGGGTATAAAATTGTACAATCATCTCCCACCAGAAGTGAAGAATATTGGACTAGTGAAGGATTTTAGAGTAAAACCTCGGTCACTCCTAATTAAACATTGCTTCTACAGCATACAGAAATTTATTGAAACCAACCTGTCATAAGAAGCTTCACATTCAAAGAACATCAAGCAATCTATGTCAGTTATTAACATCATTCGAAGGAAATATAAATGAATGTAAATGTTAAATTCAGACATTGAATAAGTATGAGACCTATGTAAAAATTACACTGCATCCTCATCTAATGATGTACTCTTCCAAACATGTAATTACGTATAATTTTATAGCATTAATTTTCTACCTTATGTTAAATAACTACCACTGTCATCATGGCATATCCATCATCTTCCATCACATCACCTATTCTGACTTGTCCTATACCACTGCCATACCTTAGCAAAAGATGTTGCCAATAACCCAAAAAAATTCTGGTTCTATGTAAAATTGATAAGCAAGTCAAAGGCCTCTATACAGTCACTTGTTGATCTTTGTGGGTTGGTGATAGAAGACGGCAAAATAAAGGCCGAAGTTTTGGATTTAACATTTAAGAAATCATTCACGCAGGAGGACCGTGCAAATGAAGGTGTAGAGTAGCAGGTCTAGATGAGGTACTAATTAGGTTTTAGAAAGACTACTCTGTGACATTGGCCCCTTACTTAGTTTGCATTTATCATGAATCTTTGATCCAGCACAAAGTTCCAAGCAACTGGTAAAATCTTCAGGTACCTCCTGTGTATAAGAAAGGTAACAAAATGGACCCACACAATTCTAGTCCTATATAAGTAACATCAGTTTGCTGTAGAATTCTTGATCACATTCTCAGCTCTAATATAGTAAATTTCTATGAGACAGAAAAGCTCCTGTCCATCCATCAGCTCTGTTTTAGGAAGCACCGATTGTGTGAAAATCAGTGTATCCTTTTCTTTCATGACATTTTGCGAGCTTTGGATGACATGATACGGTACTGCGGACTGCTAGATAACAAAGGTATGGGCATATGGAATAGATACCCAAAAATGTGAGTGGTTCAAAGACTAATTAAGTAATAGAACACAGTATGTTGTCCTCGAAGGCAAATGCTCCTCAGAGAGTAGGGTATTGTCAGGAGTGCGCCAGGAAAGTGTCTACAATACTGCTATTACTTTCTATCTACATAAATGATCTGACAGACAGTAAGTTACCATCTGTGGCTGTTTGATGTTGATGCTGTGGTGTACAGGAAGGTGTTGTCATTGAATGACTAATTAGGTTGCAAGATGACTGGGACCACACTTCTAGGAGGTGTGAGGAATGGCAGATAACTCTAAATAGAGAAAAATGTAAGGTGATACAGATGAGTAGGAGAAATAATCCCGTAATGTTCGAATACAGATTAATAGTGTACTGCTTGACAGAGTTGTGTCAATTAAATATCTCGGCATAATGCTGCACAGCTATATGTAATAGAATGAGCATGTAAGGACAGTCATGGGGAAGGCAGATGGACGACTTCAGTTTATTGGGAAAATTTTGGAAAGATGTGATTCATCCGTAAAGGAGACTACATTTAAAATAACAACAATGGAAGATCCACTAAGGAATTATCTACATTTAAAACACTTGTATGACCCTTTGTTGAGTATTGCTCAAGTGTTTGGTGTCCCCACCAGATTGGTTTAAATGAAGACATGGCTGCAATTCAGAGGTTTGTTACTGGTAGGTTCAATCAGTGTGCTTGTGTTACAGAAATGTTTTGGGAACTCCAATAGGAGTTGTTGGAGGGAAGGCAATGTTCTTTTAGAGAAACACTGTTGAAAAAATTTAGAGGGCCTGAATTTCAAGTGGACTGCATAGTGATTCTGCTGCTGCCTACCTAAATTTTGCATAAAGGCCACAAAATAAGAGAGATTAAGGTATACAAGTATTCATTTTTTCCTCACTTTATACGGCAGTGGAACAGAAAACAAGTAACTAGTATTGGTATTGAGTACCCTCCACCATACAACTTGGGCTGGATTGTGGAGTATGTATGTAGATGTAGACCATCAACATTTTGGGCATTGTTTCACCAGTTACTTAAAACTTTCATCACATTATTTCTTGATCACCCAAGAAGTAATCCACTTTCCAAAATTATTGTGCCAAGCCTCTGGTCCATCACAGTCTGCCCTTGGTCAAACTCAGATCGTGCATCTTCTCCATTCTACACATAGACATTGCATCCTCTGATGCCATATACATCATGTGTGTTTGACTAGCAGTCATTCCACTATAGGTGAGAACAGTAGGTGGTGATAATGTTCTCGTTGATCAATGCGTGTTCCCAGTAGAACAATTATGATGGGAGGGAACTTCCTTTGTATAAAGTCACTGTGAAGGTACTTCAAAAGAAAGATATGACTGGTTACAAAACAGAATATAGGAGTTAAGACCATTATCCCAGTTTCATTCTAGGGCCACAGGAGAGATGATTGAAGTAGTTAATAGTTTCATTGGTATGAGAAAACAACTAAAATTTTTGAAACTGAACAAAGCCTTGATATTTGGGTAAATCAGCCCCTCTGTTAACTAATCTATTCTAAATTTCTCAAATAAAAAGCCTTACCTAGTAGAGACGAAAGCAGAAGAATGGCAGCATATGTGATCCAGAAACCATATTGTCCAGTATTCTTGGCATATACTGGCCTGCCAAAATATTATGACCACCTACCTACTATTGATATAAACCTGACCAGCGAGCATCGCCCAACATGGAATGACTACTAGTCACACACATGGACAATGCATGTAATATCAATGAGCATGCTATTCGTGTGTAGAATGGTAAAAGCACACAGTGTATCTAAGTTTCATTGAGGGCATTGTGATGGCCCAGAGTCTCAGAATGACCATTTAGAAAACTGCATGACTTGTTGGGTGTTTGAGAAATGCTGTGGTGACTGTCTTCAACAAGTGGAGAAAGCAAGGTGAAACTATAACCAAACATCGAGGGATTAGACGGCCACCCATCATTACATACATTGGATGATGTAGACTGTGCAGAATGGTAAAACAGGACAGGTGGCAAATTGTAGTGGAGTATGAATGTGTCTCAACACACAATGCACTAAACACTCCTAAACATGGGCGTCCACAGTCGATGACCAAAGTATGTGCCAGTGTTAACACCATGTTATCAGTAACATAACTGACTGAGATGGGCATGTGACTATTGTCATAGAATGTTAGCACAATGGCAGAGCATTGAGTGGTCTGATTGAATCGTGGTACCTCCTTAATCATTCCTTTGGGAGGGTGCAAATCCAATGACTTTTAGGGGAACAGTTCCTTGACACATGAACTGCATGTCATAAATAATCTGGCAGCCACTCAATTATGATCTGGCAAACATTCCCGTGGGCATCTATGGATCTGATGGAGCTTGTAAAAGGTGCCATGACAGCCAAGAAGTACAGGTTCCAGACCATGTACTACCATTTCATATTGACTGTGTATTCCAATGGCAGTGACACAAGACTAGGAGTGTGTTGGAGTGCAAGTCCTGTAGCTCTCCAGTTCTGAGCCCAATTGAACACATTTTGGGATGTGATTGAATGTAAAATCAGAACTCATTACCTCCCCCCTCTCCAGAATTTATGGGAATTAAGTGGCTTGTATATGCAGATGTGGTGCCCCAACACCCTCCAGCTACCTAACAAGACGACATTGCTTCGATGGCAGAATGTGTTGCAGCTTTTATCTTTACTAAAATGTAGATATTGGCTGTCAAGTAGGTGAACATAATGTTGTGGCATATCAGTGAACATTGCAGAATCTTAGAGCATGACATAATGGGGTATCTAGGTGTATCTCAAACAGAATACTTCCGGCTCATACATACAAGTCTTTGTGCTGTGAATGTTCATATAGTGACTACAGGCATTATGCTTAAAAGTGTGGATGCTGTAGTTTTCATGAAATTAATCTCACAAGCACCATAATTTGCATTTTATAATCAATTAAAATTTTTAAATTACTATCACACTAACATTGTTATGGCCATAAAATAGTAACTGTTCTATTGGAGCTATAATTAACATGTTTGTATATTCATTACTTATTAAGTGATCATGATGAATAAACCATTATATTTTAGCCTTTACCACCGACTTGGTATTTACAGGTTATCAAATTTTTACAAAGTACTTGGCTGGAAACCATTACTACAAATATTGTAATGTGTTTGCGAGATGTCGGTAAAGGTTGGTTTGATATATTTGTCAACAAGTGGCATGTATATGAAGTTTCAAAACTGTCTACAATGATGGAATTAGCAAAGTTCCGAATGCAGGTATTTTTCCATGTTTTTCATTATCTAAATAGTAAGAATAATAAGTATTTTTTTCTCTTTTTTTTTTCTTTTTGTTTCAAGATTATGGACAGTTCAGTTGTGACATATTCCACCAAATATGAAGTGTTGCTCTGTTAAACATGCTTTTGTTTAAGTTTGGTGTTGTTCCAGCACTCATCTAAGCAGATTTTATTACTCTGCTGCATCACTGAGGAAGCATATAAATTAGGTGAAATCTGCAGCATGCTGTTGTGGCAACAAAATATCATGGAATTGTTATTTCATTCAGTTGTTTTGTATAAGTAGATTCAGTATGCCTCATAGGAAACAGTAAGCATCTTTTGACAGTATTTTGGATTTTTACCAAGGAAGAATAGTTATTATGGGGATTGTGGTGATTGTGCTGGATGTAACCAAGTAACTGTCCTGTATATCTGTTATTGCTGAATGCGGGAGAGAACGATGTTCTAATGGAACCCATGAAACCCACTTCATAGCGCCACTAGCAGTGATGACAGGCATACTGTGCACATCCCAAACTTATAAGATATTAATAAACTGTTGGAAGAATTTACACAAAATCTTAGGAGATTGTTGCACTTGTTGTTAATTTCATTATTCCCAACCTAGCAGTTAATACTAGACAGAAATGAAATGTACATATGGATCACATCTTCTTAACCCTTGTGCAATACTATGCCACATTGATTTTTAATAAGCTGCTGCAAGAATTAAAAAAGCTTAATAGTAATCCAATCACTTTCAAGGTTAAACTTCTTTCCTCATGGCTCACTTTTTCTGTTCTGTGGGAGAATTACTGGATAATTTAAAAATTTACGCAAAGTCTCTGTTACATTCTTGATTATTTTTACTTATTCTTATGTCTTTCATGAGTATAGAATTGCTATATGTTTCACTTTAAATATTACTACTCTTTTGTAAGTATTACTACTCTTTTGTTACAATCTGATATACTGACTCGTTCCATGACCATGGCGACTTACTCATTATTTATGTTCTGTGGAATGTAATAAATATGAATAAACTACATTTAAATTTTACTAAATTGTAAAATTCATTTTAATTGTTTATGACATTGCTGTTAAATAAGCTTCCTAATACATTGGACCATTATTCATTAGTTTCTAATTGCTTTTCTCATCTAGTGGCTCCCTCCCCCTCCGCTCCCCTCCTCTCCTCATCTAGCTTGCTGGCTGGTGCTGCCATTTCCCTTATACATCACTGTACCCATCCTGCACCCAGTATTGAAATGTAGATGTGTATGCTCTGGAGGACAGTAAAAGACTGAGCGACCAAAAAATGTGACAGAAGTTACACATTGATCACATGACACCATAGATAATGTGATTTCATTCATCATATGATATTAAATATCAAATGAAGCCATTGATCATGTGGCATCATCAATTGTGATGTCAAGAGAACCTCAGAACCAGTAGCAAAATGTTTTAACTACGATACTTGAGATCACTAAGCATTTCAAGCACACTTGGATTTATTGGCTGAAACTTTCCAGCCGAAAATGTATCTGGGTTAAGATTTGCATAGTTTGTGTGTTAAAAATGCTTAGGGAGAATTGATATTTGTTGCTTATCATTCTTGTAGGGGAGCTGTGATGGAGCACAGATTATCAACTTCATGAAAGAATGATTCAGCCTTCACATAGAACAATGATCCCTCTGTCTCAAAGACAGAGACAACAAATTCATTGATGCAGTTTTCTCATGTCATGTCAATCATTTGGAAAGAAAGAACTGCATATCATACTTTACATACCACAAATATTTGTTGAGCATTACTAATGGGCAGTAAATACTGTATAAATTAGTTTTATATTTCCTTCTCCTACGCTGAATACATTAGTTGTCCAGGTAATTAATTAACTCCTCCTAAGGTATCTCCATGCTCTGATGTATTTACCTTAAGGAAATTGTGATTGGTGGTGTCACATGTTACTGTTGTCACTCTTAATGGTTTGAGATGGTATTTGTATTCCATTGCCACTTGTACATACCGTAGATTGCTAGTAAACTATCCAGCTACTTGGAACTTACTGTCCTCTCACATCTCTGCATGGCCACATGTGGCAGGCAATTTTGAAACTTCTTCATTGCCCTGATCTCTTGCCTAACATTAACATCTGGTTGACTGGCAACAGATACACCACCCGATGCTACGTCAGATCAACTTTGAAAATATGTGGAAGCAGCTAGAAGTGGTATAAACAAACAGCATATCCAGAGACGTGTAGCAACGGTGAAAACACTCAATACTGAATTCAAAATGCTATTCATTTTAGATGCGGCAGTATTTTCAGTCATGGTCTTGAGTTATTTCCCAAATAAAATTGGCTCTTAAATCTCTAGTTGTTTTTGGTGTCACATTCCGGATGGCCAACAGTATAGTTTTTATGTGATAATCTGGTATTTATTTATTCCAGTCTTCGGTTAGTTTCTTTCCTCCTCCCTGCTCTCTCTGTCCAACTCCTCCTCTGGTTCTGTCTACATTTTGTCTCCTCCCTCCTCCTTCCTTCCCACTCCCTACCCAGTCACTAGTACCCATCCCCCTATTTCTGGCCACCTTCTCCTCCTGTAATTCACAATAACATTTGCACATTATGTAATTATCATAATCTCCATGCAGCCCATGAAGAGGTTGGCATAGGAAGGAACGCCTCGAATCCATCCCTATGTCCCTCCCACCTGAGAGCTTCCTTGTCACCATAGATGTCGCATCCCTCTACACCAACATCCCCCATACCCATAGTCTATCAGCCCTGGAACACTACCTTTCCCAACGCCCACCTGAAAGCCTCCCAAAAACCTCATTCCTTGTCACACTTGCCAATTTCATCCTCACCCATAATTACTTCACCTTTGAGAGCAGACCTACAAACAAATCAGGGGGACAGCTATGGGAACCAGGATGGCCCCTTCACATGCCAACCTCTTCACGGGCCACATGGAAGAGGAATTCCTTAGGACGCAGAAGTTGCACCCCCTGGTTTGCTACAGAGTCATGGATGGTATCTTTGTGGTCTGGACTCATGGTGAAGAAACCCTTCTGAACTTCCTTCAAGATCTTAACACCTTCTCCAACCTAAAATTCACCTGGTCTTACTCTAAAACTCAAGCCACCTTCCTTGATGTTGACCTTCATCTAGTCAAGTCCCACATCCACGCCTCAGTCCATATTACACCCACAAACAAGCAACAGTACCTCCACTTTGACAGCTACCATCCCATCCATTCCCTACAGCGTAGGCATCTGTGGGAAACTTATCTGCTCCCGTAACAAATCCCTCATCACCTACAACAACAATCTATTCATCTAATCTCTCCTGCAACTATCCTACTGACCATGTCCTCCCTTAAAACCCGCATCCATCTCCTTCCCTGCTCTTTTTCTGAAGAAGCAATCTAAGGGTGCAAAAGCTGTGTGCTGTGTGTGTGTGTGTGTGTGTGTGTGTGTGTGTGTGTGTGTGTGTGTCTGTTTTTATTTGTGTGTGTGTCAACGAACCGGTGCCTTTTTGCCTGGTAAGTCATACTTTCTTTACTTTTTATAAATATTTTTCTGAACAGAAATCTCTCTCTCTCTCTCTCTCTCTCTCTCTCTCTCTCTCTCTCTCTCTCTCTCTCTCTCTGTGTGTGTGTGTGTGTGTGTGTGTCCGGCATGGCTCAGTACTAATATACAGTATCTCTGACTTCCACATTCCTCAGACACCATCCTTATGACCTAGATTGTGAATTACTACCCCCTTCCATTCCCATCCCTTTTTTCTTCCCTTCTCTCCTACCTGAAGAAGGAACTGTGTTCCAAATACTAGTCCTTTTTAATCCTTTTTTCTTTTTTCTTCGTTTGTGTCACTATTGCCGGTACAGCACAAAGGTAAGTAATGGCTAGCCAATCTATCTCTTTTGAGTTATGGAGATTTGATAGATCATTGAGATAGGTGTAAACTGTGTTCTTCAGTTTCACTATATTCCTTCAATGTCAAAGTAGTATTCATTTGTATGAACTATAACAACTCATTATTGGTAAAAAATCTATCGGAGAAATGGTACTGAAAGACCCGAAATAGACAACTGCACACTGCTGAATATTTACATTACCGTATTTGTGCGAATAAAGGCTGTGTGCGAATATAGGCCTCGTGCGAATAAAGGCTGCACCTAAACTTCTGACACGAGATTATAGAAAAAAAAATCTCGAGTATAGGCCGCAGGTTTTTTAATTTTTATTTTATTTATTTTTATTTTTTTGTATAATAGAACATTTTTCGTAATCACAAACACAATGTCAACGAAATAATGTTCTCGTTTCAATAAACTCAAAACAAATATGCAAAACTGTAAATCGACGAATAAGAAAGTGAGACGACAGGCCGTTCCGGGTGCCCCAAGTGAGGGGACGCCGAACCAAGGCGTGTTACCGAGCATTTCAAGTGTTGTAAAGCATAGGGGTGTGCTGCGGAAAGTATTTTCTGTATGTGTGTGTGTGTGTGTGTGTGTGTGTGTGTGTGTGTGTGTGTGCGCGCGCGTATGTGTGTGTGCATGCGCATGCGTGACGATGTTTTGGCTTGTAGGTTAGTAGCGGGAAATGAACGCACTGCCAACCCGAAGGTTGCCTTGTCACAGTAGGCTAGTTTACACGACACTAAAATTCATGAAATTGCGCTACTGGCCAATACACATGCGCGACAGATGTTGGCGCAACTCGTTGCCGAAATTAAACAGTTTCAGCATCTACCAACTTTGCCGAAACTGATTGGGCGTGTTTTTAGGTTATGCCCAATACAGAACAAAATATGACATAAAGGGGAGAATGGAAGAAATAATTCGGTTTTTGAACATATATGCGTTGCGTACGTGTTTGTGCGATTTTAACGGTGTGTTAGTGCTCTTCTGGCAATTATTTGGAAATTAAATATTGATGGGTTGACGACTAGTGAATTGCAGACTAAAATACATTGAATTTGAAATACCTATACAAACGAAGTATGACAATTGTGGATTTGGAACATGGTACAAGTACTGCAGAGACGAATATCTACTTGACAAGAAACGTAATGCAATTTGTAATTTCAGTTCTGGTAACAATGCTTCACGCATAACGGTAACTTGTGTTTTTACTGAATTACTAACTCTCTTTAAAAGGAATGTTAACTGCTCTGATGACATTCTATGTTGTTTAAAATAACTTCTAGGGTCTGCAATCACAATTTCTTTCAGCTAGTTCGCTGAGCAACAGGGCTGACGTCTTTTTTTTTAATCCATTACCCATTCACGAACCCAAACATGTTTCTTATTCTTTTTATGTTTAGCCTTATGCAGCGACTTCACACAGACAAGCAATAGATTCACTAGAACTTTTACAGCTACCAAAACTTTCATTCTATGGTGACTACGGCACTCACAAAACAACGAAACTGAAGTGTATAGTATTGGCGCTGTGTCTACAGACATACACGAAACCAGTTGCGCGCAATTCATTTCATGCAACGAGTTTCGAAACCTAGTGTCGCCGTGTAGACTAGCCTTAACGGACATGGAAAATGGGAAGTTCGACATAAATTTGACGCTGATGAAAGAAAATTCGACGCTGGTGTGTAAGTGAGGACAAACTATTAAAATATTCGAAGAGTCATCGTGCATTTCAAGGGCTAAAATGTAAATATACCCATGTTTGCTTGACTTCATAATTCAAAACAGGAACTGTGGATATGCTGTTACAACATAAATGATTCAGTTGCAAGGCTGCAATATAGCCCCAAGTTCCATGTACATCGTTTCATGGAAATAACTCCCGATAAATGTGAAACCAGTGAATCTAGTCGTAGTAAAGTACGTTATTTTAAAACGTAGCATTGGAACTCAAAATCAGCATTAGCTATACAAATCAGTTGTCCCGCTACCTTAACCTCCCATCATCGCTCACGGTAGGCGTTACCGTACCAACGTAAGTGTCACGGTAAAACCTCTCGCGACACACACTAAACTTTTACCCCGAAGACTAGCTTCATTGACTACATCAAATTAAAATAATTTGTGTACTTAGGAAGTGTGTGTTACATACTATTTTTGTTTTAAGGCCACGCGGGCGTGTTAAAAAAAAACGGTCGTCAGCTTTTGTTGGCTGCGGTACAGAATGACACCATTCGATTTATATCGAAATATCGACTTCCATGAATTCCCACGCTGTTTCCGTGAACATGTATATGCAGTTCTGTGAAACTGTTACTGTTGCATTTTTGAAAATTATCTAGTTTATTACGTTTCTCAAACCAAAAGCACCACGATTTTGTACACCTAAGTTTGGGAAAAAAAGTGCGGCCTGTATTCGAGCAACTAGGGTAATTTGTAAGCCAATTTAAATAGATAAAAAGGTATGTAATTTGAAAAGCTATCATAAGGAATCAGCAAATTTTTCTATTATTAGTTTTAATATTTGTACAATTTCCGTCACACTATTTTGCTCTTCTTAAACTACATTTATGTTATAATTTTTTCATTTACAGAGTGCACTCAGAATGTTAATCGAGTCCTCACTATTGATGTTAACAAATCTGATAGAGTGTCCATGTCAGTGCACCATGGATTGTGATGAGACTTTTACATGGGGTGAGGACGTTGTGAACAGTCAGTTCAAGCCAGCATGCATGCCAATATTTGTTTTATATTTGAATGTGACTGGAGATGGAGTGTTCTACAATACAGATCCACTGAAGTTTGAGGTTTGTTAAATAAAGACTGGTGTATTTCTGAACTGTCACACTTAATATGATTTCTGATAATGTAATTGGATAGATAAAAAAATTCTACTCATGAGATGGCTGCAGGATAACTCCTTGTGGTTGAAGGCTTGAAAGGGAGAGAGGAGCAATGAAAGAAAGGGACTGGTGTGGTTTTCAAAATGCACTATGTTATAGAAATGTTGGCCATAGCCCTAACTTAGCTGACACTGGACAGGATGAAAAAGAGCACACTGGGAGAGGTTTGAAAACTTGGGAGCCTAGAGGTAGAAGTTAAGTAATAAGCAAAACTGAGATTATTGCAAAAATATTGAATGAGTCTTATGAGTGGAAAGCTAAGTGCGTTATTTGTCGTAGACATGTTTGATGAAAAGAATGGGAGGGGTAGCCAGGTCGGAAAGTAAAAGATGCAGAAAAATTTAGGGTAGTGAATAAAAGGAATAATTACTGAAAAGAAACTTAACATAAATTTAGACCAAATCATTGGCTAGAATCAAGATCTTTATTTCTCTTGACACCAGCTTCTAATGTATGCTAGTTTTGTGCTACACACCTGGCAAACATTTACAGTAATTTCTTTGGTCTTGGTATTTCTTTTCAGTAACTACTCCTTTTATCCAATACCTTCAGTTTTTTGCATATTTTATTTTTGGGACTATCTATTGTTTCTGCTTTTTTCCTGTCACCTCACCTCTTTACCATGTATAATTCACTTATCTTTATGCTTTTAAGTCTCACATGATGTTGTTTTCGATATTATCTGTCTCACTTTTTACCTCATCTTCTACTATTTAGCTTTTAAGATTTCAAATTCTCTCAGTATAGTTTCCAACAGTCTTTCCTAGCCATCATGCCATTTAAATCTTCCCTGTCTTGGAGTTCTGGGTGACTTCCTATAACTCTCCCATTTCCTATACCTCACCCCTCATTTTTTATTATCCCTTTTCCCTTACCTTCTAACTTTCTGTCACAATAAAGGGTTCTTGTTCTGGAAGTTTTCACATTCTTTTCTGCACATTCTTTTATATGTATTTTTTCTATCACAGCTCACTGAGTAGAATTATCTATAAGTTGTATTATAATTTTTTCTATTTTGCTTTTAGTCAGCTGATACAATTTAATAACTGCACTACTTTCTTTTGTTCCCTTATGCTTTATATGACGACATAATATTGCATTTCTATTTGATCCAAACAACTAATATTGTAAATTCTGAAGCAAGGAATTTTTTAACATTGTCCTCTGTAAAACTATAAATATAATTTATTGGTAGACAAAACAACTTCTCCTAATTTTAATTACTTTTCTCAAATAATTAATTAAATATAGTACAAATTGACATTGGAATACAACATAATGACTAAAGTCATTTACATTTTATGAAACTGCTAGAAACTGTAATAATTTCAGTGTATATGTTTAAAAAAATGCAACACTAATGTCAAATACATATGAAATCAGTCTGTAAATAACTGCCTCTGTTCCATAACCATACTTGTTTCCTTCTTACAGTTTCAATAGACAGCTCAATTACAATTGATATTTGAAGACAACACATGTTTCAGAAAAATACTTAAAATACTTGTTGTTTGATATCAATTACAGTAATTATTTGTGACGCGTTACTGGAGTTGGAGGATAGGTGACGTGTGGGGATATGGCACGGGAAGTCTATTTGGACTCAAGGAAAGGACACCTTATCCTCATTCCTTCACAACCTCAACTCCTCCCCATCAGTTTCTCTTGGTCCTTCTCAATCCATCAAGTCATTTTCCTCGATGTTAACCTCTACCTCACTGACGGCTCCATCCACACCTCTGTCCACATTAAATCTACTAATGAACAACAGTACCTGCACTTTGACAGCTGACATCCATTCGACATCAAAAAATCTCTACCATACTTCCTTGCACATGTGGCGGCAAATTTGCAGTGATGAGAAGTCCCTTGCCCCATATGCTGAATCCTATGTCAGGGCTTTGATTATCTGTCATCATTTCCTGAAATGAGAGAAATTCTACCCAACATTCTTTTGACCCCTCCTAAAGTGGTGTTCCATCGTCCACCTGACCTTCACAATATCTTAGTCCATCCCTATGCCATTCCCAACCCCAACCCCTTACCACAGAGATTATAACCCTGTGGAAGACCTCGATGTAAAACCTGCCCAATCCACCCACCCAGCACTTTCTATTCTATTCCTGTCACATGCTTATCCTACCCCATCTAAGGCCACCTGTATAATCAGCAATGTGATATACCAACTCTGCTGCAATCATTGCACAGCGTTTTATATTGGTATGACTACGAACCAGCAGTCTGTCTGGATGAATGGCCACTGCCAAAAAGCAATTTGGACCACCCTGTGGCACAGCATGTGGATGAACACAGCTCTCAGGATTTCAATGGCTGCTTCACTGCCCGAGCCATCTGGGTCCTCCCATCCACCACCAACTCTTCTGGACTGCACAGATGGGAGTTGTCCCTTCAACACATTTTACGGTCCTGCAACCATCCTGGCCTCAACCTAGGATAACTTCCCACCCCCTCCCCCCTCTCCCCATCTTCGTTCCCCACTCATTATCCTGCATCTCTCTGATTCATGTCTTCCTTGCAACTGTGTTTTGCCCCTTACAATACCCAATTAATTAATTACTTTTATTTTTTATTTTCCTCCTATTTTTTCCTACTTCTTTCCTATCTTTTTTCTGTTTTATTATTTTTTCCTTACCCTCTTCCTATTTTTCCTATTTTTAGTTCCTTATTTTATCATTTCAAATTCCCTCCCCCCTCCCCCACTCCTCGCCTAAACTCCTCTACACTTCCCTTTTATCCTTTCCCACCCCTTCCCTTCACTGTATTCATTGCCACAATTCAATTCCCATATATCACAGTTTTTACAATCCATCATGCACTGTCGAACTTTCTTTCCCCACCTTTACCCGGCATCATTCCCCCTCCACTCCCCACCTAACCTCAGTATAGATGCTTGTGGTGCTGGGGTGGCCAGACATGGTGGTTGTGTGTGAATAGTTGTCTTGAGTGATTGCATGTAATGTATGTATTTGTTTTTCTGACGAAGGCATGGCCAATAATTTAAGTTGTGAGTAGCTCAGGGACCCTCTTTACAGTGAGTTGTTATCTATCATTCATTATTGACATTCCAATCGGATTCTCCATTGTTAAAATTTTCTGGCCATAGTTTGACGATGGCCATAAATGTGGACAGACAGCTTGTTAATAAATTAATTTATGTGATGCACAGTTATTTCAGTACAACAGTTTCCACCTATGAGATGAAAAAATGCAATCACCAATGGCAAGAAAAATACTCCACATAACCAACAACTGATGATACCCATATCCATGAATGATGAGAAATATTGTAAATACAAATCACCTACTCAATTCAGCAAACAGACAAATACCCAGAAGTAGGCCACTTGAAACAGTGGCCAAAATGAAACTTGGTTTCTTAAAGGTTGACAATGCGGTCTCACACCCAAAAGAATTTTATTGAAAGCCATCATTTTAATTCCAGTAATGTCTAGCAGTGCTAATTTTATGCATTTATGTTGTATATCACAAATATTTAATATTGAGGACAGTTTACTACTCACCGCAAAGACGTGGCGACGAGCTGCGACAGGCACATACACTCACTATATTATTTATTTATTCCAACCTGGACTTTCCATTATTATAAATATTTAATATTTTTACTTTTGACATGCAATAAAATTTATTTCTGCAGTCATGCTTATCAGATGTAGTTTTGCCTTAATTTGATTTAATTGTAGTAACACAAGTGCTATCTCATTCTTATGAATGCTTGCAAATGCTACAATTATTTGTTAATTACAGGATGTGATAATGCAGCTACTGAATTCAGCTGTGAGATTAACCCACACAATAAAGCAGGTGCATCCAATGGTGCTACAAAATTTGAAGTTCCCAGAGGATTTGTTACTGTCATCTGTGGGTCTTGTGGATCCATATGTGTGTAAAATGAGAGAAAGAATAAGAACTAGTATTCAGCATGCAATAATTCCGTTAATTGCCTATTCAAAGGAGTATTACAAACACATGGATCTGTGGAAACTAAATGTTGATGAATACATAAGGTTTGCCAATATCTAATTAAATAAAATAGCATAAAGTGGGGGGGGGGGGGAGAGGGAGGGGGGCAGAGGATTATAAGATTACAGAGTAAATGGCATTATTGCTTAAGTCTCAATAATTATTGTTGACTGAACTGTTACTGAAGCTAATATTTTTATGAGTGTTAAAAAAGATCTGAATAAAATACTGCTCCTTCTGCAAGATACTACTGATGTGCAGTCGCCACTGCATACATGCCTTCTCTCAGATTGAGTCCCTTGTACTCCAGCAGTTGGAGAAGCATTTCAGACACCACCTCCAAAGGTTATCTAGCCTTCTGACATCCTAATGACATTTTGGAACACCACTAGCCAGCCCTGGACCTACCCAAAGCCTTCCTCTTCTTGAACCCCTCATGGCACCTAGACCAAGCTCTGCTGACCTTTTCCACTGTCCATATCTTCCCATACTCTCCACCAACATGTCAGAATATCCAAAGCCAAAACAACCCCAAAACACTGTTGTTAATATTCTTGTGAAAACCTCAACCTCACAGAAGTCCTATCCAAAGGTCTACATCCAAATTTAAACATTTTTGTTCTTGTCAAAGACCACCTCTCCTTCTGCTGATGCCTACAGTGGATACATTACCACTAATCTCTCCAACCTAAGTCAATTCCAGTATTGAAATCTCTGTCCCAATCCATACTACCATCCAACCGTGAACCTTCCTCACTCCTACCTAACTACCCTCTGGTCACCTTCCACAAATGGAATGGGGTACATATCTAACAGACAATGTGAGTTAACTGTTTGTTTGAAATCTCCACATAGTGTTAACTGTCCACTACGCTTCTGCCTGACCACCAAGGGAGAGGCCCACTCACTATATCGGATGGGGAGCAGAACCCCCTCACTGATAACCTCTCAAGTTCTTGTTTGACAATGGAATGCATAGTGACTGGAAAAAGTTTGATAGTGGAATGCATAGTGACTGGAAGAGGCTGAGCTCTTTTAAATATTGGTATGGTCCCCAGTTTGAGAGGGAGGCATGCTTCAAAGTCGCGCATCTGACCCATTTATATTTCCATGAAGAAAAAAAGAAGATCGATTTCAATCACCTAGTGATCATCTTCAGTGTCCTTCAAACAAGCATATGAATGCCCTGAATGTAACTGCAACGGCAAACATAAAATTTCAATTTGCAAATTGCGATTTTATGTTTGCTGTTGCAGTTACATTCAGGGCATTCATAATGCTTGTTTGAAGGACACTGAAGATGATCACTAAGTGATTGAAATCAATCTGTGGCAAAGAGTGGAGACTGCATCGAACGGGACTCTCTCGGTCACAAAATGAATAAATTCATCCACCATTAACCTGAAGCTTGTGAAGGCGTCTTAACCCGAACAAATTAGCAGTTTCTGTGGATTTGATGATGGTGATGAAAGTTAACAGCCAGGAAACGCATTTATATTGATGGCAGACTGAAATTGCTCCTGAACGGGATTCGTTCATTTCCATACTCTTGCAACTTGCATGTTACTGGCGCAAGCTGAGGGGAACCTAATTCATTGTATGTGGTTGTACTTAAAAGAATTGGTGTAGCACTGGTATCAATGTGCAAGGACATGTTACGGCCCAGTATTTTAAGCTGAATCAAAATTTTGGAGGACTCATGGAAATGTCTATAACTCTGTGGAGCATTGTGGGGGCTCGTCAACATGAGATGCGTACTCAACCATTGGCTGTATATGTTTTTTTACAAAACAGACCACACGATATGACCACATTTTTGACAATTCCAATGAACTGCCCGTCACTGAGGGCAAGTTGATTCTACCCTGTCAGATTAGTGACACGGTGTGCGGTGTTCTCCTGCTTTGGCGGAGCAGACGGAGCCATAGTTGGCGGCCTCCCTACCAAGGGTAACCTGTACTGGTGAAATTCCAGACCACTGATGTAACTGAGAATTTACAGTGGAAGACATTGCATATGTTGTGGCTATTCTAACAATTTTGATAAGGGTAGTATCTTCAATCTGTAGCAGTTGCCTGCGGACTTCAGTGTCTGCTGTAAAGCAAATCACCACATCCCTAACCATTGATTCTGTATACAAATTGTTGTGTGGTTTGGAAATGAAGTGACAGCACCTGGCTAGACCTTAAAGTTCCATAACCCATTCCTTGTATGATTGTGATGGTTCTTTTCGACTCCAATGAAAGGTGACTCTAGACGCTACTACATGGGACTGTTTGACATAATAGCCCGAAAAAAGGTGACACATTTCTGAGAATGATAGTACTACAGGGTCCTGAGTGGGGAACATTCAAGTAGTCTCCAATTCATAGACGGGGACAACCATGACAAAAACAAAGTTTTTTGCTTACCCGGGTCCTGCACCAAAGAAACCATGAAGTGTTAATGCAGATATTGCTCATAAGATTCCCATTCATCAAAAGTCGTCTCAAACAGCAGAAAAGGAGGCGCTGTACACTCTACAGCACACCGGCAGTTGCCACCGGGAGTAAATTCGATACTGCGGACGCCAGGGAGGACACGGCCCCTACTAAGGGTTGTTGTTGTTGTTCTGTGAGCAATGACGGAAGACCCTGGAGGTGGTCACAGACAGCCTGAAGCAGCTTGTCCATCGTGAAGCTATAGCACACGTGGATGCAAAAGCCTCATTGCCACTTTTATGACTTCAATTTATCAATTGAGCATACGATGCAGATTTGCATCAATCCAGAAACTGAACAAGCAGCTCGGCCGGCCGGCTTAGAACATTGTTTTGTCACATCAGGTGACATCCTGGTATCGTCATCTTGCTTTCCTTATATGCCCTCTCCTGGCGGTCAGCCCATCATGTTTCTCATATGTCATCCGGTGGCACGCTACGCATTGTATGGTGTGAAAATTGTAAATTACGTCGATCGCCCAAGTATTCCATAATTTCCTTTATTTTTAATGGTATCCACTATGTCCTACAATTCTTTTTGATCTTTTTCTAGATGTACCATGTGGTTTGCAAATCTCAAACACCATATTATTCTTCCTCCAATTTTTACCTCCTCTAGTAGGCAGTGGTCAATCATATCTTGTAAGTATAGACTGTAAAGGGGAGGAAACAGAGAGCAGACTTGACTTACTCTTTTTAATAGTTCCAGTTGGTATTTCACCTCTAACTTTCACTTATGCTTTTTTTTATTTATATGTGGCTCTGTCTAGGCGTTGTTAATCCTTCTAATAAAGAATTAATGACTTATGGTAGATAATTGGTGGAGGTCTTTGAGACAATGATACATTTGTAAATTACTTAAGTTTATTTTAAGATAATTCTGCAAAAGAACATAGTTAAATAGCTGTGAATATCATTTGTATTTGCATTCGTTTTGTTGGTGGCAGTAGTTGCATCTAATGAATGCTTCTTCTTTCATTTTTGCTGCACCAGCCACCACCACCACCATCATGGAATGGAATAAAATGCTTCTTGTTTCTATTGACTCTCTCTCTTTCTTTCTCTCCCTCTCAATCTCTCTCTGTCACACCCACACATACATACATGTACTGTGTATTTAATGAGCTAATTTTTGTTCCAGCAATTATGAATCTGAAAACCATGATGCTGATGAAATTAAAGATCACATTTCTATACTAGGCAAACTAAAGAAGCATTTAGAACTTACTTTACCAGAACGAATATGGATTGGACCTTTCATTGTCATCATAGACCCTCTGAAAAAATTCCTTGTAAACAAGAGGCAAGACTTGTATATAAAAATGCTGGAAAGTTTTGCAGCCCGACAGAGGAATTCTATTGAAGATGTGAGAAATCATTTTTAAACTAAGGCACTTACATCATTGTTGTTTGTCACTAAGAAAAATTCAGACATGTTGTAAGAGTTATCTAAAGTTTGCTCAGTCTTAATTGTTTCATCATTGGCTGTTCTTGTGTTTGTAATCCTGTAATTATTTATTAAGGGAGTATTTTCACATTCATAGGGTGTGTGTGTGTGTGTGTGTGTGTGTGTGTGTGTGTGTGTGTGTGTGTCTGCGTGTGTGTTTGGTGTTGTCATACACTTTTATATGGTTGTCTTGTTTTCTTTGCATGCATTTTCATTGGCATTAGTGCTCAGTAAGATCAGTAGTGACATGATAGTACTTATGATGTTGTAGAAGTATGAATACTATAATTTTGACAGTGTAATTAGGATAGTGTGAAACTAATCTCAAAGTTGTTTATTGAGCTGTTTCACAGGTGTGTAAAACACTCACATACCTGTAAATAATCTTTTGACTACAGCCTTCACCAGGAAAAGGTGAAGTCTCTCATTCATACTATCACATAGCCACACTTCACAGACACACAACTATCATCTTTGGCTGCTGCTCAGAACACACGACCAACTGCTGAGTGAAAAAATGCAGAGTCATTTATTAAATAATCCAAAGATTTAAGAATATCATCACTCTCCCTTAATAATCTACAAATTCTAATATTGTTACACAAATGTTGAAATGGAACAGAAATAGTGGCTTTCTTAATATGTCAGCAAGTTGTCTTTCAGTTTCTACTTTTGAAACTGCAGTTTAGCAGCACTAACTGACTGAAGAACATGGTAGGCAGTAGTGACTTATGAAAATGCAGTTAGTCCTCTTATGATATTCAGCATTCTGTACAAGCTGGATAATGGCTTCATTCTCAGTCTATAAATATCGTGTTGCTTTCAACTGTCCAAATATGTAAAAAGCCTCTTGACCCAAACAATTTCTCTGGCAGCTTCTCTAAAAGTTGTGGATATGGCAACCGAGTAATGTGTGTGTTTCATGCAGAAGATAGGTTTTCCAAAATATAGACAAAGAACACATGACGTCAATTGCCCTCAGCCAAGTTCAAAACCATAGTCAGAATTACTATAGAATTCCAGAAGCCCACTTTTTGAACTGTTATTCTGCTCAGGTATTGCAGAATCCTCTTGACTCTGACTGAGTCACAATCTGTTGCTGTTTCAAGATTTCATAATACCACACTGAAATAATACCGTGTATAGAGACATTTCCTTTAATGACACACTGTTTATAAAAGCAAAAGCTAGCAGTCCTATCTGAATCCTATGTAAATGCCACATTTTACAAATAGCTTAGTACAACATCGGTTATTGTGATCTATGCTATTTAACAACGTATTTATCATTACATTTTTGAAAAATTATATTGGCAGTAACGTCCCAACATTCATTGTTGTTACAAATTTGGGAATTTTTACCTTTTTATTTGTAAATTACAACAGTGTAATGTTAATGTTCAAACTCTTGTTTTCTGTAGATTGCACATTTCAAATTAGTATTATGTGAGAACTATAACTTGGTCTGTGAGCTACTTGATTCAAATGGGTAGCAGTCAGGACACTTTGTGCTGCATTGATTTGCAGATGTTCGTTGCCAACTGAGCAGTGTTCTATTAGCTAGTATTCATTTATGGTTATTGTTTATGTACAAGGTTCATAAAATGAGAGAAAGGATGTGTTTATAACTTTTAATGATCACTCAAAACATTGCAGACAAGAAACAAGAACAGAAAACGAATTAAAAACATTTGAAGTAATAAAAATTGAATGAAGTTCAGAGATATAATTTACATAGCTTAACACTCGGGTCCGCCACACACTCCCTCCGCAGTGACAGCGTCCATGTATTTTCGAGGGAAGGTGACGGAATGTCCGAAGTGGTTTCTCTTGATGTGTCGTCCATGTTATTCGATGAATAGTCTGTCAGAAGAAAGGCAGGTTTCAATCTGTCAATGCTAATAGTTTGTTTTCCTGTTGGCATCTCTACCTCAAAGTGCTTGTCACTGCGAGACAAGACTGAATATGGCCCGTCATATGTTGGCTGAAGCGGTGTTCGGATAGCATCATGTCACATAAAAACAAACTCGCTTGTCGTCAGTTGAGGGTGAATAAAGATCTTTTTGTGGGTGTGATGTTTTGCTGGAACTGGTCTTAGGCTTCTCATCTGTTCCTTCAATTTGAAGACAAAAGTTGGAATGTCAGTTACTAATTTCTGTTCATTGAGAAATGCTCCTGGTAACCTAACTGCTGAACCATAAGTCATTTCCACTGGTGAGGTATTGACTTGCGGAATTATGTAGGAGCGAAGTCCTAATAAGACCAGAGGAAGCTTTGAAACCCAATCATCTGACATTTGTGCTTTTAAAGCAGATTTTAACTGACGGTGCCAGCGTTCAATTTTTCCATTTGCTGCAGGATGATATGCTGTAGTTTTAATGTGGACAATGCCCAGTGTGCTTGTGAGACATTTGAAAAGTTGACTCTCAAACTGCCTTCCGCGATCAGTAGTTATGATTTGATGCACACCAAAACGAGATATCCATGTTGAGATGATGGCAAATGAAACTGTTTCTCTTCATCTTGTGATGCTACTAGAATGTCATCTATATAACAGTACACAAAATCGAGATCTCTCAGTATATTGTCGATATATCTTTGAAAAGTTTGAGCCGCGTTTCGGAGTCCAAATGGAAGTCGTAAAAATTCAAACAAACCAAATGGAGTTATCACTGCTGTCTTAGGTACATCGTCTGGATGTAAAGGGATGTGATGGTAAGCTCTGACCAGATCTATCTTTGAAAATATTTGTTTTCCATGCAGTTGACTGTTAAAATCTTGAAGGTTAGGAATAGGATATCTGTCAGGTTTGGTGATGTTGTTGAGAGCACGGTAATCTCCGCAAGGTCTCCAGGATCCGTCTTTCTTGGGAACTAAATGGAGGGGACTTGACCAGGCGCTCTTTGACGGCTGGCAGATTTTCATATTAATCATTTGTTGGAACTCTGCTTTAGCTGCCTTGAGTTTGTGTGGTGGTAGTCGTCGTGCCTTTGCTGCTACAGGATGTCCTTCTGTGACAATCGTATGAAAAACAGTGGTATCTGGAATGTCAAAGTGGATGTTTTCTTGAAGCAATCTGGGAAATTTCTTGAGAATGTCAGCATATTTTTGATCTGGAGGCATTACATGAACTGTTTCTATGCCCGAGACTTTAATCAGTGTGCCAGTTGTTGCTGCTGACGTTAATGGGTCGATTAGACGCCTGTTCTTGAGATCTACTAAAAGATTGTAATGATGAATGAAGTCGGCTCCGATAATCGGCGATTGCACATCTCCAATTACGAAATTCCACGTGAAATTGCGCCGTAAACCCAAATTGAGTACTAATAGACGCTCTCCGTAAATATTAATACAAGTGCCGTTTGCCGCATAAAGTTTACGATCTGTTTTTCTTCGGCGGTCACTATCCGAAGGCGGAATCACAGAAATGTCAGCTCCGGTGTCGACTAGGTAACGTCTTCCGCTACTTCTGTCTGTGAGAAATAGGCGGCGTGAAAAATTGCTCCGATCACTTGCCGCCGCTAATGTGGAGCGTTTGAGTTTGACTGCTTGTTGGAATTTTGAGCGGGAAGTGGTTGATACGAGCATGGGCTCTGACATTTCTTTGCCCTGTGGCGATATTTAAAGTGATACCAACATAGCGCGCCATTAGGATTAAAACACTGGAATGAGCGTGACCTGTCTCGTGATCTACTTCATGAGGAACGAGATGAACGTGAGCTGCTTCTTGAACGTGACTGCGTTTTCAATTCATTGACAGTCAGCATTAATTCGGCGATTTGTTTCTCTAATCTTGAGATACTGTCGTTATTTGCATCATTTATTTTACTGGTTGAAATACTGGATGATGTCTGCAATGTTTGAGCACAAATATTTGATCCTGAGTGTGAAAATTCAACAATCTTGTCAGCCATTGTGGCTATGGTATCAAGATCGTCTCTACTTGTAGCTAGTATAGAACGTGCGGTAACAGGAAGCCGCTGCATAAAAATGGTTTTCAAAAAATCGTCCTTGACCTGTATACCAGCTAAAGTTCGCATCTCACGTAACAGCTGAGTTGGCTTCTTATCTACTAATTCCAGTTCTGTTAATAATTTTGTTACTTTTCTATTTTCTGACTCTTCAAATTCCTGAATTAATCTTGTTTTAAGCTCTGTGAATGGAGTGGTAGATAATGGTCGAGTTAAAAAGTCGGAAATTAATTCCACAACATCCGCGTCTAATGATGCCACAACATGATTAAATTTCGTGGTTTCGTTAGTGATACCCAACGTGGTAAACTGAGCTTCAATTTGAAGAAACCATACCTTTATGTTTTTCTTCCAGATGGGCGGAATCTTCACTGAAACACGAGCAATACCCGCTTCGTCTCATGCTGATGTAGGCCGTGAATTTGCGTCGTTGCCGTTGTCGGTCATTTTTGCACTTCACAAATTAAAAATGCGTTCTGCTCCGTATTAATCATGTCGGGGTCACCAATATGGTTATTGTTTATGTACAAGGTTCATAAAATGAGAGAAAGGATGTGTTTATAACTTTTAATGATCACTCAAAACATTGCAGACAAGAAACAAGAACAGAAAACGAATTAAAAACATTTGAAGTAATAAAAATTGAATGAAGTTCAGAGATATAATTTACATAGCTTAACACTCGGGTCCGCCACACATTGCATTGTTGTTTCATTTCTTGTTGATTATGAGTTCTGCCATTGCTATGATGCTATCCATAGTTCATTGATTTGCAATCCCAATACAAACAGTGGATTCAATTTTGATAATACATTGCATAAATTAGAAGCCTGCTTCAGTCCATATGATTTTTCCTCAAACAAAATACTCTCACACACCCATCTTGAAAATACTTCAAGTTCCTGCATGTATTTTGTCCCATGTCTTATTTTCTTGGGGAGCTTTTATTTCATAATCCATGGCTTCCTTCTGAACAGAACTCATTATGTGCTTGATTCCTGAACAAATTTTGAAAGATGCATCACATTCTCTCTTCTACATCCACACTCTGCAAATCACATTAAATGCCCAGCAGAGGCTTCATCAAACAGCTCTCATAATATTTCTAATATTTTCTAATCTTTCCATTTTTGATCTGATTTCTCTTATTTTATTATGATGATCATGTCTCCCTATGTTGTTGTTATGGTCATCAGTCCAGAGACTGGTTTGCTGCAGCTCTCCACCCTACTCTATCCTGAGCAAGCCTTTTCATTTCCTCATAAGAACAGCAACCCACATCCATTTGAATCTGCTTACTATATACATCTCTTGGCCTCCCTCTGCGATTTTTTCCCCACACACTTCCCTCCAATGCTAAAGTTACGATTCCTGGATGTCTAAGAATGTATTCTAACAAGCGATCCCTTCTTTTAGTCAAGGTATGCCAAAAATTTCTTTTCTCACCAATTCTGTTCAGTACCTCTTCATTAGTTATGCGATCTACCCACCTAATCTTCAGCATTCTTCTCCCTATGTAGGTGGGTGCTAATAAAACATGTTTACGCCAGCCGAGGGGACTGCGACGCATCAGTCACGGTCTGCATGGCCACTACTGTTGGGGGTTTGAATCCTCCCTCGGGCATGGATATTTGTGCTGTCATTAGTATTAGCTAGTTCATAAGTAGTTTGTAAGTTTAGGGACTGATGACCCCGTAGTTAAGTCCCATAAGCTATACAAACATTTGAACATTTGAAAACATGTTCACATTTAGTGGAGTATGTTGATGAGAGAAATTTCAGAAATAGATCATGCCACAACAAATAACACCTTTCCTTGAATGATTCCCACTTCAACTTGTGCATCATTTCTGTGACACTGTCTTCCCTTTATTTCAATAATATGAAATGAGCTGCCCTTCTTGGAAACATTTCTATGTTCGCTGTCAGTCCCAATGGGTGAGGATCCCAAAATCCCCAGTGTAGTGTATTGTAGGCAGTTTCTTTAGTAGAACTATTGCATCTTGTAAGTGTTCTGCGAATGTATCATAGCCTTTGGGTTGTCTTCCCCATGATACTTTCTGTGTGTACTCTCCAATTAAATTTGTTCATAATTATAATGCCTAGGTATTTATTGAATTTATGACCTTTATATTTGATTAATGATGAAAATTCTCCTCAGAGATAATAAATATTGTTGAAATGAGATAGAATGGCTGGCCAGTACTTACCATTGTGCTGTACCGCCGATAGTAACACAAAATGAAAAAACAGAAAAAAAGGGACAAAGGGACAAGCTTTCGGAACAGAGTTCCTTCGTCAGGTGGGAGAGAAGGGAAGAATAAAGGATGGGAATAGAAGGGAAAGGTGGTTCACGACCTAGGTCATGAAGGTGGTGTTTCGGAAGTGTGGGCGTCAGAGATACTGCATGTATGTACTGAGCCTAGCCAGAGAGGATAAATATAACTAAAAAGGAAAGATCAAGTAGTAAAGAGAAGAGAAGAGAGTGAAATTAATGATGCTGAGGGGTGTAGGAGGGGCGGGGGGGGGGGGGGGGGTGTTGACTGATTTATCATGTAAATGCAGTTTAACGAATTTCTTTTAGAGCTCATATGGATGACTTCACATTTTTCATTATTTTGGGTCAACTGCCAGTTTTTTTCACCACGCATATGTCATATTTATATCAATATGCCGTTGCTTTTGATCATATCAAAATCAATTTTCAGTTACTTTTGATCCTCAGGAGACTTTGGTAAGTGATGAACATCATCATCATCTGCAAATAATGTAAAAGAGCTGCTCAGATTGTATCCTAAATCATTTGTAAATACAATATAGTAAGGACAGTTTACAACTCACCACAAAGTCGTGGCGACGAGCTGTGACAGGCACATACAAAAGACACTCCTAGAACACTCTCAGCTATCAGCCATGGCCTTCATCAGAAAATAGAACACTCACACAATCACACAACACAGTCCCTACAACCATCACCTCCAGCTGCTGCACTTCGAATCACGCTCTGCGGCGAATCGGGGATGGTTGGGGAGGGGGGCAGAGGGGAGGGGAGAGGGGATATGAAGGTTACCTCATGGTGGTGGGGATGGGTTAGATGGGAATAACAAGATGCAGCTCAGGAATGGAGTGGGAAGGCGGGTGAGGGGAGAAAATAAAATAAAATGAAATAAATATACAAAATGTGTGCACACTGCAAGTACACAAGACCACACACACACACACACACGCACACACACACACACACACACACACACACACACACACACAACACACACACACACACGATCCCACATTCACACACCACTCAAAATAGGTGAGGTTTGGGATAGAGAGGTAAGAACTGTAAGGTATTTGGGGGGGGGGGGGGGGGAGCTATCGTAGGTTGAGGCCTGGTTGATTTAGGGATCGGAGAATGTATTGTAGGGATAACTCCCATCTGTGCAGTTCAGAAAAGCTGGTGGTGGATGGGAGGATCCAGATGGCCCGGGTTGTGATGCAGCCATTGAAATCAAACATGTGCTCTGCTGCATGCTGTGCCAAAGGGTGGTCCACCTTGTTTTCAGCCACAGTTTGGTGGTGGCCATTCATCCTAATGGATAGCTGGTTGGTGGTCATGCCAATATAGAAAGCTGCACAGTGTTTGCAGCACAGTTGTTAAATTATGTGGCTGCTTTCACAGGTGATAGGGTAAGATAAGCCTGTGACAGGACTGGAATAGGAAGTGCTGGGTGGGTGGATGCGACTGTTCTTGCAGCGAGGTCTTCCACAAGGATATGATTCCTGTGGCAGTGGACTGTGTTTTGTGGTGGTAGAGGGATGGACTAGAATGTTATGGAGACTGGGAGGGCGACGGAACACCAGTTTATGAGGGGTGGGAAGGATCTTGTGCAGAGTGTGTCTCATTTCTGGGCCTGAGGATAGAAAATCAAAACCTTGGCGAAGGATGTAATTTAGTTGTTCGAGTCCAGGGTAGTACTGGGTGACAAGGGGAGCGCTCTTTTGTAGATGGTTACTGGTGTTAGGAGGAGGATTTGGGATATGTGAGGATATGGCATGGGAGATCTGTTTGCGGACCAGGTCTGTGGGGTAGTGTCTGTCTGTGAAGGCCTTTGTGAGACCCTCAGCATATTATATTTGTAAAGATAAGGAACATTAGGAGCCATATAACATTTCCCTGGTGAAAGCCTGATATCTGTCGTCCCTTATGAGTCCTAATGTCACTGTTTACTGTCTGTTCAGTAAAAGGACAGATTAGTTGTTACGTGTAATTAGTATACTGTGGATAGTATGTCAGTGTTGGAACAAAAATACATGTTTCAAGATTTATCATCTCACCATCTGGCTATTTGTGTTTGAATTATCAATAATTAGTTATTGAATTTTCCAAAGTAACAGTCATGAAATATAGCTTCAATGCTAAAGACCGTATCTTGTTCCACTGTTATGGATCATCATATTGCTAATTGTTTACAAAAGGCCTTCATATTTTTAGCAGTGTCTTGGTCCATGTTTGCTTTTCACACCAGTTGTTCTCTAGTAATTGGATTGTTCAACAAATGTGATACAAATCCATTATTTTGCAGATTCTGGATGAATTTAAACAGATGTTTCGTAAATTATTGGAAAAACCGAATTCTATTGAACATCTCTTTGAAATAAAAGAATGGATGGAAACTGTTCCAGTTACTGTGAATAACTTAGCAGAGGCTACAAGAAAACTTGTTATAGTAAGTAGATAATTTTAATCATGGGTCCTGATTATTTTCGTGTTACCACGCCTTGAGACGTGAATTTCAGGTAGTCTATATTTTATGTATAAATGGACTGTTGCTATTGTTGAAGTGACAGATTAACATTTAATGTATTAATGTATTTTTTGACATCAGTTTGTAAACATCAGTCTTACTACCTCTCAAAGTGCGATTGCATTAGCTTGAGTAGTTGTTGCTTATCTGACTATTCTTTCCCCATTTTCATCTACATTGCCTCCAAAATTACAAAGTCACTTAATTGTTCTTTCATGTATTATGTTTCGAGCACATGTGAATTATCCTCCCTTAAAGACTCAGTGGATAATTTATTCATTCATAATCTGAGAATACTAGGGTTGCTTTAATTTCAAAACGCGTATGTACAATATTAATTTCTGTTTTTGTATACTCACACAGGGGTGGATTGATGACTGACGAAATGGGGAGCACTGAACTCATCTTTTATGTTCTGTTTGAGATTCCATAGGGTAGTTGCAAGATGGAATACATAGAAGGATGGGCCAGGATAAATCATTGTTAGTCATTCTTTACAATCTACACTTTATTCAGTATCACAACATATTTTTTCTCAATACAACCATTGCTCTGTATTATGTTCCAAAACAAGGAGAGAGAATTGTGCTTCAATTGTAGGATCACAGAATAAAGATTTTTGACTTACCTAAAGTACAGGCGAGTCGACAGAAACATAAAACACACACACAAACACACAAACATTCGAGCTTTCGCCACCACTGGCAGCTTCTTCGGGATAAAGAGGAAGGAAGGAGAGGAGAAAGGGAAGGATACGGGTTTTAAGGAAGTGGAAAAGGAGCCATTCCAATCCCAGGAGAGGAAGGACTTACATTAGGAGAAGAAAAGGAAGGTAAACAAATACACACACACTCACACATATCCAAACGCAAAAACACCTAGACAGACATTTGTAAATAGCAAAGAAGTTGGACAGAGATACCACTTGAGGCAGAGGCTCTGTCCACAGAACCAAGGCAAAGATGCTAAAGATGGTGGACTGGAATTTGAATTTAGCGGAGGTTGAGGCCAGGTGGGCAACGGGAGGAGAGAATGTGTTGAAGGGCAAGTTCCCATCTCCGGAGTTTGAAAGGTTGGTGTCGGTGGGAAGTATTCAGATAACCCGGACGATGTAACACTGCGCCAAGATGTGCTGGCCATGCACCAAGGCATGTTTAGCCACAAGGGGATCCTCATTATCAACAAACACTGTCTGCCTGTGACCGTTCATGCGAATGGACAGTTTGTTGCTGGTCATTCCCACATAGAATGCTTCACAGTGCAAGAATGTCAGTTGGTAAATCATGTGGGTGCTATCGCAAGTGGCTCTGCCCTAGATCGTGTACACCTTCCAGGTTACTGGACTGGAGTAAGTGGTGGTGGAAGGGTGCATAGGGCAGGTTTTACAACGGGGGCGGTTACAAGGGTAGGAGCCAGAAGGTAGGGAAGGTGGTTTGGGGATTTCATACGGATGGACTAGGAGATTATGAAGGTATGCTGGGCGACGGAAAGACACTCTTGGTGGAGTGGGAAGGATGTCATTAAGGATGGATCTCATTTCGGGGCAGGATTTAAGGAAGTCGTATCCATGCTGGAGAGCCACATTCAGAGTCCGCTCCAGTCCCGGAAAGTATCCGGTGACAAAAGGGGTACTTCTGGGGTTCTTCAGTGGAAGGTACTGGATTTGGGGGATTAGGAGGTGGCTCTCCAGCAAGGATACGACTTCCTTAATCCTGCCCCGAAATGAGATCCATCCTTAATGACATCCTTTCCACTCCACTGAGAGTGTTTTTCCGCCGCCCACCTAACATTCATAACCTCCTAGTCCATCCGTATGAAATCCCCAAACCACCTTCCCTACCCTCTGGCTCCTACCCATGCTTTCTACAGTATGTCTGCCTAGGTGTACTTGTGTCTGTGTGAATGTGTGGGTGTGTGTGCATTTGTTTACCCTCCATTTTTTCCCCCAAGGTAACTCCTACCCATGCTTTCTACAGTATGTCTGCCTAGGTGTACTTGTGTCTGTGTGAATGTGTGGGTGTGTGTGCATTTGTTTACCCTCCATTTTTTCCCCCAAGGTAAGTCTTTCCTCTCCCGGGATTGGAATGGCTCCTTACCTCCTTCCTTAAAACCCGCATCATTTCCTTTTCCTTCTCCTTCCCTTCTGCCTGATGAAGCAGCTAGGCTGCGAAAGCTAGCATTTGTGTGTGTGTGTGTGTGTGTGTGTGTGTGTGTGTGTGTGTGTGTGTGTGTGTGTGTGTGTGTTTATTCATTTATTTATTTGTGATGCTGTTACACATGTGCTCCTTTGCCTGGTGAGTAATCTTCGTCTATATATATATATATATAACGATTATTAAGACGAAAAATTCCTAGCAGGAAAAATAAAATATAAAAAATAGACGAAGATTACTCACCAGGCGAAGGAGCACAGGTGTGACAGCATCACAAATAAATAAATGAATACACACACACACACAATCGCAAGCTTTCGCAACCCAGTTGCGTCTTCAGGCAGTGGGGAAGGAGAGGGAAAAGGAAATGATGAGGGTTTTAAGGAAGGGGGTAAGGAGCCATTCCAATCCCGGGAGAGGAAAGACTTACCTTGGGGGAAAAAAAGGAGGGTAAACAAATGCACACATGCCCACACATTCACACAGACACAAGTACACCTAGGCAGACATACTGTAGAAAGCAAAGAAGTTACGTTATCATAACGTAACTTCTTTGCTTTCTACAGTATGTCTGCCTAGGTGTACTTGTGTCTGTGTGAATGTGTGGGCATGTGTGCATTTGTTTACCCTCCTTTTTTTCCCCCAAGGTAAGTCTTTCCTCTCCCGGGATTGGAATGGCTCCTTACCCCCTTCCTTAAAACCCTCATCATTTCCTTTTCCCTCTCCTTCCCCACTGCCTGAAGACGCAACTGGGTTGCGAAAGCTTGCGATTGTGTGTGTGTGTGTATTCATTTATTTATTTGTGATGCTGTCACACCTGTGCTCCTTCGCCTGGTGAGTAATCTTCGTCTATTTTTTATATATATATATATATATATATATATATATATATATATATATATATATATATATATATATATAAATAAAAATAGAAAAGAGATGACTTACCAAAAGGACCGGCTCGTCGAGAGAAACAAATAAAATCACACACAAACACACATACAAGCTTTCGCCACCACTGGCAGCTTCTTCAGGAAAAAGAGGAAAAAAGGGGAGGAAAAGGGAAGGATATGGGTTTTAAGGAAGTGGAAAAGGAGTCATTCCAATCCCAGGAGTGGAAGAACTTACCTTAGGGGAAAAAAAGGAAGGTAAACAAATACACACACACACTCAGACATATCGAAACGCAAACACACCTAGACAGACATTTGTGAAAAATGTCTGTCTAGGTGTGTTTGCGTTTCGATATGTCTGAGTGTGTGTGTGTGTATTTGTTTACCTTCCTTTTTTTCCCCTAAGGTAAGTTCTTCCACTCCTGGGATTGGAATGACTCCTTTTCCACTTCCTTAAAACCCATATCCTTCCCTTTTCCTCCCCTTTTTTCCTCTTTTTCCTGAAGAAGCTGCCAGTGGTGGCGAAAGCTTGTATGTGTGTTTGTGTGTGATTTTATTTGTTTCTCTCGACGAGCCGGTCCTTTTGGTAAGTCATCTCTTTTCTATTTTTATTTTTGGTTATCCCACCGGGAAAGTTTCCCTCTATAATTTTCGTTATATATATATATATATATATATATATATATATATATATATATATATATATATATATATAAAAATAAAAATAGAAAAGAGATGACTTACCAAAAGGACCGGCTCGTCGATAGAAACAAATAAAATCACACACAAACACACATACAAGCTTTCGCCACCACTGGCAGCTTCTTCAGGAAAAAGAGGAAAAAAGGAGAGGAAAAGGGAAGGATATGGGTTTTAAGGAAGTGGAAAAGGAGTCATTCCAATCCCAGGAGTGGAAGGACTTACCTTAGGGGAAAAAAAAGAAGGTAAACAAATACACACACACTCAGACATATCGAAACGCAAACACACCTAGACAGACATTTGTGAAAAGCAAAGAAGTTGGACAGAGATACCAATTGAGGCAGAGGCTCTGTCAACAGAACCAAGGCAAAGATGCTAAAGATAGTGGGCGGGAATCACACACAAACACACATACAAGCTTTCGCCACCACTGGCAGCTTATTCAGGAAAAAGAGGAAAAAAGGGGAGGAAAAAGGGACGGATATGGGTTTTAAGGAAGTGGAAAATGAGTCATTCCAATCCCAGGAGTGGAAGGACTTACCTTAGGGGAAAAAAAGGAAGGTAAACAAATACACACACACTCAGACATATCGAGACGCAAACACACCTAGACAGACATTTCCATTGTAAAACCCCATTGTAAAACCTGCCCTATGCACCCTTCCACCACCACTTACTCCAGTCCCGTAACCCGGAAGGTGTACACGATCAGAGGCAGAGCCACATGCGATAGTACCCACGTGATCTACCAACTGACATGCCTACACTGTGAAGCGTTCTATGTGGGAATGACCAGCAACAAACTGCCTATTCGCATGAATGGACACAGGCAGACAGTGTTTGTTGGTAACGAGGATCACCCTGTGGCTAAACATGCCTTGGTACACGGCCAGCACATCTTGGCACAGTGCTACACCATCCGGGTTATCTGGATACTTCCCACTGACACCAATCCTTCAGAACTCCTGAGATGGAAACTAGCCCTTCAGCATATTCTCTCTTCCCATTGCCCACCTGGTCTCAACCTCCACTAAATTCGAATTCCCACCCAACATCTCAACATCTTTGCATCGGTTCTCTGGACAGAGCGTCTGCCTCAAGTGGTATCTCTGTCTAACTTCTTAACTTCTTTGCTTTCTACAGTATGTCTGCCGAGGTGTACTTGTGTCTGTGTGAATGTGTGGGTGTGTGTGCATTTATTTACCCTGCATTTTCCCCCCAAGGTAAGTCTTTCCTCTCCTGGGATTGGAATGGCTCCTTACCCCCTTCCTTAAAACCCTCATCATTTCCTTTTCCCTCTCCTTCCCTTCTGCCTGATGAAGCAGCTAGGCTGCGAAAGCTAGCGTTTGTGTGTGTGTGTGTGATTCATTTATTTATTTGTGATGCTGATACACCTGTGCTCCTTCGCCTGGTGAGTAATCTTCATCTATTTTATATAACTTTCCCCGTGGGATAAACAAAAATAAAAAATAGAAAAGAGATGACTTACCAAAAGGACCGGCATGTCGATAGAAACAAATAAAATCACACACAAACACACATATAAGCTTTCGCCACCACTGGCAGCTTCTTCAGGAAAAAGAGGAAAAAAGGGAAGGATATGGGTTATAAGGAAGTGGAAAAGGAGTCATTCCAATCCCAGGAGTGGAAGGACTTACCCTAGGGGAAAAAAAGGAAGGTAAACAAATACACACACACTCAGACATATTGAAACGCAAACACACCTAGACAGACATTTGTCAAGGATGGATCTCATTTTGGGGCAGGATTTAAGGAAGTCGTATCCGTGCTGGAGAGCCACATTCAGAGTCCGCTCCAGTCCCGGAAAGTATCCGGTGACAAAAGGGGCACTTCTGGGGTTCTTCAGTGGAAGGTTCTGGATTTGGGGGATTAGGAAGTGGCTCTACAGCAAGGATACGACTTCCTTAAATCCTGCCCTGAAATGAGATCCATCCTTAATGACATCCTCCCCACTCCTCCGAGAGTGTCTTTCCGCCACCCACCTAACCTTCGTAACCTCCTTGTCCATCCCTATGAAACCCCCAAACCACCTTCCCTACCCTCTGGCTCCTACCCATGCAACCGCCCCTGTTGTAAAACCTGCCCTATGCACCCTTCCACCACCACTTACTCCAGTCCAGTAACCCGGAAGGTGTACACGATCAAGGGCAGAGCCACTTGCGATAGCACCCACGTGATTTACCAACTAACATGCCTGCACTGTGAGGCGTTCTATGTGGGAATGACCAGCAACAAACTGTCCATTCGCATGAACGGTCACAGGCAGACAGTGTTTGTTGGTAATGAGGATCACCCTGTGGCTAAACATGCCTTGGTGCATGGCCAGCACATTTTGGCGCAGTGTTACACCGTCCGGGTTATCTGGATACTTCCCACCGACACCAACCTTTCAGAACTCCGGAGATGGGAACTTGCCCTTCAGATTATTCTCTCCTCCCGTTGCCCACCTGGTCTCAATCTCCGCTAACTCAAATTCCCGCCCACCATCTTTAGCATCTTTGCCTTGGTTCTGTGGACAGAGTCTCTGCCTCAATTGGTATCTCTGTCCAACTTCTTTGCTTTTTCAAATGTCTGTCTAGGTGTGTTTGCGTTTCGATATGTCTGAGTGTGTGTGTATTTGTTTACCTTCCTTTTTTTCCCCTAAGGTAAGTCCTTTCACTCCTGAGATTGGAATGACTCCTTTTCCACTTCCTTAAAACCCATATCCTTCCCCTTTTTCCTCCCCTTTTTTCCTCTTTTTCCTGAAGAAGCTGCCAGTGGTGGCGAAAGCTTGTATGTGTGTTTGTGTGTGATTTTATTTGTTTCTATCGACGAGCCGGTCCTTTTGGTAAGTCATCTCTTTTCTATTTTTATTTTTGTTTATCCCACCGGGAGAGTTTCCCTCTATAATTTTCGTTTCATCAATTTGAATCTAACAATCACGATTTTTATATATATATATATATATATCAACGGAATATATATATATCAACGGAACCCCAGAAGTGCCCCTCTTGTCACCGGATACTTTCCGGGACTGGAGCGGACTCTGAATGTGGCTCTCCAGCAAGGATACGACTTCCTAAAATCCTGCCCCGAAATGAGATCCATCCTTCACGACATCCTCCCCACTCCTCCGAGAGTGTCTTTCCGCCGCCCACCTAACCTCCGTAACCTCCTAGTCCATCCCTATGAAATCCCCAAACCACCTTCCCTACCTTCTGGCTCCTACCCTTGTAACCGCCCCCGTTGTAAAACCTGCCCTATGCACCCTTCCACCACCACATACTCCAGTCCCGTAACCCGGAGGGTGTACACAATCAAGGGCAGAGCCACTTGTGACAGCACCCACGTGATTTACCAACTGACATGCCTGCACTGTGAAGCGTTCTATGTGGGAATGACCAGCAACAAACTGTCCATTCGCATGAATGGTCACAGGCAGACAGTGTTTGTTGGTAATGAGGATCACCCTGTGGCTAAACACGCCTTGGTGCACGGCCAGCACATCTTGGCACAGTGTTACACCGTCCGTGTTATCTGGATACTTCCCACCGACACCAATCCTTCAGAACTCCGGAGATGGGAACTAGCCCTTCAACATATTCTCTCTTCCCGTTACCCACCTGGTCTCAACCTCCGCTAAATTTGAATTCCCACCCACCATCTTAACATCTTTGCCTTGGTTCTCTGGACAGAGCCTCTGCCTCAAGTGGCATCTCTGTCTAACTTCTAACTTCTTTGCTTTCTACAGTTCTACAGTGTGTCCGCCTAAGTGTACTTGCGTCTGTGTAAATGTGTGGGTGTGTGTGTTTTTGTTTACCTTCCTTTTTTTCCCCTAAGGTAAGTCCTTCCACTCCTGGGATTGGAATGACTCCTTTTCCACTTCCTTAAAACCCATATCCTTCCCTTTTCCTCCCCTTTTTTCCTCTTTTTCCTGAAGAAGCTGCCAGTGGTGGCGAAAGCTTGTATGTGTGTTTGTGTGTGATTTTATTTATTTTATTTGTTTCTATCGACGAGCCGGTCTTTTTGGTAAGTCATCTGTTTTCTATTTTTATTTTTGTTTATCCCACCGGGAAAGTTTCCCTCTATAATTTTCATTTTATATATATATATATATATATATATATATATATATATATATATACACACACACACATAAATAAAAATAGAAAAGAGATGACTTACCAAAAGGACCGGCTCGTCGAGAGAAACAAATAAAATCACACACAAACACACGTACAAGCTTTCGCCACCACTGGCAGCTTCTTCAGGAAAAAGACGAAAAAGGGAAGGATATGGGTTTTAAGGAAGTGGAAAAGGAGTCATTCCAATCCCAGGAGTGGAAGGACTTACCTTAGGGGAAAAAAAGGAAGGTAAACAAATACACACACACTCAGACATATCGAAACAGAAACACACCTGAGGCTGGCTGAACTGTCTTTCCTCTAAACAGCCACTATATATACATACGAACTATATATACATACGAATATTAAGACGAAAAATTCCTAGCAGGAAAAATTAAATATAAAAAATATACGTAGATTACTCACCAGGCGAAGGAGCACAGGTGTAACAGCATCACAAATAAATAAATGAATCATACACACACACACAAATGCTAGCTTTCGCAGCCTAACTGCTTCATCATGCAGAAGGGAAGGAGAGGGAAAAGGAAATGATGAGGGTTTTAAGGAAGGGGGTAAGGAGCCATTCTAATCCCGCGAGAGGAAAGACTTACCTTGGGGGGAAAAATGGAGGGTAAAGAAATGCACACACACCCACACATTCACACAGACACAAGTACATATATATTAAATAATAGGAAACGGATGACTTACCCAAAGGATGAGCTCGTCGATAGACACAAATAAATCACACACAAACACACACACAAGCTTTCGCAACCGTTGGTCGCTTCGTCAAGGAAAGAGGAAAAAAGGAGAGGAGAAAGGGAAGGATTTGGGTTTTAAGGAAGTGGAAAAGGAGTCGTTCCAATCCCAGGAGTGGGAGGACTTACCTTAGGGGAAAAAAAGTAAACTCAGTCTCTCCCATCTACTCAATCTCCTACTTCCAGCTCCCCTCTCCCCCAAACCTCACAATCGTAATCCACACAATCCTGAAACACAACCACCTTCCTTTTCTTCCCCTAAGGTAAGTCCTTCTACTCCTGGGATTGAAACGACTCCTTTTACACTTCCTTAAAACCCATATCCTTCCCTTTCTTCTCTCCTTTTTTCCTGACCTGTTAAGAACCGGCACTCATGCCAAGGCTGGCTGAACTGTCTTTCCTCTAAACAGCCACTATGTCAGCCTTGCATCAAGCAAGCCAATATTAAGTCTAGTCCGAAATGTATTTCTAAACATAGATGGAATCAGTGCCCTTCACATAATGCAATTTGCTTTTCTTGTGCCAAACAAGAATATGTTCAAAGTGTTACTTATGACTGCTCCATGGTAGAAGTGCATGAAACATTCACACACATGACGTGCAAACTCTGTTTTTCATATTCATTCAAAGCATGCTGCCACTAAGAGAGTCACTAATGTTCCAGTAACAACACTGTACAAATAAACTGTTTGTACACTTCCAGATTGCTCGCAAAACAGTGAAATTTTTGCTTGATATGGGTTCCACAGTGTCGTTAATAAATCATGCCACTTATGAAATGCTATTCACACCTCAATTGCGAACAGTGCACACTTTGTTTACAGCTTATATAGGACACGACATACCAACACTAGGTACTTGTAGCTTTTCTGAGTGTATGGAGACATAAACAAGACAGTTTCTCTTTTGGTTCTAGAATCCTATGACGGTGTGAATATTTTTGGTTTGGATCTATTTGATTTGTTTGGCCTTAGCATCAGAGGGAATGTTCTGTTACTGACGTCATTTGACCCGAGTGAACTTTGTGGTGTAACATGGATGTAGGACTGGATTAGCTCAGGCAGATTGAAGCTTCAGTAGCAATCAACATCTTTCACACCACAATATACTTTCTTCTCATAGCTTTACCTGGAGCTGCAGGTATTCTTCACCAGTTGTTTGGATATAGTTTAACTAGATGAATTAAGAGCAACCCGCTAATTGGTATCCTCTGTCAAATCCACACCATCAGTCTTTCGTCTCCTTTTCTTCAGGGGAAAATCACGTAGAAGAGAGCATTGTGAGACTAGTACCAAATAAGACACTCCTCTCTCTTTAACTTACTTACAACCATATACATAATGTTGTACATGAGGTTTGTCATATTCATGACATATCTAAATCTAGTCTGTCTCTTACACACCATTCATGATCTTACAATGTACTTAAAATTAATAAAACAAAAACCTAATTCTTCTTTCACAGAAGTTCTTTCCTGTTTTTATACATTCCACGCATAATCACAATTTTACTTACATTGCGGATCACTGACATGTTTGTTCCACTGCACGTCAAAACTTCCACTCGTATACGCCAGCCTTTACTTTCTCGTGCATTCTGTAAACAACATTACAAGTGCAGAGTTTTCTGTTCCTTTAGTAAATTGCTAATAGCAATTATCTTCTGTCGGAAAGTGTTTTCATAAGTAATGACAAGTGAGTCATTACATCTCACATCCTCTCTCTAAGACAGAAGATATTAATGTAATAAAATCTATAGACCAAAAACATGCATTTCTTTCATATACTTTAGTACGTGGTTTATACAGGGTATTTCAAAAGGGACTTTACAAATTTGAAAATTAATATATATTTATTAAAAAGAGGTACAGAGATGGTTTTAGTGTTGTTTCAAAGGAAAACACATCAAGTTCTGACTCGCGTAGTTCGCTAGTGCAGAATTGCGCCACAACAAGTGCTAGCGGCAGCTATGTTAAAGATGGCTGCCTTCACTGGATCCAAGCGTCTAGTTGTGTGTTTTGGTTTGAAGAATCAAAGTCGGTGACAACAGTTCAGTGTAATTTAGTACCTAGTAGGCCTACAATTTATGAGTGACATAAATGTTTTGTAGAAACGGGGTGCACAGTTAGACATAAGAAAATACCAGGTGGTCCATGCACATCTCAAGAAGTCGTTGAGCAAGTGAGACAGAGTTTTGTTAACAGCCCTACTAAATCAACCTGTCATGCATCTTGTGAACTGCAAGTCCCACATACAACAGTTTGTTGTGTTGAGAAAATGTTTGCATTTGAAACCGTACAGATTGTCACTTTTACAATCAATTAAAAGACACTGATAAGATTGCCCGGAATAACTTCTTTGTGGATATGTTAGACCTAGTGGATAATGATGAACAGTTCTTCGACAACATAATCTTTTCTGACGAGTCAACTTTTCACTTAAGTGGCAAGGTTAACACACATAACTGTAGGATTTGGGGCAGTGAAAATCCCCATGAAACATTGCAACATGCTCGTGATAGCCCTAAGGTGAATGTTCTTTGTGTGATAAGGAAGAAGGAAATGTACGCCCCCCCCCCCCCCTTTTTTTTTCTCCTCCCAAGAACGAACCATCAACTGGATAGTGTACCTGGATATGTTGCAATGATTTTTGATATCACAGATTGATGACGGAGAACAAAATATTTACTTCATGCAAGATGGCACGCAACCACACTATCTGACCACGTTTGGGATTTTCTCAATGACCGTTTTCCAGGTAAATGGATTGTCCGTGCTGTGCCAATTCTGTGGCCTGCCCGTTCCCCAGACCAGACACTGCTACACTTTTTCATCTGGGGCTTCATCAAAGATATGGTGTATGTTTCTCCTTTGCTGGCCACTCTACTGGAACTTAGAGCAAGTATCTACGCCACCGCTGAGCAAGTTACACCTGCAATGCTGATGTGAGTTTGGGAAGAAATCGGTTACCGATGGGATGTCTGCAGGATAATCAATGAAAGCCATGCCGAACAATTTTAGTTTAAGGTAAAAACCAGCTCTGTTCCTCTTTTTAATAAATTAATATGAATTTTCAAAGTTCTAAAGTCCCTTTTGAAACACCCTGTATAATCTTTAGTACAACACATTCATTTTTCGATCAAGAGAGATTAAACTCTTCAGTAAATTGCTTCTCTTTAAAGATTCCTATATTTTCAACTAATTAATAGCAAACTATTATTTGTCACCTAAAGTTTTAATTATTTGTAGTTAAACAAATGTTTAACTCCTTTGTACTACAAGATACGCTTCTCATAGAGCAACCTAAATAAGACTCCAAAGACTCAGTACTAGAATTATCCCCCATTATGAAACACTTAAGAGAAAAAGGAGGTGAATATTACGAACAATCACCTGGAACACCTCTACTAGGACTGATGTGAAGATGCTGGTTTTCATTTTACCGGAGGAGGTTAGTGTGGACCATCTCACACTTGCCCATTGTCATGTTATGACTTAGTTGGGCTGTGGTGGCCTGAGTTATTAGTGAATAGTCTTGTGTTTGTGTGTGATTCCCCCCCCCCCCCCCCCCCCCCGATGAAGTCTTGGATGAAAACTGAGTTACGAGACTCTTGATTGTCTTTCTGCTGTACTTTTCAAAATGGTATTGATATTCCAACCTGGAAATTACATGTTTGGATTCAAATAGATGATTCTTTTGTTTGTAGGAATATGACATATTTGACCATTTCTGGTATTCATTGTCTCAAGAAGATTTTGAAAGCAAATGGGAAGCAGTTGCATGGCCACTTCGAATATATGAACAAATCGATGAAACAAATCTTGTACATGAGGAAGAAATAGAGAGACTTCATAAAATCCAAATAGAAGATGAATTTGCTCTGTATGCCAGACTTGAACAGATAACAGTCCAAGTCAGTCAAATGGCCAGAGAGACTGATATATCAAAGGTAATTTCTGTTATCAGTATTGTCTTATGCAGGAAAGTTCAGCACATCTTGTTTCTCTATAAATACAAATTTTGTAATAAATAATGTTTGTTAAATTCTGCAATCAAACTTGTTATAAAGTGTATTCCAGGAAGGATTCAATAATATTTTTGAGAAAGATAGGTTGCTTACTCACCACAGAGACATCTGATGAGGTGCAGAAAGACACAAATAAGAGAAAACAACGTTATGGCTTCGTCAGTCAGAGACACAAACATATACACAGACATGACGGCATCTTCAGCCACTGTAGCCAATGTGTGGTACCTAGCATGGCCTAGCACTCGTAGTTTGTCAGCTGACAAACCTTGCCTAGAAGACCTTTTACATTTTTCCCACACCCTCATAAACCACCCCACACAACCACACAAAATCCACAACCTAAATAGACAGTCATGAACCTCACCTCAAAAAGCCTCAATACCATTCAAGTGTTAGACCTTTCCAAAGGTCTAACCTTTTGCCCCACTCCCAAATTCAATCATGCTTACCTTGTTAAGGATCTTATCTCCTCTTCCCAATCCTTACAATGGAAACACCATTTTGCCACCAACCCCACCATTCAGACACATACCAATACCAATATTGAACCCTGCCTGACCAAGTTCATTCTTCCATCCATTTGAGATCCACCCACACTGCCCCCAAATCATTCCATTCTCACTTTTCAGAATTTCCTAACATCTAACCAGCCCTCACCAGCTTTCCCCAAATTCCTCAAAAAGAATACCAATCTCACACCCTCAGAAAGAAATGCTATTTACCACCTCAAAACTGATCCTGACCTTATCATCCTACCTGCTGACAAAGGCTCCACCACTGTGGTTTTAGACCGCAAGGACTATGTCGCAGAAGGTCTCCACCAACTGTCTGATTCTTATACCTACACACCCTGCCACACTGATCCAATTCCAAAAACCCAACAGTATCTCCAGTCCCTCCTCAAATCCTTAGGACCATCCCAAGACCTCTCCCCAGAGTCAATCTCTCTCCCCACCCCTCCTACACCACACATCCCCACCTTCTACATGCTTGCTAAAGTTCACAAACCCAACCACCCTGGACGTCCCATTGTGGCCAATTATGGTGCTCCCACTGAGAGTATCTCTGCTCTCATGAACCAACACCTTCAGCCTATTACCAACAATCTATCCTCCTTTATAAAAGATACCAACCATTTCCTCCACCAACGCTCCACAGTTCCTGTTCCTTTACCACCTGGTACCATGCTTGTCACAGTTGATGCCACCTTCCCTCTTCACCAACACTCCCAATGCTCATGGCCTTGCCACTGTTAAACACTATCCTTCACAATGTCCTACCGACTGCAACCCCAAAACCTCCTTCTTAGTTATCTTTACCAACTACATCCTCACCCGCAATTACTTCTCCTTTGAAAGCATAACCTACAAACAAATTCGCAGTACAGCCATGGGCACCCGTATGGCATGACCTATGCCAACCTGTTTATGGACCATCTAGAGGAATCCTTCCTGTCTACCCAGAATCCCAAACCCCTAATCTGGTTCAGTTTCATTGGTGATATCTTGATAATGTGGACTGAAGGTGAGGACAGACTGTCCACATTCCTTCAAAGCTTCAACATCTTCTCCTCCAGTCAATTCACCTGGACCTGCTCAACCCAACAAGCCACCTTCCCCAACGTTGACCTGTTCCTCAAAGATGGCCTTTTCAGTACCTCTGTCTACATCAAACCCACCAACTATCAACAATACCTCTATTTTGACAGCTGCCTTCCCTTTCCACACCAGAAAGTTGCTTCCATACCATCTGCTGTGACAAGCAGTCCCTCTCCAAACATGCCAAATGCCTCACTGAGGCCTTCACTGACCACAGTTACACTCCAAACCTGGTCCAGAAACTGATCTCATGGGCCCTGTCTGTCCAGTCACCTTCCAGCTCCCCCACACCCACTGTCTGGCCACAAAGAAGCACCCCACTTGTGGCCCAGTATCACCCAGGACTGGAGCAGTTAAACCAAGTTTTCCGCCAGTGTTTCGACTACCTTTCATCCTTCTCTGAAATGAGAAATATCTTATCAAATATCCTACCCACCCCCTCTACAGTGGTATTCCACTGCCCACCAAACCTACACAATATCCTTGTCCATCCCTACTCCATCCCTGCTCCCAATCCCTTACACCATGGCTCATACCTCTGCAATAGACCTAGATGCAAAACCTGTCCTATCCACCATCCCACCACCACCTACTCCAGTCCTGTCACTGGAATTTCCTATCCCATAAAAGGCAGGGCAACCTGTGAAAGCAGTCATGTTATCTACAAACTGAGCTGCAACCACTGTGCAGCTTTCTATGTAGACATGACTAGCACCCAGCTATCCATCTGAATGAATGCCCACCGTCAAACAGTGGCCAGGAGACAGCAGCGCTTCATAGTGTGACTCACTGCAGTGACTGCTACACAGCGTGTGCCATATGGATCCTTCCCACAAACACCAGCTTTTCTGAACTGCGCAGATGGGAACTCTCCCTACAATATATTCTATGCCCCCACAATCCCCCAGGCCTGTAGCATCCTTTCCTTCCTCTCCTTGCCACACAATTATCCTTTCATTCATCTTCCATCTTGCCACACATTTCATTCCCTTCCCATCCCTCTGCATTGTCCGTCAGACAGCACTGATGTATTCCCCCACCCATGCTACCCATCCCCCCTCTCCTCCTGCTTCTCTCTCCTTGCCACCTCCTCACCCCCACCACTGGTTGCTTTCACCTAGGATGATGGGTAGTGCAGATCGGCCACAGTGGCCGGAGATGGCGGTTGTGCCTGTGTGAGTGTGTGTATGTTTTTGTCTCTAACTGACCAAGGCCTAAAAGTCCGACAGCTATAATGTTGTCTGTTATTTCTGCTTTTCTGCGGCTCATCGGATGTCTCTTTGGTGAGTAAGCAACCTATTCTTCCCAAAAATATTATTGTTAGATATTCTACAGATCATCACTTTATTATGGGGGTCTATAAATTGGGAGTATAAAGCTATCATATCATCTTGCATGATGTATAGATCATCTCTGCTTATAACTGGGCTGACATATATCATATATTATGATCCTGGATGCAATATATATATCTACCAAGGAAAGTACTTGGTCTCGAATAAATGTATCTGTAGGAACGTATAGTTATAGGACCATTATGTACATCTCAATTTGCTGGTGGGTGTGATTTTTCTGTATAACTCTGCAATTGTGCTCTAGATAGCACTGTAGAAGTAATTGTAGATGCCATACACAATGCAGAAAACTTTAAATGTAAATGGGGAATGTCAATTAAATTATCCTAGAATATGAATGACTGCAAAATGCACAGTGAAGAAATTAAATTGATTGCATGGCATATTGGCACATTCTATAATATCAGTGGTGAATGCCATGTCATTAACACTTTTGAAGTTCTCCACTGGTTCATCAATATCGTAGCCAGAGTTCTGCAATGCGTAACAAAGAATTGGTCTATATACTCCTGCGGATAACTGATTGTAAATGACAGCATGCGTATTCATGATAAAGAATCTGTCACGCAATTGTGGCTGCATATTACTGGAACATAGTAAGTTGTATTAAATCTACATGCTTTCCGCCAGATGCTTCCAGAAGTACCATTCATTCTTATGTTCAGACCAGAAGTCTGAGTCTTTATAACTTCATCTCAACCAATTTCAATACATTAGCCAACTGATTACCACTCACTGACCTGTCTAACACTTCGCTACACAAATAATGTCACGAAACGCAATGTCACAGGCACACTACAACACCCCTACTAGTCCCAAATTGGTGTACTGGCAGGTCAATGTGCAATGTGGCATTGCACACACAGTGGCCCCTAATGGACGACTGCAGAGTTTTGCAGATGCTGGAATATTAATAGTGTGAAAGGAACCTTTAAATTATCTTTCACAGGATTTTGTTGTATTTGTATTTGTTCTAGCCCAAGTACTTTCCTTGTCAGTTACACTCATAATGCAATAACTGAAATAAGTTGAAATCATGGAAAAGTAATCATTTATATGCACTTGATCTTCAAAACAAGAGAAACATCACAGACTACCTAATATTTCTTACAGTGCATGGTGGAGGGTATGTTACTCCAGATTTTGAATGTTTTTAACCGATCACCATGAAATTTGGTAGATAAATGTAATTTTTCATATGGGGGATGAAGGAGTGAACAAAGAGGGGAAAGCAGGAGATTATCTGAGAGAATAGGTGATGATAATGATAGAGGTAGGGGGGATGGATGGATGAATTAAGGGTAGAGGAGGTGGGGGTGAGAGGGCGACAGTGCGACCTTGATATCGGTACTCACCAATAAGAATTGGGCAATACATAACTCAGGATAGTAAAAAGTTTATGGCTCGTTGTCTCTGTTCATAGGGGTGAGTTATGTATGTCAGCTTCTATACCCTAAACAGCTACCCAATCTGTTTAAACAAGACCAATAATTAATCTGTAGTTTAGCCAGTCTATCAGTCTGCATATGATGACCTAAAAATATATGTAAACAAACATAAATTAAACCTCTGACTAACCAACAAAATGGGTTCTGAGATAAAGAAGAGATTCAATCACGAAGTGATTCTTTATAAATAGAGTTTATTTATCTTTCTGGACATGACGATGCCTAGGAGATCCTACTTTATACATCAGTAAATAACTGAATATTACCCCAATTATTGTTCATGAGAGGCACTATAAGTATCACATGCACTCGAGAGTAAAAGTTCCAAATTATCACTCGTAAATTAGTGAAGTCTATTGAACATTGCAGTTCCAAATTAATCTGTGATTATAGTATTTGCTATAAAACACAGCTTGTCATTACACATGTACATTATTGCTGATTTATCACAGTTCCACAGCCCTACTACCGTGCATAGTTTACCACTTTTCACCAGAGACTAAGTTCTGCAGTCACAGTCCCGTAAATTTTCTAAGTCTACACATGCCTATCTCTTCAAATCACAAATTCGTAACTCGGCTTCAGACCGCCCAGCATCACAACTTTTCACCAACATGTCCAAGTTATGAGTCCCTTCCCAAGTGTTCGAAAGCATGCTCTCTCTGCTCCCAAAATTGTATCCTTCCACGCATCCTAACGCCTCATCTTTAAAACGTAATTTTCCTTCCTAAATATACATTTGAATATCACAGAATTAAATGCTTTTACCACCTCCCTACAAATGTTGTTTACATTTAACAAACAAATATATATTTAAAAATACCAAAAAGTCATTTGAGACTGAAGCTCTTTGCTCAGATAGCCATTAAGCGTGGCGTCTCACTGTTTAGATATACTGCCGCCGTCGAAATATAGTTACACAATTAATATTTATCATGGCTTTTTATCAGTCTCCTGAATCCATTCATATAATTATATTTGCCATATGAGCGGTCCCTCATTCTATATGGATTTTGGAATAATGTGTGTGGCTATACTGTATTTCAGTTGCAATCTGGGTTAGCCAGCCTCACTCATCCAAGACAGTTGATTCCTATTTCCTAGCACATTAGGGACTACCTGTATTCCATTCACTAGGTCCAAACTGTTAATCGGCTAGCTGGGGAACCCAACAGCCTGGCCAAACCTGCCTTTCACCTGGAAACAATCAGCTTCCCCTTTATCTGTAATGTCACAACAGCAGATGTAAGTATAGACAGAGAGAGGAGGGAGGAATACTTACTCAGTATTAGAATAAATGAATACCTGAACAATGTCTGGTGTCCATTTAGTTAATACAGATGGAAGTCAAAGAGGAAGGTAAGAATGAAGGAGGGAAATTGGCTGAAGCAGTGTAGGCTGCCTATCCAATTGGCACACATATTTGGCAATAGCCAAGCGTTGCTGAGTTTGTTAGTTTGAGGAAAGTATGCCATTTAACTAAATCTCTTTGGTGAAGAGAGATCGTGAGAATGGTTTACTAATATTAAACTAAATTATTAGATGGTGTTTTATATGTCCCAAATCAATTGTAAAGCCATCCAGCTCTTGAAAGGAGCTTTGGATTAGTTTTATAATTTTAATCTAAAAAACTGGGAGAAACTTTATATACTCCAGTTAATATTTCCTGACAAGCAAGTGATCCAGCGATATTAAATTATGTATTTGATAATACCGCTGTTTGCATCCACACAATGACTCATTAGATCATGACTCGATCGCGGTTGGTTGAGTTATTCTATACATTTATATGATATATGTAACCACTGCTTCTAACACGTTTATAAACATTGGATAACCATGTGTGGTTCTATTTTTCAAAGGTACTAATGACCTAGCTGTGCATAAAACCTCAATCAACATCATCATGATCTATTGTTTTTTTTAAATTGCATTTGCAGTTGCATATTTGATGTGCTATAAGGTATCAAAGCTATCATGAGTATAACTTTGTAAAGAAAAATATTTGAATTACTGAGAAGCCATTATACATTAAGTTCAACTACTTCATTATTCTCACAGTTTATTTCATGACTGAGGTAAACATTGAGTAAAATTTTGCCACATTTTTCTTTCTGGAGATTTAGTACAATTTCAGGTCTGCTCTTTTCAAATTACCACTCCACTCATCTAGCCATTATCCCACAAAGGGACAAATGTAAGAATTTTCTCTATGAGCACCTCAGTACATACACTCTTGGAAGTTCCAGGAAGGATTCAACAATATTTTGGAAAAGATAGGATGGTATTCACCACAGAGGCGTCTTGATAAGTAGGAGAAAGGCAGACATAACAATATTACTCTGTGGCTTTAATTTTCACTTCATAATATATGCAGTTCCAAAAGACAAATGTGTATGTATTCAGAAGGAAAGCTTGCAAAATTGGTATGTGATTCGTAGTTAAACCAGAATGGTAGATATTGAACCATTGTAAGCATGTACTCAAATATTTTATAGGTTCTGGGTTTCATATTTGTTGGTATCATGTTCATGTTACTGTGATTTGAAAATTCAATGAGGTTCGTAATCTTGAGTCATAAAGTGTGCATGGGGAATAGATTGATACAATGTGTGTGACTGGTATATTGTATTACCTGAATCAGTGTGTTACTTTGTCTGACTGAAGTAAATTCTGGCCTATTTTTTATCTGGCTATTGAAAATGTGGCCCAGGTTATCTGCCAATTTGCCCACCATGTCCCAGTTTTCTGATGTTGAGTGTGCAGACTTATTCGTTTTAATAAGTGTGGAATTACTTCACTGCTTTCTGATTTTTTTCCACACTTTGATTTCTATTATTGTAGGCTCATGAACTGGCCGTGGAAGTTAAGCGTATGACAAAGGCAATGAAAGAGGCTCAGGAACATGGCCAACTCTTGAATCAGAGGCAAAGGCTCTTTGGTGATACTATCACTCCTTTTGATGCTCTTGGGAGGCTCATAAAGGAATCTGAACCGTACAGAAATATGTGGCTTGCAACATCAGGTATGTCTTGCTGTTAACACAAAATGTAAAGTAACATAAAGTTGTATTTAAATATGTTACATATTCTTAAGTAGGAAGTTACATTGAAAAATTTGCACAAGTTTTTGTGTTCTCTAAATATATAATTTTTGTTGCCTGTTACAAGCAGTTTTATATTTAACAGTAGAGTGCATTCATGCATTTTATATCTTCATTTAAAAAAAAATAATAGTTATTATGAAAATATTTGAAAATAGAAAAGCTCATGGTTACAAATACAAAAATATAAAAATTATCATTTGTCTTATGTGAATACTATTATTGGAATCGCCTACCTTTTTCTGTAGAACAGGACAATAACATCAGGAGAGGGAGCACGTTTAATGTGAAGACAGGCTAAAGTTTGCATCAGTCAGGGAGTGACAGTGGTACTTTTCATAAGATGCATCTAGGTTTATAGTTTTGTGAGTTGTGTGTGACTGTCTGTTATACTTTCACGTCATTTTGGTTTGCCAGTCGAGAGAATTGGAGTTGTGTGAACTGATTTTGCACAGTGATGTTACTAAAGATGTCATTACGACACAACCTGATTTGTTTACATTCACCCATCCATTTACCAAGCCCCAAGATTTCATTTAAAGACAGTAATCATTAGGAACATTCATCACTTGCAAAGGAGATTTCTCATTTGTTTACATCATGACATGACAATTGACAATATGAACTGATCCATTTACTTTCATAGTAATTACTTGAAACATTGGTCATATGCAATGGAAATTGCTCTGTGGTACAAATGTAATATTTTATCATAAACAACCTGACTTGTGCTGCTTTGTTTTGTCATTGCTGCAACAATGCATGTAAGTACAGAACACAGCCGACTGTGGTGCTGACTTTTACCATGAAGACACTTTGAAAATATATTCTTATGTGATAAAATGAGGAGACACATATCACGGTGATAGTGCAATTTCATTTGGCAGGTATAAAAGGTAGGTCTACAAACAAGATCATGCATATGTGCCATGGTTATGTGATAGTAGTCAACTAAACAGGGCTCTGAAGATGGTAACTATGAGTTAGATTCAGATTCAGATTCAGATTCAGATTTTTATTGTCTCATAACATACAAGTTAAATCATTGATTTAGTGTACAGGAGACTCGTCAGTATAAAATAATAATATATACATACAATGTAGTTATAAAATCACAGTACATAATTATATGTTTTTATCCTGCTCACATTCTCAGATCATCATTTAAGAATTCATCAATTGAATAATAGCATTTTTGTACCAGAGTGCTGTATAATTTTCTTTTCATTGATTCGGTTTCAACCTTTCGAAAATGTGTGTTTTTTAATTTATTGCATATTTTCATTCCCATATAGTGTGGGGCCTGGGCATATAGATTTAGTCTGTGCGTAGGTAGCATGAAACTGTCTTTGTTCCTCGTTTCATAACTGTGCTGGAAGTTATTATGAAGAAATAGTTCTGGATTATTATTTATGAATAGAATTATTTCGAATAAGTACAATGAGGGAACACTCAGTATATTTAGATTTCTTAATAATGGCCGACAGGATTCTCTTGGCTTTGAACCACACATGTTTCTTATAATTTTTTTCTGCAGGATTAATATTCTTATCATAGTGCTAGCATTTCCCCAAAATATGATGCCATATCTCACAATTGACTCAAAATAGCTACAGTAGACTATTTTTCTTGTGTCTAAACTAGTTACATTGGCTAGGATGGACATAGCAAATGCAAGGCTGTTTAATTTGTTTTTTAGGTAGTCTATGTGTGAGGACCAGGATAGATTGCTGTCCAGTTTCATTCCCAAGAATTTAACATGATCTGCTTCATGTAGTTCCTGACTATTGTGCTTGATCTGTATGTCATTTAATTTAGACTGTTTTGTCTTAAACTGCATTACCCGAGTTTTTTTTATATTTAATTTTAGACCATTTAGATGGAACCAGACATCTAGGTTTTCTAGGATCTTTAAGACATTATCAGGAATTTCGTCTGCTGTTTTGTTTTCAATCAGTACTGACGTGTCATCAGCAAATAGAACTGAATGATAATTTATATTGATGGGTAAGTCATTAATATAGAAAAGAAAAAGGATTGGGCCTAGAATTGAGCCTTGTGGTACCCCCTGTGGGATAGTTCTCCACTTAGAGGAGTATTTTCCTTTGCTCGATGTTATGACAACCCTTTGTTTCCTCTCTGTTAGATATGATGTACACCACTGTAGGGCAGTACCCATAATTCCATATTTTTCCATTTTATATAATAATAGGGAGTGGTTCACACTGTCAAACGCTTTGGACAGATCACAGAATATTCCTGCTGCTTTTTGTGATTTGTCTAAGGTGGAAGTAACTTTGTTGACAAATTCATTGATAGCATAGATTGTACTTTTCCCTTTTTGAAAGCCAAATTGCTGTTTTGATATTATATTAAATTTGTGACAAAAATTTTGAATTTGAACTGCAACAATCATTTCAAATATTTTGGAAAACACGGGAAGGAGTGAAATTGGACGGTAATTTCCCATATCTTCTTTAGAGCCTTTTTTAAACAATGGTTTTACTTCCGCATATTTTAGGGAGTCTGGAAAGTAGCCTTCTTTAAATGATTGATTGATTATTTTACACAGAGGATATGCTATTATATTTGAAGCTGCTTTAATGACCTTTGAAGGTATTTCATCCCATCCCGCTGAATTTTTATTTTTTAGGTTTAATATAGTTTTTTCTACATCTTTTACTGTTACTGTGTCGAATTTAATTAGACACTCATTTTTGTTCAGACTAGAGCCAAATAGATGTACATTATCTTGATATGAGGGAACATTAACATCAGATTTTGCTACTGTTATGAAAAATTCATTAAATGTTTCTGATATCTGAGCAGGATTTACAATTATTTTGTCTTGTATTTTTAGTTTAGAAATTTCTTGGTTGCTCGGTTTAATTCCAAGTTCAGATTTGACAACTGTCCACACTGCCTTAGATTTATTTTTGTGCTTTCTGATGAATTTAGTATTTTCCATTTCCTTTGCGGCTGTTACCACCTTCCTAAACAATTTTTTATAAGATTTGACATATTCAATGAATTCAGGACTCTTATTGGATTTCAGCTTGGCATGTAGTTCCCTCTTTCTTTTACTCGATATTTTTATGCCAGTAGTTATCCATTTTAGCTTACTTGTTGTCTTTCTTTGGCAGACCGTGGGTGGAAATGTTTCATTGAAAACATGCAAAAAACTATTCAAGAACCTATCAAAATTTTCTGAACATGAACCTTCATGCTGCAATGACCAATCTATATCATTTAATCTACAGCAGAATAAGTTAATGTTGTCTGGATTAAATTGTCTCTTCAGGAAACATTTCCTCCCATTTTCTTTGTTTGTTTTTAATAATTCCATAAGCAGAGCATAGTGATCTGAGATGCCTAGGTTTAAAGTGAATTTGGCATTCTCATTTAATGTATAATTTGTTATTATGTTGTCTATGCAAGTTGCTGATTTATCACTTACCCTGGTGAAATCAGTGAAATTTAATCTAAACCCATATTGTTGAATTAAGTCATTGAACTTCGTTGAAATGCTTGTTTCACTTGCTGTATCTATATTGAAATCAGCCGCAATTATAATTTTTTTCCTCATTTCTTTCGTGAGTTTTTGTAGAAGACACTGGAATTTGTCGAAAAATAATTTGGTCACTTCATTACCTGGAATCCTATATATAGATATAATAACAATATTTTGTTGTTCAAGCTCTACACAGCAACTTTCAAATATAAGTTCTTCGTTAAGAAAATTAAAATCATCTCTTTCCTTATATTGTAGCGAGCTGTTAATAAGAATACAGGAGCCTCCGTGAGTTTTGTTTTTTCTACAAAAACTACTAGCTACATTAAAGTTTTCTAATTTATTTAGAACTGTGATAGAGTCTTCTGTGATCCAATGTTCGTTTAAGCAAACGACTTTGATGTTTCTACCTTCGGAAAGAATAATTTGCAGCTCGTCAATTTTTGCAATTTTATTCTGTAGATAGGTGGCACGCAGGCCATGAATGTTCCAGTGCATTAAGAACGACGAATTATACCTATTTATTGTTTTCAACACGTCTTCCTTTGTTGTATCTTTGTCTAATACATGTTTTAGTTCACCCCCCTCACTGATTGCCAGTTTCCCCTGTTTCGTATAATTTTGCACAAGTCAATAAACATTTTGCTGAAAGTTGCGGAGCCCAGCCTATTTAGATGCAAGCCATCCTGCCCTATACAATCATCTCTAATAAACTTGTTTGAGTCTACAAATATTGCACCTAGTCTGTTACACTGATTACGGATGTTGAAGTTTATTTTGTCTATATATTTGTCACTCACCGATCTTCTACGCAGTATGCTGGTTATTATAATTCTTGAATACGGGTAGATATTTTTCGCCGATCGAATAACATTCCGCGTTTCGTTGACCAAGTCCTCTTCACTGCAACTTCGGAGTGAGTTTGTGCCGACGTGTATGAAAACGCCTTTGTAGTTTTCACTGTTGGTTACGTTTTTTGAGTTGTGCTTCGCCTGTTGAATGTTCTTTAAGTGATTATTTAGCTGATTCGTTCTTATTCCTGGACGCACATCGATTTCACAGTCTGGAACCACGACGTTTTTTATCATGGAATCACCGATTATTAAGAAGTCGTTTTTAGTGTTCACTTTTTCTTTCTTTTCCTGCTTGTCCCTTTTTTTGTGCCGCACGACAGTCCATTTGTATTGGTTTGTTGTATCCGCATAAGTAGCATTGTTTGTCACTTTTCCATGCCTAGGCCTACCCGATTTGTTTACTGTTGCATCATTTCCAGAATTAGAAACACTTGAATTTTCTTGGTTCTTTTCACAAAGGGATACATTTTTGTTTGTTGTCTCCGCATAAGTAGTATTGCTTGTCACTTTTTCACGCATAGACCTACCCGATTTGTTTACTGTTGCATCATTTCCAGAATTAGAAAGACTTGGATTTTCTTGGTTACCGAAACTAGTAATAAAGGATTTACAACATTAACGGCTGAAGGTGTGTGTTGGTCTATTTATAAGAAATTCTTCAATACAGAACTTTATTGAAAATCTTCAGAAAGTCAAGTAAGATGGCACCAATCTAGGAGCCTGTAGCTACTACTTTCTTGGCCTTTTAGGTAAATAGAAAAAAGATGGGTGTCACATAGTTGTTGCTTTCAGAATCAAGGAGGACTAAAGGAGGAATCTCAAGAAATTCCATACCTCCTGCACATAAAACAGCTGAAAAGACAACAGAGATATAGCTCTATAGTTTTGTACATCTGTTCAGTGATTGTTCTTAATAAAAAAAATGAAGTGCACTTTTTTCCAGTCATTACAAACTCTTCACTCCTCTAGAAATCTTTGGTACACTGCTGCTAGAAATTAGGGGCAGGGAAGAGGGCACCACGAACCTAATTTAGCCCAAAACCTTGCCAGGCTTATATAGTTTTACTCAAGTATGTCATTTTAGGCTGGCTCCCCTACTTCATTTTTTGTAGTCATCACAAATATTGAAAAATTTGTTCATCATTGTATGCACACAAGGTTCATTTTTCTCATAAAATTAATATTCATTAATTACTGTTATTACACATTACTATCACAGAAAAAAATCTCATGCAAATTCTTTTGCCAGAAAATAGGACAATTTATATACAGATCTGTTAATGATAAAATTCTCCTGGCTTCCAGCCGCCTCAGGTGGTTTGAAACCCACAAGCTTTCAACCGATATCTCCTTGGCCATTCTCAAGTAGTGACTGCCAAATCATTGTCGCTACCTACCATCCTTACACAGCTGTGTCACTTCTTGTGGTAATGTAACTACAGCTTGTGATTTGCCATGTATGCTGATGTTTTGATTCCATGCGTGTCATACCTGCTTCAATTTTCAGATGGCCAAGTCCCAAACTGTGCTTAGCTGCAAACTGCCATCTTTATTACGAGTTTTGACACATACTTTAATCTCGATCACCTCTTTTATTACAATATTCCAGAAACTATTTGTTCTTATAATGATTGATGTCTCATCGAACACAATACAATGTTTGTTTTTCAGAGCATGCTCTGTAATTGCTTATTTTTCGGGCTGCATGGTAATTCATTTATTTATTTATTTTCACTGGGTGTTCTAAATCACATGACGTGGCTGGAAGTCCAAGAGAATTTTATCAATAAAACTGTGTATTCAGATCTGTTAGTATTATGCCCTTTATTCATTTCAGATTGGCTTCGTTGGTACGACATTTGGATGGACAACCCTCTTGTGAACATAGATGGAGAGATAATTGACAAAATTGTTACTGAAATATATAAGACTATGCAGAAATCCATCAAAGTATTTTGTGACATACCTGGTAAGTTAAATTATTGTGCCCCCCTCCCCCCTTTTTTTTAAGTATCAAAGGGGCAGAACTTGTATGCTTGTGGCCCAGTTGAGTTGATTTGTTTTATCAGTTTTACACAATGTAAATGAATCATTCACTTTGCTGTTTTTTGTAGGTGTCCAGGCAATTGCTACACAAGTGAGAGACCAGATTGAAGAATTCAAGCCTCTAATCCCGATCCTTCAAGGTCTGAGAAATCCGGGAATGAAGCAGCGACATTGGAGCCAGCTAATTGCTGAAACAGGTTATCATTATCTGAATTCTTGAGGACAGTTACCTAAATTTTGTTGCTGTAATTAATGTTATTATTTATATATTTTACATTGCTGTGGGTTGGTTGTGATATATGTATGGTAGTTGTGATCGTTTTGTATGTTATTCATTCCCCAGCTACTCACAGACGTACTAACATACTATGCAAATGCAGCAGAATCTAAACTAAAAACAGTATTGTCTACTCCGACAATTCTTGTGATAGAAACAAATCAATACCACAAGTATGCTTCAATAGGCACTAGCTTACACCAATACCAACTGTAATTCCAATCTGAACAAAACTTTGATAAATAATATATCTACAGCAACCAATCCAAGGTTCACACCACATATAAACAGTTACATAATTTGTTGTATAGGTAAATACTCATCACAATTTTGCAAGCTCATCCATTTTCATATTCACAGAATATACGACATCAACTGCGAATGTGCAAAGCTGAAAATGTGTACCCAGCTGGGATTCAAACTTGGATCTTGTGCTTTATAGGCAGTTAAGCTGACCACTACACCACTGGAGACACAGTGATCACTGCACCTGCAAGGAATACCTTAGCACGCCTCCTGCTAGACACAAATTCTCAACCTTACCCTGCCCATAGTACTCAAACTCCTAGTTTCAAAACAGAAGGTGTTAAATTAGACAAAATTTGAACTTCAACATTACAACAACATGTTGACAATCGATTTTCTTCTGTCAATAAGGTTGGCAATACTAGAGACAGCTTCTCAGCTGACATCACGTTATGGACTGTGGTGCCCTCTACACCATCTTCCACAGTTGAAGGGGGGACGTTTTATGTATCGACCATGACCTATGAACCCCTAAATTTTAAGTGAAGTTGATGCCGGCCGTGAAAGCCTACACTGTACGAGCCTCATTAGAAAGTTTTACTTTCAAAGATTTGCCTATGAAACACTAATAAAATACATTAAACGCCATTAAAGGTTAAATTAGTATCTGATTTCTTGAAATTGTCTTAATTTTAGGATAAAGGTACATGACTTTTAAATCAGAAACCTCTTCAGCAAAAGTTGAGAAATCAATTTCGCTTTAGTTTTAATCAAATAACTTCTTTTGGATGTCATGTTAGCTTCACCTCTCAAATAATGTTTAAAATAAATATTCTTTTAAGAGAAACCTCATTTTAAACTCATGACCCAATACAACATTTCTTGTTTCACAGAAGCCTACCTTAGTCTGTCAGCAAGATATTGTTGCAGTAGTTACAGTTGATGTTTAAAGCCTAAGGAGACTTCTGACACTCCTTTAACACTTTCTTCATAAGAAAGCTACAATTGTACTGTAATATTACAGACTATTGTATGTACTGAAATCCAGTGTCCCTTCCAAAATGTCTTGTAAGAGTTGACTCAAAATTAGTTCTAAAACTTTTTGAATGACTATTGACATCCAGCAGAATTGCATAAACATTTTAGGATACTTTTGATTTATAAAGACCAGCTCTACAGCAATCACAATACGTTTTTGTATTAGTATGACAAGTAACCAGCTGTCCATTTGGATAAATGGCCACCTCCAAACTGTTGCCAAGAAGAAAGTTGTCATCCTGTTGTCTGATATTAGAGTTGTGTCCGAGTGGTTCAGCCAAATCCATTATTCACCAAATCTAGCACACCGAATCGTGAATACAAAGTGATATATGGAAACCTTCAGTTACGAATGTTGTAGTTTACTTTGCATAAGGGTGCACTTTTGTTTGCGTTATTTACTTTATTTTCCATAGATTCGCGTTATTTACTTTATTTTCCATAGATTCACTGAAAGACGCGATGTCATGAAATGAAACGACCTCACTTTGAATAGTTCTGATGAACTATGATCTAATATAAGCAGTGATACACAGGCTTGCTTAGCAGGTGCAAATATAAATACTGGCTAAAAATTTGCGCTCGTAAAAAAAAGGCCTTTCAGATATAAGTAGCAACAAAAATAAAATTTTAATAACCACTTTACCACCTGCATAATCTTAATCCTTTCCTCCATAACCAACTTCTCTGGACCATCCAGAGAAATCTAGCCTTTCAGCACTTTTTCCACTTCCAAAATAGTCCTGGCCACAAACTTAATCTAATCCAGTCCTCACACTCTCCACTTGATGTTTCCCCTTTCTTATTATTTCAGCCTCTCCAAATTCATGTCCATAATATATCTTTAGTGAAGTCTTCTTCCTACCAGCCCTAGTACCTTCATACACAAAGCTAGCATATCAGTCTGCCACTGCTCCTCCCCTGCCATCACTGTATTCCAAATGAGAAGCCAGCTGCCTTTCACATACCTGCTAGATATCCAATCCCAATCAACCCTTCACCCTGCCTCCTGCCTCTCTCCCCCACTATCCATCTCCCAGCCCCCCATTCCTTGTTCTTCTGTGCGTCCAGGGTCTATACTGGGTGCCTGGAAGTTTAATGTTGTTAGGCAGATTGTGAAAAAGATGTTTTCATGTAATAGTTTATCAGTGTAGACACTGCTTACAAAACATAATCCAACATAAAACAAAAAAGTCATGTGATGAGCAAGGATCTATTGTATTACTGAAATTAGTAATTAAAATTTTCATAATATTAAAGGCAGAAAGTGTTTAGTTATAAACTCAATAATACAGCCATCAAGATGAACACACAAAGATAAAACTTCTGGCCTTTGCTTATGTTTAAATAGGTATTGAGCTTGAATACACACCCAACCTCACATTCAATCAGTGTCTTGATATGGGGCTTGCTGACCATGTGGAAGTAATGACGCAGATATCAGAGACAGCTGCAAAGGAATATGCCATTGAATTAACACTGAATAAAATGAAGGGTGAATGGAGCCACATTGATATGGAAGTCACACCCTACAAAGCCACTGGTATGTCACAATGGATTTACTTGCTAATGATACAACCAGGGTTGTGAAAGCTCAGCATTTGTGTGTGTGTGTGTATCAATGAACTGGTGCCTTTTTGCCTAGTAAGTTAAACCATCTTTACTTTTCTCTTTCAGGAACTTATATAATGAAGATTGCTGATGAAATAACACAGATGCTTGATGATCATATTGCTTTGACCCAACAAGTTTCATATAGTCCTTACAGGCCTGCATTTGAAGAAGAGATTAGTGAGTGGGAGGAAAAACTACACCTTACTCAAGACGTTTTAGATGAATGGGTAGAATGTCAAAAGTAAGTAACATGAACACACACATGTACAATACAACTGTTAGTATCCCTGAAGTAACCAAATTAATAGATCACCAGGTTAATTTGGATAGATTGATTTAACTCTGTTTTATATTTTGAGTGAACACTATAATTGCAGAGAATGGATGTACCTGGAACCAATATTTACTAGTGAGGATATAAATCGACAGCTACCTGTTGAAAGCAAAAAGTACAACACCATGGATCGAAATTGGAAAAGAATTATGAAAGGTGCTTTTGAAAATACTAAGGTATGTTTTAAAGAAAGATGGTTCTCATTACTGTGATATTAAATAATTTACTGCATTTCTCTCACAGAATGCATGTGTATCAGAAATGATCTGTATGAGGAATAGTATAGTTCAAAGGGGCCGGTAGGTTTGCATGTCAAACACACACACTGGCTCACTACTGACTGATTACATTTTACTAAATAGCTTAATGATATAGTATAGGTTGCTACTCACCACAGGGACAGTCTCTATGAGCTGCATAAAGGCATACACTACAGATTAATCTTACTAAATGCTTTCGGCCACTGTAGCCTTCATCAAGCTGAAAACACACACAGACACATACACAAATGTGACTGTCATGTCAGGCTGCTGTTTCCAGACTCATTGTGTGTTTCTGTGTCTGACGAAGATGATACTAGTAATTACTGACCAATTGCAGTACTCCCAGTATTCAGCAAGATATTTGAATACACAATGGCAGACAGACTTAAGTCATTCCTCAGGAAAAATAATATCATATCACCTGCTCAGTTTGGCTTCCAAAGGGAAAAAACTACAACCTATACAGAAACTCCTAGATCACATTCTAACACTAGTAGACAAGAAGCTTCCAGCCATAGGCATTTTTCTTGACATAACAAAGGCCTTTGTTATGGTTAACCACAATATACTGCTGCAAAAAATTTACTCCTATGGAACAAGGGGCACCGGCCATAACTGGTTTAAAAGCTGCCTCAAAGACCGAGAACAATATGTCCAAATAAATGAATCCAATCAATCAGGCATAGCTAATGCGGAACAGTCATCTACCCAAACCATAAAACATGGAATTCCCCAAGGCTCAGTGTTAGGGCCCTTGCTGTTCTTGCTTTATGTAAACGACCTCCCCTTAAGTTTACCCACTGACAAAACATTTCTCTTTGCTGATGACACCACAGTTATAATATCTGACTCTATAGACCATCTCCAAAGTGCAGTAAACAGAAGCACAACCCAACTAAACTCATGGCTAGAATCAGACTACTACTCAATATAAAGAAGACAGTTGGTATTACCTTTCACACAGTTCAGACTAAAAACCAATCAGTCCCAATTATATCACTGAGTAAATTTCGTCAAGGAAACCAAATTCTTAGGGGTTACCATCTCAGACACACTTTCATGGAAAAGCCACACTAACATAACCTGTACCAAATTGAGTAAAATGTGTTTTATGAACCACAGACATTGGCGAGGTGGGGTGGCTTGCGTGCTTCAACGATACAGATAGTCGTACCGTAGGTGCAACCACAGTGGAGGGGTATCTGTGGAGAGGCCAGACAAACATGTGGTTCCTGAAGAGGGGCAGCAGCCTTTTCAGTAGTTACAGGGGCAACAGTCTGGATGATTGACTGAGGTGGCCTTGTAACATCAGCTAATTTGGCTTTGTCACACAGTTACTGCGAACGGCTGAAAGCAAGGGGAAACTACAGCCGTTATTTTTCCCAAGGACATGCAGCTCTACTGTATGAACATATGATGATGGCATCCTCTCGGGTAAAATATTCCGCAGGTAAAATAGTCCCCCATTCGGATCTCTGGGCGGGGACTACTCAGGAGGATGTGATCATCAGGAAAGACAATACTTGCATTCTACGGGTCGGAGCATGGAATGTTAGATCCCTTAATTGAGTAGGAAAATTAGAAAATTTAAAAAGGGAAATGGATAGGTTGAAGTTAGATATAGTGGGGATTAGTGAAGTTTGGTGGCAGGATGAACAGGATTTCTGGTCAGGTGAGTACAGGATCATAAATACAAAATCAGTTGGGGGTATCACAGGAGTAGAATTGATAATGAATAAGAAAATAGGAATGCGGGTAAACTACTATGACCAGCACAGCGATCACATTATCATTGTCAAGATAGATACGAAACCAACACCGACAACAGTAGTACAGGTTTATATGCCAACTAGCTCTGCCGATGATGAGGAAATCAAAGAAATATATGAGGAGCTATAGGAAATTATTTAGACAGTTAATGGAGAGGAAAACTTAATTGTTATGGGGGACTGGAATTCGGTAGTAGGAAAAGGAAGGAAAGGGAAGATAGTATGTGAATATGGTCTGGGCAAAAGGAATGAAAGAGGAAGCCGCCTGGTAGAATTTTGCACAGAACATAATTTAGTTATAACAAACACCTGGTTTAAGAATCACAAAAGAAGGTAGTATATGTGGAAGAGACCAGGAGACACCGGGAGATACCACATAGATTTTATAATGGTAAGACATAGATTTCAGAACCAGGTTTTAAAGTGTAAAACATACCCAGGGGCAGATATAGACTCTGACCATAACTTGTTGGTTATGTACTGTAGGCTGAAACTGAAGAAACTACAAAAAGGTAGGAAAATAAGGAGATGGGACCTGGATAAATTGAAGGAACCTGAGGTTCTTAAGAATTTCAGAGGGAGCTTTAGGCAACAATTGACAGAAACAGGGGAAAATAAAACAGTTGAGGAGGATTGGGTAAAATTGAGAGATGAAATAGTGAAGGCAGCAGAGGACAAGACTCACAAAGAATCCTTGGATATCACAGGAGATACTAAATTTAATCGATGAAAGGAGAAAATATAAAAATACAGTAAATGACACAGGCAAAATGGAGTACAGACGACTAAGAAATGAGATTGACAGGAAGTGCAAAATGGCTAAGCAGGAGTGGCTAGAAGGCAAATGCAAGGATGTAGAAGAATGTATAAGTAGGGGAAAAATAGCTACCGTCTACCAGAAAATAAAAGAAACATATGGAGATAAGAAAAACAGCTGTATGAATATCAAGGACACTGATGGAAAACCAGTTCTCAGCAAAGAAGGGAAAGCTGAAAGGTGGAAAGAGTATATAGAGGGGCTCTACAAAGGAAATGAACTTCGAGACACTATTGTACGAAGGGAAGAGGATGTAGATGAAGATGAAATAGGAGATACTGTACTGAGAGAAGAATTTGACAGAACCCTGAAAGACCTAAGTCGAAACAAGGCCCCTGGAGTAGATGATATTCCCTCAGAGCTACTGAAGTCTCTGGGAGAACCAGCCATGACAAAATTGTTTCACCTGGTGTGTAAAACGTATGAGACAGGTGAAGTACCCTCAGACTTTAAGAAAAATGTTATAATCCCCATTCCAAAGAAAGCAGGTGCAGACAGGTGTGAAAACTACAGAACCATCAGTTTAATAAGTCATGGCTGCAAAATATTAACACGAATTATATACAGAAGGATGGAAAAGCTGGTAGAAGCCGACCTCGGGGAAGATCAGTTTGGGCAACACGGGAGGCCCTAGAAGATAGATTAAGAAAAGGCAAACCTACATTTCTAGCTTTTTTAGATTTGGAGAAGGCTGTTGACAATGTTGATTGGAATAAACTCTTCCAAGTTCTGAAGCAAGCAGGAGTAAAATATAGGGAGCATAAGGTTATTTACAACTTGTACAAAAACCAGACAGCGGTTGTCAGAGTTGAAGGGCATGAAAGGGATGCAGGGGTTGGAAAGGGAGTAAGACAGGGTTGTAGCCTTTCCCCAATGTTGTTCAATTTGTACATTGAGCAAGCTATAAAGGAGAGCAAGGAGAAATTTGGAGAAGGAATTAAAGTTCAGGGTGAAGAATTAAAAACATTGTGTTTTGCCAATGACATAGTAATTTTGTCAGATACAGCAGGGAACCTGGAAGAGCAATTGAACGGAATGGACAGAGTGCTGAAACGTATATATAAGATGAAAATTAACAAGAGTAAAACTAGCGTAATGGAGTGCAGTGTAAGACAATCAGGTGATGCTGAAGGAATTAGATTGGGAAACGAAGCAATAAAGGAGGTAGATGAGTTTTGTTACTTGGGCAGTAAAATAACAAATGATGGTCGCAGTACAGAGGATATAAAATGCAGAATGGCAATGGGTAGAAAGGTGTTCTTGAAGAAGAGAAATTTGTTAACAGCGAATATTGATTTAAGCGTAAGGAAGTCCTTTCTGAAGGCATTTGTATGGAGTGTTGCCTTGTATGGGAGTGAAACATGGACAATAAACAGTGTGGACAGAAACAGGATAGAGGCTTTTGAAATGTGGTGCTACAGAAGAATGCTGAAGATTATCGCATAACTAATGAGGAGGTACTGCACAGAATTGGGGAGAAAAGAAATTTCTGGCATACCTTGACTAAAAGAAGGGATAGATTGGTAGGACACATTCTTAGACATCAAGGAATTGTGAATTTAGCATTGGAGGGAAGTGTGTGGGGTAAAAACCGCAGAGGAAAACCAAGAAATGGATACAGTAAGCAGATTCAGACAGATGTAGGTTGCCGTTCTTATGTGGAGATGAAGAAGCTTGCTCAGGATAGGGTATTGCGGAGAGCTGCATCAAACCAGTCTCCGGACTTGAAGACCACAACAACAACAACATGTTTATGATTAGACAAATAAGAAACATTGTTAGTAACAGCACACTCACCTCAATATACTATGCTCTTTTCTATTCTGTACTAAGTTATGGAATTATCTTCTGGGGGCATAGTGCAGAGGCAATGAAGCTGTTTAAACTCCAGAAACAAGCAGTTCGGTTAATACTGTTCAAGCAACAGAAAGAATCATGCAAACCATTGTTCCAGAAACTGAACATACTACCCCTCCCATGCCAGTACATACAAGACCAACTGTGTTACACAAAGAAAGACATTGGGAACCTAGACATAAACGCAGATTGACACCACCACGATACAAGGTCAAAAAACTCCCTACGATTAGTTCCACATTTAACAAAGCTATACAGTAAAGGTATAAAATATATGGGTATAATCATCTCCCACCAGAAGTGAAGAATATTGGACTAGTGAAGGATTTTAGGGTAAAATGTAATATAAATGAATGTAAAATGTTAAATTCAGATATTGAATTACTATGAGACCTATGTAAAAATTACACTGCATCCTCATCTAATGATGTACTCTTCCAAACATGTAATTATGTATAATTTTATAGCATTAATTTTCTACCTTATGTTCAATGTAATCATCATGGCATCTCCATCATCTTCCATCACATCACCTATTCTGACTTGTCCTATATCATGATGTGCATGTCTGTACAATGTATGATTCAGAGGACCAAAAGTAAATAAATAAATAAATAAATAAAATAGTGGTTGAACGCTTTTTAATAAGTTGTAAACTGTTATGTGTGCCTTTTTGTGGCTCATCAAAAACTCTCAGTGGGGAGTTAGCAAGCTATTATTTTTTGAAAAATATTGTTGAATCCTTTAAATAGCTTAACAGGTTGTTAGGCCATTGACCAATATGCATGAAATTCATCCCTTTTACTTTAGCCTGAGCTATGCCATAGATCTAAGGTCTAGTGTGTCTTGTGTTCTTTGGCACTGTTATGTGGTTTAAAACTTCCTTTTACATCTCCAACATGACCAAATATACACACAGTTTTCTTAAATCAAATGTATTAAGTTTTCATGTTTTCCACCCCTAATGAAACATTTGCAACTGCAAAGTACTCTGCAATAAACAAATACAGTAGAACATCGTTTTTACACTTTTCAAGGGACTTAAGTGAAATGGTGTAAAATGCATTATAATCGAGGATGCCATTATTTTATGTGCCAGGCAGAACTGGTAATTTTATGGGAAGTAGAAATTTTTGACGTAATTTCATTCATTCTAATTGAGGATGCCACTATTTTAAGTGCCAGGAAGAACTGGTAATTTTATGGGAAGTAGAAATTTTTGACGTAATTTCATTCATTCTAATTGAGGATGCCACTATTTTAAGTGCCAGAAAGAACTGGTAATTTTATGGGAAGTAGAAATTTTTGACGTAATTTCATTCATTATAATCAAGGGCGCCGCTATTTTAAGCGCTAGGCAGAAGTGGAAATTTTATGGGAAGTAGAAATTTTTGTCGTAATTTCATTAATTATAATCGAGGACGCCGCTGCTGGGCTATGTAACACATCTTCAAAATTACCAGAACTGCTTTGATAGGTATTGTTTGGATGCCACTGCCAGGCTATGTAACACATATTCAAAATTACTGCATTTTACTGGCATTAATTATTTAAGTAATAAAACTCCTAAAGTTCCGTTCTTTTTGTATTTCTCAATGTTTCACATGACAATATTAGATAGGGACTGATGACCACGTAGTTAAGTTCCATAAGTTCTACAAACGTTTCATTTCAACATTTCGACAATATTAGAGAATTTATTCACGTTCTCAAGTACAAACATATGCATAAGTATTTTTGTGACGTTTGCGTAGGATCGGCATCTCACACTATTACTGCTTTTTTGAGGTTGTGGGTATTATGATACCCAACTTTGACAGATAATTAATCAGAAATATGTATCACAAAAACAATGCAACTCTTTATTCTCACATCAACAAAGCAACTGGTTCTAATTATTTAAGTATACGCCAGCCGCTCTCGCAAAGAAGCTAGCAGAAAGAGAAACTACACCGCCACAAATCGGCGTTATTCTCACATGAACAAACCATTTTGTTTGTCTGAGTACACGTCAGGTGCTCTGGCAAAGAAGCTGGTGGAAAGAGGAACTACATCGCCACAAATTGTTGCGTCGTAAGTCAACTACCCGCTACGAAACACAAAATATACGTTTGAATAAATTCAAAGTGTCAAGAAACATGACTGTGAATAATTTTTAAGAGCTATTCTTTAAGGGAAAGCCATGCTAGCGTCAATTTATGTAGATTACATTATTTTTTTCTTCACAAACATGCTTTCAAAAAGCTAAAATGCGGGAAAAGTGTAAATATGTTAACGCAAAAACGAGTGCGAATTAACATCGTGAACTTAGGAAATTTGACAGGACCGACAAAAATGGTGTAAATGGTGGGAGAATGTAAAAACTGGGAACGTAAAAACGAGATTTTAATGTATTTCAATTATCTGTACCTGATTATTTCCCTGCCGCCTCTATTGTTTTGCGTATTTCTATTGTTTTGACCTCTCAGACGGTCAGCATTCCCCCAACCCATTGCACTTGATTGCACAAGTGGTTGTTGTTGTTGTTGTCCAGAGGAACCATTTTGAGATTGTGACTAGTTCTTATTGTTATAGCTTATCTGAAAATATATCAGCTGTTGTCTGGCTTGGTAGCCAGGGTTGTATTGGTTTTTTCTCTTTTTTTCTATTTTTTACTCGGTAGCTACCGTTATCATTTCTTTTTCCATTATTGTAATTGTTATTATGACCACTGTTTGAGTTACTCTGCATTGGACCGGTAATTTGTCCGTTATTATTATTGTTTGCAGAGTACCCGTTGCCCCAGTAACTTTCTCAGTTAGTATTGCGACTTGCATTTTGGTATCCCTCTTGAATCAAGTCCTAATATCAAGGGGATCAAGAAAGTTTGTTAAATTGTGTTCAGGTACCCACATTATTTTTTCAGCAATATCTGTGGTTAATCTGGACTTTAAAATTCTAATCACTTCCACTTGTGACATATGTATTATCCAATATACTGTTTTGTTAAGATACTTTTTAAAATATTTCCGGAGACTACCGGCATGTCTATTATATGCTTTGGGCCTAAAACTTGCCACCTCAACCTTTCTTGTATGGAGGCTGATCAGAATTCCCCCCCCCCCCTCTCCAAGTCAATTTTACAGTAATACATTACAGAATGTTTGGAGGAAAACCACCCGATGAACTTTTTTGTTTTCCTAATAAACCTTCTTCTACCACAATGCTAGTTACTTGTTCAGAAGCATTAGAGGGGTGCGGTCATGTCACTACTGTCGACACACCCTATACTGCGTACGAACACGGCAATGTCAGGTTTGGTAGAATTGTCATGTGTTCAACAAGTGATCCAAGCACTTCTTGCGGTTCTCTAGTTTGCTTTGGCGAGGTTATCTGATAATGCACTAGAAATATTAGTGGATCTGTGTTCTCTGGGTTGGGATTGTATGTAAGTTATTCTGTCTAACAGCAAATTTGGGGGTATGAGGAGGTGTTGCTTCTTCCCTTACTTGAAGAGCTATTAATTTTCCTTCTTTCCTAATATCTTTCAGAAGTTCATCACCTCTCTCACTTGACCCACTTTTTGACTTCTCTGCATGTGTGATATTGACTAGTACTATTGCAGTTGTTCAATTGCATTTGTTTCTTAAAATCTTGTATTTCACTATTATTATATCACTGTTCTAATTTTAGGGAGCCTAGGTCACATAAGAATTGTTCTACATGGTCAGCTAGCAGATTGTAGATTTCTTTTAGTTCACATTCTGCCAGTTTTGTGACACCCAAAGTGTGCTCTACTGACTGTTTTGCTGATTTTAGATTCTCGCAGTCTTTTACTACCAGGTCAACTTGTTGTGCTAAGTGGTCCTGTCATAAATTTAATCTCTCAAATTTCGTATTGTTTCATGTAGACTTTGCTTAAGGTATGTCTGCACGTTGGCCATTTGCGTTTGCAATAACAACTGATACATTGGTTGCCAATGTTTGCATTCGTTTTTGGATACTTTCTGATTGCTTTTTCATCTGTTTTTGCATTTCTTGCATGAATTTAAGTAATGTTGTCCTATCAGGGGTAACATCAGTCCTATTTCAACATTTATTTTATTCGAAGTATTATTTGAAGTGGTATGTGAAATTTGCTTCTCCGGTAATGAGAAAGTACACCATTCATTGTTTGCTGCCATATTAAAATCTTGTGAGATTCCATTGTCTGCCGCACTAAGATTTTCAGACACCTGTGATGATTCAGATGGTAAAGAAATAAGTGATCCCTTAATGTGATTTAATAATGGATCATTCTTTGTATTAAGTGGAAAGTTGTTCTCGGGACTACTTTGGTAGGTCAAAACGCTACGTTCTTGTTTGCTTCTTTTAGCCAACAATTGTTGAAGGTAACTACATTAACTACTGACATAGATGATTTGTTTGACTGTACTTCATTGTCCTTGTTGTTTGACATTTTGAATGAAATTTGTTTATGATCTCGACAACAATGACTAAATCTGTACACGCAGTTATAGTCCACAGTTACACACACAATCCCAACAATGAATAATTTTGATACCACATGGAAAATTTTCCTAAGGTTAGATTAATATTTGTTCCATAGATCACATATAAGACACTTCATAACGATGTGAAACATTGTTGTTATTCATTATGCACAATATGACACATACTGGTTGCTTAATAATGATAATTCATGCAACTAACTATATGAGCTATTGAAAAATGAAATATTTAGAGAAAATTCTACCTACAGCAAGAGTAAGAGAAATTTTGTAAAAGGGTTTTTCTAATAGAAAAGAGACTCTCAGAATCAGTCTCACCTCATACAATGTCTGAATTATTGTATATTACCCCCTTGTTGTCCATTTGTCATATACATAAGTAGCAGCTTTGTCTTTATGATTTTCCTTTTTTTTACCCCCCCTTGAATTCTTCTTGCTTATATAAAAAATAATGTAAAAATAACTAAAAAAAATTCATATTAAATTATATTACAATATCTCCATGTTGGGTGCCATTTTATACTATTATTTGTATTTGTTATTATGAAAATGATAATAAATAAATATCATTGAATGGAAGTTTGTTATTAATGAAATGTTGTAAATTATACAATTAAATAAAATTAACTCATTATTGAGATGAGACCTTAGGTCGGTTGGTTGGTTGGTTGGGGATATATAGGGACCTAATTACTATGGTCATCAGTTTCTTCCTTAGGTCAGATAGATTATTTCAGTCATTCTCAATCACTCATCTTATGTATATATTCATCTCAGAGGCAGCGACAGGAGATTTTTAAGGCCAATGTTGCATAACATTTTTATTAATAAAAATGTTTTAACTTATTAAAGTTTTAAAGAACTGAATTTGCTGGAATTTAAGATACTTTTATACATACTCCTTACAAATTGAGCATCTTTTTCAAACAGTAACTGAACTGAACCAACTTCTTTTATTTCAAAACATATGAAAGTAATATGTCAAAGTTATTTCATATACATCATGCAAGGTACTATGTTTATGTTCTTAATATCTATGCATTTAAATTAAGAAATCAAACTGAGATGTATTATGATTTAAAAATATGAAGGATTTTTCTGCAAAAATTGAAAGAAAAAATCTTAACATCCTTACACTTCTTGTTATTCCATTTTTCTACTCCAAGCAACATCACACTACGAATGAGGAAAGATTATATTACAACACCAACATGCAGTAATGGCAGCATGCAATGCTTGGACCTGAACATCATAACAATACAAAGTTATATTTTGAACGATTTCATTTTTAAAAATAGAACATTACTCTTCAGCGTTATATTTCGCATGACATTGGGCAAATTATATAGCTTATTTATATCTGAATCTAATAAGTAATATTTGTATCATACTCTCCATTGATCCTTTCTACAGTGTGAATGCACACCAGGTTTGAACTCTTATGGACATCTGTGAAATGCTGTGGGTGCTGAGTGATAGTGAGCAGGGCACTACACCAGTAGTGTGTGTAAAGCTGGTAATCTGGCTCTGGCAGGAGGTGTGTCAGGGTAGTCGTTGCAGTTGGTGTAGTGAGCAGTGCAAATGCCAGATTTCCAAAATAAAAATATGGAACACATGTGGGTACTGATGTGTGTGACATTAAATGCTGCCTTTACCTGTAGCCTACAGGTTAAAGTAGTGTGTAAGTCTATGGACTGATGATTATAGCAGTTTGATCTAATAGGTTTACAAAGATTTTGAACATAACTACTAGCACAACTAAAATCCAAATAAAGTGCATTGCTAATTAAATAAATACTTTATTCTTTTATAGTTCTCACATGCAAACAAACAAGAAAGTCAGTCATGATTTTTTACACACTTTACATATTTCTCCGTGAATTATTATTGCCAGAAGAATGTGTGTCTTCCAGAGGTTGATATTTTCACATAATGATGACCACATGAAGTATTGTCAAAATTAGTTTGTATTATAATTATTTCCTAAATATGTTGTTTTCACAGTGTTGTGGTGGAGAACACTGTTTACACACCATCATTTGCTACACATATTTTCAGACACAAATAAGTTGATAATGAGAAACCAGTTTTACCAACTCGCTACCCATTTCTCAATTAATAAATTTTCTTTTCTCGTATATATTTTGAAGATGGTTCACTTTCTCAATAAGCTGATCTTTACACTTTCTCGCGAAATATTTTCATCAAACTCAGATAATTTTTTAATTCATTACTGAAGAAGAAAATATTTGAACTGAGACTAATTAAATGAGTTCAGCACATGAAATGGGTATGCCTATTTCAGGTTGTAATCAGTTAACATTTCGTGAAATGAACTTAAATGTCCATGAAATCAGACTCTTCAGCAGACTGTTTTATTGCAATGAACTCATTAATCACCAAGACATGCACATGTTGCGGTAAGCATTACTTAAAAAAAAAATGCAAAAGAATCATAGGTTGCCCAAGAAAACTTTAAAACTTATATAGTGATTTTGTGCAGCCTATGCTTTTTACATTTAAAATAAAAATATCACCCCCTAAGATTGAAATATTAGAAATGTATGAAAAAATATGTAAAAATCATGACTCATCCCCTTTGAGCCTATTGATTATGACTACATATGTTCTCTGTTTGGTTATGCTAACATTAATTCAAAAATGTTAATTTAAAATATCTGGGATGGTTAATAAAATACTGGACAATATGCGACCCATATTTGCTTTGTTGGGACACAGGATGCTGAGGCTAAATAAAGGATGATCCTGTAAAATACGGGATGTCTGCCCATCCTGGCCTTAGCACAAATGTTCATGTTTCCCCATTGATTTAATTCAAAGCCCAGTGGCAGCTTAAGTCAAAAATTCTTTGTCTTTTGCTTTAATAAAGGCTGAATTTAGAATTAGGTTGAAAATTAATGCAAGTTGTTCGAATTTTAAATATTTTCTTAATACTATTATATGATCCAAATTGGCTAGCTCTGTACAATCCAATACCAAGTACAAGTGGGAATGTAGAAATGATATGCAAATAATTATCTGTCAGTAGTGTTAAGATTTTCTGCAGCAATTTGATTTGAGAAGTAAAAAGTACAATTTAAAATTTATTTCTTCTGACAACAATTCCCACTTTGTACCTCGCCTCTGCCCGAGGAACAAGGCAGGATTGTTTCCATTCACATTCTTTGCTGGGGTGCTATTCCAATATTAGCAATTATATACATATTTCACAGGGAACATTGAGGTAGAATTAGAGTATGTGTGAGACATACTGTAAGACAGTCTGTGCAGTGAAGCCACATTATCTGCAACGCTGAGCGGTTTAAATCATCTACCTAGTTAGCTGGAGGCTCTCAGGTTTTAATCCCAGCCACAGCACAAATTTTAATTCAATGCCTGTACTTAACTTCAATACCTTTGGTATAATGAGACAATGTACGTCTCAAGGAATTGAATTATTGTTGACCTTACATAGTTAAGCATATGTATATTGTAGTGTAACCATTTAACCACATATCTGCCTGTATCAATGCCAGATGACCAAAAGAGAATTAGCAGGTGAGAAGTCAAATATTGCCCCAGATCTCTTTTCTGTTTAGGTATTAGGCAGCCTGTTAGTAGCAAGTGGCAGCTATTGTATTTGAATCATAGACGCTGCATGGACAATGAATACTGAAGAAGAAGAAAATCATGGAATCTTTATGTTATAATTTCTATGTGAAGTTGATGGGCTTTTGTCATTACTGTTAGATTGCTGTAGAAGTTCATACTAAGACACGGATGTATGAAGTGCCTAACTGTACTTGTGGGAAATAAATCCCATTGTATTTCCTTCAGTTGACCTTGTGGGCTACAGTTATTTAGTAGTTAATGCTTGCAGATTAAGAAGCAGTTCTCTCTCTTTTTATATAGTAACTTTAGTAAGGAGAAGAAGTCTTAGGTGTAACGATCATTTGACTGGAATACTGGTGGTAAGAACTATGTTAATGGTGCCCACTGGAGAGGACCCATTTTCGAGCAAAACAATATCTTACATACTATTTAAAAATTAATAACAGTTGACTCCAATATAGTATGAAGGAGCATAAGGCTCATTTTGAAGGTAAAGAATAGCTGGTTGCCCACATATGAATGCACCTCCAGTCACATTACTAGTTTTTGAGATGGAGTAAATTGAATATTGTAATTAAATAATAATTTTGTAAAATATGTATTTTGGAAATGCTTTGACCAGATTGCTCAAACAAGGGCTTAAATGAAAGCCCTCATTCAGTAATGTTAAGTGGTATATATACCTTTCTTCACATACACAAGCATTACAAAAACTCCATATTTATTAAATAATTTAAAAACCAAATCATGTATATAAATTCTGATGACATTTCCGAATTAAGAGGAAAGTTTCTGTTTTATTGATATATAACATATATTTTTTATCATTTATACGAAGTGTAAAAAAGAATATTTTTATTGAATAGACCATGATTTGACTCTACAGAGTATCTCTACAAGATTATTTAAGGGGGCGGCCATTTTGGTTTAAGAACAGTATGTTCGCATCGTTCAAAGAGTGCTGACGAATGTGTATGTTGTAACATTTTACTTGGTATTAAGTAATTACAGTTCATTCTACCACTTCCAAATGATACTCATCTTTTCAACATTACGATGTATGGGGGTTCTGCTCGCTGCAACATTATTCTCCTGGGGTGTCGTGGTAGAAATAAATACTCGTTAAGTACAATTTATCACTTCTTTAACTTACAATAAAACTGCTTCTCCACCAGAACATTACAACTTTCAAACATACATGATGCATCAGAACTTAGCTGGTAGTACTTCCATTTCAAAACACAGAGTGACATAGCTTCCAGAGCACATGACAAACGACAAAACTCGAACTCCCCCACGCAAGGCGGTGAAGCAAATATATAATGACCTTACATTATTGATTGTTCATCACAATTGAATATACTAACAATGCATAGTGTAAGGTCATTATTGCCGATGTTATATATTTGCCTCACTGCCTTGCGTGGGGGAGTTCGAGTTTTGGCTTTTGTAATGTTTTGAGATCTGCAAATATATTTGATAGTTCAATATATGTTATGAACATGTATGATGTACTCATTAGTTAATTACTTGACATTTAACATTGCTGTTTGTTGTCAAACCGCAAATACTGCAATTAAGACTTAAAAACATATGCGCCATCTAAAATTATTGTATGTATAGTTTTCATTTTATATTGTGATTATTTTTGTGTACATGAAATGTTTTCTTTGTGTGTTTGTTAATTGTAAATTAGTATATTCAATTGTTATGAACAATGCATAATGTAAGGTCATTATTGCCGATGTTATATATTTGCCTCACCGCCTTGCGTGGGGAGTTCGAGTTTTGTCGTTTGTCATGTGCTCTGGAAGCTATGTCACTCTGTGTTTTGAAATGGAAGTACTACCAGCTAAGTTCTGATGCATTGTGTCTGTTTGAAAGTTGTGATGTTTTGGTGGAGAAGCAGTTTGATTGCAAGTTGAAGAAGAAGTGATAAATTGTACCTACGAGTATTTATTTCTATCACGACACCCCAGGAGAATAATGTTGCAGCGAGCAGAACCCCCACACATCGTAATGTTGAAAAGATGAGTATAATTTGGAAGTGGTAGAATGAAACTGTAATTACTTAAGAATCTAGTAAAACATTAAATATGGTGGAGGAGCTGGGATTGCGTCATATACAGTGTCTACAGTGTGTTTGTGTTACAGGAGAAGTATGTTTGGCTGTATGTAATTGGTGTTGGAAAAACCAAGGAGGACGTGAATCTGGAGTTATATGGCAAAGAAAAACGGAGCACTTAACTTGGACATTGGATGCTTGGGCCTGGAATCGTGTGGTTCAATAGTGATACATGTTGCGTGTGAAGTTACAAACGAAATAGCCAGCCTAGGAATCAGTGTAGGACAGTGTCTTGGTGTTACTGTGATTAAAACAAGTGATAGATTTCATTAATTAAGAGATTTGTATAAGACATTTCCAGACAGTTCTATAAACAATAGTTTTGTCATTGTATGTTATTTCAATAAATAGACAGACGAATGGTAAAAACTTTTGTATCTACATAAAGACATTAAAATAAATAGCATTGTATATATGTTAGGCTCGTAAACAAGTTGCGTTGACCAGCTAATTGTGCTAATTAATGTAATAGTCGAAATTTCAATATTGTAAATCTTTGTATATATTGACTGACGTGAGATTTTGAACCTATTTTGAGATCTGCGAATATATTTGATAGTTCAATATATGTTAGGAACATGTATGATGTACTCATTAGTTAATTACTTGACATTTAACATTGCTGTTTGTTGTCAAACCGCAAGTACCGCAATTAAGACTTAAAAACATATGCGCCATCTAAAATTATTGTATGTATAGTTTTCATTTTATATTGTGATTATTTTTGTGTACATGAAATATTTTCTTTGTGTGTTTGTTAATTGTAAATTAGTATATTCAATTGTTATGAACAATGCATAATGTAAGGTCATTATTGCCGATGTTATATATTTGCCTCACCACCTTGCGTGGGGAGTTCGAGTTTTGTCGTTTGTCATGTGCTCTGGAAGCTATGTCACTCTGTGTTTTGAAATGGAAGTACTACCAGCTAAGTTCTGATGCATTGTGTCTGTTTGAAAGTTGTGATGTTTTGGTGGAGAAGCAGTTTGATTGCAAGTTGAAGAAGAAGTGATAAATTGTACCTACGAGTATTTATTTCTATCACGACACCCCAGGAGAATAATGTTGCAGCGAGCAGAACCCCCACACATCGTAATGTTGAAAAGATGAGTATAATTTGGAAGTGGTAGAATGAAACTGTAATTACTTAAGAATCTAGTAAAACATTAAATATGGTGGAGGAGCTGGGATTGCGTCATATACAGTGTCTACAGTGTGTTTGTGTTACAGGAGAAGTATGTTTGGCTGTATGTAATTGGTGTTGGAAAAACCAAGGAGGACGTGAATCTGGAGTTATATGGCAAAGAAAAACGGAGCACTTAACTTGGACATTGGATGCTTGGGCCTGGAATCGTGTGGTTCAATAGTGATACATGTTGCGTGTGAAGTTACAAACGAAATAGCCAGCCTAGGAATCAGTGTAGGACAGTGTCTTGGTGTTACTGTGATTAAAACAAGTGATAGATTTCATTAATTAAGAGATTTGTATAAGACATTTCCAGACAGTTCTATAAACAATAGTTTTGTCATTGTATGTTATTTCAATAAATAGACAGACGAATGGTAAAAACTTTTGTATCTACATAAAGACATTAAAATAAATAGCATTGTATATATGTTAGGCTCGTAAACAAGTTGCGTTGACCAGCTAATTGTGCTAATTAATGTAATAGTCGAAATTTCAATATTGTAAATCTTTGTATATATTGACTGACGTGAGATTTTGAACCTATTTTGAGATCTGCGAATATATTTGATAGTTCAATATATGTTAGGAACATGTATGATGTACTCATTAGTTAATTACTTGACATTTAACATTGCTGTTTGTTGTCAAACCGCAAGTACCGCAATTAAGACTTAAAAACATATGCGCCATCTAAAATTATTGTATGTATAGTTTTCATTTTATATTGTGATTATTTTTGTGTACATGAAATATTTTCTTTGTGTGTTTGTTAATTGTAAATTAGTATATTCAATTGTTATGAACAATGCATAATGTAAGGTCATTATTGCCGATGTTATATATTTGCCTCACCGCCTTGCGTGGGGAGTTCGAGTTTTGTCGTTTGTCATGTGCTCTGGAAGCTATGTCACTCTGTGTTTTGAAATGGAAGTACTACCAGCTAAGTTCTGATGCATTGTGTCTGTTTGAAAGTTGTGATGTTTTGGTGGAGAAGCAGTTTGATTGCAAATTAAAGAAGAAGTGATAAATTGTACCTACGAGTATTTATTTCTACTGCGACGCCCCAGGAAAATAATGTTGCAGCGAGCAGAACCCCCTTACATCGTAATGTTGAAAAGATGAGTATCATTTGGAAGTGGTAGAATGAACTGTAATTACTTAATACGAAGTAAAACGTTACAATATCAAGCGACTAGGCTGTTGCAGGATACTTTGTTCTTTTGGTGAAGTTAGTGAACTTAGAAAAATTTTCAGAGTTTCATTTGTGGAACTTCATTTTTCTACACCCAGTGTAGAACTTTGAAATACTTCGCTTGTGGTACTTGTGATTTTCAGCTGAGTTGCAGAGCTGGACTTATAAACATTTCTGGTAATAAAATTAGATTTTGTTTTTCGTGAGTTGGTGCTAGTAGATAACTTGGGCATAATCTGGAGTTGAGTGAACGACTGAAACATTAGTGTTTGTAAAAAGTTGCCTGAATAAACAACACTTAATAAAGAAAGAATAAAAAGTAAAACTTAGCTTACTTTCAGTAAACATTCCACCCTGTTAGTATTAATATTTTGTTAGATATTTTGGGTACATTGTATAATAATGGAAAGTCCAGGTTGGAATTAATAATATAGTAAGGACAGTTTACAACTCACCGCAAAAACATGGCAACGAGCTGCTACAGGCACATACAAAAGACACACACATTCAACACTTTCAGTCATTGGCCATGGACTTCTTCAGAAAATAGAACTCTCAATAGAATTCACAATCACACAGGCACACATTATGGTGGATGTGGTTGGCAACCCTTCAGACTTGAACATAGCCACTTTGTTACAAGCCCAACCATATCTCACGGAGCCCTGAAGGCCCATTTTGTGTGGGTGATTAAAATTGTTTGTGTTGTGCATTTGCCCATGGGGGATTAAGCTGTGTAGTTATGTACGATTATATGAACCATTAATATTTTCCTTCCATCATCACCCAATGCAAAATTATCAGTGTGTAAGCTCACAGAAGGCAAAGAGTAATTTTTTTCATTAATTTATTTAATGTACTTTCTTCATTCCATCTTTGTTTTTAAAACATCAATAATACACTGATCAAATAAATTAGGGGATCAGTTCATATACCTAGGTTCAGAAGTATTGTCATTGGCATAATGAACTAAAATAGTTTGATGTATTTCTGTTGGTTGTACAGAGTGGAGACAACAACATTACAATAACCAAGGTAGTGGAAATAACAGAAAGTTGCTGCAGAGAGGATTGTGTTGACTTGTTTTTACTCTACCAAAATGAATTACACAAGCAGTTGGGTTCAGATAGTGTAGTGAGCAGGTAGTGCAATGCACTGATGTGATTTACCCGAAGCTATGACATGCAGAGCCATAGGAAGGTTGGAAGCAGGACAGAGACAGAGGGAGGTGGCTGCAGTTATTGGAGTGTCCCAAAGTATAATTTTCAGGAACTGGATATGATTTCAGACAATGGGAAAAAGAAGACAAGGCCAAGGTCATCCAAGGGTAACAGCAAGAGATTACTGTTACTCTAGTTAATAGCTCGGCAAGACAGGAGGATGAATGCAAGTCAGTTGCAACACACCCTCCAGGTAGAAACAGGATATGCAATATAAACACAAACAGTCCAAAATTGTCTTTAGGAAAGTGACCTCTATGCACCGAGGCCAATTGTGTGTGTCCCAGGTAAACCACAACACTGTTTAGCCCACAGAAACTGGGTGGAGGAACATCAGGAAAAGAATTGTAATGAATGGCACCAGGTTCTGTTCACAGATGAGTTACAATTTTGTGTTCAGTCAGACAATTGATGTTACCTCAGCTGGAGAGAACATATCATGACAGTGGCAGTGGACAAATGGTGTGGTACCATAGAAGATGTGTTTCTACTGTGTACAATATGCACCTCAAAATCTGGTGTGAACAGGTCTGCATACTGTTAGCAAAGTTTCTCGAGGTCTGCATTTCATCTGATACCAAATTCACAGAATCGTCAACTGAAAATCCAAATTTCTGTAAAGAGTTTAGGTTCTCTGCAGAATCACTGTTAACGACTAAGAAGGTAATGTTGCGAGTGCAATTACGGTATGTTGACGGCAATTTGACTTGTCTACATATTGGAATGGAATGTTTATTATATGCCACCATGAGATGCCTCTTTGTCTCCTGCAAGGGGGTGGGGGGGGGGGGACTCCAATTCTGAAATAGGTAGCATAATTCAGGATGCTCAGAAGCAAAATTACCCTCAAAAGACCATTTTTGGCAAAAGGCCCATCTGTTAAGACCGTCTTCGCATTGATGATTTTTTTAAATCAGGACGGGATGGTAATCTTCTTGTAGCTGCACAGAATGTTTTTAGAGTATGTTAGCAACTCTAACTGTTAGAGATAGCGAGAATTATCACAGTCAACTGAGGTTGAATGGAATGTTGCATGAATTTGGAAATTTATTTTGAAAAAAAAAAAAAAAAAAAAATCACTGTTGCATGTTTCGCGTGATTGTACAAGAATGTTAGCGGTGATCCAAGTAAAATGGCATCGACTGCTCTGGTTGTACCAATTGAGCTGCCACAAAGAATAAATGAATCTCCCGCGAAACTCAGAAGCGTATTCCAAGAAATTAAATAAATTTTTGTGAAGGGAAAAAAAGGAATGTGTTGCTGGGTTGTAAGCTTTTTAATATTCCCCGTGTATGGTCGAGGGATAATCCATTCAATCAATTAGTTATTATAATCTAAAGAAATTTGAATGGATGTGTGTTTGAGAATGGAAAGAAAAGATTACACATGACGCAAACCATTGTACGATGAAGCTTTAAGGGTATGTTTGTAAAATTTCTTGTCGCATACTTGGTCTTACATTTACGAGAATTTGCTCGTAAAGTGAAAAAGTATATTGTCATGAAGGATAGGTTTCATGCATATAAAGTGCATTTTTTATTTGTTTGAATGCCTAAGGTGTAACTAATAATTTCTCTTAGCCGAGAAATTACTTATGAATCAGTGGCAAAGGTTTTCGACAGTTAAATTAGAGCATACAGCAGTTAAGTGGATTTATTAAGAACTAGCTTATATCCCCGTTCTTCGCTACGTTGTTAAAAGGGGACCTCTGTATATCAGGGTTTTTAGGGTTCCAGACCTAGGTCAGCAAAAACAGAATCCTTGTTGGGTCGCTCTGTCAATAAACTCAGTTCTCCTAGCCAAGATCTCAAATTTAAGTAGAAGTCATTGTCGAAATACGATGAAAGTTCATAAAGTTTTTCATAAAAAAAGTGAAATTAATTTTAGTCCGTAGTCCGGAGTGTTGTAAATTCATTGTTAGTTTGTGTTCATAAAGTTAAGACTGAGGTGTGTAATTGTCTGCCTGGCATAAACTTCTGAAAACATTTCTATGAGAAATATTAATAATAATAACAGCGTCATGTATTGGTTCTGTGGCATAGTACTAAACTTTTTCTCTCTCACAGTAAGTGTACGCTGAAGTATTAGAATGTTGCACTGTTGTACTAGGGACAATGTAGTTATTCTGTATGCAGAGCTCCATATTATCGAAAACTCGACGAATACTGAAAGTCTGCTAATTCTATCAACAGAGCAGTTCATGTCTGTTTAAATAAGACGTCATGGTGGTTTCAATGTGTGATAAAGTAAGTCTGGGAAATCGTTGAAGGAATGGCGTGAGCTGATCGTCTGTATAGAACTTCTCATTAAATATAGTAGTATTTCCAGCGAATTGTTTGAACTGTGTTAGCAGCATCGGCCACTCTTTCAGCGAATACATGTCCTCACGTCCTGTAGTGATTACTTCGTAAAGCACGAAGTTGAAATCGATTTTGTGTAATAGAATTATATATTCAAAAGTCCGATTATAACTCTAAGTACAATTGTTTCTGCAAAAGAAGACGTCGTTATCTTAATGTACTTCGAACCAAAAGGAGTAATAACAAATTTTAATCACTATATTGTACCGAACAATTGTGAAAGCATGGAGGTTTCTGATGAGTTTGTCGCTCACGTTTTTATATTATCTCTAGTGGCAGGTACAGAGCAGAAATATGTCTGGAGTGAGCATTCAGTTGCATAGAACAGATTTTCTGTCCTCAAGATGAAGGTGGAAATATCACGTGATATTGGGAAAAATCAACTAATCGATGACTTCATCTTGGTCCTTTCTTGTTCAGGTTAAGACAGATGACTATGTATAAATGGCCCTTTTAGTGACAAGCATATGGGATACAGCTAGGAATAAAAAAACTGTGTCCTAGCTGGGTTAAATTTTACTTGCAGTTGCAGTGGTTTAGATTGCTATCTTTGGCAACAAACTATTCGCTTTAGGCGGATGATTAATTTACTGACCAGAACAGCATAAATTATTTATTTCATCGTGAACAAAAAGAATTATTCCCCTTATTCTACGTGACTGATTTTTGAAAAAGCATTCAACGACCGTTGCCAACATAAGCGCACATTACCGCCATAAGTAAAATTGTATCCCTTCTTGTAGTGTATTACACCATAGTTAAAAAAAAATTTTTTTTTTTGGTTTACTATGTAACTAATGTCACCTCACTTTGTCCTTTCCTGTACTGTGGCGTTTTCGAGACATTCATAAACAGAACACCTAAAATGTATTGATGATACACCAAAATCAGAAAGGGAACTACATAAATTCCATTTTCCTTGCAAAGAAATCTTATGTAAATTAGCACTAAGAATTATTCCTCTCATTGTGGGTGATTGATTTTTCGAAAAGAATTCAACAGCCTTTACCAACATCAGTACGCTGCCATAAGGAAAATCATAGCCCTTGTTTCAGTGCATTGCACTTCAGTTATGAGAATAAACATCACAGCAGCGCCATCTATTAGTTATTTGGTATACTATGTCAGTAATAGTGCCTCTATCGGACCTGTGCTATACTATGCTGCAATTCAAGCATAGTATACACCAGAAACTACAAATTACGATATCTTTTCTTTACCTGATCCGATTTTAATGAAATAAAGCTTATATGTTGCCCCAAGGTACTCTTAGTTGACCTATGAAACCCCATGAAAGTTCGTGTAGTACTCTTGGAGATTTGCTGTACTACACCATACTTACAAGCATCTTATACACAACAACTTCAAATTACGATATCTTCCTTCCTATGATCTGATTTTGATGAAACTAAGCCTATGTTACTCTCAAAACTATTCTCAATTTACCTGTGGAATCCCATGAAAGTTTGTGTAGTACTTTTGGAGATTACCTTCAACAAATAGACATACACGATGGCTTTTAAGCAAATGATTAAATTATGATATCTTTATATTCTGTTATCCGATTTTAATTATTGAAGCCTTTATGTAATTGCATGATGTTACATGTGAAAACCCCATGAAAATTCGTCAAGTATTTATGGAGATATATGTGTTCAAAGAGACAGACAGACATTGATAAAATATTGAAATTATGATATTCCTTTTCTTCCCTGATCGGACTTTTATGAAACAAAGTCTATATATTGTCCAATTATGATAAAGTTACCTGTAAAAACCCCATGCAAATTTGTGAATAGTTGAAAACACAGACGCAACAGTTACTGAGAACACTTAAAATTACGATATCTTTTGTTTTTATGATCTGATTTTGATAAAATTATGCCTATATGTTGACCCAAACTTTTCTCATGTTTCCTGTTAAAACCGCATGAAGATTCGTCCAGTAGTTTTGATGACTGAAGGGAACAGCAACAGGCCTGCATTTACAGATTTATTATTAGTATAGATTTGGACATAGTAAATAGTCCAAATTAATTTTATTGGAGTTGTGAGTGGTTGGTGTTTGCAGATACTGTCGGAGGCTGCAGGTTGTCTGAAATTCTTGTGGTGGTTGAGATCCACTCATATTTATTATCGATAATTGGGGCCTGTACTGCTGGTGTTCAATATATAGAAGAAATGTGAGATGCGTTAATACTCACCGGCTAAGAGCAGTAAGGTAGTAAATGGTAATAGTCACCTTCATGGCAATGGAGAAATAGTTTCTTTTTTAAAGGATAAGTGTTTGTTTTCAGATACCACATAACCCATAGTCGACTACATTCATTTTATTCCCTGAACTGTCTTTAGAGATTAATAGCCAGACATTTGTGGGATCTGGGGAAACAGTTTTTATTGAATAATTTAGTTTGCCCACACCTGAAGAACGGCCCTTGTCTTTATTTTTAATGGTTATCCTGAGAGGTGTCCGGTAAGTGGTGGTGGCAATTTAGGTTATTTTCTGTTTTTGTTTTAAAGAAAGGTAGATTAATCAGTCAGGAGAATTAGTTTCAAATTAAAGAGTTTGGCCAAGTTTGTAATGAGAACAAAAACAACTGTTTCTGTGTATGTGGTTTTTTTTTTTCCCCCACTAAACCGATCCTTGTAATTGACTTTAATTTAAAAGATTAAAGTAGCTGTTTATTGTAGTATTTTATTGGAGTGAATCTATGACCGTTAATGTTATCAAGGGGTAACTTTAGCTAACGTGAATGTGGTAGAAATAATTTCTAGATTAATACCTTAAGAATAGTTGTCGTGACTGAGCAGTGTTACTGGTTGATCGCAACAACAATTAAAGTTGTTGTTATTGATGAAGATAGTATAATATTAGTTGCTACATTATTAAGCTCTTTTCCATCTTGAAGATAACAGTTGAATAGCTTATGTTTGATCGACTCTTCATAATTTTTCTGGCTACACGCTGCGACCGAAAAGGCCCACTGAACTGAGTTCTTCTGATTATTGAATTTTGTTTGTCAGATGTGTTGACTTTTTGTTTGGGTGGTGTAGCAATTTATATCTATGTGTTCGCTGAAAAAAAAAAAAAAAAAAAAAAAAAAATATATATATATATATATATATATATATATATATATATATAAATATTATAGAGGAAAAATTCCTAACAGGAAAAAAATATACGTAAAAAATAGACGTAAAAAATAGATGAAGAACACTTACCAGGCGAAGGGGCACAGGCAGTAATAGCAACAAATAAACACACAGACACACACACACTCAAAAATGCTAGCTTTCGCAGCCTAGCTGCTTCATCAGGCAGAAGGGAAGGAGAGGGAAAAGGAAATGATGAGGGATTTAAGGAAGGGGGTAAGGAGCCATTCCAATCCCGGGACAGGAAAGACTTACCTTGGGGGAAAAAATGGAAGGTAAATAAATGCACATATTTACCTTCCATTTTTTCCCCCAAGGTAAGTCTTTCCTGTCCCGGGATTGGAATGGCTCCTTACCCCCTTCCTTAAATCCCTCATCATTTCCTTTTCCCTCTCCTTCCCTTCTGCCTGATGAAGCAGCTAGGCTGCGAAAGCTAGCATTTTTGAGTGTGTGTGTGTCTGTGTGTTTATTTGTTGCTATTACTATATATATATATATATATATATATATATATATATATATATATATATATATATATATATAAAAATAGAAAAGAGATGACTTACCAAAAGGACCGGCTCGTCGAGAGAAACAAATAAAATCACACACAAACACACATACAAGCTTTCGCCACCACTGGCAGCTTCTTCAGGAAAAAGAGGAAAAAAGGGGAGGAAAAGGGAAGGATATGGGTTTTAAGGAAGTGGAAAAGGAGTCATTCCAATCCCAGGAGTGCCAGGAGTGGAAGGACTTACCTTAGGGGAAAAAAAGGAAGGTAAACAAATACACACACACTCAGACATATCAAAACGCAAACACACCTAGACAGACATTTGTGAAAAGCAAGGAAGTTGGACAGAGATACCAATTGAGGCAGAGGCTCTGTCCACAGAACCAAGGCAAAGATGCTAAAGATAGTGGGCGGGAATTTGAGTTAGCGGAGATTGAGACCAGGTGGGCAACGGGAGGAGAGAATAAGCTGAAGGGCAAGTTCCCATCTCCGGAGTTCTGAAAGGTTGGTGTCGGTGGGAAGTATCCAGATAACCTGGACGGTGTAACACTGCGCCAAGATGTGCTGGCCGTACACCAAGGCATGTTTAGCAACAGGGTGATCCTCATTACCAACAAACACTGTCTGCCTGTGACCGTTCATGTGAATGGACAGTTTGTTGCTGGTCATTCCCACATAGAACGCTTCACAGTGCAGGCATGTTAGTTGGTAAATCACATGGGTGCTATCGCAAGTGGCTCTGCCCAATGACCAGCAACAAACTGTCCATTCGCATGAACGGTCACAGGCAGACAGTGTTTGTTGGTAATGAGGATCACCCTGTGGCTAAACATGCCTTGGTGCACGGCCAGCACATCTTGGTGCAGTGTTACACCGTCCGGGTTATCTGGATACTTCCCACCGACACCAACCTTTCAGAACTCCGGAGATGGGAACTTGCCCTTCAGCTTATTCTCTCCTCCCGTTGCCCACCTGGTCTCAATCTCCGCTAACTCAAATTCCCGCCCACTATCTTTAGCATCTTTGCCTTGGTTCTGTGGACAGAGCCTCTGCCTCAATTGGTATCTCTGTCCAACTTCTTTGCTTTTCACAAATGTCTGTCTAGGTGTGTTTGCGTTTCAATATGTCTGAGTGTGTGTGTATTTGTTTACCTTCCTTTTTTTCCCCTAAGGTAAGTCCTTCCACTCCTGGGATTGGAATGACTCCTTTTCCACTTCCTTAAAACCCATATCCTTCCCTTTTTCCTCCCCTTTTTTCCTCTTTTTCCTGAAGAAGCTGCCAGTGGTGGCGAAAGCTTGTATGTGTGTTTGTGTGTGGTTTTTTTTCTCTCGACGAGCCGGTCCTTTTGGTAAGTCATCTCTTTTCTATATATATATATATATATATATATATACGTAAAAAATAGATGAAGAACACTTACCAGGCGAAGGGGCCCAGGCAGTAATAGCAACAAATAAACACAAATAAACACACAGACACACACACACACTCAAAAATGCTAGCTTTCGCAGCCTAGCTGCTTCATCAGGCAGAAGGGAAGGAGAGGGAAAAGGAAATGATGAGGGATTTAAGGAAGGGGGTAAGGAGCCATTCCAATCCCGGGACAGGAAAGACTTACCTTGGGGGAAAAAATGGAAGGTAAATAAATGCACATACACCCACACATTTACACAGACACAAGTACACTTAGGCAGACATACTGAGTATGTCTGCCTAAGTGTACTTGTGTCTGTGTAAATGTGTGGGTGTATGTGCATTTATTTACCTTCCATTTTTTCCCCCAAGGTAAGTCTTTCCTGTCCCGGGATTGGAATGGCTCCTTACCCCCTTCCTTAAATCCCTCATCATTTCCTTTTCCCTCTCCTTCCCTTCTGCCTGATGAAGCAGCTAGGCTGCGAAAGCTAGCATTTTTGAGTGTGTGTGTGTGTGTCTGTGTGTTTATTTGTTGCTATTACTGCCTGTGCCCCTTCGCCTGGTAAGTGTTCTTCATCTATTTTTTACGTATATTTTTTTCCTGTTAGGAATTTTTCCTCTATAATATTTATATATATATATATATATATATATATATATATATATATATATATATATATATATATATATATATATATATATATATATATGAAACGATTATTAAGACGAAAAATTCCTAGCAGGAAAAATAAAATATAAAAAATAGACGAAGATTACTCACCAGGCGAAGGAGCACAGGTGTGACAGCATCACAAATAAATAAATGAATACACACACACACACACACAATCGCAAGCTTTCGCAACCCAGTTGCGTCTTCAGGCAGTAGGGAAGGAGAGGGAAAAGGAAATGATGAGGGTTTTAAGGAAGGGGGTAAGGAGCCATTCCAATCCCGGGAGAGGAAAGACTTACCTTGGGGGAAAAAATGGAGGGTAAACAAATGCACACATGCCCACACATTCACACAGACACAAGTACACCTAGGCAGACATACTGTAGAAAGCAAAGCTTTCTACAGTATGTCTGCCTAGGTGTACTTGTGTCTGTGTGAATGTGTGGGCATGTGTGCATTTGTTTACCCTCCATTTTTTCCCCCAAGGTAAGTCTTTCCTCTCCCGGGATTGGAATGGCTCCTTACCCCCTTCCTTAAAACCCTCATCATTTCCTTTTCCCTCTCCTTCCCTACTGCCTGAAGACGCAACTGGGTTGCGAAAGCTTGCGATTGTGTGTGTGTGTGTGTGTGTATTCATTTATTTATTTGTGATGCTGTCACACCTGTGCTCCTTCGCCTGGTGAGTAATCTTCGTCTATTTTTTATATTTATATATATATATATATATATATATATATATATATATATATATATATATATATATATTTATATATATATATTCTCCTGATTGTTACAGCAGAACAGAGATTGTAGGCGTTCAGAGACTTGTACCACTGAAAAACTGTGGACAACACAAATTATATTTTTTTATTAACATGAACTGAGAGTTTCTGGTAGTGAACTTTATCCTAGGATTTCTAGTACGGATCTCGACGAACTGCTACATTTTTCGTGCCCATGACTGATATGATCAGTGAGAGCGAGTTGGAGGACATGGTTGGGTAGGGGTATGCTGTCCTGTCTGTACTGTAGCTATGTCAAAGTCGCTACTGGTGTGGCCATACTCTGCTTGGTTGGATGCTATAGGGACCCATGATTCCAGTTTCTTGCCTGCTGCCTGGGTCAATTCAAAGCTTTGTGCTAAGTGTTAAACTTTATCTAATGGTGGTTTTTAAGCCGAAGTGCTTCACACTGGAAATCTCTGTCAGGCTTATCACTGATGATCATGTCCTGGATCATTTCTTCTGCATACAACTCCTTACTTTTAGGCATAACAAAATGCCACTTTTGACCTTATTGTGAGATACCTGGTTACAGTTAGTTGTTTCTTGATGTTCTCGTAGATTGTTGCTCTCGGTAGTGGCTACCTAAAATATAATAGGGCAAAAATAATCCACTACAAATAACATAGGCAACACACAGATTGCAGTTCTTTCACACTTTGAATGATTCCTTATTGCCCAATTGTCCAGATTTATGGCCAGCTTGCAAGTCACATTAATTACAATTAATATTATCAGGCATCTACATTCCACAAATCAGTAATAGGAATTTACACAGTTTGTGTATGGAATACTAAAGTCCAAGGTGCACAGTGTGCCACAAATATGGATTAATCACTGTAGATATGCCTAACATTGAAGTACTTTTAACATGCTGTTCCAACTTAATGTTATGTGGATTGTGCCTCAGATCACACACGAAACAATACTCGAACTGTCATGGATTGTGCCTCAGATCATGGACGAAACAATACTCAATTACATGGCGTGAACGCAGCCTATTTATATATAAATACATTACGTATAGTTAATTAAGTTCATTACATTAATTATAATTGAAAAGTAAACAATTACATGCAAATGGCTATAGTAAAAGATAACTTAAATAATACTGAGTAAATTGTTGTTGTTGTGGTCTTCAGTCCGGAGACTGGTTTGATGCAGCTCTTCACAATACCCTATCACCCTATCCTGAGCAAGCCTCTTCATCTCCACATAAGAACGACAACCTACATCTGTCTGAATCTGCTTACTGTATCCATCTCTTGGTCTTCCCCTGCGATTTTTTCCCCATACACTTCCCTCCAACGCTAAATTCACAATTCCTTGATGTCTAAGAATGTGTCCTACCAATCTATCACTTCTTTTAGTCAAGGTATGCCAGAAATTCCTTTTCTCCCCAATTCTGTTCAGTACCTCCTCATTAGTTACGCGATCTACCCACCTAATCTTCAGCATTCTTCTGTAGCACCACATTTCAAAAGCCTCAATCCTCTTCCTGTCCACACTGTTTATCGTCCATGTCTCACTCCCATACAAGGCAACACTCCATACAAATGCCTTCAGAAAGGACTTCCTTAGGTTTAAATCAATATTCGATATTAACAAATTTCTCTTTTTCAAGAACGCTTTTTTACCCATTGCCATTCTGCATTTTATATCCTCTGTACTGCGACAATCATTTGTTATTTTACTGCCCAAGTAACAAAACTCATCTACCTCCTTTATTCCTTCGTTTACCAATCTAATTCCTTCAGCATCACCTGATTTCCTTACACTGCACTCCATTACCCTAGTTTTGCTCTTGTTAATGTTCATCTTACATGCACCACTCAGCACACTGTCCATTCCGTTCAATTGCTCTTCCAGGTCCTTTGCTGTATCTGAAAGAATTACTATGTCGTCGGCAAAACACAATGTTTTTAATTCTTCACCCTGAACTTTAATTCCTTCACCAAATTTCTCCTTGCTTTCCTTTATAGCTTGCTCAATATACAAATTGAACAACATTGGAGAAAGGCTACAACCCTGTCTTACTCCCTTCCCAACTGATGCTTCCCTTTCATGCCCTTCGAGTCTAATAACTGCGGTCTGGCTTTTGTACAAGTTGTAAATAACTATCCTTTCCCTATATTTTACTCCTGCTTGCTTCAGAACTTGAAAGAGTTTATTCCAATCAACATTGTCAAAAGCCTTCTCCAAATCTACAAAAGCTAGAAATGTAGGTTTGCCTTTTCTTAATCTATCTTCTAGGATAAGCCGTAAAGTGAGTATTGCCTCCCGTGTTCCTACATTTCTCCTGAACCCAAACTGATCTTCCCCGAGGTCGGCTTCTACCAGCTTTCCCATCCTTCTGTATATAATTCGCGTTAATATTTTGCAGCCATGACTTATTAAACTGATGATTCTGTAGTTTTCACACCTGTCTGCATCTGCTTTCTTAGGGATGGGGATTATAACATTTTTCTTAAAGTCTGAGGGTACTTCACCTGTCTCATACATCTTACACACTAGGTGAAACAATTTTGTCATGGCTGGTTCTCCCAGAGACTTCAGTAGCTCTGAGGGAATATCATCTACTCCAGGGGCCTTGTTTCGACTTAGGTCTTTCAGGGTTCTGTCAAATTCTTCTCTCAGTACAGTATCTCCTATTTCAGCAACATCTACACCCTCTTCCCTTTCTACAATACTGTCTCGAAGTTTATTTCCTTTGTAGAACCCCTCTATATACTCTTTCCACCTTTCAGCTTTCCCTTCTTTGCTGAGAACTGGTTTTCCATCAGTGTCCTTAACATTCATAGAGCTGTTTTTCCTATCTCCAAATGTTTCTTTTATTTTCCTGTAGGGTGTATCTATTTTTCCCCTATTTATACATTCTTCTACATCCTTGCATTTGCCTTCTAGCCACTCCTGCTTAGCCATTTTGCATTTCCTGTCAATCTCATTTCTTAGTCGTCTGTACTCCATTTTGCCTGTTTCATTTACTGCATTTTTATATTTTCTCCATTCATCGATTAAATTGGGTATTTCCTGTGATATCCAAGGATTTTTTGTAGGTCTTGCCTTCCTACCTATTTTGTCCTCTGCTACCTTCACTATTTCATCTCTCAATTTTACCCATTCCTCCTCTACTGTTTTATTTTCCCCTGTTTCTGTCAATTCTTGCCTGAAGCTTCCTCTGAAATTCTTAAGAACCTCAGGTTCCTTCAATTTATCCAGGTCCCATCTCCTTATTTTCCTACCTTTCTGTAGTTTCTTTAGTTTCAGCCTACAGTTCATAACCAACAAGTTATGGTCAGAGTCTATATCTGCCCCTGGGTATGTCTTACACTGTAGAACCTGGTTCCGAAATCTATGTCTTACCATTATAAAATCTATCTGGTATCTTCCGGTATCTCCTGGTCTCTTCCATGTATACAACCTTCTTTTGTGATTCTTGAACCAGGTGTTTGTTATAACTAAATTATGTTCTGTGCAATATTCTATCAGGCGGCTTCCTCTTTCATTCCTTTTGCCCAGACCGTATTCACCTACTATCTTTCCTTCCCTTCCTTGTCCCACTACCGAATTCCAGTCTCCCATAACAATTAAGTTTTCCTCTCCCTTAATTGTCTGAATAATTTCCTTTAGCTCCTCATATATTTCTTCGATTTCTTCATTGTTGGCAGAGCTAGTTGGCATATAAACCTGTACTACTATTGTCGGTGTTGGCTTCGTATCTATCTTGACAATGATAATGCAATCACTGTGCTGGTCATAGTAGTTTACTCGCATTCCTATTTTCTTATTCATTATCAATCCTACTCCTGTGATTCCCCCAATTGATTTCATATTTATAATCCTGTACTCACCTGACCAGAAATCCTGTTCATCCTGCCGCCGAACTTCACTAATCCCCACTATATCTAACTTCAACTTCAACCCTTTTTAAATTTTCTAATTTTCCTACTCGATTAAGGGATCTAACATTCCACGCTCCGACCCGTAGAATGCCAGTATTGTCTTTCCTGATGATCACATCCTCCTGAGTAGTCCCCGCCCGGAGATCCGAATGGGGGACTATTTTACCTCCGGAATGTTTTACCCGAGAGGATGCCATCATCATATGTTCATACAGTAGAGCTGCATGTCCTCGGGAAAGGTAACGGCTGTAGTTTCCCCTTGCTTTCAGCCGTTCGCAGTAGCTGTGTGGCAAAGTCACATTAGCTGATGTTACAAGGCCAGTCAGTCAATCAACCAGACTGTTGCCCCTGTAACTACTGAAAAGGCTGCTGCCCCTCTTCAGGAACCACACGTTTGTCTTGCCTCTCCACAGGTACCCCTCCGCTGTGGTTGCACCTACGGTACAGCTATCTGTATCGTTGAGGCACACAAGCCACCCCACCTCGGCAATGTCTGTGGTTCATGGGAGTGGACTGAGTAAATTTAACAGAAATTTATACATTAATTTACTGAGTAAATTAATGTATAAATTTCTGTTAAATTAATAGTTTGTCAAATTCAAATAAAATTCAATAGGGTTGGCAACAATACTTTCATAATTAGTGTTAATTATACAGAAACTAATGAGGGCAAAACTTTCTTGACATTACTTGTGTAACACAGTAATACCTACTTTAATAGTATCAGAAAAAAATTTACTTAGTTTTATCAGAAATACTAATTAGCGTAATATCTGAACTCTAATGATATACCCCGGGCAAAAACTAATTATTATTTGCTAATTAAACAAACTCCTGCAACATCAAATAATAGAAAATAACTTCAGCTAGTCGTGTTAGAAAAAATAATAACAAAAGTTTTTGAAAAGAAAATGACAATAGACTAATTACATTCATATCTAGTATTACTTGTTAGTCATGAACTGTAGGCTGAATCTGAAAAAACTGCAGAAAGGTAGGATGGGACTTAGATAAATTGAAGGAAAGTGAAGTTCTGGAGAATTTCAGAGGGAGATTTAGGCAACAATTGACAGAAACGGGGAAATAAAACAGTAGAAGAGGAATGGGTAGCATTGAGAGATGAAATTGTGAAGGCAGCAGAGGACAAAATAGGTAGAAAGGCAAGACCTACAAAAAATCCTTGGATATCACAGGAAATACTAAATTTAATTGATGAAAGGAGAAAATATAAAAATGCAAGTAATGAAACAGGCAAAATGGAGTACAGACGACTAAAAAATGAGATTGACATGAAGTGCAAAATGGCGAAGCAGGAGTGGCTAGAAGCCAAATGCAAATCTGTAGAAGAATGTATAACAAGGGGAAAAGTAGATACCGCTTACAGGAAAATAAAAGAGACATTTGGGGACAAGAAAAGCAACTCTACGAATATCAAGAACTCAGATGGGAAACCAGTTCTCAGCAAAGAAGAGAAAGCTGAAAGGTGGAAAGAGTACATAGAGCAGCTCTACAAAGGAAATGAACTTAGAAACGATGTTGTAGGAAGGGAAGAGGAAGTAGATCAAGATGAAATAGGAGATACTATACTGAGAGATGAATTTGACAGAGCCTTGAAAGACCTAGTTCGGAACAAGGCCCCAGGAGTAGATGACATACCCTAAGAGCTACTAAAGTCTCTGGGAGAGCCAGCCATGACAAGACTATTTGAACTGTTGTGTAGGATGTATGAGACAGGTGAAATGTCCTCAGACTTTAAGAAAAATGTAATAATCCCCATTCCAAGGAAATCAGGCGCAGACAGGTGTGAAAATTACAGAAACATCAGTTTCATAAGTCATGGTTATAAAATTTTAACACGAATTATCTACAGGAGAATGGAAAAGCTGGTAGAAGCTGACCTCGGGGAAGATCATTTTGGATTCAGGAGGAACATAGGAACCCGGGAGGCAATACTCACTTTACGTCTTATCTTAGAAGATAGATTAAGGAAAGGCAAACCTACATTTTTAGCTTTTGTAGATTTGGAGAAAGCAGTTGACAATGCTGGAATACACTCTTTCAAATTCTGAAGTCAGCAGGAGGAAAATACAGGGAAAGGAGAGTTATTTACAAATTGTACAAAAGCCAGACCACAGTTACTAGACTCAAAGAGCATGAAAGGGAAGCATCAGTTGGGAAGGGAGTAAGACAGGGTTGTAGTCTTTCTCCAATGTTATTCAATTTGTACATTGAGCAGGCAGTGAAGGAAAGCAATGAAAAATTTGGAATAGGGATTAAAGTTCAGGAGGAAGAAATAAAAACATTGTGTTTTGCTGATGACATTGTAATTCTGTCAGAGACAGCAAAGGACCTGGAAGAGTAGTTGGATGGAATGGACAGTGCGTTGAAGAGAGCGTATAAAATGAACATTAACAAGAGCTAAACAAAAATAATGGCATGCGGTCTTAGAAAATCAGGCGATGCTGAAGGAATTAGATTAGGTAATGAAACAATGAAGGTGGTAGATGAGTTTTGTTACTTGGGTAGTAAAATAACATGCGATGGTCGCAGTACAGAGGATATAACATGCAGAATGGCAATGGGAAGAAAAGCATTTTTGAAAAAGAGAAATTTGCTAACATCGAATACTAATTTAAGTGTAAGGAAGTCTTTTCTGAAGGCATTTGTGTGGAGATTTGCCTTGTACGGGAGTGAAACATGGACGATAAGCAGTGCGAACAGGAAGAGAATAGAAGCTTTTGAAATGTTGTGCTACAGAAGAATGCTGAAGTGTAGGTGGGTAGATCGCATAACTAATGAAGAGGTACTGAACAAAATTGGTGAGAAAAGGAATTTTTGGGATACCCTGACTAAAAGAAGGGATCGTTTGGTAGGACAAATTCTTAGACATCGGGGAATCGTATATTTAGCATTGGAGGGAAGTGTGTGGGGTAAAAATCGCAGAGGGGTACCAAGAGAGGCGTATACTAAGTAGATTCAAGTGGATGTGGGTTGCCGTTCTTATGAGGAGATGAAAAGGGTTGCTCAGGATAGAGTAGGGTGGAGAGCTGCATCAAACAAGTCTCCGGACTGAAGACCATAACAACAACATCTAGTATTATGCAACAAAGGTATCAGAAGGTTCCGTAATGCAAGCAATTGGGAATAGATTATATTAGATTAGATTAATACTGGTTCCATAGATCATATATAAGGCATTTTGTAATCAGGTGGAACTTGTCAGTTTAGTAAATGTTGTCTATACATGACAATAAATTAAGGATTTTTTATTGTTTTTTAATTTAATTTGAATTTTTTTTTAATTTAGTTTTTTCTTTCCAAATTTTATCTAAAAATTCATCTGTAGTCTGGAAGGAGTTGCCATTCAGAAATTCCATTAATTTCTCTTTACATACTACTAGTTGGCTATCTGTCAGACTTTTGAAGCTACTTGGTAAGTGACCAAAGACTTCTGTGGCAGCATAATTCACCCCTTTCTGTGCCAAAGTTAGATTTAACCTTGAATAGTGAATATCACTCTTTCTACAAGTGTTGTAGCTATACACACTGCTATTACTTTTGAATTGGGTTGGATTGTTAATAACAAATTTCATAGACGAAGATTACTCACCAGGCGAAGGAGCACAGGTGTGACAGCAGCACAAATAAATAGAACACACACACACACACACAAACACTAACTTTCACAGCGTAGCTGCTTTGTCAGGCAGAAGGGAAGGAACCATTCCAATCCCAGGACAGGAAAGACTTACCTTGGGGGAAGAAAAGGTAGGTGAACAAATACACACACACCCATACATTTACACAGATGCAAATACACATAGGCAGACATACTATAGAAAGCAAAGAAGTTAAGAAGTTAGACAGAGACGCCACTAGAGGCAGAGGCTTTGTCCAGACAACTGAGGCAAAGATGTTAAAGGTGGCGGGCGGGAATTCAAATTTAGCGAAGGTTAAGACCAGGTGGGCAACGGGAAGAGAGAATATGTTGAAGGGCTAGTTCCTAACTCCAGAGTTCTGAAAGATTGGTGTCGGTGGGAAGTATCCAGATAACCCGGACGGTGTAGCACTGTGCCAAGATGTGCTGGCCATGCACCAAAGCATGTTTAGCCACATGGTGATCCTCATTACCAACAAACACTGTCTGACTGTGACCATTCATCCGAATGGACAGTTTGTTGCTGGTCATTCTCACATAAACGCTTCACAGTGGAGGCATGTCAGTTGGTAGATCACGTGGGTAATATCGCAAGTGGCTCTGCCTTTGATCGTGTACACCTTCCGGGTTACGGGACTGGAGTAAGTGGTGATGGAAGGGTGCATAGGGCAGGTTTTACAACGGGGGTGGTTACAAGGATAGGAGCCAGAAGGTAGGGAAGGTGGTCTGGGGATTTCATAGGGGTGGACTAGGAGATTACGGAGGTTAGGTGGGCGGCTCAAAGACACTCTCGGTGGAGTGGGAAGAATGTCATGAAGGATGGATCTCATTTCGGGGCAGGATTTAAGGAAGTCGTATCCTTGCTGGAGAGCCACATTCAGAGTCCACTCCAGTCCCGGAAAGTATCCGGTGACAAGAGGGGCACTTCTGGGATTCTTCTGTTGAAGGTTCTGAATTTGGGGGGATGAGAAAGTGGCTCTGGCAATTTGCTTCTCTACCAGATTAGGAGGATAGCTGCAGGATGTGAAAGCTGTTATTAGATTGTTGGTGTACTGGTTCAGAGCTTCGGGACTGGAGCAGACGCGTTTGCCACAAAGACCTAAGCTGTAGGGAAGGGAACGTTTGATGTGGAATGGATGGCAGCTGTCATAATGGACTTACTGTTGTTTATTGGTAGGTTTGATGCGGACGGATGTGTGAAGTTGGCCATTGGACAGATGGAGGTCGACGACATCGAGGAAAGTGGCATCGGATTTGGAATAGGACCAGGTGAATTTGATGGGACCAAAGGAGTTGAGCTTGAAGAGGAAATTCTGGAGTTCTTCTTCACTGTGAGTTCAGATCATGAAGATGTCATCAATGAGTCTGTACCAAACTTTGGGTTGACAGGCTTGGGTATCCAGGAAGGCTTCCTCTAGGCATCCCATGAATATGTTTGCATACGAGGGGGCCATCCTGGTTCCCATGGCTGTTCCCTTTAGTTCCTCAAAAGTGAAGAAGTTGTGGGTTAGGATGAAGCTGGCTAGGGTATTTTGGAAAAAGGTTTTAGGTAGAGAAGTTGGTGGTCGACGTGAAAGGAAATACTCCATCGCAACAAGGCCCTGGGCATGTGGGATATTTGTGTATAAGGAAGTAGCATCAATGGTAAGCAAATATCTCAAGCAAAGTAGTAGTAGTAAGCAAATATCTCAAAAGATCAGCTCTGAAGACTTTGATAAGGGGACCAGTTTACCCCGGAGTTGATAAATCTCTGGTTTAGACAAGGACAGGAACAATGATTTCATGAGGCTGGCATCAGTTAATTTTAATGTGTGGAAATGCTCCAGTAATCTTGATTCGTAGGCTTCCCAATCCTCTTATGACTCATCAAAAGATGGAAAAGCTGGTACTATCTGCATTGTTTGCATCTATATTAAGCCTTAAAAGTGGATGGAGACTGTGCAACATTTGCATCTGGTTCTTGTAGTGCTGATTAATAATTTGCATGACTAGAACTTCTAATGTAGGTTGCTCCACACTAGTCGTGTTTTGTGTTATAACCAGGAATAATACAAATACAATATCACCATCCAACTATTTTATTTACAAATAACTTCCTTACCAAGGAACAATGGTTTGGGAAAATACTTTTGAGAATAACGTAATTTATGAAGGTTATACCTAAGTCCAAGAGGTAACAGTATGACAATGAAATCTGGCAGGAGTCACCAGTCCACTGTCGTGAACCATGTAAATATCAAAGTCCATGTCCCGTACAGCAGACAGAATCCAAATCCAGAGCACATGGACCAACAGCATTTATCAGGCAGCAGTCCATAGCATAGTACTTCCTTGTTGTTGAGTAGAGCATAACAATGGGAGAAGAACTAACATATAGATGCCGTATAAGGCTCTGTAGTTTACAGAACTGGTGGCTTGGGTTGCTGTCTCTTCTAGATGGCCAATTTCTGTGTTGTGCTGAATGCCCAATCACTTATAGTGGCTTTGAGTGCAAGCATGAAGGTGGTGTGCCATGCTATAGTGGTTGTACATGGAGAAGTGCAGCCAGTGATAAGTTTATTATTATATTTACATGCAAAGACGATGTTTGCTTCAACTACTTCACCGCAGACGCAGTCATATGTTCGTCCTCACAAGGTACTCCTTAATGGCGAGAGTAAGTGAGTGTAAGTTTATTGGTGCTGCGTACTGTAGCGTGCAGCATTCAAAACAGAGATATAACAGTGGTGTCTACAACATTAGTGAAACACATGGCTGCTTTCACAGTTTGCCCAGTCTTTGATGGGGTGAGATAAGCCTATGAAACGCCTAGAGTAAGAAGTGTTCGGTGGGTGAATTTGGCAGGTCTTACAGTGCTGTCTTTTATTGGATACGATCCCTGTGGATAATTGCTGTGGATGGGGTTACCAACTAGGATGGGTGGGAAGGATATACCGTGATGTCTTTTCATTTAAGGTATTATGCACAAAAAATAAAATAAATAAATACTGAGTGAGAAGTGTTTTTTACCACTTCTGCTACAGTAACTGCACAACTGTTCATATTGGTCTGACTGATAACCAGCTGCCCACCAGAATGAATGGTCACCATCAAACTGTGGTCAAAAGTTGGGTCACGCAGTCATATGTTCGACCTCACAAGGTACTCCTTAATGGCGAGAGTAAGTGAGTGTAAGTTTATTGGCGCTGCGTACTGTAGCGTGCAGCATTCAAAACAGAGATATAACAGTGGTGTCTACAACATTAGTGAATCACATGGCTGCTTTCACAGTTTGCCCAGTCTTTGATGGAGTGAGATAAGCCTATGAAACGCCTAGAGTAAGAAGTGTTCGGTGGGTGAATTTGGCAGGTCTTACAGTGCTGTCTTTTATTGGGATATGATCCCTGTGGCTAATTGCTGTGGATGGGGTTACCAACTAGGATGGGTGGGAAGGATATACCGTGATGTCTTTTCATTTAAGGTATTATGCACAAAAAATAAAATAAATAAATACTGAGTGAGAAGTGTTTTTTACCACTTCTGCTACAGTAACTGCACAACTGTTCATATTGGTCTGACTGATAACCAGCTGCCCACCAGAATGAATGGTCACCATCAAACTGTGGTCAAAAGTTGGGTATACCATCCTGGGGCACAATATGCAGCTGAGCATTTCAATGGCTGATTCCCCTCCTATTCTGAATTGCCAGATGGGAGTTACTAACCTTAGGTCAATAATTTATTCAGGCCTCTACCTTTGTTAACCTACTGTCCTCTCACACCCAACACTTCCTGCCCCCTCTAGCCTACAACTCGTCCAGTTATTGTCTTCTTCATGGTTTGCAATATTTACGCCTTTTCTACTACTCCCTCTTTTGTTTCCCCTCCCCCTCCCTTTCTCCATTCCATTCCTAAGTTGAATCTTTTTACATCAATCTAGTATCTGCACACTTTTGTAAGAAAAGTGTTAGTACATCCCTCACTTCTGTATCCTTTCCCCATCCCCTCTGACCCTACACAGAGTTGCTGTTACTGACAAAGTGTGTTGTGGTTCGGTAATTTCAACCTGGAGTCACCATTGTTAAACCTTACATTGTGCTGTATAATTTTAATAATATTTGTTTCAGATTATGGAATATTGTCCCGACAAAAAGTTGCTCACTAGCTTGCGAGAATGCAATTACCTTCTTGAGCAAGTTCAAAAGGGTCTGGCTGACTATCTGGAAACAAAACGTTCAGTTTTCCCACGTTTCTATTTCTTGAGTGATGATGAGTTACTGGAAATTCTTGCTCAAGCGAGAAATCCTACTGCTGTCCAACCTCACTTACGTAAATGCTTTGAAAATATTGCAAAGGTAACATTAGTATTCTTATTGTAATAATAGTAGAGAATTAGGATACTTGCTTTTAGATTTTTAATGTAGTACAATGTAAATATTCTTGTTCTGATGGAATGTATTCTGTCAACATTTCTCATAATTTTTGATATGATTCCATTATTAATTAAGTAGCTTTAGAAGTTGCAAGAGGAAATATAAATGATTGTGATGAAAATGAATCTAAATTTTATTTAACGCAATGTGTTTATGCCCTTTAATCATGAAATGAGTATGAGAAATGTGAAAGATGATCTCATGTTGTAGTCCAACGGTTAATGTAGATCTGTAAACAGGCAAATAAAAAAGACAGTAACACACATACAGCTTAGCTTTTGCTCAAAGCCTTCATCAGAAAGTCATACACTCTCATTCATACAATCACACAGGCACAAATCATTAACATCTATGACTGTTGTGTTCTGCGTTAGCTCATATTGTGTGATTTAACATAATTCTTTCAGTCACCCATTCTTACCAACATGCATCATGTACTGTAGATGACTGCTTGAATGAGTACATTCAGGTATTTGGAATTAATTAAGTAATACATAAGCAGGCACAAGCAACCAGCCCAGTGTTGAAACATTTGTGTTTATGAGAAGTTTATCCATGTGAAAACTGAAGCTGATGTCTGTAGAATGTTTCACAATGAAACAACATCTTTATTATTTGATGTAGTAATATTAACAGCTTGCAGTATTACAGAAGTAAATACATTTTCTCCTAGTATCGACGTGAGTTAATCAAGGTGTTAATTTACATATGCGCGGCATAGCAAAGCAGTGTCTACCATGAGTATCTGTCTTTGTTGCATATATATCAAGCAGTTGGCATTGCAAAATGAATAGTATGAGAAGAAAGCCGAAGAGAAGCATGGAATAAAATATATTGAAGCTCAGTGGCAGTATAGATACTCCATGTGTGAATGTTTTTGTTCCTATTATTCGGATTATTGACTTTGTTGTAATCAGACTAAATGTTCAGAGGAGATACATGTTTTCATCCTATTAATGTATCTAGTTACAAATAAAAGTGTTTAATTAATCTAAATCAAAGAGGTGTTGTTCATCATTTTTTGAGGCAGGGCTGTAAATTACAAATAGCTTTGAAGAGTGATAACTGGAAGGAACTTAGAGGTACAGTGTAGCTGGACCTTGTTTTGTAATTAGTGCAAATACAGACTTAGTGGGAACTGCATACCTTGTAACATATAACTGAGAATTGAGTAACAACCCAATGTGTCAACCGTAACACAGGACACGAAATACCAATCTTTGGAAATGTATTTAATACAGTACAGCAACCGATGGGCAACAAGAACGTGAAATAAGAGCTAACCAAGTAATAAGAAGTCTCACGGAAATAAAAAAAGAACTGTGAAGTATTATTTCGTCATAATTGAAGAAAACATTTGTGCAAAACTAGCACTAGAAGAAAAGAAGAGAAAGTGGAAGCGGTTCCTGGCAGGATTAAACATCACGCCTACACATTGAGACGATGCATGAAAAATTTGGGTTGCGGCCTAACTGGTGCTGCAACTGCGGTTCTGGATGTACTCCGTGGTGAGAGTATAAATTCTTTTTTATTGTGACTAAGTGTTTTATTGTGGGTAGAAGTGATTTTAATTTATGCCAGTGACAAGGTCACAAGCAAAAATGATGACTGAGGAGAATGTTGTTGGTGTATCTTTACCAATAATGGTAATGATAAAGGAAATTAGTTGTAAAATGGACAATCAATTAAGTGAATTTAATAATAGGATTGACAGTCAATCTAGTTAAATGGACAGTCAATTTAAAGATTTGAGGGAGAGCATAACAAAATTGGAAAACAATATTGATTTAAAACTAGAAACTATAACGAATAATGTTTATAGCAGACTAGACAAGCAAGAAAGTAAGTTTGAAAATTTTCAAACTCTTGTAGAGTCGTATATAAACCAATGTTAGCAAAATTACAACTATTAAAGTGCAGAGGTAGACAATTTAAAACAAAAAATAGTATCACCTGACAATGTAGTCAACTTAGCAACAAGAGTAATAGGAGCTCATTTAGACAAGGAAAGACAGAACCTTAAGGAAGAGATTTTGGGGAACCTTAAGGAAGAGGATTACTGTGTGGTTGAAGTACATAAAGAATTTAGGGAAAATTTGTCCTTGATAGACAGAAATGTAACTAAATGTGACCTAAAAGTCCAAGCTTTAGAAGAAAACTCTAATGTAGAATTCATGAAGTTGAATGAAAGGGTCTATAGGGCAGAAAATAAACTTAGTAAAACAGCAGTCAGTCAGTGGTTGGGGCCTGATTTTAATAATCAACAAGTTGATAGGCAATGGGAAGAGTTACATAGAGTACAAACTGCATTAAAGGAAAATAAAGATGTAGTTCCCAGTGATAACCATGTAGTGTCTCCTGTAAGTGCTAGGGAAAGTAACTTGAACATCACATCAGGAGTGAATCTTTATACACATCTTCCGAAGTTTAAACCAGGAGGGGAGGTTCATCCTAACCACTTCATCAGAACCTTCTCAAGGAATCTACCTAGTGGTTGGGCAGATTCATTAAAAGTAGACCTTACTTTAAAGTATTCAGAAGTGGAGCCACTATTGAAATATTTTGCTTGGCCACTTCAAGCTGCAAGCGGTGAAGCTGGTATACAGGATCAAGTAGGAAACCACCTAAACATTGCAGCTGAACATAGGTTGAAAAAGTTTAATGAGAAAGCTGTAATACCTAGGTACAATGAAGGAGACTTGATATGGTTTATGAATTTTCAACTAAGTTCTAACTTAAAGAAATAAACTAGTCAATTTGTTGATAAATGGTGTGGTCCCTTTAAAATTGTAAAAATACCACATAAAAAAGCAGTATATGTCCAAGATCCAGTTACAGGTATGGGCAAAAGATTATACAATGTCAATATAATTAAACCTTATATTAAACCCTCAGAAGGATCAGCATTCTTTGCTGATTTGGTGGGGTGATGTCCGCCAGGTCTTGAGTTATCTGTTCGAATTTTTCCTTTTCTTTTTCTTGAGAACAGATTCTTCACTCTTTTTCTATTCTTTAAAAACTATATCTTTAACTACTCATTCTTAAGGACACTTAACAGGATTACTTACCTGGTAATGATGTATTTAGATATGAGAAATATCTCTGTCTAAAGAAACTTGGATTTGACAAAACATAACACCCTGATATGAGATAATACCAAGATATGAGATTATTATTTTTTAGTTACATATCTGTATATTTATTATAAGATATGTTATATTTTATTCTTTGTTTTCTTATGAATGTCTGCTAAGTACACAATCACACACACACAGTTACATTTACACATTTTACACACACGCACTCTGCACGGACATATGACACTAGGCACTCGCCAAGGCGCTGCAATAGTGGCAGTTGGAGCTTTTCTTCGGGGGATCTTGAAAGCGGCCTTTCACGTCCGTTCTGTAGCGGGGCGGCTCACATCTAGCCTGCCATCTTTAGCCCTCCGGTGTGTTAGGTGCCAAACTGATTAGATCAGGGGTGTCCGGGGAATGGGGGTTGGGGGGGGGGGGTGTTTCCTGTCTTTCTGGGCTATCTTCTATCTTCTTCGGCTCCAACTCCCAGATCTTTCTTTTCTTTTTCTTACTACTATTTTATAGAACACCAGACTTTCAGTCCCCTTTCTATATTTCAGTAGTTTCTATCACAGAAACTCTTCTTATTTTCCATGTCAGAATTTTTTTTTCTTCTTTCCATTCTATCTGACTACAACCCCAGTTGATTACTCCTGAGGGTATTGCCTGAGGTCTAGTTCATGCTCTATACACATGTCAACAGACAGCAACACTTACAAACACAAACATGTTCTATGTACACTTTACATAAATCAACACTTACAAACAACAGTACACAAGACACACACACTTACACAAATCTTCAGGTTACTTTGATTTATTTGTATGTCATTGTCATCGGAGAACTAAAGGAAAGGAGACAGCCACATATAATGAAATTCACGGTTATTCATCACAGGAAAATATAAACTTCACCATGTATACTAAGTATAGATAGCTTTTTAGTTAGGAGTGTTTTCTGTGTACGCTCGTTTCAAGTGGGGGGAACAAAGGGGAGTCATAAGTTGATAAACGAGTGCACAATTCAACCACAGGTAAGAGGTGAATATCCTGTGAGACTAAGGAACAATGGAGTATTAGAGAGAGAGAGAGAGAGAGAGAGACTTATAGAATGGAGTTGTCTTTGTTAGACAGGAAATGGGATACTTGGTGGTTTTCATTGGTAGTGGTAGGCTTAATGGAAAAGCTACTATCTCTTGTTGGGTACCCATATTGAGGACCTAACTACTGCTGGTTCCTGTTAAGTGGGTGTGCAGCACCAAAAGAGGGTTGCTGGCATCTCAGAGTATGCAAGTAAATGGATGACTTGATACTCAAAATTTTTGTTTACTTGAGGAAATTAAAGACTTGGTGGTCTCTTCTTTCAAATCCTAAACTTTGGTTCCTAGTTGTAGATTGACCCAGGGATTGATTTTCACCATTATCTTACAGAATTTCTTGGTGTTAAAGTGCTACCAAATTTTTTCCCCCTTATTATACCCCGAGCGACAAGATAGTATTGTCACGTTGAAATGGAAGTAGGCTTCACTTCGAAGGCAACTACACACAGCACTTATACTGAAAGCACGTTTATTACATACTCATCATACACACAGCACTGACTGCCTCTCAGGCAGAGTGCTCTGCTACTTATACACAGACAGAATTTACCAGAAATTAGAAGAACAGTTAACATAAGAAACAAGTGGAATTTACAAGTGAACATAAGAAAGATGTAGAATCGTCTGGAATTGTAAGTTACAAAGAAATAAATTTTTGCCGGTGGGCAGGATTGAACCGGCGACCTTCTGCTCCGCAGTCCGTGACGCTATCCCCTGCGCCACGCTGGCAGTTGGTGTTCGTGGTCTCTCGCGGCATTGTTCCCTCTCCTGGAGAAACAGCGACCCGCTGTTATGATCCCTGTGGAGCCAGCTGCATTGTCCTGGATCTTGACCGTGTCATGGGTCCTCTGTATGACAGTTCAAGAGAATCCTTCCCTTCTCCACGATTATCGACGACAGACGTTCCTGTCGTGGCTTCATCACAAACATTACCGTCCTTAAAGTCCTTGAACAAGAAGCCATTGTCGTCTACCTGCTCTTCAGGATCGTAGTAAGGCTTCATGCGCAGGACGTGAACAATGTCTCTTCGTTTTTGACGTTTCGACGACGGCTCATAATCCTCAACTTCGTATGTGACGTCTGACAGGCGGCGTATGACACGATACGGACCAAAGTATCGCTTCAATAACTTTTCTGACAGCCCAACCTTCCGTACAGGGGTAAAAATCCATACCAGATCTCCTGGGCTGTACACAACAGGTCGGTGCTTGTCGTTATACCGCTGACGGTCCTTCTCCTGGGCGTCCAGTGTCCGTATGCAAGCTAGGGGAGCGGCTGGTACCTCTGTACGGCGCCGGTGAACGGCTGCAGCGCGTCGAGGAGTGACCTCGTCTCGGGTACGGCGATGGGCTTCTTCCCATAGGTCGACTGAACTCATCAGCAGGTGACTGCCTTGGATAGAACTGCTCCGACGGCTGATGTCTTGCGACAAAATAATCTTCGAATACTCGCCTCCTCTCTCTGCAGTAGCGTACGACATGTCCAGGGCGTCCACAGTGGAAACACAGTGGTGTGTTGTCTTCTGTCCTCCAGACGTCTGTTCTTCTGCGGGGCGTCATAGTTACCTGGGGAGTTGGCTGTGGTCGCGTCGGTCGGTTCATGGGCTGCCGTTTGGCGGCAGCAGTGTAAGTCATAGCAGGGTGACTCCATTCTTCATGTTGGGTGCGATTGACAGGGCAGACAGGAGCTAATGTTTGAAATACCTCGTCCTCAGCGGCGTCGGCTACCTCGTGACTTACAGGGCTCACATCCATGGCCATAATCTGATGCTCACTCGGTCTAATAGTCCCGGCTGCCATGCACTTTTGTAATTCTTCTCTCACGATTTGTCGTATGAGAGAAGCCAAGTCCTGCTGGTCTTCCACAACGGCCATAGGGACTACATTTGGGAGTCTGTCATACTTCTTGCATCCAACCCTCCTTTGTTGCATCTCTTCAATACGCTGGCACCACTTGATGAACTCTTCTGTCGTAGCGACGTCTTTTATCAGAAGAGCTTAGTACATATCTTCTGCAATTCCCTTCATCAGGTGCGTGATTTTGTCCGCTTCAGTCATGTTCGGATTGACTACGTTACACAGGGCCAAAACACTCTGTATGTACGATTGTGTCGGCTCAGCATGTCGTTGGGCCCGGTTCTTCAGTTGTTCTTCCACCGAGCGGATTTGTCGCTGGCGGTCTCCAAACGTCTTCTTAAGTTCCTCCTGGAACGTCTCCCAGTCATTCAACTTGTCTTCGTTGTTTTCGAACCATTGCTGGGCTGTTCCATCCAGGTAGAAATAAACGTTGGCCAAACACATCGTATGATCCCACCTGTTGTACTTGGCGACCCGGTCGAACCCTTTTAGCCATTTGTTGGGGTCCTGTCCAGCATCTCCAGAGAACACCGACGGGTGTCTGATATGCTGCTGGCTTATTGCTGGTTTCGTCTCCATCGTTCTTCTGATAATACGGACTTTTGGAAGGATGTACTCGGTGTATCCCTTGTATTCCGGTTCCAGTCCGTGTAAGCGACGGCTTTTACGTTGCCTAATCGGAGCCACGGTGATGCAGCTGTTGCACAGTGTACCCGGCGCCTCCACCAAACAATGTCATGTAGCAATGGAAGTAGGCTTGACTTCGAAGGCAACTAAACACAGCACTTATACTGAAAGCACATTTATTACATACTCAACATACACGCAGCACTGACTGCCTCTTTGGCAGAGTGCTCTGCTATTTATACACAGACAGAATTTACCAGAAATTAGAAGAACAGTTAACATAAGAAACAAGTGGAATTTACAAGTGAACATAAGAAAGATGTAGAATCTTCTGGAATTGTAAGTTACAAAGAAATAAATTTTTGCCGGTGGGCGGGATTGAACCGGCGACCTTCTGCTCCGCAGTCCGTGACGCTATCCCCTGCGCCACGCTGGCAGTTGGTGTTCGTGGTCTCTCGCGGCAATATGGAAGCCATGTATTTACTTATATGGGAGTCTGTATGAAAAAAATAAAAGAGGTACCTACCTGTGGTTGAAGAGTTGTAGTTCTCCTAACAAGAATAATTTATTTACTGTCACAAGAATAATTTATTACTGTCATAAGGATAATGTCATTAATTTCTATATAGTGTAACATGGAGAAAGTTGATCTCAAAATAGATTAATGAATGTTAATATCAAGTATTGAACTTAACATTAAGGCTTGATAACTCAAGTCTGGGTGCGGGAATATATGTAGTATTACAGAAGTAACTACATTTTCTTCTAGTATCGACTTGAGTTAATCAAGGTGTTAATTTAGGTATGCGCGGCATAGCATACCTTGTAACATATAACTGAGAATTGAGTAACAACCCAAGCTTGCATAAAAATAGTTAATAGATATAATATATACCAAGAAGTTAAGTTTTGCTTAGCCAGGGAAGAATTATCACCAAACAATTTAATGGACAGAGGTACTGATAAAAGGCCATCCTTGAGGAATAGGTCAATGTTGTGTAAGGTGGCTCTTAGGGTTGAGTAGAACCAGGTAAAGCAAATGGAGCAGAAGGTATTCAGGTGTTGATGGAATGTGCATAGTGTGTCTTCACCTTGGTCCAGATTATGAAGATATCATTAATGAATCTGAACCAGATGAGGGGTCTGGGATTGTGGTTAGTGAGGGAGGACATGGCCCATAAACAAGTTGGCATAGGAAAGCGCCATACGGGTGCCCATGGCTATACCATGAATTTGTTTGTAGGTGATGCCTTCGAAGGGAAAGTAATTGTGTGTTGGTTATAGTTGGTCAAAGTAATTAAGAAGGAGGTTGCAGGCTTGCAGTCAGTTGGACATTTTGAAAGGTAGTGTTCAACACTGGCATGGCCCTCTGCATCGGGGATGTTGGTGTAGTGGGAGGTGGCATCAACTGTGACAAGCATGGTACCAAGTGGTAAAGGAGTAGGAACTGTGGAGAATCAGTGGAGGAAATGGTTGGTATCTTTTATATAGGAGAGTAAGTTGTGGGGTAGATTGAAGGTGATTCTGGATCATTTTATTTTTTTATTTTTATTTATTTTTATTATTTTCATTATTAATTATGATTTGGGTCATCTATCCTTGTCACATGCCTTAATTAGCATGTGAGATTTAAATTACAAAAAAATGTCAATTTCTAAATATTGTTACCAAAGTGCACTTTATGTATTCTAATATAATATGAATGTTCTATATGCCCTGTTAGGTTTGAAAATAAGTTATACCCTCAGTATAACATCAAGGAATAACCTTCAAATTGTTTTCATGTCAATTAATTAAATCTCGCAACAGTACATTTATAGATATATATTTAATCACAATACAATATATGTAAAAAATAGATGTAGTCCACTTACCAGGCGAAGGAACACAGGCAGTGAGGGCAACAAATAAACAAATAAACACACAGACGCACACACACACAAACGCAAGCTTTCGCAGCCTAGCTGCTTCGTCAGGCAGAAGGGAAGGAGAGGGAAAAGGAAATGATGAGGGTTTTAAGGGAGTGGGTAAGGAGTCATTCCAATCCCAGGACAGGAAAGACTTACCTTGGGGGGAAAAAAGGAGGGTAAACAAATACACACACACCCATAAATTTTAATCACAATAAAATATATATAATAATAGATTGACATCTATATTGTATTGTCAAAAAAACGCAGCTATTTGAAATAGAAAGGTAGATCTGATTATTCCCGTCTGTAACAAATAATTCACAATTATTTGAACATCATTAATTAAAATCAATTCTATTACAAGCATAACTGAAACCAGAATTGTTAAGTAAAATTTGACTAGTAACTTATAGATAGTAATTTTAGGTTGAACTTAGTCTACCATTCATTGTTTTATCTTAAATGGCTTAAAAAATAAAACACAAAAGTCAAATTTTATGTTTAACGCCTGTAGGCTTGTTTAATTAATTATTTTCAATCTCATATAGATATTTGATTATTGACAATTCCAGTGAAAAAGAGTGACTTCTATTAAAATTTGCTCCTTTCTGATCTTCAAATCAAATTGGTAGCAAAAAAAAAAAAAAAAAAAAAAAAAAAAAAAAAAAAAAAAAAAAAAAAAAAAAAAAAAAAATCCCTACAGCGCCTCCGCCACTTATGAACCTAGAAAATGTAACATGTAATTTACCTAGAGGTTCTCATCAGGTGTGGGGATCTTACCTACTCTAGTCCTAGGCAAACTTAATTCTTCCCACCAGAATCTAAGTCACTCTTCACTTTTATAGTGGTTTACTCGAAAATATCTCCATATTACCTCTATTGGTTCATGCCAAACTAAAAATCGTCCTTCATTTCAATAAATTTAATTCTGTAATAAACATCTGTCACTATAACATTGGTTATGTACCATCAAAATGTGTTGATTCTTACGTTTATATAAAAACCTGTGGTAATTAAATTTTATTAGTGTATATATTAGACTAGAGCCAGCCTTAATCATATAATAACACACGACCGAAGTCGTTTTGAGAACTCCCAGCAGGATTCTTGTATGTTTAAACACAACTAACGACTGCTCTGTCTCAAATGAACAGTCAAATTCCCTCATTATGGTCTGAATAAATAATTATTTTCCTACCATATAAGAGATATTGGAACTGTTTTATTGCCCATACTATTGCTAATGTTTCCTTCTCTGTAGTTGTATAATTTCATTCACATGAACTTAACATCCTGCTAGCAAAAGCCAACGTCACTATTTTCTTTAAATTCTGTTCCTGATACTCTGGAAACAATTGACATCCTATACCATAACCAGATGCGTCTACTGCTAAACAAAATTCCTTTTCTAAATTTGGATGTCCTAATATTTGGGGATTACTCAACACTTTTTTAATAGCATCCCATTCTTATTCTTCCTGACATTCATTTGTCCAAACCCAAGCAGTCTTTAATTTCAATAAACTATTCAAATGGTAACAATTCATAACATTATCAGGCACATATCTACGGAAAAACCCTACTAAACCAAAAAATGATTTTAGCTGTTTTTTACTTCTAGGAATAGGACACTCACTGATTGCTACAAGTTTGTTAGGATTTGGCGTAATCCTATCTTGGTTTATAATATGTCCTAAGAACGTTATCTCAATGCATCCAAAATGTTTCTTATTAAATTTCAAGGTGTGTCCCTTAGCCAAAACCTTGTAAGCAAATGGTCTAATAAAGTTAAATGTTCACATCATTCTTTGGTGACTATCATAATATCATCAACATATACTAACACTTTCTCTAATAACTCTTCACCTAAAGCGGAGTCCAATGCTCTTGTAAATTCTGACACAGACACGTTAAGTCCAAACGGTAACACCTTGAAATGGTAACACTTTCAAAAAGAAACACCGTATATTTCCTTGATTCCTTGGCTAATTTAATTTGCCAATAGCCTGATGTAAGATCAACAGTACTTCATTAACATCTCAGCCATTGGAATGGGTCAGTCTCTCTCAATTTCAATAATCCAGTTCACGGTCCTTGCATCTAATACTAAACGAATGTCCCCATTTGGCTTACGAACCACAACAATAGGATTTCCGTAAACACTATCTGATCGTTCTATAATTTCCCAATCCAACATTTACTTTATTTCCTTTCTTACATCCTCTCTTAAACTTAAAGCTATTGGGTATGGAGCTCGAAAGAATGGTACATGAGGTTTTATTTAAGCTTACATTCATACCCTTGTATTATTCCAGGCTTGTTATTAAATACCTTTCTATGTTTTAAGAGTAATTCAACTAATTCTTTCCTTTCTTCATTACTAATACTAGTAGATTCTAAACACTTCTTATTAACCTCCTCTTCCCAACTTGTTTCCTTACTCAAGCTATTATAATCATTACTTCCCTCTTTACCTATCATAAATAACTTTTGATCAATAGAAACATTCCAACTATTCAGTTTTCCTTGTCTCTTACCTTCATTTCCCTCTTCATTTAATTTTACCCATACTTGTTTACCATTTACATTAATCCTCATCCTTTCTGCAAGTAGATCTAAAAAGACACCATTATTCATCAACCAATCCATTCCCAATAACACAGGTAAATTAATATCTGCAACAATTAACATAGATTGTTAAAGGATTATTTCGGAAATATTACATTGAAGCAGCACTTCTTCTTCAACTTTTCTTCCTTTAGCTCTTGTTAATCCTACTACATGGACGTTAGTCACTGGAAAGGTTGGACAACGCCGCTGATTTTTATTCCTTTCCCAGATTTCCCTGGATAACAAACTTACTTGACTACCAGTATTTATATCGCCCGTTACCAATAATGTAGAAACTTTATTTTCAGATACCTCTCTTTCCAAGGACAATTCTTCATCTATAGCCTGTTGTTCCTGATATTTTAAAAATGCATTTTTGAAACCCTTTTTTCCTTGAGAAGTGTTAGGTACTATAATAGGATTTTCAGGATCCGTTATATCTTGTACCGCCACTCGTTCCTGTTTCTCTTCATTAATATTTCCATTATCAGACTCTGTTCCCTTAATATCCCTGTACTGTCCATAATTCAAACCAGTGTCATTCCTTCTTCCTCCTGAATATTTATAATTATTATTACCATAACAATAATTCTTCCTATTATATTTATTAAATTCTCTATTTTCTGTAGCCTACGTGGAACAATCATATAAGCATTCATAAATATGTTATAAAAAATGAAAAGAATAATTCCTTTTTAACATTTCGTAATAAGTTGAAGTGGAAACTCGAAAAACCCAGCAACAGACCATTTAAGTAGACTGTTCCGCTACATGTTGGTCCATGAGAGTAGAGAGTCTCTATATGGGAGCACCCTAACTGACCACAATGGGACATCCAGGGTGGTTTGGTTTGTGAACTTTAGGGAGCATGCAGAAGGTGGTGGAGTGGGGTGTAGGATGGGTGAGGAGAGAGACAGACGCTGGGGACAGGTCCTGGGATAGTCCTAAGGATTTTGAGGAGGGACTGAAGGATCCTGATAGGTTTTTGGGATGGGAACATTGTGGCGGGGTGTGTAAGTGGAAGAATCAGACAGTTGGCAGAGACCTTCTGCGAGATAGTCCTTGCGGTTTCAAACCACTGTGGTGGAGCCCTTGTCAGCAGGTAAGATCATAAGGTCAGGATCAGTTTTGAGGTGGTAAATAGAATTTTTTTTCCTGAGGGTATGAGATTGGTATTCATTTTGAGGGATTTGGGGAAAGCGGTGAGGCGAGGTTAGATGTTAGGAAATTCTGAAAAGTTAGTAGGGTATGATTTGGTGGCAGTATGGGTGGATCTCAACTGGATGGAGGAGTGAACTGGGTGGGGCAGGATTCAATTTTGGTATTGGTATGGGTCTGGACAGTGGGGTTGGTAGTGAAATGGTGTTTCCATTCTAAGGATCGGCAGAAGGAGATCCTTGAAAATTCTGGCATGGTTGAATTTGGGAGTGGGGCAAAATGTAAGGCCTTTGTAAAGAACTGAACTTATGTTGGACAAAGCTCATGAAGGAGAAGTTCATGACTGTGTGTCTGGTCTGTTTGGATTGTGGATTTTGTGTGGTTGTGTGGGGTAGGTTTTGAGGGTGTGGCAAATGTAAATGGTCTGCTAGGCAAGGTTTGTTAGCTATGAGGGACTGTGGGGTATGTTTAGAGGCTTTTGTTGAGGGGGTGGGTAAAGGTAATCTAACACAGGAATAGGAGGTGATAATATAATGTTAGAGGACTTTTTGAGATAGTGTTGTGAATGCTGATCTAATACTTGTATCGGTCTGGGAGATTGTATGCTGGTATTTGGGGTTGCAGAGCAAGATCATTGTTCTGATGGAGGTGAGAGCTGCAATGATGTTTGGGCCTGGTGTTCATGGTTTTGTAGTATAGGTTTGTGAGTGCTATGGACTGACAGAATCTCAACAGATGGAGGCCATTATGGAGGGAGGGATTACAGCCAGAAATGGATAATTGATTGATTAAACCATTTGGTGGACACCATGAGATAGGCAGGAATAGGATGTGGGACTGGGTTCTGGCAGATAGAAGGGGAAGTTCCATGGTGTGATTTTAAAAATGGATAAAATTCACACTAAATAATGCAAGATCACAAATAAGACTCTACGTGAGCTCAAAGGTATGGAAATAAAACAAAAAGACTGAAACTCACCGGATAAATACGTAACAATACATAGGAATCTGTCAAAAAAATCTTGAGAAGGTGTGAAAAACTGGTGGGAATGCATGGAAAACTCGTAGGAATGTGTAAGGAACTCATGGGAATCTGGAAAACAGTAGGAATATATGGAAAAATCATAGGAATGTGTAGAAACAGTCAAGAATTGGTAGATTACACTCAAAAATGTGAGAAATTCACATAAAACGTCATGCAGGGAAATGACAATCTGGATTTTTGGAATCTAGGGAATGGGACTGGCAATGGAAATAAAGTTAATGTGAAGTACATTAGGTGGAAGGATATTTGGAAATGAAAAATACATGGGTGGGAGCATGGATTGCGTACTGAAAATTGGAGTGTTCGTGTAGGTGATTGTTGTGAGTGGATGGGATTGTTGATGAAGTCTTGAATCGCAGAGTGTATCCTGAGCAAGCCTCTTCATCTCCACATAATAACAGCAACCTACATCTGTCTGAATCTGCTTACTGTATCCATCTCTTGGTCTTCCTCTGCATTTTTTTTTCCACGCACTTCCCTCCAACGCTAAATTCACAATTCCTTGATGTCTAAGAATGTGCCCTACCAATCTATCCCTTCTTTTAGTCAAGGTATGCCAGAAATTTCTTTTCTCCCCAATTCTGTTCAGTACCTCCTCATTAGTTACGCGATCCACCCACCTAATCTTAAGCATTCTTCTGTAGCACCACATTTCAAAAGCCTCAATCCTCTTCCTGTCTGCACTGTTTATCGTCCATGTCTCACTCCCATACAAGGCAACACTCCATACAAATGCCTTCAGAAAGGACTTCCTTAGGCTTAAATCAATATTCGATATTAACAAATTTCTCTTTTTCAAGAACACTTTTTTACCCATTGCCATTCTGCATTTTATATCCTCTGTACTGCGACAATCATTTGTTATTTTACTGCCCAAGTAACAAAACTCATCTTCCTCCTTTATTCCTTCGTTTCCCAATCTAATTCCTTCAGCATCACCTGATTTCCTTACACTGCACTCCATTACCCTAGTTTTGCTCTTGTTAATGTTCATCTTATATGCACCTTTCAGCACCCTGTTCATTCCGTTCAACTGCTCTTCCAGGTCTTTTGCTGTCTCTGAGATTATTACAATGTCATCGACAAAACACAATGTTTTTAATTCTTCACCCTGAACTTTAATTCCTTCTCCAAAGTTCTCCTTGCTTTCCTTTATAGCTTGCTCAATGTACAAATTGAATAACAATGGAGAAAGACTACAACCCTGTCTTACTCCCTTTCCAACCACTGCATCCCTTTCATGCCCTTCAACTCTGATAACCGCTGTCTGGTTTTTGTACAAGTTGCAAATAACCTTACGCTCCCTATATTTTACTCCTGCTTGCTTCAGAACTTGAAAGAGTTTATTCCAATCAACATTGTCAAAAGCCTTCTCCAAATCTACAAAAGCTAGGAATGTAGGTTTGCCTTTTCTTAATCTATCTTCTAGAATAAGCCGTAAAGTGAGTATTGCCTCCCGTGTTCCTACATTTCTCCTGAACCCAAACTGATCTTCCCCGAGGTCGGCTTCTACCAACTTTTCCATCCTTCTGTATATAATTCGTGTTAATATTTTGCAACCATGACTTATTAAACTGATGGTTCTGAAGTTTTCACACCTGTCTGCACCTGCTTTCTTAGGGATGGGGATTATAACATTTTTCTTAAAGTCTGAGGGTACTTCTCCTGTTTCATACATCTTATGCACCAGGTGAAACAGGTTTGTCATGACTGGTCCTCCAAGAGACTTCAGTAGCTCTGAGGGAATACCATCTACTCCAGGGGCCTTGTTTCGACTTAGGTCTTTCAGGGCTCTGTCAAATTCTTCTCTCAGTACAGTATCTCCTATTTCATCTTCATCTACATCCTCTTCCCTTCCTACAATATTGTCTCCAAGTTCATTTCCTTTGTAGAACCCCTCTATATACTCTTTCCACCTTTCAGCTTTCCCTTCTTTGCTGAGAACTGGTTTTCCATCAGTGTCCTTGATATTCATAGAGCTGTTTTTCTTATCTCCAAATGTTTCTTTTATTTTCCTGTAGGCTGTATCTATTTTTCCCCTACTTATACATTCTTCTACATCCTTGCATTTGCCTTCTAGCCACTCCTGCTTAGCCATTTTACACTTCCTGTCAATCTCATTTCTTAGTCGTCTGTACTGCATTTTGCCTGTTTCATTTACTGCATTTTCATATTTTGTCCTTTCATCGATTAAATTTAGTATCTCCTGTGATATCCAAGGATTTTTTGTAGGTCTTGCCTTCCTACCTATTTTGTCCTCTGCTACCTTCACTATTTCATCTCTCAATTTTACCCATTCCTCCTCTACTGTTTTATTTTCCCCTGTTTCTGTCAATTCTTGCCTGAAGCTTCCTCTGAAATTCTTAAGAACCTCAGGTTCCTTCAATTTATCCAGGTCCCATCTCCTTATTTTCCTACCTTTTTGTTGTTTCTTTAGTTTCAGTCTACAGTTCATAACCAACAAGTTACGGTCAGAGTCTATATCTGCCCCTGGGTATGTTTTACAGTTTGAAACCTGGTTCCAAAATCTATGTCTTACCATTTTAAAATCTATCTGATTCCTTCCGGTGTCTCCTGGTCTCTTCCATGTATACAACCTTCTTTTGTGATTCTTGAACCAGGTGTTTGTTATAACTAAATTATGTTCTGTGCAAAATTCTACCAGGCGGCTTCCTCTTTCATTCCTTTTGCCCAGACCATATTCACCTGAGTAACAAAATTAAATAGCACAGTGTTGTAGAATAGAAGAATGGCCAACAGGCAAAAATAAAACAATGAAAATTCCAGAAAGGATTCAACAATATTTTCATGATGGATAGGTTGCTTACTCACCACAGAGACATTCAATGAGTTGCAGAAAGGCACAGATAATAGGAAACAGCTTGATGGCTTTTGGCTGTTAAGGCCTTTGTCTGTCAGACACACACACACACACACACACACACACACAGCCATTACCGCCACCTCCGGCTGCTATGGGCAGTCTGTGAAACTCAGCACAGCCGAGGCTAGAGCAGTCAGTGGTGGGGGTGAGGAACTGGTAAGGAGAAGGAAACAGGAGGGGAGTGGGGAGATGTATGGCGCAGGTGGGGGAATATATCAGTGATGTCTGACTAACAGTGTGGAATGAAGGGAAGTGACTGAAATGTGTGGCCCACCCATTATTACAAAAAGAAAATTAAGCAATTACCACTAAAAACAGCAAGGTGTTTCCAAGAAGACATTATAAGTCTTAATTCAGGGCTGTCCACAAAGTGCCAAATAACACATGGGGCAATTGGGCTGGCCAAGTGAGGCTCGCACTGTCTCCCCTTTGCTCAGCACTAATCAGAATTAGTTGCTACGGCACAACATTTCATGTTGCAGTGCCATGTGGGTCTTCCTTGTGACTTTGGTGCAACGCCTTGGCATGAAAGAAAATGCAAATTTTGAAAACTAATTTCAGTTTTGAAAAAAAAAAAAAAAAAAAAAATAGGACCAGTTTTCTAAACGTTTTCAGGGTACTGCCAACCTCAGGTGAAGAGGAATGCACCTTGTGCCAACAGGCCACCAGTGGGCTGATTTTGTGACCACTCTTGTATAAATTGGTTTAGATATACAGAAATAATAGATGTTGCTAGACTTTGGTTTAAGTATCAAAACAAGATTATAAACACTGAAATTTTGAGTAAAAAATGTTAAATTTCTCCAGTTCTGTTTGTCATTTGGAACTATCCCCAAAGGCCTCACTTTAAAAGTTCCCATCTCTGAGTGTAATCCTTGTTTCCATCTCTCTCTCCTACAGTTTCAAATTCAGAAGTCCATAGCTCTGACCCATCTTGTCCTTCGACAGTATGTTGCCTTGTGTCTATACCAACTCCTTACAACATCCCAAAACCACCCTCCCTACCTAATGGTTCCTACTCCTGTACCAGATCACACTGCAAAACCTGTCCAATCCATCCTCTTAACAACAACATACTCCAGCCCCACCACAGGAAAAACCTACCCTATTCAAGGCAGGGCCACATGTGAGACACGCGTTACATACCAACTGACATGTGTTTATGTTGGTATGACTACCAACAAATTGGCTGAGTGGATGAATGTTCACACACAGACTGTTTGCTTGGGGGACACCCATGTCTCCACCATATCTTTTCTTCCAGGAGTGCTAGTCTTGCATATTTCGCAGGAGAGCTTCTGTGAAGTTTGGAAAGTAGGAGGCGAGGTACTGGCAGAATTAAAGCTGTGAGGTGGCATCGTGAGTCGTGTCAGGATAGCTCAGTCGGTAGAGTGCTTGCCTGTGAAAGGCAAAGGTCCCGGGCTCGAGTTCCGGTTGCGGCACACAATTTTAATCCGCCAGGAAGTTTCATATCAGCGCACACTCCACTGCAGAGTAAAAGTTTCATTCCGGGTTATGTTATCTAGATGCGTGAATAATGGATAGGGGTCTTTCATAGGTATATGACCTCTGTGGCAAGTGATTGAGATAGGAAGTAGTGAAAGGGTGAACTAGGATGTTGTGGGGTTTGGGTAGAGAGCCAGATAAAGTTGAGTGGAAAAGATCTTGGGTAGGGAGATAGATAATCAAATGTTTTGGAATTTGGGGTTGGTGCAAAGAAAGCATAAATGAATAACACAACTATTTGGGGGGGGGGGGGGGGAGAAGTAAATTTCTATCATGGGAAGAACTGAGAGAAGAATTCGATCCATCAACAATCCACACAATTACACAGCTGTATTTTGTGTGGAGCTGAATTTACCTATTTGTCTGCTCTAATAATATTTTAAGCGTTAATGTATCAATGTATTTTTCTTGTCCACAAATAAGAATGTAACATTTGAGTAAAGCAAGCAGTAGAAGGTACAAATGATTCTTAGTGGATTTCTTAGATTTTGATGTATCAGCCTGATAGTCTCATTGTCTGTAAGAGTATGATGTTACGAATATTATAGACGAAAAATTCTTAGCAGGAAAAATTATATATAAAAAGATAGACGAAGATTACTCACCAGGCAAAGGAGCACAGGTGTGACAGCAGCACAAATAAATAGAACAAACACACACACACACACACACACACACACACACACACACAAACGCTAGCTTTCACAGCCTAGCTGCTTCATCAGGCAGATGAAGCAGCTTGGCTGCGAAAGCTAGCGTTGTGTGTGTGTGTGTGTGTGTGTGTGTGTGTGTGTGTGTGTGTGTTCTATTTATTTGTGCTGCTGTCACACCTGTGCTCCTTCACCTGTAGAGTATGATTTTAATCATATAAAGGACATAGGCTTCCCTTAGTCTGTTAATAATTGTTGCACTTCAAAAGTTCATTAATAGCTGTCATTTATTCATCTTTAAAGACTTTGGTCAAACACTTCAATATTGTACACAATATTAAATAGCGGATATCTTGTCTCAAAACCAAAACACAATTTACGGCTGCTGATTCTCTAAATAAAGCTTAGGTGCACACACAGACTCCTCATCAACATAGTTTTATAGAAGTTTTAAAATAAGTGGCAACATCTTTGAAATTTGAGACTGAATGTTATAAATACATACTTAATTTATATGTCAAATTGTGATATCTGGTTATATCGTCTGAACAAAATTGTTTACCTATGCACTTGTGACTTGACAATGATATTGCTAGTGACATGTTTAAATGAAGTGTCTTAAATCAAAATACATAATAGTATTTGCATTGAGTCCTGTGATGATTGTTTACATTTAGAAAAAAGTGGGAATTAACATAGTGTAAATATTAAGTTATTTCGAAAATAAATTGGTATCTTAAAGTTAGCGAAATAATGGTCCTCATTTTTCTATCTGTTACACTGGATAACTGAAAAGGTGTGTATTACCCTATTTTAGTGCACCATATCAGACATGCAAATTCACATTTAATACGCTCTTGGTATGTTCTGATGTAGTTTTTAAGTGAAACAATGGTCTTTATCATTACTATAATTGACATGTACCAATTTTATTGGAATACAGAAATTTTCTGTAATTATTGAGCTTTAATAATAATAATAATAATAATAATAATAGGTTTGCGAAGGCTCCATGTTAATTGAATGTAAAGGCATTGATCAGTACTGTAACTTTTGTTTCTTGCAGCAAACCAAAAGAACTAGAAAATTGATATAATGTTGTCAATGCTTCACGGACATCAACATTTGGTATATAACTTTGTATTAATGATTAGAACTCAGCTATCATTTTATTGTATTATATTTGTTTTCTTTACAGCTAAAATTTGAGGAAGATCTTCAAATTACTACAATGTACTCTGCAGAAGGTGAAAGTGTTGAGCTTAACCCATATATGTATCCAGTGGGAAACGTGGAAGATTGGCTATTAAAAGTAAGCATATGTTGCTTCTCCATTTTATAGTTCAGATATATGAAATTTTTTTCTGATATGCATTTTGTACCAAATTTCTCTCTCTCTCTCACTTTGGTTTGTTTGTTTGTGTGTGGGTGGGTGGGTGTGCTCGCGTTCAATAGTCTTCAGTATTCATCCCTTAGTTTCCCTCTATGATTTTTACCCTACACCCTTCCTTTTCATGCTAAATTCCTTTATGTGTCAGAATGTGTCCCATCAACCTATCCCTTCTCTTAGTCAGGATATGCCAGAAACCTTTTTTCCCCCCAATTCAGTTTAGCACGTCCTCATTAGTTTCCTGATCTACCCATCTAATTTTCATCATTCATTTGTAGCACCACATTTCGAAAGCTTCTATAAATTTTTTTTCTCTGAACTCTTTATCGTACTGGTTTCACTCACTTACAATGCTACACTCCAGGCAAATGCTTTCAGAAAGGACTTCTAATCTTTAAATTAATATCGGATGTCAACAAATTTTGCTGTTTCAGAAAAGCTTTTCTTCCCATAGCCATTCTGCATTTTATATGTTCTTTACTTTGGCCATCAGAAGTTATCTTGTTACCAAATAACAAAACTCATCTACTACTTTTATTGTCTCATTATCTAATCTAATTCCTTCAGCATCGCCTGATTTGCTGACACTACATTCCATTACCTTCGTTCTATTCTTGTTAATGTTCATCTTATTCTTTCCTTTCAAGACACTCTCCATTCTATTTAATTGCTTTTCCAGGTCCTTTGTGGTCTCTGTCAAAATTACTTTGTCGTCAGCAAACCTCAAAGTTTTTATTTCTTCTCCCTGAACTTCACTTTTGTCTCCAAATGTCTCCTTGCATTCCTTCATTGCTTGCTCAGTGTACACATTGAACAACATTGGCAAAAGGCTACAACCCTTCTTACTCCCTTCCTAATCTTTGCGTCCCTTTCATGCCCTTCATCTCTAATAACTGCTATCTGGTTTTTGTATAGGTTGAATATAACTCTTCGCTCTCTATATTTTACCCCTGGTACCTTGAGAATTTGAAAGCATGTATTCCAGTCGACATTGTCAAAATCTTTCTCCAAATCTACAAATGCTAAAAATGTAGGTTTGCCTTTCCTTAGCCTACCTTCTAAATAAGTCGTAATGTGAGTAATGCCTCCTGTGTTTCTACATTTCTCCTAAATCCAAACTGATCTTCCCAAAGGTCGGATTCCAACAGTTTTTCAATTCATCAGAAAATAATTTGTTTTAGTATTTTGCAACCATGACTTTAAACTGATAGTTCTTTAATTTCACATTTGTCTGCACTTGCTTTCTTTGGAATTGGATTTTTAATATTCTTCTTGTAGTCTGAGGATATTTGCCCTGTCTCATACATGTTGCATACAAGGTGGAACAGTTTTTTCATGACCTGCTCTCCTAACAATATCAGCAGTTCAGACGGAACATCATCTATTCCAGGGGCCTTGTTTCAACTCAAATCTTTCAGCGCTCTATCAAATTCTTCTCGCAGTCTCATATCTCCTATCTCATCTTCCTCCACTTCAGCTTCCATTTCTAGAATACTGCCTTCAAGTTTATTTCCTTTATATAGGTCATCTATATATTCCTTCCACAGTTCAGCTTTACCCTCTGCTTAGTACTGGTTTTCCGTCTGAGTTCTTGATATTCATACAACTGCTTTTCTTGTCTGCAAATATCTCTCCTATTTTCCTGTAGGCGGTATCTATTTTTCCCCTTGTTACACATTCTTCTACGGCCACTCCTGCTTAGCCAGTCTGCACCTCCTGTAAGTCTAATTTTTTTTTTTGTACTCACTTGCTGAATTTCTATATTTTCTCCTCTCATCATTTAAGTTCAGTATCTCCTGTGTTATCCAGGGATTTTTATTAGGCCTTGCCCCTCTACCTATATGATCCTCTGCAGCCTTAACTACCCTATCTCTCAGAGCTACTCATTCATCATCTACTGTATTACTTTTCCTTTCAGCCAAACCTTGCCTAATGCTCCCTCTGAAACTCTCAATCACTTCTGGATTCTTCAATTTGTCCAGGTTCCATTTCCTAACTTTTTTACATTTCTGCAATCTCTTAAGTTTTAATTTGCAATTCATAACCAATAAGTTATAGTCAGAGTCTATATCTGCCCCTGGATATGTTGTACAGTTTAAAACATGGTTTCTAAATCAATTCCTTACCATTATAAAGTCAATCTGGTACCTTCCAGTGTCTCCTGGTCTCTTCCACGTATATAACCCTCTATCATGACTATTAAACCAAATGTTTATAATGATTAAATTGTACTCTTCACAAAATTCTACCAGGCGACCTCTAGTTTCATTCATTTTCTCCAGTACATATTAACATTTCCTTCTCTTTCTACTACCAGGTTCCAGTCCCCCTTCAAAATCAAGTTTTTGTCTCCTTTAACTTTCTGAATAATTTCTTTTATCTCCTTGTACATTTCCCTCATTATCGGCCAAGCTAGTTCGCATATAAACTTTGAAACATTCCCAAATATTCCGATGTCAGTCTGATGTTGAATAGCAACCCAATTAATGATAAGTATGACCGTGTGCACAGGATAAGGGCTATTGTTAAGTCTGTTTTGGGAATAGCTTTCACCAGTAATTAATTTGCTGCTAATTACAGTTATCTTAAGGGTTGATAATTTGTCAATAATGAGAATATACTCAACTTTCAACTTTAACTAATTTTTTTATATTTCTGAATAATCACATTATGCGAGACAATCACGGCCTTCACCACACATTTTAATAATGGCATTTTACACAGGTAGTCAATATTAGTCTTCACACACCATTTATTACTTTTATCTCACTATCGCACAACAATCCCTCACTGCATTCCATCTGGTTTGTTGCTGGCACAGTTGACACGATTCGCGGCGTGGAAATCTTCTTACACAGTTACGATCAGCACCAATGTTGAGTAAATCCACCCACGGCACTGAGGATAAACTCAACCCAAAATACACACAACAAACGGACTTTCACTATAACTCTTATTACTGACTAACACAGCTTAAACTCTCGCCAACATTCCACACTTGAGCCATACCACCGCCAGACCACCATCAATTGACTCACTGTGCTCACAACACTAACTATCGATGTAATGCGTAATTCGACCTGTGTAATGCAAATAGGGCAAGAATATATACATAGTAGGGACCGACACCTTACAATTTGCACTCCTGTGGTCGGTGTTAGTTTTGTTTCTATCTTTGATATGATAATGTGTTCACTAAGCTATTTATAGTAACTTCTGCATTCCTATTTTCTTATTCATTGTCAGACCTACTCCTATGTTATCACCAACCGATTTTGTATTTATATCCCTTTATTCCCCTGTTCATCCTGCCACGAATTTCACTATTTTCTACCATATCTAACTATAATCTATCCATTTATCTTTTCATATTTTCTAACCGACCTACACAATTAAGGGTTAGAACATTCCAAGCTCCAATCTGCAGAATGCCTGTTTTGTTTTTCTTGATGACGACATCCTCTTGAGTAATCCCCACCCGGAAATCAAAATGGGGGACAATTTTACCTCTGAAATATTTTACCCAAGAAGAGTTATCATCATATATTCATACAGTAGAGCTGCATGTCATCAGGAAAAGTAACAACTGTAGTTTACCCTTGCTTTCAGCCATTCCCCATAAATGCATGGCAAAGCCATGTTATCGGATGTTACAAGGCCAGTTCAGTCAATCATCCTGACTGTTGCCTCTGGAACTACTGAAAAGGCTGCTGCCCCTCTTCAGGAACCACACATTTGTCTGGTCTCTCCACAGATACCCCTCTGCTGTGGTTGCACCTATGGTAAGGCTATTGCATCATTGAGGCATGCAACCCACCCCATCTTGGCAATGTGTAAGGTTTATGGTGGGGGGGGGGGCATAAGCACATCAAATTGTTTTGTCTTTTGGCATGAGTCTTTGTGCCTAGGACCTTAAAGATATTTCTATCCATCTTATAAGAAATTCTGTCTAATTTTAATGGTTCATTAAACCATTCTGCACATGTCTGAATAGGTGTGTGTGAATGAAATGTGATTCAACCACTTTTTTATTTATTTATTTATTATTTTTTTCTTCTTTTTGTAAGCTTTAGGTGGGATGGGAATGAATTTACTTGTAATGCTGTTACTATTGACAGTTGCTTTTAATAGGTACGCCTAATGGCCAGTAAAAACATTATTATTTGCAAATAGTAGCTTTATTTTTAACTAAGTTCCTATTATGAGTAATTATTTAATGTAGTGATTCCAAAAGTTTGGAACTTGACCTACCAGTGGGTGATGGGATATATTCAATTGGGTCACCAGAAGACTTTTAAAATATTCTACTAAAATAAATTACTGGCTTAAAATACATGAGAGTGTATTTGGAGGACAAGGTTTTAGAATCTAAAAAGTTATGTACAAAATCTGTTTTAAAAAAGAAACAAATGTGGCTAATAACATACTCAGTGTGATATGAAAACAGCACAGCTGTTCATTAGTTATTGAGGCACAGCAATTCAGTGTCCTCTTCCAATTGTGACAAATAATGATGAGCTAGTTGTTGTGTACCTTCTGTTGCCATGTAATATATATATATATATATATATATATATATATATATATATATATACACACACACACACACACACACACACACACATACAAGCTTTCGCCACCACTGGCAGCTTCTTCAGGAAAAAGAGGATAAAAGGGGAGGAAAAAGGGAAGGATATGGGTTTTAAGGAAGTGGAAAAGGAGTCATTCCAATCCCAGGAGTGGAAGGACTTACCTTAGGGGAAAAAAAGGAAGGTAAACAAATACACACACACTCAGACTTATCGAAACGCAAAACATCATTATTTGTCACAATTGGAAGAGGACACTGCGTTGCTGTGCCTCAATAACTAATGAACAGCTATGCTGTTCTCATATCACACTGAGTATGTTATTAGCCACATTTGTTTCTTTTTTAAAACAGATTTTGTACATAACTGTTTAGATTCTAAAACCTTGTCCTCCAAATACACTCTCATGTATTTTAAGCCAGTAATTTATTTTATATAATGTCAGAATCTCGTTTTTCAACGTGATTCTATTTTCCTCCACATACCTCTTAATATGTGAAAGACCTAAATAAAATAATTCTGATCACAGATCACAATGTTGTATTAATAAATAATTCGGGCCCTGGTCGCATATACATAGCAACGAGATGTTAACAAGAAAATTTTACCTAATGACCTCTACAGAAAATGTCACATCTGAACTAATATATATCACAGAAGATTTCTCTAGGTTCGCCTTTTATCGTTTGCAGTCATTAGGTAAGGATCAGTACACAGTTAAGGCAAAGAATGGTTCACAATATTAAATGAGTTCATAATAGTTTCACATTTATACTTTTAAAATAACTAAAATAGCTAATATTTTAGTATTATTTGTTGATATATTTACTGTGTTTCGTGTTTCCAATCGTATGTTCTTCTACGCAGTTTCTCCAGTCCCAGCTGTTATTTTTTTACACACAAACAAATATAATGTTTGTAAACTACACTGAGATGGTGTTGAGATTTTTCGTGTATCATCTTTGTCCTGATACCAACTTTTGAAAATAATAAATAATATTGTCCCACCCGTTCTTGTACTGGCAAACTATCGATTTTGTCACAAAATGAAGAATATTTATTATTAAAAAAAATTGAATTAAGTACAGTGGTGAATATTTCTTTTATCAAGTATTGCTTGACCATTTATTGAAAAAAAAAATAAAAAAAAAAATAAAAGAAAATTATTTCCACAAGATTACACCGTAGAAAAATATTCTCTTCTTGGATATTAGTGCATTAAAGTTTTCGAGTGACTTATGGACCTAGTCATAACACCCACTAGCTATCTTTTGAATTATTATTCAAAATAAAGTAAAATAAACCCTATGGCACCACCGCCACTTTGATTCTTAACCATAAATTGTGATATCTGATTCAAAGCTCTGCCTCTTCAGGTGTGGGTGACTTATCAAAACTAATTTTCTACAAATAGTATTCCCCCTTTTGTCACTCAAAAACTAAGAAAATCGGATACTCGATGTATTCCTTGCTAACATCACGTAAATCAAATTGACTTTAATTACTGTATAGTCACACTCCAGTAAGTATTCAATGGCGCAATCAGTTTTTAATGACCTCCCAATCTTTGTATCAATAACTGCTTTTTTTTTATATAATTACGTTCTGCTGTAGGAAAGTAAAATAGTTGTGATAAGTAGTTACCGATCCTAACTTTTAGCACACGAACATTTCGTTGCTGTTTATATGACTCCCTCAGGATCATTAAACGATTCGGCCAACTAAATTATCACAAATAAAACAGCTCCCATCAGGACTGCTCATAATTACATTTCCTTTTCCCACTGGTCATGAACTAATTTGGTATCTCAGCAGTTACTTGATAAAATTTACTATCTTTTAAACAAAATGAGCGGCTTATACCACATCTATATCTTTTTTAATAATAAGGGAAAAATTATATCGCTTCATTGCACCACCTAGGCCTTTTGCTGTCTTAAATGAATCCCTGGGAATATTCAATCACACTGATTGCAACTTCTAATCACTTCTAACAGAAGTTAATGAACCCATAAGCAACATTTTTCCTTAAACATCCAGGAATTACCTTTAGTTAGATTGACGTCCTATATTTCATGCGCTGATCTTTATGATTGTACCGGTAATCATTCCCTTAGGGCAGCAATTTTTTTTCTTTTGACCGGTAAGTTAATATTTCATTACACTGAATGAGGCTTCCATCAGACGGAATGAAAATTGACAATAATGAAATGTAATTGTGAGCAAGGAATAACATCTTTCTCCCCCTAACATTATTCTTTGCTTGCGGCCGCGAGTTTTTAGTTGCCAGCTCTTGATGCAATAGCGCAGGTTAATTGGCGCCGACGGCAGCATACTCGCGAGCCCGTCTTAGAATGCAAAGGTCGATCAGCTGAACGGCAGTTACAATTCAGTTCTACAACATTTTACACAAAAAACAATATTAATTTATAATAATACAAATGACAAATAAATCGCCTTTTCCTAATAAGCAATGAAGAATAAATTATTTATCTGTCGCAATAAGTTGTAGCGACCTTGGGATATCATGTAGCGGGTTGTAAAAAAATTAAAATTTCCCGTTACATAGTTGAATGTGTATATTTATTTTAATGGTGGTCTGTTTTGTTTTATACAACACTTAAAATAAATCTGTATGTGAATGAATGAATGGCATCTGTCCATCCTCGGATGATGGCGTAGCCTACTTGGCTCAGAGCCTACGTCTGTTATGGCTGAAAAGTCCCACTCGAGAATGGCAGACCCTGCTGCAGTTTGAGCACTTGAAATTTGAAGTTCTTTGAGCACAGGCCGCTCTCTCCTTCTGTCTTTTCCTCATCATTGCTTCTGCTTGTAGTCGTTCGTCCTCTGCAAGCTTGACCCCTTAGTGTACAGCTAGTCGCAACTCGACACGGTCATCAGCAGTATGTTCCCATTGAGATGGATTGATGCAGGCCTTAGTCATATCTCTGCTGCAGACATCCTTGTAGTGAAGATGTGGTCTTCTCACTGGTCTCACGCCCTCCTGTTCTCCGTACAGCAGTTTTTTTGGAATTCGCTCAGAATCCATGCGCCTGACATGTCCCAGCCATCTGAGACGACAGTGGCTTAGGGGTGCATGAATGCTGGTTGTGCTTGCAAGCTGTAGGACTTTGGTGTTTGGTATTTTATCTCTCCAAGTGATCTGAAGGATCCTCCGGAGACAGATGGTGTTTGGTATTTTATCTCTCCAAGTGATCTGAAGGATCCTCCGGAGACAGATGAAAGCTGTTCAGTCGTGATTCATGCTTAGCAAGGGTTGTCAATGTCTCACAGCTTTAGAGAAGAGTGCTGATGACTCAAGCAGTGTATACTTGTAATTTAGTTTTATTGTCAGTATTCTGTTATTCCATACTCTGTTTTCAGTCTACCCATGATAATCGATACTTTAGCAATTTTTTTGGTAATCTCTGTGTCCACAGACGAGTTGCTACATATTGTAGATCCCAAGTATGTAAACTCCTTAACTCCCTGGAGAGGATTACTGTCAATGCTGATGGATGGATGATTGATGCCCTGCACCATGATCTTAATTTTTTGGAGGCTATAGGTAAGACCAAATTTTTGACATGCACGTGATAACTTGTTGATTAGGCACTGCAACTCATCTTCTGTGTTTGCTACCAGAGCTGCATCGTCTGCATACAGCAACTCTCGAATAACAGTTGTATTTATTTGCTCTTGGCTTTAAGGCGGGGAACATTGAAAAGATTTCCGCCAGACCTTGTACGTAAATACACTCCCTCCTCACAGTCTTCAAAGGCAAATCTCAGCAGAAGGGAAAAGAAGATCCCAAACAGAGTAGGCGCTCACACACACCCCTGCTTTACACCACTATTAATAGGGAATGTTTCCGATGTTTTGCCATTGAAGCAAACTGTTGCTTGCATTTTCTCATGTAAGGAGACAATTAGTTTTAGTAATTTAGGTTGGCATCCAATCTTTTGTGGCAACTTGAAGAGCCCATTTCTGCTTACTAAATCAAATGCTTTAATGAGGTCTATAAAAGCAATACACAGTGGTCTCCGCTGCTTACGGCACTTCTCTTGGAGCTGTCATAGAGAGAATATCATATCCACTGTGGATGTGTCAGCTCTAAAGCCGCATTGAGATTCTGGGTAGATTCTAAACGCTAGGGTTTGCAGTCTTGTTAGGATAACTCTTGCATAAACCTTTCTGGCTTCTGGCCTAGGTAATTGTTGCAGTCATTTCTGTCCCCTTTCTGTTTATTCAGAGTGACTATCTTTGAATTTCACATGCTCAATTGGATGTAACCTCCTTCCCAGATGGTCTTGAGAAGTGAATGTAGATGTTTGAGAAGTACAGATTTTTATACTTGATAATCTCTGCAGTAATCCGTCTTCATGTGGAGCCTTTCCATTTGCAAAGGAATCTGTTGCTTTATTGAGTTCTTCCATAGTGGGCATTCCATCTAGCTCTTCCATAACTGGCATTTGTTGGATGGCGTTGAGTGCTTCCTTGTTAACATCATTCTCAACTGCATACAGCTCTAGGTAGTGTTCAACCTAGCGCTCCATTTGCTTGCCTTCATCAGTGATATCTTCTCCTGTCGTGGTCTTCAGAGGAGCTGTTTTTCTTTACTGTTGGTCCAATTGCTTTCTTAATTCCTTCGTACATTGCCTTAGTGTCTCCACAATCGGCAGCTTTCTGAATACTTGCACATAAATTCAGCCAATAATTATTTGCACACCTTCTTGACGTTTGTTGTGCCCTGTTCTTTGCTTCTCGCAGGTCATCCCGAGTTCTTCCATTTGGGTTTTCTTTATAAGAAAGCAAGCCTTTTCGTTTAGTCTCGATGACTGGTTCCATCTCTTCCAAATTCTGCTCGAAGCAGTCCTTGTTTCTATTATCTTTTGTCCTATAGGCTATTACTGCTGATTTGTAGATGGCTTCTGAAAGTTGTGTCCATTTGTTATCAATATTCCTTTTTGCTTGTACATTTACTGATAAAAGACTTTCAAAACTATTGGCAAATTGCTTTTGTCATTGCAGGTTGTGAACATGGTATGTGTTGATCCGGAGTTTACTTCTCTGTTGTTGTGGCGATGTTTCTTAGGGGTAAGCCTCAGTTTTCTCGCCACCAGGGCATGGTCTGTGTTGCAATCGGCACTATGATAGCTTCATGTCAGTAGGACGTTCTTGAGATCTGTTCGTCTAGTTATTACAAAGTCAATTTGATGCCAATGATGAGAGCGAGGATGTCTCCACAACACCTTGTGTCAGTCCTTAAGTTGAAAATATGTGTTTGTGATGCATAGTCCATAGAAGCAGCACATTTCAAGAAGTCTCTGGCCATTTTCATTCATTTTTCCTACTCCATGATGACTCAGACAAGTTGGCCACATGTCATTATCTGATCTAATGCGAGCTTTGGCTATTCCGTCACTTAGTAAGTCATAAAACTGATCCTTCTCTTCAATGCTGGATGTTAAAGTGGGAGCATATAAATTTAGGATGTTGATAGTGCCACTTGAAAAGTGCATTTGTAAACCAAGAATCCGTAATTTTCCACCAGAAGGTGGTACAATACAGTTCAGGAGGGTGTTTTTAATCACAAATCCTACACCGTGAAGTCTTGGCTCATCTTGGGACCTCCCCTGCCAGAAGAATGTATAATTAGCTTCTGTAATAGAGCCCGAGTCTGGAAGCCGCGTCTCCTGCAGTCCCACAATGTCCAAATTCAAGCGATGAAGCTCTCTGTCAATTACTGCGGTCTTGTGAATGAAGTCAACTTCACAGGTATCATCAGTGTATCTTGATCATCAGTGTTTCTTGGACACATGGTCCTGATGTTCCAGGTAGCAATATGAAATGGTAGTTTCTTTATTATTTCCTTTCTGATTTTGGTAGGTGTACTACATCAACCCACTTGTTGAAGATACTTCTAAACTCCACACACCCTATGAAGCAGGCAGGTAGAGATTAGATTAGATTAGATTAGTTATTTGTTCCGTAGATCCATATTGAGGGGATCCTCGTGGATGCGGAACATGTCAAGAAACAAAATTTACAAGTTGAATAACAGATAATACTAATAATATAAATACAAATACATACACTTATAATATAAATACAGATACTTAAATTTTTTTTTTTTTTTTTTTTTTTTTTTTTTTTTTTTATTTTTTTTTGCTGATAATATAATAATACTAATATAGTATGAGTGCATGCATCATTTGGTACAATTTAGAAATTCACTAATGGAGTAGAAGGAGTTGGCCACTAGAAAGTCTTTTAGGTTCCTCTTAAACTGATTTTTATTTGTAGCTAAATTTTTTATACTTGATGGTAAATTATTGAAGATGTGTGTTCCTGAGTAGTGGACCCCTTTTTGAACTAAAGTAAGTGCTTTGAAATCCTTGTGTAGATCATTTTTATTTATTTTATTTATATGAGCTGAGCTGTTTGTTGGGAAAAGGGATATATTATTTATGACAAATTTCATTATGGAATAAATATACTGAGAGGCAGTAGTTAATATACCCAGTTCTTTGAAGAGGCTTCTACAAGACGTCCGTGAATTTACTCCACAAATAATACGTATTACATGTTTTTGAACTCTGAAGACTTTTGACTGACTTGAAGAGTTACCCCAAAATATTATACCATATGACATTCGGGAATGAAAGTAAGCAAAGTATGCAAGCTTTGTTATTTTTATGTCTCCTATGTCTGATAACACTCGTATTGAAAATACAGATTTGTTGAGTCGTTTCTGCAGTTCTGTGGTGTGCTCCTCCCAACTAAATTTATTATCAAGCTGTAATCCCAGGAATTTAATACTGTCAACCTCTTCTATCTGCTCTTCTTCATACTTAATGCATATGCTGTCAGGAAATCTCTTACATGTTCTGAACTGCATGTAGTGCGTCTTTTCAAAGTTTAATGACAATGAGTTGGCTTTAAACCATTTATTAATGTTCATGAAAATATCATTAGCAGACCTTTCTATCCCAATACTTGACGTACTTTTTATTGCAATACTTGTATCATCTGCAAACAAAACGAACTCTACTTCTGGTAGTGTAACTGATGAGAGATTATTAATGTACACAAGAAAAAGCAATGGCCCTAAGATGGATCCTTGTGGGACGCCACATGTAATTTCTTCCCAATCCGATGATGACTGTTGGCCTAATTCACTAGTCACTTGCACTGACACCCTTTGTTTCCTGTTAGTGAGGTACGACTTGAACCATTTTGCAGCATTTCCCGTGACCCCATAGAATTCTAATTTACTTAAAAGGATGTTATGGTTCACACAATCAAATACCTTTGACAAATCACAGAAAATACCTGCTGTTTGCAATTTATTATCTAATGAATGAAGTACATTCTCACTGTAACTGTAAATAGCCTTCTCGATATCGGAACCTTTCAGAAATCCAAACTGTGTTCTAGACAATATGCCATTTGTGGTTAAGTGGTTGAGAAGCTGCTTGTACATTACCTTTTCTATAATTTTTGAGAATGCTGGCAAAAGTGAAATGGGTCTGTAGTTTGATGGTATCTCTTTATCCCCCTTCTTGAAGAGAGGTTTAATATCTGCATATTTTAGCCAATCGGGAAATGTTCCCGTTATAATAGACTGGTTACACAAATAACTTAAGATTGTAGTAAGTTCACAAGAACACGCTTTAATTAACTTTGTTGATATTTCATCGTAACCACTGGAATTCTTTGTTTTTAAAGATTTTATTATGGAAGATATTTCTTGTGGTGAAGTGACTGACATATTCATGTGTGTGAAGTTATTTGTAAATGCTAGTTTCAAATATTCAAGGGCATTATTTACTGACCCAGACAATCCCATACTATCAGTAACGGATATAAAGTACTTGTTAAATAGATTTGCCACACTATGCCCATCAGTTACTAATGTCTCAGCTACTCTTAATCCTACCTGCTCTTGTTCCTTTCTGGTTCTACCAGTCTCCTCTTTCACTATATCCCATATTGTTTTTATTTGGTTTCCTGATGTTGCTATCTTCTTTTCATAGTGCCTTTGTTTAGATACCTGAATAGCTTTTTTAATATTTTACAGTATTCCTTATATTTAGTTAAATCATCATCATTGCAACTACTCTTGGCTAATAGTTACATTTTCCTTTTTGTCTTACATGAAATCTTAATTCCTTGTGTAATCCAAGGTTTTATTATAGACTTCTGTTTAATTCGCGTTACTTTTAGAGGAAAACAGTTTTCAAACATGATACTAACATTATTAATGAATACATTATTTTTTCATTCATGCCATTAGCACTATATACATCTTTCCAGTTCATGTCTTTGAGGAGTTTTCTAAAATTTTCAATTTTTGGTGGGTTAACTACTCTCCTGTATGTACATTTTGCAGTCTTCATAATCTGTTTAGAAAATATACCTAAAACAAGGAGCTGCATATCTGGTTTTATGATATGATTTTGTTCCTTTGATTTGTCTATAAAAATATTATCAATTGCTGTCCTAGAGGTTTTAGTTATCCTAGTTGGAAAGTTTACGGTGTGTGTTAGGTTGAAAGACAAAGTTACTGACTGCAATAAATTTTTACTGGAGGACTGCATAAGAAAATCTGTATTAAAGTCACCAGTAACCAGGATTTCTTTATTTTTTCCTGTTAAATAACCCAATAGAGCTTCTAGATGATTTAGGAATAGATTATAATTTCCTGCAGGTGATCGGTAAATAGTTACTATTATATAGCATCTGTTATGGAATTCTACTTCTGTTGCACAAGCTTCTAAATGCTGCTCTAGACAGAATTTATTTATATCAATATTCTTGAGTTTATAGCAGTTTTTAATGAATGTGGCGGTACAGGGGTGGGCGGTAGCTGTTCAGTGAGATGCAATGATCTCTCCCACCATCGGAAATGGCTCCTGGTGCCTGAGTCTTACGCCAGTCAGACAGAGCTTATAACTGGTAACTGCCTCTTCCTGTGTTGTGTTTATGTCCTTGGACGTCTCTGAAGTGTCCTCTCCAGGATCCTACATGCCTGAGCGATGGATGTGGAGACCTGTGACTCGCCCAAGCATCACAGTCTCCCTCTTGACCCAAATGATCGTGTCCAGAGGAAAGGCAAGCCGTCTGCGATCACTTGAGTTGCAGGAGCTGTCGGGAGGGGATGCAGTGCGTCTTCCAATCGCCTTTGGGGCTCCACTCCAGATTTTCTTTCAGGATTTTCTCCCTTAGCCTTTATCCCTTCCGAGACTAACCACAAGGCAGAGGTATGTAACATAATATTGAGTAGGAAAGGAACAAAAATAATAGGGTTAAGGAATGAGGTAAGCAGAATGTAAGACAGGTCTTGTGAGGAACATTTTGTTTGGCTCCTCTGCTGAGACTTTCCTGGCTAGGTTGGACTTGCCAGTAGCTATGCTACCACCAATATAGCTTTCAGTGTCCTCAGAGCACATAAACTCTCCCACCCGCACGAACAGTGCTACGATAAGGCGGTGCCTTCTGGGAGAGAAAACTGTGTGTAGCACCAAACTTAAACTAATAAAACTGTCAGCATTAAGCAATAGACCCCGACAGAATTAACAAGTGATACTTCTTTGAAAATTGTCTTTAAGGACTTGAGTCCAGTTTCAGTTAAATCAAAATACATTTCTGGAGATATTACCACAGTCTAACATATACAGTCGCGACACTGACTGCTGTGAAAGATGTTACCAACTGACATTTGCTGCGACACTAGCGGTCCTAGCGGTGGGCAAGCCGCCTTAGTAGTGATGTTTGTTTATAGTCGCTTTTGTACGTAATTAATGAAATACTGTAACTTTGTGTTACAAGCTTTATTAAAATATCGAGAGACAGACGTAATATGGAAATTAATGTAAAAACAGCCTAATTTAAATGATTCAGTGGTATAAAGAACAACTCTGTCATGAACAAATACTTACAAATATGTGTATATTTGCAGCATATTCCGCTGAAAGTAAGTCTCATATAAACATAATGGTATAATAAATTTCTATTATGGTCTGTTCTTACTATGACCGCCAGTTTTTGACGTGTATCAATTCGTTATGGAGACTAATGATTCTCACATTTTTACATGCCACTCGTCTTTCTTTATACGCGCATATTCTTTTAAGTGTAATAACTTTAGCTTTTTAAAAAAAAAAAAAAAAAAAAAAAAAAAAAAAAAAAAAAAAAAAAAAAAAAAAAAAAAAAAAAAACAATGTTTTCATGATTCTTGCCGTTTCTGGTTCAGATGTAGCAACAATTGTGGAATTGGGTTCTTCTTTGTTGGAAAACAGTTTTTTTGCTTTTATCATTATGTTGCCATGTCTGTGATGTTTTTCCTTCAGCTGAAGCTGTGATGGTTGATTTGGAACGTTAAATCCCGTATTTATTGCATTCTATATATGTTTCCTATGTTCCACCCTCACCGATTTTACTGGAAATGTAATGAAGAATACTTAACGTTACTGTGCTAAAGGCATGTCTGCTGGTGTTTCCAAGGCATTCCTATTTTTAATAGAAAATTAAATTATTCATTTAAAGCCTGTATGTTACAAGATAATTGTAAATTAACTGTCCTGTAATATACCGTTTCATGCCTTGTAAGGGATCTTAAGAAACCTAAGAAAGAGAAATGAGGAGCTATTTTTAAATTATTACCTATTCATAAGGCACCGCATATGTTCCCTAATGTAAAAGGTATACTGAAGTCAATCTAAATGAAACTATTCGCTCTCATCAACTTTCGTATTCAGAAATGTAGCTTGCCAGCTGCTTGGAGCACTGCTATCTCAGTATAACAAAAATCTGTGGGAGTGCCGTGACTGTAGATGTTACTGTGATATTACCATATGATTCAGGACATGATGATACAGGACATGATAATAATATCAAAAAGGAACAACTTCATGATGTTCTGCAAAACTTATTTATTCTTCACAAACTGGCTTTTGGCTTCTCAGGCCATCATCAGATCAATTGTCAGCTGATGATGGCCTGTAAGCCAAAAGCCGGTTTGTGACAAATAAATAGTTTTGCAAAACGTTCCTTTTTGAAATTTAAGGAACATGCTTTGTGTGAAGACGATTTATGCCTACTATGTGGAAGATAACTCATACCATTATGCATCATCCCTTTACTGTTCTTCTTCCAGATAGAGCAAGGATAAAAGACTGTCTCATTGCCACCATGCAAAACCTAATTGTACCATGCCTATCAGTGTGCATTAGTAAAATTTTAAAAAACGCTACAATCAGAAATGCAATTTTTCAGAGGATTATGTCCGATTCTAGTAAATTCTAGGTAAAGGGGATAAGTTGTTCGCATACACTGTGGCATAGTGATCATTTGCATTCCTATGAAAAGAATTAGCATACTGTAGCTGTTGTACAATACTAGGTCAAATTTAAATTTACAACTTCCTACATCCCAGCGAAATTCAGCAAATTGGTTGATTTTTGTACATATGTGTGGTCTATGGTGTATTCTATATATAACATATAAAAGCACCATGTATTCTCAGACTGTTCCTGTGAAAACTTAGAAAAAAACTTGATTGTTTGGTTGCAAATCTGTGAATTATAATGATGGCTTTCACAGAGGGTGGGTTTGCTTGCAGTTGAGAGCTCCAACATTAGGCGGGTGATGGAGCCCCTTAGAAAGATGGCTGCCAAGGAGGGGAAGAAGGCCAACGTGCACTCAGTGTGCGTACCAGGTGGAGTCATTCCAGATGTGGAATGAGTCCTTCTGGATGCCATGAATAGTACAGGGTGCAGCTAACTGCAGGTGGTGGCTCACGTCGGTACCAATGATGTGTGTCGCTTCGGATCTGAAGAGATCCTCTCAGGTATTGAGCGGCTATCTGAAGTGGTAGAGACTGCCAGTCTTGCTTGTTAGATGAAAGCAGGGCTCACCATCTGCAGCATAGTTGACAGGACAAACTGTGGACCTCTGGTACAGAGTCGAGTGGAGTGCCTGAATCAGAGGCTCAGTCGGTTCTGCGACCATGTAGGCTGCAGGTTCCTTGACTTGCGCCATCAGTTTGGTGGGTTTCCGGGTTCCACTGAATAGGTCAGGAGTCCACTATACGCAGGAAGCGGCTACACGGATAGTGGGAGCTGTGTGGCATGGACTGGGCAGTTTTTTAGAATAAAGGGCTTCGAGGGAAAACAAAATGGTCAATCTCAAAGGGTGCAGGTGGATCACAGGAGAAATGTAGATCTGGAAACTATCGGTATAACAGTTGTAAATTGTCATAGCTGAAAGTACCAGAAAGCGCCAAAACACAAATCATTGTAGGCAGTGACAGTTGGCTCAAGCCGGAAATAAGTTCAGCAGAAGTATTTGTAAAAGATTTAACTGTGTTCAGAAAGGATAGATTAAACAAATTAGGTGGAGGCGTGTTTGTCGCCGTCAAAAGTAGTATTTCGTGTAGCGAAGTTGAAGTTTATAGATCCTGTGAGCTATTATGGGTAGAGGTTGTACCTGAAAACAGTAAGAATTTAATAATTCGTTCCTTTTACCGGCCCCCCGACTCTGACGATACAATAGCAGAAAGGTTCAAAGAAAACCTGAGTCTCATTACAAAAACATACCCAACTCACATGATAATAGTAGACGGTGATTTTAATTTACCCTTGATCTGTTGGCGAAATTATATTTTCAAATCAGGAGGTGCCCATAAAACATCGTCCAAAATTGTACTCAACACATTCTCTGAGAATTACTTCGAAAAATTAGTTCATGAGCCAACTAGAATTGTAAATGTATGTGAAAACACACTTGATCTCTTAGCAACAAATAATCCTGAGCTCATAACGAGCATCAAAACGGATATGGGTATTAGTGAACACAGAGCTGTCGCAGCGAGGTTGAATACTGAAAGTCCAAAAGTTACCAATACTAAACGAAAAGTATATTTGTTCAGGAAAGCAGATAGAAAGAAAATATATTGCTTCTTGAAATACATATTCCACTCATTTCTAACACTAAATGTAGGTGTAGACCAGATGTGGCTCAAATTCAAAGAAGTGGTATAGGTAGCAATTGGCAGTTTTATACCAAATAAATTAATAAAAGAAGGAGGCGATCCCCCTTGGCACACAAAACAGGCTAGGACACTGATGCAAAAGCAAAGGAAAAGGCATACTAAATTTAAATGAACACAAAATCCCCAGGTTTGGCAATCCTGCTGATGAAAGCACTACTAAAGCAGAGCATAGCTTTTAGAAACTCATTCTCCAAAGAAGACGAAACCAATATTCCAGATTTCAAATTACGAACAGAGGCCGTAATGAGTAATGTAGAAGTAGATATCATCGGAGTAGTGCAGCAACTAAAATCTTTTAACAAGAACAAGTCTGATTATGCTGAAGCGATAGGTCCTTATATAACAGCCATATACAACTGCTCTCTCATAGAAGGATCTGTTCCAAAAGATTGGAAAGTTGCACAGGTCACACCTATATTCAAGAAAGGCAGTAGGAGTAACCCACTAAACTACAGGCCTATTTCATTGACGTCAGTTTGCAGATTTTTGGATGTTCATATGTTTGTAAGGCTTATGGGACTTAACTGCATGATCATCAGTCCCTATGGGTTTTGGAACATATCCTGCATTCAAATATTATGATTTATCTTGAACAGAACGATCTATTGACCAAAGGTCAACATGGATTTAGAAAATATCATTCATGTGAAACATAACTAGCTCTTTATTCACTATTCACACGAAGTGATGGGCGATATCAACAAGGGTTCACAAATCGATTCTGTATTTCTTGATTTCCAGAAGGCTTTTGACACCATACCTCACAAACAGCTTTTAATGAAATTGCGTGGTTATGGTATATCGCCTCAAATTTGTGACTGGATAGGGGATTTCCTGTCAGAGAGGACACAGTTCGTAGTAATCAATGGTAAGACATTGAATAAACCAGAGGTGTTAATTTGGTGTTCCACGGGTTAGTATTATTGGTCCTCTGCTGTTCCTTATTTACATAAATGATTTAGGGGAAAATCTAAGTAGCTCTCTTAGGTTGTTTGCAGATGACGCCATCATTTACCATCTAGTAAAATATCGGAAAATCAAAACCAACTACAGAACGATCTGAATAAGATAGCACTATGGTGTAAAAATTGGCACTTGAGTCTAAATAATGAGAAGTGTGAAGTCGTCCACATGAGTACGGAAAGAAATCAGTTAAACTTTGTTTACAAGATAAATCAATCAAAAGTGAAGGCTGTAAACTCCATAAAATACCTAGGAATTACTATTACTTCAGACTTAAATTGGAAAGGACACGTAGATAATTTCATGGGAAAGCCAAACCAGAAACTGTGTTTTATTGGCAGAACCCTTAAAAGATGCAACAGAACTAAAAAAAGAAACTGCATACACTACACTTGTCTGTCCATTTTTGCAGTATTGTTGCCCAGTGTGGGATCCTTATCAGTTGGGTTTGATGAAGGACATTGAAAGAGTCCAAAGAAGGGCAGCTTGTTTCACATTGTCACGATACAGGGGAGACAGTGTTATGGAAATGATACAGGATCTGGGATGGGAAGCATTACAACAACGGCGCTTATCGCTGCGGCGTGGGCTACTTACGAAACTCCAATCGCCAACATTCTCATCCGAATGTGAAAATATATTGTTGACTCCCACTTACATAGGTCGAAATGATCATCAGAATAAAATACGAGAAATCAGAGCTCAAACGGAGAGATTCAGATTTTCTTTCTTCCCGCGCTATTCGATAATGGAATGGGAGATAAACAAGTTTAATGGTGGTTCCATGAACCCTCTGCCAGGCACTTAAATGTCATTTGCTGAGTATCCCATGTAGATGTAGGTGTAGAAAAATATCTGTATGTTTACCATATTTTCTGGAGATGATATTCTCCAACTATTTTTCAAATTATTTCGATACCTTTATTCATTACCAAGATATAGAGATTTGAAGATACCACACTTGTGCTCAAAATGATACAAACTGTTTTTAGTCATTTTTGTATCATAGCCACACTAATCTATGCAACTAACTATGATAATAGCGTAAATTCTGAGAATACACTTTGATGGCATTTAATTAGAGAGGTCATTTTCCATTTTTTGTTTATCTTTATTTGTTAGGAAGATACACCCAAAAAAATCATGATGTTTGGGTACCAAAAGTGGCAGTTGTGTTAAGAGATAGCATTCCAGCCTCTAAAAAACTTACCATAATATTTTAGAAAGTCTTCTTTGTGGACAAATTTGGTTTTTGTGCTTTGTACAGTTTGGTATTTTCATTTGACAAATATTGATTTTATTTTTAATAATGGAAGACAACTCACCATAAAGAGGCTCACTGAGCTGCTGACAGTCATGAAAATAGATAGTCACATTCACACAACTTAAATTTTTGGCCATGGCCTTCACCAGAAAAAGAAAGACATACATTCACGCAATCACTCAGACAACTATACACACACAATAAGACTGGACTTAAACACAGACTGAAAAATTCTGTGATCTGACCGGGTTTAAACCCGCAACACTTGTTACCAATTGAACACTTTACACCAAAACTACCCGGCCTGACCTGTGGATGCTAATAAAGTTATATAAGTGTCATTAGACTAAAATGTATTGATGATCATAGGCATTATATTAATTTGTTTTCAGTGAATTGCAAGTTTTATTAATGTCATTTCTCATGTTTCTAACTACCTTCAAAGGTTGAAGAGATCATGAAGAACACAGTTCGATCAACTCTGGGGGATTCTCTGAAGGAAATTAATGAAAAAGATCGTAAACAGTGGGTTCTTGAGTGGCCTGGTCAAGTGGTTATTGCTGGTGCTCAGACACACTGGACCGAAGGAGTTGAGAGAAGTGTCCTTAGTAATTGTTTAGAAGATTACTTTGGCACCATGTTGAATCAGGTGACTTGACTGCAACATTGTATAGATCTAATATAATTGTGAAATAATTTTAAAATTCAAGATTTGTTTTTATGTTTTAACAAGTAGTTTAATTGCACAACACTGTAAATTTAAAGTAACTCTCTGCCTCTCTCTTTTCTCTTTTACATCTTTTTCTTGTATCATTGGTTAAACTTTATTTCATACTGCAATCACATATACAAATATGAAAATATGTGTCACAGTTTTGCTCTATCCTTGAATATATCTTTTGTATGAATCTCTGCAACTACAAATGGCATGAAATGCATTGTAATCACCAGAGTTGTGATAGTTATATTTTTTATTGATTTCAGTACTGTTTTATAGCTTTGCTCATTTTCAAATGGTTTCTATAAACAAGCTGTTATCAGAGCAAAAATCTATATAAAATATATAAAAATGTAATATTAGGCCACATTATGTTGTTGTTATGGTCTTCAATCTGGAGACTGGTTTGATGCAGCTCTCCACCCTACTCTATTCTGAGCAAGCTTTTTCATCTCCTCATAAGAATGGCAACCCACATCTATTTGAATCTGCTTACTATGTGCGTCTCTTGGTCTCCCTCTTTAATTTGTACCCAACACACTTCCTTCCAATGTTAAATTTACAATTATTCAATGTCTAAGAATGTGTCCTACCAAGCGATCCCTTCTTTTAGTCAAGGTATGCCAAAACTTCCTTTTCTCACCAATTTTGTTCGATACCTCTATTAGTTATGCCATCCACCCACCTTGTCTTCAGCATTCTTCTGTAGCACTACATTTCTAAAGCCTCTATTCTCTTCCTGTCCACACTGTCCATGTTTCATACCCGTACAAGCCAACAGTCCACACAAATGGCTTCAGAAAAGACTTCCTTACACCCAAATTTCTCTCTTTAAAAAATGCTTTTCTTCCCATAGCCATTCTGCATTTTATATCCTCTGTACTGCGACCATCATATGTTATTTTATTACCCAAGTAACAAAACTCATCTACCACCTTCATTGTTTCGTTACCTAATCTAATTCCTTCATCATCACCTGATTTTCTAAGACTGCATTCCATTATCTTAGTTTTGCTCATGTTAATGTTCATTTTATACGCTCTCTTCAACACACTGTCCATTCCATTCAACTGCTCTTCCAGGTCCTTTGCTGTCTCTGACAGAATTACAATGTCATCAGCAAAACACAATGTTTTTATTTCGTCACCCTGAACTTTAATCCCTATTCCAAATTTTTCCTTGCTTTCTTTCACGGCCTGCTCAATGTACAAATTGAATAACATTAGAGAAAGGCTACAACCCTGTCGTACTCCCTTCCCAATGCTTCCCTTTCATGCCCTACAAGTCTAATAACTGCAGTATGGCTTTTGTACAAGTTGTAAATAACTCTCCTTTCTGTGTATTTTACCCCTGCTGACCTCAGAATTTGAAAGAGTGTATTCCAGTCAACATTATCAAAAGCTTTCTCCAAATCTACAAGAGCTAAAATGTAGGTTTACCTTTCCTTAATCTATCTTCTAAGATAAGTCGTAAAGTGAGTATTACCTCCCGGGTTCGTATTTTCCTTCTGAATCCAAACTGATCTTCCCCGAAGTCAGCTTCTACTAGCTTTTCCATTCCCCTGTAGATAATTCGTGTTAAAATTTTGCAACCATGACTTATCAGACTAATGGTTCTGTAATTTTCACACCTGTCTGCGCCTGATTTCTTTGGAATGGGGATTACTACATTTTTCTTAAAGTCTGAGGGGTCTCATACATCTTACACACCAGGTGAAATAGTTTTGTCATGGCTGGTTCTCTCAGAAACTTTAGTAGCTCTGAGGGAATGTCATCAACTCACAGGGCCTTGTTCCGACCTATGTCTTTCAGGGCTCTGTCAAATTCATCTCTCAGTATAGTATCTCCTATTTCATTTTGATCTACTTCCTCTTCCCTTCCTACAACATCATCTCTAAGTTCAATTCCTTTGTAGAGCTCCTCTATGTACTCTTTCCATTATAGTTTCTACTTATGCATAATGTTAGTGAACATTATTTAATAAGTATGTGCTGTTATATATATTTTATTCATTATAATATTGATTTGTCTCAAGACCTAAGGAGGTATTGTAGTCTTTAAATTTTATCCTTACTGTATTTTTAGTAATGTTCTAGATACATTCTTGCTTTTCACATCATAATGATTTATCTCTATTCCCATTTCAATAACAAATGGTGTTTGACAAGAGTACAAATGCCTCTGATTCCTGGCATAGTCATATTGTATGTAAGCTGTAAAATGTAAAAAGTAACATGTTACTTTACTGTTCTTTGCATCAAGTAACAGTGTCTTATTATGCAAAAACTAATAATGGAAAGTACAGGTTGGAATGAATAGTACAATAATGATGACAGTTTACAACTCACCGCAAAGACATGGTGACAAGTTGATACAGGCACATGCAAAAGACACGCACATACAACACTTTCAGCTATCGACCATGGCCTTCTTAAGAAAATAGAACATTCACTCAATCACACAACACATTTGTATAACAGTCATCTCCGGCTGCTGCACTTCGAATCACGCTCTGTGGTGTGTAATTAGGGGAGGGGAGGGGGTTAGGAAGGTTGTGTAATAATGGTGTGGATGGGTATAGCATGGCCTAGATGGGAGTAACAAGATGCAGCTATGGAGTGAGGAGGCAGGTGAGGGGAGGAAAATAAAATAAATATAAAAATAAAATGCGTGCATGCCAGAAGTGCATGCACTCACATGCGTATGCACCCACACACACACACACACACACACACACCACTCTAAATAGGAGAGGTTTAGGATAGAGAAGTAGGAATTGCAAGGTGTGGAAAAAAAGGGAAGTTATCATAGGTTGAGGTGTGGATGATTTCACGATCGGAGAATATACTGTAAGGATGGTGGATGGATGGGAGGATCCAGATGGCCCGGGTTGTGAAGCAACCATTGAAATCAAGCATTTGCTCCACTGGATGCTGTGCCACAGGGTGGTCCACCTTGTTTTTGGCCACCATCTGATGGTGGCTATTCGTCCTTATAGACAGCTGGTTTTTGGTCATGCCAATATAGAAAGCTGCACAGTTGGTAAATTAAATGGCTGCTGTCAGAGGTGGCCTGGCTTCTGATAGGATAGGACAAGTCTATGACAGGACTGGAATAGGAAATGCTGGGTGGGTGGATGCGACTGTTCTTGCAGTGAGGTCTTCCACAAGGATATGATTCCTGTGGCAGTGGACTGTGTTTTGTGGTGGCAGAGGGATGGACTAGGATGTTATGGAGGCTGGGAGGGGGACGGAACACCACTTTATGAGGGGTGGTATGGATCTTGTACAGAGTGTCTCTCATTTCTGTGCCTGAGGACAGAAAATCAAAACCTTGGCGAAGAAAGCTATTTAGTTGTTCAAGTCCATGCTAGTACTGGGTGACAAGGGGAGGTCTTTTTTGTGGATGGTTACTAGTGTTAGAGGGAGGATTTCAGATGTGTGAGGATATGGAATGGGAGATCTGTGTGTGTGGTAGTTTCTGTCTGTGAAGGCCTTTGTGAGACCCTCAGCATATTCAGAAAGGGAGTTCTTGTCACTGCACATATGCCGTCCATGGGTGGCCAGTCTGTAAGGGAGGGATTTTTTGGTGTGGAAGGGATGGCAACTGTCAAAGTGTAGGTACTCATGGTGGCTGGTAGGTTTAATATGGACAAACGTGTGTATGGAGCCATCAGTGAGCTGGAGGTTGACATCTAGGAATGTGGCATGTTAGGTTGAGGATGACCAGGTGAAGTAGATGGGGGAAAAGGAGTCGAAAACTATTAACTAAGAACTACTTTTCCTTTGAGGAGATAGTTTAGCATCAAATCCATGGCACCCTGCTATGCCAACCTGTTTATGGGGCATTTGGAGGAATGCTTCCTAGCATCCCAAAACCCCAAACCTCTGGTCTGGTTCAGGTTTATTGATGATATTTTCATGATCCGGGCTCAGGGCCAGGACACCCTATCTTCCTTCCTTCAGAATCTCAACTCCTTCTCCCCCATCCACTTCAACTGGTCTTCCTACAAAATCTTTCACCTGAGTCCATCAAACTCATAACCCCACTGACACCCCACACCCCTACCTTCTACTTACTTCCTAAGATTCATAAACCTAATCATCCAGGCCGGCCCATTATGGCCGATTACCAAGCCCCCAAGGAACGAGTCTCTCTCTACATTGACCATTACCTTCAACCCAACATGTGCAGTCTCCCCTCCTTCATCAAAGACACCAATCACTTTCTGCACCACCTGACCCCACAACTTCTTCACCTTTGAGGGCCAGACATTCCAACTACTAAAGGGAACCGCCATGGGAACCAGGATGGCCCCCTCGTATGCAAACTTATGTATGGGACACTTATAGGAAGCCATACTCGATACCCAAGTCTGTCAGCCCAAATTCTGGTACAGATTCATTGATGACATCTTCATGATCTGTACTCACAGTGAAGAACAACTCCAGAATTTCCTCTTGAACCTCGACTCCTTTTGTCCCATCAAATTCACCTAGTCCTATTCCAAATCCCATGCCACTTTCCTTGATGTCGACCTCTATCTGTCCAATGGCCAATTTCACACATCCGTCCACATCAAACCAAACAACAGCTGCCATCCATTCCACATCAAACGTTTCCTTCCCTACAGCTTAGGTCTTCGTGGCAAATGAGTCTGCTCCAGTCCCGAAACCCTGAACCAGTACACCGATTACCTAATAAGAGCTTTCATATTCCACAGCTATCCTCCAGATCTGGTGCAGAAGCAAATTGCGAGAGCCACTACCTCGTTGTTGTTGTTATGGTCCTCAGTCCGGAGACTGGTTTGATGCAGCTCTCCACCCTACTCTATTCTGAGCAAGCCTTTTCATCTCCTCATAAGAATGACAACCCACATCCACTTGAATCTGCTTACTATACGCGTCTCTTGGTCTCCCTCTGTGATTTTTACCCCACACACTTCCTTTCAATGCTAAATTTACCATCCCTTGATGTCTAAGAATGTGTCCTACCAGGCGATCCCTTCTTTTAGTCAGGGTATGCCAAAAATTCCTTTTCTCACCAATTCTGTTATGTACCTCTTCATTAGTTATGCGATCTACCCACCTAATCTTCACCATTCTTCTGTAGCACCACATTTCAAAAGCCTCTATCCTCTTCCTGTCCGCACTGCTTATCGTCCATGTTTCACTCCCATACAAGGCAACACTCCACACAAATGCCTTCAGAAAAGACTTCCTTACACTTTCCCCCCAAATCCAGAACCTTCCACCGAAGACCGCCAGAAGTGCCCCTCTTGTCACCGGATACTTTCCAGGTCTGGAGCGGACTCTGGATGTGACTCTCCAACAAGGATATGACTTCCTTAAATCCTGCCCGGAAATGAGATCCATCCTTCATGACATCCTTCCCACTCCACCGAGTTTGTCTTTCCGCCTCCCACCTAACCTTCGTAACCTCCTAGTCCATCCCTATGAAACTGAGCCACCTTCCCTACCCTCTGGCTCCTACCCTTGTAACCGCCCCCGTTGTAAAATATGCGCTATGCACCCTTCCACCACCACATACTCCAGTCCCGTAACCTGGAAGGTGTACACGATCAAGGGCAGAGCCACTTGCGATAGCACCGACGTGATTTACCAACTGACATGCCTGCACCGTGAAGCGTTCTATGTGGGACTGACCAGCAACAAACTGTCCATTTGCATGAACGGTCACAGGCAGACAGTGTTGTTGGTAATGAGGATCACCCTGTGGCTAAACACGCCTTGGTGCATGACCAGCACATCTTGGCACAGTGTTACACCAACACCAATGTTTCAGAACTCTGGAAATGGGAACTTACCCTTCAACACATTCTCTCTTTTCGTTGCCCACCTGGTCTCAACCTCCGCTAAATTCTAATTCCCACCCACCATCTTTAACATCTTTGCCTCAGTTCTGTGGACAGAGCCTCTGCCTCTAGTGGTATCTCTGTCCAACTTCTTTGGTTTCTACAAATGTCTGCCTATGTGTGTTTACGTGTGGATGTGTGTGAGTGTGTGTGTATTTGTTTACCTTCCTTTTTGTTCCCTAAGGTAAGTCCTTCCTTTCCTGGGATTGAAATGACTCCTTTCCACTTCCTTAAAATCTGTATCCTTCCCTTTCTCCCCTGCTTCCCTCCTCTTTTCCTGAAGAAGCTACTAGCGGTGGTGCAAGCTTGTATGTGTGTTTGTGTGTGATTTTATATGTATCTGTTGACAGGCCTGTGCTTTGGGTAAGTCATCCGTTTTCTATTTTTGTTTGACTTACCCAAAGCACAGTATGCCTATTTGTTGAAGGTAATCTCCAAAAGTACTAAACGAACTTTCATGGATTTCCACGGGTAAATTGAAAATAGTTTGGAGAGTTACATAGGCTCCATTTCATCAAAATTGGATCAGAGGAAGGAAAGATATTGTAACTTGAAGATTTATGTGTATACTATGCTTTAAGTATGGTGTAGTGCAGAAAATCTCCATGAGTACTATACGAACATTCATGGGGTTTCATAGGTCAACTGATAGTACCTTGGGGCATCATATAAGCTTCTTTTAATCAAAATCGGATCAGGGGAAGAAAAGATATCGTAATTTGTAGTTTCTGGTTTGTGCTACACTTGAATTACAACGTAGTATAGCAAAGATCCGCTAGAGGTGCTGTTACTACATAGTATACATAGACCAAAGACCTTTCTTGATGCTGCGTTTTTTATCCACATAACTAATGTGTAACTCACTGAAATAAGCGCTACAACTTTCCTTACGGCAGCAGTGTAGTGTATTGATGTTGGCAATGGCTGTTGAATCCTTTTTGAAAAATCAGTCATGTACAATGTAGGGAATAATTCGTTGTATTGATAATGAAATAAATAATTAATGTTGTTCCGATCAGTAAATTAATTATCTCCCTAAAGCGAATATTCCGTTGCCAACGTTAACATATTAAACTGCTGCCAACCCAAGTAAAATTTAACCCAGGTATAACAAAAAAAAAAAAAAAAAAAAAAAAAATTTCATTTACTAAGAATTGTTGGTTTTGTAGTGCTGCAAAGAAACAATACATGATCGTGTGTGCGTATTCCCTCACTAACAGAAGTATTTTGAATTAATAGCCGCAATCTTATCTCTGCAAATACGAACTAACATTGAACAGCGAGTTGCTGATTACACTTTGTATATTCACAGCTTAACAACATATGTTTGATTCTTGTGACGGGGAACATTTGAATTTAACATATAACGACATTCCTTCATGTCTATAGATCCTCTAATTTACATAAGAATTTTTTGCAAGAAAAATCCAATTAATGTACTTACCTTTTTGATTTTGGTGTATCCTCATTACATTTTGAGAGCATTCTGTTTAGGAACGCATCAAAAACAACCATAGTACAAGAAAAGACAAATTGAGGTGACGTTAGTTCCTTAGTACACCAAATAACTAATTATGGCATTGCTGCATGTTTCTCATTGTAGCCCTTCTTGTATTGTATTACACAATATTTATGAGAATGAGAAACATGCAGCAATGCCATAATTAGTTATTTGCTGTACTAAGGAACTAACGTCACCTCAATTTGTCTTTTCTTGTACTATGGTTGTTTTTGATGCGTTCCTAAACAGAATGCTCTCAAAATGTAATGAGGATACACCAAAATCAAAAAGGTAAGTACATTAATTGGATTTTTCTTGCAAAAAAATCTTATGTAAATTAGAGGATCTATAGACATGAAGGAATGTCGTTATATGTTAAATTCAAATGTTCCCTGTCAGAAGAATCAAACATATGTTGTAAAGCTGTGAATATACAAAGTGTAATCAGCAACTCGCTGTTCAATGTTAGTTCGTATTTGCAGAGATAAGATTGCGGCTATTAATTCAAAATACTTCTGTTAGTGAGGGAATACGCACACACGATCATGTATTGTTTCTTTGCAGCACTACAAAACCAACAATTCTTAGTAAATGAAATTTTTTTTTTTTTTTTTTTTTTTTTTTTTTTTTTTTTTTTTTTTTTTGTTATACCTGGGTTAAATTTTACTTGGGTTGGCAGCAGTTTAATATGTTAACGTTGGCAACGGAATATTCGCTTTAGGGAGATAATTAATTTACTGATCGGAACAACATTAATTATTTATTTCATTATCAATACAACGAATTATTCCCTACATTGTACATGACTGATTTTTCAAAAAGGATTCAACAGCCATTGCCAACATCAATACACTACACTGCTGCCGTAAGGAAAGTTGTAGCGCTTATTTCAGTGAGTTACACATTAGTTATGTGGATAAAAAACGCAGCATCAAGAAAGGTCTTTGGTCTATGTATACTATGTAGTAACAGCACCTCTAGCGGATCTTTGCTATACTACGTTGTAATTCAAGTGTAGCACAAACCAGAAACTACAAATTACGATATCTTTTCTTCCCCTGATCCGATTTTGATTAAAAGAAGCTTATATGATGCCCCAAGGTACTATCAGTTAATACTCATGGAGATTTTCTGCACTACACCATACTTAAAGCATAGTATACACATAAATCTTCAAGTTACAATATCTTTCCTTCCTCTGATCCAATTTTGATGAAATGGAGCCTATGTAGCTCTCCAAACTATTTTCAATTTACCCGTGGAAATCCATGAAAGTTTGTTTAGTACTTTTGGAGATTACCTTCAACAAATAGGCATACAGGATGGCTTTTAAACAAATGATTAAATTATGATATCTTTATTTTGTGCGGTACGATTTTAATTATTGAAGCATTTATGTATCTGTACAATATGCGCAAGTTAGGTCTGAAACCCCCATGAAAATTTGTCAAGTAGTTTTTGAGATAAACGTGTTCAAAGAGAGAGAGACAGACATGAAGGTCGTAGATAAAAAATTTCAATTCACGATATTCTTTCTTTCCGTGATTAGATTTTTATGAAATGAAGTCTATATGATGTCCAGCGTTACACTCAAGGTACCTGTGAAACCCTCATGCAAATTCGTGAAGTAGTTTTGGAGATAAGAGGTTTTTAATAGTTGAAAAAACAGTCACGATGTTTACTGAAAACACTTAAAATTACGATATCTTTTTTTTTTTTTTTCTTTGTGATCCAATTTTGATAAAATTATGCCTATATGTTGACCCAAACTTTTGTCCTGTTTCCTGTGAAAACAACATGAAGATTCGTCCAGTAGTTTTGAAGATTTAAGGGAATAGCGACGGGCCTACATTTACAGATTTATTATTAGTATAGATATATGTATAAAGAGTAGATGAAGATTACTTACCAGATGAAGGAGCACAGGTAGTGATAGTGTTACCATGTTTGCCTTGGTGTGTGTGTGTTTGTTTACCTATCCTTTTTCTCCCAAGTTAAGTCTTTCCTCTCCCGGAATTGGAATTACTCCCTTACCCACTCCCTTAGAACCCTCATCCTTTCCTTTTCCCTCTCCTTCCCTGCTCTTTCTGATGAAGCAACCTTAGGTTGTGAAAGCTCAGTTTTGTGTGTGTTGGTATGTGTATGTTTTTATTTTTATTTGTGTATCAATGAACCAGTGCCTTCTCTCCTGGTAAGTCCAACTTCCTTTACATTGGAAAATTCCTAGCAGGAGAAATATATTTAAAAAGTAGATGAAGTTTACTTACCAGGCGAAGGAGCACAGGTATGTGACAGCAAAATAAATAAAACACACACACACATAAATGCAATATTTCTCAACCATTTGTTGCTTCTTCAGGCAAAGAGCAGGGAAGGAGAGGGAAAAGGAAAGGATGTGGGTTCAAAGGCACGGGGGAGGAGCCATTCCAGTCCAGGGAGAGGAAAGACTTACCTTTGCGAAAAAGGATAGGTAAACAGACACACACACCCACATACATGTACACACGCACACACACAAAGGCAGACATATGCAAAAGTACATGAGGCATTGCGTCCCGTGTATTTCAAACATCAACTTCGCTTCGCAGTTTCTTCAGATGTAAATGACCCATTGCGATGCAACCAATGCCATTCTTCTTGTGATTTTTCATCCTATTGATTGCTTAAGAAATAATATAGGGTAATTTTTCTGTATCTCACCTGTGATTGCAATAGGAAGCAGAAATGATACTGGTACTCTATATAGCATGTTTTGAGAGTCCTACATATAAGTAATTTTTAGCCAATAGAAAACTCAGTTATTCAGAAGCTACTTTTATTTGTTGGTATGTTATTTACTTTACATCTATACATACACTTTCAGCTTGATGGTATGAGGCAGTTGGTGAAAGGACCATTAAAGCGCATTGAGAGACAAGTGCTTTCTGCTTTGATTGTTATAGAAGTTCATGCAAGAGATGTAACAAGTACTCTAGTAGAACAAAATATATCAAATATAAATGATTTTGACTGGATTAGTCAGCTCAGGTATGTGATCACGATTTCTGAGTACATTACTTCTCCTGTGGATTAAATGTGGTGCTTCTAACAGGTATTGAAGCTATCTTATATGTTGTTAATGAAAAATGTATTGTTATGTTTGATTATCTCTTATCTCAAATGCCTTTGAATGGACTTAACACTTCTTATTTCATTGGTGGATGAGCTACATATTGTACTGTCCCGGCCGTTAAATTTACTTCAATATTACAACAGTAAAATATCATTCAGTATGATTACTCCTTTGTTCTGAATATACAGAAGTAAAGATGTTCCTTTGACATGGTCCACCTAGTCCATGCCCTGTGTTAAAGGAAATATTATTTGAAGCTGCGACTAGTCTTCGAAGTTGTCTTCTTGAAATTATTAGAGCATATGGAAATTGACTTTGTAGTTTACTGATAAAAGACAAGTTCTTCTTTTTGTATATACATAACTTTATTAAAGTCAGAACTAGCTACTAGATTAGTTTTACATATTAAGTTATGATGTATTCCGAAGAATAACTCCATAAATAATAATGACTAAAATGACTACATACATAAAATAAAAGATAATAAATCACAGAGATTATAAATCTTCATTCTTCCTTGACACTTTGTGTCCTTTATTCCATACAAGCGAGCCCATATTCTTATGCCAAAACCTGCAGAAATAAATTCCATTTGGCAGTATTTGCTCACAGAATGCCAAACTCCTTATAAAATAAACTATTTGAACATCTTGAGTAGAGCCAGAACCAGTAGTGTACAATGTTACACTACAATATATATTAAGAATTTTTAGGTAGCAAAAAATGCTGGAATTTATATTTTCATTTTGACAGTCATTGGGATGAATATATAATGGTTTTGATTTAGGATTATTTTTTATGTTAATAGAGAAAATGAATTTACTATATATATAACACTTAACCAGGATCAGCAATATGAGAGTCAATGTTGATCAAAGTTAGCAAAACACATCACAACACAAAAGCTATCACAAAATTCACAACACCAAAGCTAGCAACAAAATTATTGTGTAACTCTTCAGGCTTTCTCAGCAATCTGACATCTTGGGTTGTCTGGTGTTCTTCCAGGTATCAGTGTTTGTAGTGTAACAAATTACACTACATTTCTAATGAACAACCCATGATGACCAAATAATGATCCAAGATGACCAATTAATTTATTTTTGGGGATAATTGAATAATTGGATGAATGTGTACTGCCCCAGATATTTTGTTTGTCCAGGCAGTTGAACCATAAGTCCCAGTGATATTGTAAAAGCTGTCAGGATCCAGAATAACTGTGAAGCCTAAGCAGAAATATGGTTGTGTTATATGTGATCCATAAACTTAAGATAAGGACTGTTATTTGTTATTGATTATTGGACTGTGATGAGTTTTAGACTCAGAACTTACGTCAAGTATTGAGCTTGAATAAGAGTTGTTAAGACGGTTTAATATTGATGAAATGTATGAGTTGGGTACAAATAAACCCTTATGTTTTGTTCAGAGTAAAGTTACTGAAGAGTTTTGATTTAAATAGTGAGATGATTAACACCTAGTTAAAAGTCTCCATTATTATCCATTGGATATCTTCTGTGAAGATTGTCCGAGTAAATATAAGAAGAAACTGTTATAGAGGAACAGTACTACTGGGCCTCTATAAAAAAAGGTTATATTCCAAAGTTTGAGCCAACCAACAAAAAGATTATGTGGTGGTCATTATTAACCCTTAACTACTATCTGCGGTCTCTCAGACCGCTATGACTTTTTGAGTCGAGACATTTCACACACCCCTGCCAAGCTAAAAGGACTCTTCCGTGTACCTTCCTGGTGGCCGACAAATCCACGTGCCAGTATTCTTGCAGTGTTGTTGCTCTTTGTTCAGTATTTATGAGCCTTGCTCGGCCCCACTGTTTGCTTGCCGCTGGCGCAGGCTCTGCCTCATAGCGCCTGGCCAGTCGGCTTCATGAGCACGGCCTGCAAAGCGATAGCGCTGTGGCTGTGGCCTCTCTCTCGCTGTTGTTGTTCCGTGTCGTGTTTCTCCATGGCAGGAAAAGCTAAACGATCTATGCAACACATTTTACGTCAAGCAGATGCGGATGAACGAGAACTTTTTGTTGAACCCTCCGATGATTTTGACGACAGCGATAATGATCCTGGTTTTGAGGTATTTAGTGAAAATGATGCTAATTTAGAGCAGGAACCTGAAAGTGATGAAGATGTGACACCTGATGATGACGAAGCAGGTTACTTCTTCGGTAAGAACAGATGTTTTCGATGGCGGAAAAAGCAGCCAGCGTAAGAACAAGGCAACACAACAGACGGCTCAAAGGATATCTTTACTTTGTACTTTTTTTTTTTTATAAGAAAAATGTGGCAACCTTTCTGGGAGAATCGTAAACGGAAAGGAGATTTTACATACAATTTACTATAATTCAAATGGGATTTTTGTATCTAATCACGCTATGAATTTGTAATATAATCTCTATAATGATAATCTGTGGGTGTGTAGAGAAATAATTACTTGCTCTTCTTTTCATAGCACAAAAAATAAAAATGTTCTGCAAATTGCGCTTTGTTTTACTTGTCATGTTACTCAAACTACATTGTTTAAAAAGTCAAATTTCTACTAATGCCACCTCTAAGACGTGTAATGAATGACAGGAAGCCATGAATGTATATATTTAGCATAACACTAGTTTAATATATGGAAAATAAGAGAGCGGTCTGAGAGACCCCTCCATAGTAGCTGCGTTCCTGTCAACATCTATAGTAGTTAAGGGTTGCAATGCTACATGGTCACATGTCGTAGTTTCACAATATCTGTGTTACGAGCTTTGTAACAGAAAAATGGTGTAAGTAAAACACAGCTAGCCAACATAACACCTGACAACCCATGATGTCAAAATTATTGCACTTCAGTTACAGACAATATCATGTATACACAGTATTTATAATTGAAGATTTTGTACTGTAAAGATCTAAGTGGATGATACTTCTCAAATTACTACAAGATACTCTCCCACAGCCAAAAACACAATAATTTTCAGCACTAGGAAGAAAACTTGTCAACCACAGTAGCTCACAATATAAGGAAAACAGCAAGTTGCATATTCAGATGCTGTGTTTTCAAATGTGAGATCATTTGACAAATAATAATTTCATACTGATTGATTGATAGTGTGATCTTCTTTACTTTAACATGAAATGTTGATGACTCTTGACATTGCATCAAACTTTTCCATTGTGATAAGAGTACACTTGTGTTTTCAAATCATGCGCTCTGCGTCTGCGCTTGCGACAACTGTCGCCAGGCTTGTATTCACAGTCCAGTGTACATAGTGCGCCCAGTGGGACGCAGTAACTACTCCAAAAAGCAGATGCATTTTTATTGTTCTGCGCATGACGTCATGAAGAAACACTTTCTTTACTCCCAGACCTATTTGTTTGAGGCTTTGTGAATTCATGTTTTGTGAGTGCTGTTGATTTCACTATGTTTCTATTATTTAGTAAGTCATTTGCCAGTAGAACTGTTTCAGTGCTGTTGTTGACTGTTGTTGTTGTTATGGTCTTCAGTCCGGAGAATGGTTTGATGCAGCTCTCCACCCTACTCTATCCTGAGCAAGCCTTTTCATCTCCTCATAAGAACGGCAACCCACGTCCACTTGAATCTGCTTACTATACGCGTCTCTTGGTCTCCCTCCGGTCTCCCTCTCCCTCTGCGATCTCTTCAAGTATAATGTTTATAAACATTAAGCAGTCGAGTTTCTTAACACTTTGCATTTATTCAAAAGTATATTTCATGTTGTGTTGTTTGGAGTACGCACTTAGATGACTCACAACACTCCCATCAGCCACCGCACTGATTGTCAGCTTTGCGTAACGTCTTTTGAGAATTTATTCTTATTATGAAGAGGAAATATTTATCTATGTATTTTTTGCAAAGTTTTCTAAACGGTGACACTGATGGTTTGCTTGTGAATGCTTTTCTGCACACAGAAGAGGGCACATATAATATAACCTCAGAAATACTGTTATAGTGTGAGATGCTGACCCTATTATAACCTCAAAAATACTATTATAGTGTGAGATGCCGACCCTGTGCAGAAGACATGAAAATACTTATGCCTATATTTGCACCCTAAAATGTGAATAAATTCTTGAATATCATTTTGCGAAACATTGAAAAATACAAAAAAATACAGATTTTGTGCAGTTTCACTATGTAAATAATGAATGCCAGTTAAAGGCTTGCTGACAAAGTCAATTATAATGAATGAAATTACATCAAAAATTTCTACATCCCATAAAGTTACCAGTTCCATTTCCATCTGGTGCTTAAAACAGTAAAAAATTCAGATAACCTTGAGCACATAACAAATAAACTTCCTTGCGTGTACCATATTCTGATGCCTGTTATGTACATATATCACAACTAAACTATGAAAATTGAAGCGTGATCCAGCAAGCATATTTTACTGTTTAAAACATTGTTTCCTGCATTTTCATAAAGTCCATTGAAAAGAGTAAAAATGGGGTTCTACTGTACTTAAACTTATGCTAAGCATCACACATACACATGCACTATGGAGTCCTCTAACTTCCAGTGAACAGGAGGGCTCCTGCAATCCACTACACGGTGCCTTAGATTGTGCGACCATTCCTGCATGGCAGTTAAAATACGAGAAGGATTGAAGTAGTGCTTGACTGTTTCCCATGTGATTCAAATCTACAAAAGATTTGGCTCTGAAAATGCTATAGGAAAAACCGTGTATATGTTGAAAACTATAGGATATTCTGTTGCCATTTCCAAAATAAGTATTATATAAGGGATTTGCATGCAGAACTGCTAAATTTACCACCAATATGGATGCTTAAGAGTAATGCATTTAATCTGCATTTAATTTTATAGTTACGGAAATGATAGCGTGAGGAACAGACAGTAGGAAAGAATGTTTCAAAAAATGCTGAATCCAGAGAAAAAGCATCAAAACTTTTAAAAAGCTTTCACATCAGAAGTAGAATGTTGACAAATGTACTTTTGTTGTGATTCAAATACAAATGCTGTACAGAATTTGGTAGTGTCATTACAAAGGATAAATTCTTATCTTAAAAACTGTAGTGTAACAAGTAGCATTGCATTCGTATATCTTGAAGTAAGATGGCCAAATATATTTATTTTGGGGATTAAGATGAGAGAGTTTGTATTGTCTCGAGTTTTTGTCTGTTCAGGTGCACGGTCGAGGAAAATACTTGCTGTTCCTACAAGAAGATGATGTGGTCAAGTAATACGGAGAATTCAAAAAAATGGGACTCCATGGAATAGATGTTGTGCACTCCCTATTGCCATGTAATATATATATATATATATATATATATATATATATATATATATATATATATATATATATATATACGAAAATTATAGAGGGAAACTTTCCCGGTGGGATAAACAAAAATAAAAATAGAAAAGAGATGACTTACCAAAAGGACCGGCTCGTCGAGAGAAACAAATAAAATCACACACAAACACACATACAAGCTTTCGCCACCACTGGCAGCTTCTTCAGGAAAAAGAGGAAAAAAGGGGAGGAAAAGGGAAGGATATGGGTTTTAAGGAAGTGGAAAAGGAGTCATTCCAATCCCAGGAGTGGAAGGACTTACCTTAGGCTTTTCACAAATGTCTGTCTAGGTGTGTTTGCGTTTCGATATGTCTGAGTGAGTGTGTATTTGTTTACCTTCCTTTTTTCCCCCTAAGGTAGGGAAGGTGGTTTGGGGATTTCATAGGGATGGACTAGGAGGTTACGGAGGTTAGGTGGGCGGCAGAAAGACACTCTGGGAGGAGTGGGGAGGATGTCATGAAGGATGGATCTCATTTCGGGGCAGGATTTTAGGAAGTCGTATCTTTGCTGGAGAGCCACATTCAAAGTCCGCTCCAGTCCTGGAAAGTATCTGGTGACAAGAGGGGCACTTCTGGGGTTCTGTTGAAGGTTCTGAATTTGGGGGGATGAGGAAGTGGCTCTGGAAATTTGCTCTGTACCAGATCAGGAGGATAGCTGCAGGATGTGAAGGCTGTTATCAGGTTATTGGTGTATTGGTTCAGGGATTCAGGACTGGAGCAGACTCGTTTGCCACGAAGACCTAAGCTGTAGGGAATTCCTGCTAGGAATTTTTCATCTTAATATATATATATATATATATATATATATATATATATATATATATATATATATATATATATATATATATATATATATATTATTCCTTAAATCCTGCCCCGAAATGAGATCCATCCTTCATGACATCCTTCCCACTCCACCGAGAGTGTCTTTCCGCCGCCCACCTAACCTCCGTAACCTCCTAGTCCATCCATATGAAATCCCCAAACCACCTTCCCTACCCTCTGGCTCCTACCCTTGTAACCGCCCCCGTTGTAAAACCTGCCCTATGCACCCTTTCACCACCACTTACTCCAGTCCCGTAACCCGGAGGGTGTACACGATCAAGGGCAGAGCCACTTGCGATAGCACCCACGTGATTTACCAACTGACATGCCTGCACTATGTGGGAATGACCAGCAACAAACTGTCCATTCGCATGAACGGTCACAGGCAGACAGTGTTTGTTGGTAATGAGGATCACCCTGTGGCTAAACATGCCTTGGTGCACGGCCAGCACATCTTGGCACAGTGTTATACCATCCGGGTTATCTGGATACTTCCCACCAACACCAATCTTTCAGAACTCCGGAGATGGGAACTTGCCCTTCAACACATTCTCTCTTCCCGTTGCCCGCCTGGTCTCAACCTCCGCTAAATTCTAATTCCCGCCCGCCATCTTTAACATCTTTGCCTCGGTTCTGTGGACAGAGCCTCTGCCTGAAGTGGCATCTCTGTCCAACTTCTTTGGTTTCTACAAATGTCTGCCTAAGTGTGTTTGGATGTGGATATGTGTGAGTGTGTGTGTGTATTTGTTTACCTTCCTTTTTGTCCCCTAAGGTAAGTCCTTCCACTCCTGGGATTGGAATGGCTCCTTTTCCACTTCCAAAACCCGTATCCTTCCCTTTCTCCTCTCCTTCCTCCCTCTTTTTCCCGAAGAAGCCACCACTGGTGGCGAAAGCTCGAATGGTTGTGTGTTTTTGTGTGTGTTTGGTGTTCCTATCGACGAGCCTGTACTTTAGGTAAGTCAAAAATCTTTATTTTATACTATATATAGATGAAGATTACTCACCAAGCGAAGAAGCACAGGTGTAACAGCATCACAAATAAATAAATGAATACACACACACACACACACACACACAAACGCAAGGTTTCGCAACCCAGTTGCTTCTTCAGGCAGAAGGGAAGGAGAGGGAAAAGGAAATGATGAGGGTTTTAAGGAAGGGGGTAAGGAGCCATTCAAATCCCGGGAGAGGAAAGACTTAACTTGGGGGAAAAAATGGAGGGTAAACAAATGCACAACCCTCATCATTTCCTTTTTCCTCTCCTTCCCTTCTGCCTGATGAAGCAGCTTGGCTGCGAAAGCTAGCATTTGTGTGTGTGTGTGTGTCTGTGTGTTTATTTGTTGCTATTACTGCCTGTGCCCCTTCGCCTGGTAAGTGTACTTCATCTATTTTTTATGTATATTTTTCCAGTTAGGAATTTTTCCTCTATAATATCCATATATATATAAAGATTACTCACCAGGCGAAGGAGCTCAGGTGGTGATAATAGCATAAATAAAACACACAAACGCAAGTTTTCGCAACCCAGTTGCTTTTTCAGGCAGAAGGGAAGGAGAGGGAAAGGAAATGATGAGGTTTTTAAGGGAGGGGGAAGGAGCCATTCCAATCCTGGGAGAGGAAAAACTTACCTTGGGGGAAGAAAAGGAAGGTAAACAAATACACACCTACCCATTCATTTACACAGACGCAAGGTGTGTTTGCATTGGACTGAGAAGTAGAAACTATGCTGGAGAACCAAAAATCTTACTGATGGTAGTACCACAAGAGAAAGGCTGATAAACAAAATTGTTGGTGGATTGCAATAATACTTTAGCTGGCCATTAGCAAGAGCACTAAGGACTTTTTCAGAATGCAACACATAGTGTTAGTTACCTTCCTCCACAAACATAACAACCTCAACAAATTACAAACCTGTATTTTACTAACCATTGAGCAATTAAAGGCAATTTATATATTAGATATTTATTTAAAAGTACACAGTCTGGAATTAATAAAAACAATCTTATTCATTAGTACATGAACATTGATTCTATTAAGGTTGTTAAAGCACATGTTTTCTTTAGCATTACCAACAATTGTGGTGAAATTGCAAAATGTATAAAAGTGCAGAATAAACTAACCATATTGAAAAACTACTTGTATTTTTATTGAATTAGAGAGTTGTTGTTAAATTTTGATAAAGATCAAATTGTTTGTAGAATGGAGCAAAATTAAATCCTATCACTATGTGATCTAATAAATAAAGCCATCTTTCTTTTTAATAAACTTATGAATCAATTTTATAAGTACTCAAATGGTCAAACAACATTGATACTTCATATTAAGACATAATGAAATTTCCCAGGTATTATTGGGTGGATGACTCTCAGCTCAAGGTGCGTGCTGTCAATGCAGAATTCCAGTATGGTTATGAATACCTCGGTAACAGTGGACGACTGGTAATCACACCCCTGACAGATCGTTGCTACCTCACATTGACTGGTGCTTTACATCTGAAATTTGGTGGTGCACCTGCAGGACCTGCAGGCACTGGCAAGACAGAAACAACAAAAGTAAATTGTTGACAATTCTGTATATACTATTTTCCTTGTGTATCAATTGTGAATTTCAGTAATATGAATTTCTCTTACGCTTACTGGAAATTTTTTCTTCGTGCAAGAAGGCATTATTACTGAAATTATTGTATTTTAACCATTTGTTTGCAGGACTTAGCCAAAGCATTCGCCATACAGTGTGTTGTATTTAACTGTTCAGATCAGCTTGACTACATGGCAATGGGGAAGTTCTTCAAAGGACTTGCAAGGTAACACATTCCAAAATTGGTAGATTATTAGTCAATCACAATAAAACCAAACCATCTTATCAGACATTTAGAATGAAAAACATGTTTGGTTTTAACAGTTCGGGAGCTTGGGCATGCTTTGATGAATTCAACAGGATTGATATCGAAGTGTTATCGGTTATTGCTCAACAGATAACTACAATACAAAAGGCACAACAGGCACGACAAGACAGGTAAATAATTAACTTTTGGTTATAACAAAATTGAATTAATACATATAGGAAAGAGTCATTGAGATCTAGTCAAACCGCTCTTAATAGTTTAAATAGAAGCATATATTCAGTTTTCAACTGATTACTTTGCTTACCCCAATTTTTCAAAACACAAGAAAATAATTTTGTTGTTGCTTTGTTTTTTCGAACATGTTCATTTTTTTTTATCTCTATAACTACAGATTTATATTCAATTTGAGTTGAGACACTTGCAGATTTATGGATCTGTGACAAGCCAGAGGCAGCTGTATTACTGAATAACTGAAAGAGGTGTTATAATAAACCCCTAAACTTGCTGATTTTATCTTAACTGACATCAAAAGTATATCACAAAGACAGTTACATCTTATATTGTAATTTATAAATAAAAATAAAAAAATAGATGAAGATTACTCACCAGGTGAAGGAGCACAGGTGGTGATAGTAGCACAAATAAAACACACATACACACACATACAAATGCAACCTTTCGCAACCCAGTTGCTTCTTCAGGCAGAAGGGAAGGAGAGGGAAAGGAAAGAATGAGGGTTTTAAGGAAGGGGGTAAAGAGCCATTCCAATCCCTGGAGAGGAAAGACTTACCTTGGGGGAAGAAAAACAAATACACACATACCCGCACATTTACACTGACACAAAACACCTAGGCATACATACTGTAGAAAGCAAGCAATTGTGATTTAGTCAAAAAAGATAGAATTATCAAGACACAATGCATTCTGTGTTCAGCTGCGGACATTTTGGATACTGATCTGAATGAACTTCTTGTACTCAAGTAGTGAAACTGCAAAGAAGGATAAATTATGTATGCCCCTGAAATAGAGCTCCTAAAAGCAGAGGCTGGCACATCTGCCATTTTCATTCCCCGTGAATGCTAAACACGCTACTTTGAGCTTGCATTCTGCTCTTGGTTACATCGATATGTGGAGGTAGGCACAAAAATCTCATATTTTCTTTACTTATTGCTGCTTTTCTTTGTCGAATAAAGATAAAAGTAGAAAAAACATATATATTTCTGTGATAAAAATTGTTTACTATGTTTAATTCTGCCGAAACTGGTCATCTTGATAAAAATTTTAAGGGATCTTGGCTTGTATTTGAATAATGACTGTCAATATGCGAGGTTTGTTTGCCGTCTTGTAATAAGTGGTTGATGTCTGTTGTGATAAATACACTATATCAGATTTTTGTCTCACATTGCTGACTGCACTTCTATTATGTTATTGGGAAAGTTTCACAATGTATTACAAACACTAAAATGAAAAAGAATTTTAGTGTACAGGATCCAAAGTATAGGATGAGGGGAATAATCCTTTGTATTGACCATGATATAAATAAATAATTCTGTTCTTTCTCTAAGTTTGCCAGGTTTTTTTATGTAACAGTACCATTGTCTTATCAGTAATTTAATAATCCTTGTAAAGAAAACATTTTGTTGCCAACAGTAGCACACTATGCCACCACTGCCATAAGTATAATATATCCTGTATTATGTGTCAGTTATGTTATAGTCTTATATAAAACGGATGACATACCCAAAGGACAGGCTCATTGACAGACAAAAAGACACTCATTCATACACTCACTCACTGACTGAACACGAAATCTCTAAAACTACACCACCTATGAAGCTTAAATATGGCAGGAATGTAGTTTATAGGTAGTAGACGTCAGCTAAGAAACAATTTTGCGATAGGGCTGATATTTCAGGAGATATGACATCATAAACAGTGAAACCTTCCCCGTCTTGTGTCACGTGATGCTGTAACTTTATCAAACCGCTATTTGAGAAGGAGGGCACTTAGCGTATTGCAACAAACTTTAAACATAATTTCAAACTATTAGGAAACTTTTTCTCACTGACCACCATAGGAAAATGATGAAAGGTAAAAACTTTCTTGCTTTCTACTTTTCCACTGTTCATGGAGTAAAACTACAGCATTCGTTATAACGTTGAAATTTATAGCATGAAGAAATTTGAAAAGTTGCGCCACCATAGATGTCGTTTGCTAAGTACTCCTGCCTTTCTTAAGAGATGTCGTTCCGAGAATGTTGTTCCAAATTTTGCTAAGGTTACGCATCACATCAATTCTGCAGCAGCCAAGAGAATTAAGAAACGGGCCAGCCTCGCATTGCTTTGTGAGAGAGTGCATTTCACCCGCCGTAGCCTTGAGTTCATCTCACTGGAACTAGTCAAACTGCATTTGCAACTGGCTAGTCACTTCATGTCTTTTTCCTGGGATTGGATTGATGGTGTTACTTCAGTTGCAGCTGATTCCGGCCATAAGAAGGCAACGGGATGTCAAACAGCCAAGTTCTCACACCTCCTTGACAAACCATCTCTGCAGGTTCCGTGCAAGACTGTTATCAATCTGAGTGGCATGGAGTTCAGTGATGATGCGGTGTTGATTTTGGAGAAAGGACTCAACTTCTCTCCTACCCCCAAGTTCACACCGGTCGCAGAAATTATTAGTCCTGTTGAGCAGGTTACAGCTCGACTTCCACCTGAATCAGCCGAGGAAATACGTTGTGAAACTTGTCGTGCGTTTACGAAATCCAAGCCCATGAAGTCGAACATCACTAGTAAAGAAAAGAGAGGGTGGCCATACGTGACCTGAGGGAGTGCCCTGAAATTGTTGTCTTACCGGCTGACAAAGACAATGCTATGGTTGTTGTCTCCCATAAGGACTACACTGAAAAGATGCAGAGCCTGCATCAGTGTGACAAGACGATGCATACATCGAGGATCAATGCATTGAACACTAGAGGCACACATGATTGATGTATCCGAGCAAGTCGGTGGTCGCTGAACATTGTTTGTCGGAGAATCATGCGATGGAGTATGAACGCACTAGGATTCTGGTACAGATGTCGAGATACTGGGACTGCATCATTAGAGAGGCCATTGACTGTGGCTATAATCTTAGCAAAGTTTGGGAACCAGTGATTGGGTTATTAAGAGTAAATGTAGCAAACGTAACGAAGTGACGACCACGGCAGACAGAGCTCTCACATCAATGTCATCGCAGACGCCGTCACAATCGGTTCCACTGCGCGACCGCGGCGCGGGGCGCGGATCACAGAGGGGTCGCTCCACTGGCCGAGGGTATTTAAATCGCCCTCTAACGGGCTAGAACCCAGTTCTCTTTGAGCCGCCGTAGCGTGAGGATCTCCGTCAGTTCACCTGATGATGGCGACATGTATGATCGCCGAAATATTGTGCCCGTTGGACACTATAGACCAACAGTACACCCGTGGATATTTTGATTATCAAATATGCCGGGAGAAACTCAAGAATCACATTAGTTACATAGTTCACCAAATAACTAATTATGGCGTAGCTACATTTTTTTTTTTTTTTTTTTTTTCATAATTGTGGCATAATAGACTACATAAAAATGAGGGGAATAATTCTTTATCATTTATGTTGTTCTGGTCAGTAAATTAATCATCCTCCTAAAGCAAATAGTTTGTTGCCAACGATAATAAACTAAACCCCTGCCAATGCAAGAAAATTTAATCTAGGTGGGCCACAATTTTTTTTCTTGCTAGCAGTATTCCATATGCTTTGCAATGTCAGGGAAAGAAAATAAGTGCATCTTTTTATGGGTATAACCACTGTGGAGAGGTCAGACAAACATTTGGTTCCTGAGGTGGAGTAAGAGCCTTTTAAGTAGTTACAGGGGCAACAGTCTGGATGATAGACTGAGCTGCCCTTGTAACAACAACTAATGTTGCTTTGTCACACAGTTATTGCAAATGGCTGAAAGCAAGGGGAAACTACTGCCATTACTTTTTCCGAGGACATGCAGCTTTACTTTATGAATATATGATGATGGCATGCTCTCGGGTAAAATATTTTGAGGTAATTCGGAGATCCCCCATTCAGATCTCCGAGTGGGGAGTACTCAGTCGGATGTAGTCATCAGGAAAGACAGCAGTGGCATTCTACAGATTAGAGCATGGAATGTTACATCGCTATATTGGGTAGGAAGGTTAGGAAACTTAAAAAGGGAAATGTATAGGTTGAAGTTAGATATAGTGGGAATTAATCAAGTTTGGTGGGAAGAGGAACAGGATTTCTGGTCAGGTGAGTACAGGATTATAAACACAAAATCAGTTGGGGGCATTACAGGAGTAGGTCTGATAGTCTACATCTACATAAATACTCTGCAATCCACCGGAAGTTGCATTACAGAGGGTACACTGTACCACTACTAGGAATTTCCTTTCCTATTCCACTCCCAAATAGAATGAGGAAAAAAAGAATGCCTATATGCCTCCGTACGAGCCCTAATTTCTCTTATCTTGTCTTTGTGATGTGAAATGTAAGTAGGCGGCAGCAAGATCGTACTATACGCAGCTTCAAATTCAGGCCCTCTAAATTTCCTCAACAGAAATTCATGAAAAGAACATCATCTTTCCTCCAGCGATCCCTAATTGAGTTGCATTTCCGTGACACTCGCACATTGGTCGAACCTACCGGTAACAAACCTAGCTGCTCACCTCTGAACTGCTTCTATGTCTTCTTTTAAACTCATCTGCTGCAGGTCCCAAACACTTGAGCAATACTCAAGATGTGATCATACAAGCATTTTATACTCCGTCTCCTTTACAGATGAAGTACATCTCCCCATAATTCAATAAACCGAAGTCGGCTGTCCGCCTTACTCACAACTGTCCTTACATGTTCGTTCCATTTCATATAGTTCTGCAATGTTATGCCTAGATATTTGAACGACGTGACATCATGAAGAAGCTCACTACTAATGCTGTATTGGAACATTATGGGATTGTTTTTCCTACTCATGCGCATCACCTTACATTTTTCTACATTGAGAGCTAGCTGCCATTCTTCGCACCGAATAGAAATTTTGTCTAAGTCGTCCTTAAAGACGACACCCTCCTATAACCACAGCATCATCAGGAAACAGCAGCAAATTACAATTTGTTCATCAGATCATTTATATAGATAGAAAATAAAAGCGCTCCTATCACACTCCCCTGGGGCACGCATGACGATACACTCGTCTCTGAAGAACACTCACCATCAAGAATAACATACTGCGTTCTATTACTTAGGAAGTCTTCCAGCCAGTCACAAATCTGTGAATCTATTCCATAAGCTTCGTTAGCAGTCTGCAGTGTGGCACTGCGTCAAACGCCTTTTTGAAGTCGAGAAAAACACATTACGCCTGTTGCCCTTTATCCATGGCTTGCAAGATGTCACATGAGAAAAGGGCAAGCTGAGTTTCACATGGACAATGTTTCCTAAGCCTGTGCTAATTCATAGAAAACGGCTTTTCCATTTCAAGGAAATTTACTATATTCGAACCGAGAATATGCTCCAAAATTCTACATGATACTGATGTCAACGATATTGGCCTGTAATTGTGTGGGTCAGTTCTCTTTCCCTTCTTATAAACGAGAGTCACCTGCACTTTTTTTCCAATCACTAGGAACTTTCTGCTGAATTAAAGATTCACAATAAATGCAAGCTGAGTAGGGGGTCGATGCCGCAAAATACACTTTGTAAAACTGAACTGGTATTCCATCCGGATCAGCTGCCTTTTTCATACTTAGCTCTCTCAGCTGCTTCTCTACATCAGAAATACCGTAATGTCATCCATTTCAGAATTGGTACATTTGTGCGGTCCTCCTGTGTGAAAGATTTCTTAAAGGTTAAATTTAGAACATCAGCTTTCCGTTTGCTTTCTTGTATTACTGCCCCAGAATGATCAACAAGTGAGTGGACAGTGGGCTCTGACGTGCTTATCAATTTTACATAGGACCAGAATTTTTTCGGGTTCTTGGAAAGATCTTTTCCTAAGGTAGGGCTGTGGTAATTATTGCATGCTTTGCGCATCGATCTTTTTGTAATTTTTTTGGGTTCTTGGAAAGATCTTTTGCTAAGGTAGGGCTGTGGTAATTATTGCATGCTTTGTGCATCGATCTTTTTGTAGATGCAAGAATCTCTACTATCTTTTGCCTGTCATCATTTGCGTGCCTTTTTTGAACTGAGAGTGCAACAGTCTTTGCTTTCTCAGCAACTTTCTAACATTATTATTATACCATGGTGGATCTTGACCATCCTTAATCGTCTTTACTGGCGCACATATTTCTCTAACCCTTTATTTGCAATGCACTTAAATTTAGTCCATATTTCGTCTACATCCATAGTCCCTGAATTAAATGAGGACCATTCATTTTCTAAGTGTGATCCTAAAATTTGTTTATTAGCTCTTCCCAACAAAAACACGCTCCTAGCTTTCTTGATTGGTTTATGAATTTCGGTCACCATCGACGCTATGACGATGTCATGTTCACTAATTCCTGTCTCTACACAGACTTCGTTAATAAGGTCAGACCTGTTCATAGCTATAAGGTCTAAAATATTTCCATTATGTGTGGGTTGCCGGTTTAACTGTTTAAGACAGTTTTCGGAGAATGTGTCCAAAAGTAGCTCGCAAGACTGCTTGTCTGTACCACCTGAAATGTAACTATAGAGGTCCCAATCTATACTCTTAAGGTTGAAGTCTCCCCCAACTAATATTACAAGGCCTGGATACCTACGCACAACCTGGTGTAGACTTTCTTTGAGTGACTCTAAAACTGCTACAGCAGGGGCCGGTAAAAACATCCAACTATTAACTTTACTTCTTTTAGACCTGTTATATGTGCCCAGATTACTTCACAGTTACTTTCAACCTCGATCTCGGTAGAAACAATATATTTGTCCACAGCGGTGAACACTCCTCCTCCAGTTGTTTCCGATATACATTCCACACCTCGCTAAATATTTCTGAACTTGCCACATCATGATTTAGCCAGCTCAATAAGGAAAAGTGAATAAAAAATTGGAATGTGGGTAACCTACTATCAGCAGCACTAAGATGGCATTAAGCATAGTCAAGATAGAGACAAAGCCAACACTGACCACAGTAGTTCAGGTTTATATGGCAACCAGCTCGGCCAATGATTTAGAGATTGAAGAAATGTATGAGGAGGTAAAGGATATTATTCACTTACTTAACCCTGAAATGCTACTAAGGGTACACCTGTACCCCAGTGCTTCTATTAAATGTTTCTTTCTGGGCATGTTTTCTTTTTTTCTTAAGTGTGATTTAAATGTTAATGTATTATTACTTTGAAATAAAATTTATTTTTAATCATTTTAAAAATCCGTTTTTATTTGGGGTACACCTGTATTCCAGTGTAGCAGACCCGTCTATGAAAATAAGTGTAGCATTCCAGGGTTAAGGAAGAGGAAAACCTAATTGTGATGGGGGATTGTAATTCAGTATTAGGAAAGGAAGGTAAGGAAAAACAGTAGGTGAATATGAAATGGGCAAAAGGAATGAAAGAGGAAGCCACCTGGTGGAATTCTGTATGGAACTTAATTTAATCACAACAAACACTTGGTTTAAGAATCAGGAAAGAAGGTTGTATATGTGGGAGAGACCAGGATTACCGGAAGGTACCAGATAGATTTTATAATGGTAAGACATAGATTTTGGAACCAGGTTTTAAACTGGAAGACATACCCAGGGGCTGATATAGACTCTCACTATATCTTATTGGTCATGAACTGTTGGCTGAAATTGAAAAAAAAGGTAGGAAAATAGGGAGATGGAAGTGGATGAATGGAAGGAACCTGAATTTATTGAGAATTTCAGATGGAACATTAAGCAACAATTGACCGAAACTGGAGGAAATAAAACAGTAGAAGAGGAATGGGTAGCATTGAGAGGTGAAATACCGTAGTGAAGGCTCCATAGGACAAAATAGGTAGAAAGGCAAGACCTGCAAAAAATCCTTGGATATCCCAGGAAATAATAATTTTAATTGATGAAAGGAGAAAATATAAAAATGTCGTGGGTGCAACAGTAAAAATGGAGTACAGATGAAGAAGAAATAAGATTGACAGGAAGTGCAAAATGGCTAAGCAGGAGTGGCTAGAAGTCAAATGTAAGTCTTAGAAGTATGTATAAATAGGGGAAAAATAGATACCACCTACACGAAAATAAAAGACATTTGGAGACAAGAAAAGGATATGGATATAAGGAACTGAGATGGAAAACAGTTCTCAGCAAAGGAAAGCATGTGGGGTAAAAATTGCAGATGGATACCAAGAGCTGAATACTGTAAACAGATTGAAATGGATGTAGGTTCCCATTGTTATTAGAGATGGGCACAACCGATGTTTTCAGAGTTCGGATCAGAAGTATTCACTCACTGGCATGAACTAGTTCTTTTTCATGGCTCAACGACTCACCAACTGATAAAAAAGCAAAATGATGTCACATTGCTTTTTTTGTTAGAATACCTTTATCTGATTTGGCCATATTGTGAAAGAAGAAAGAAGAGTTAATCATTTTATTGTAAGTCCCTAGTAGTTTCCAGAATTAAAATTTGTTAAAATTGGGGTTTCACCCATCCCTAACAAGTTACATATCTGGTGGTAAACGTTTACATGATGGTTGCATCTGTAATGCTGGCATTAGGAAGCTCTTAATGTATGGAGTACAAAACATATAAGAAACATTACAACCTGGCCTCACCATCTTTCCACAAATCACTCAAAATTGATACCAACCTCACACCCAAAGGAAGAAATGCTATTTACCACCTCAAAACTGATCCTACCTGCTGACAAAGGCTCCACTACTGTGATTTTAGACTGCAAAAACCATGTCTCAGAGGGTCTCCGCCAACTGTCTGATTCTTCCACCCACACACCCTGCCACAATGATCCCATCCCAAAATCCCAACAGGATCTCCAGTCCCTCCTCAAATCCTTAGGACAATCCAAAAATCTCTCCGCAGAGTCAATCTATCTCCCACCCCACCTACATCACACATCCCCACCTTCTACATGCTTTCTAAAGTTCACAAACCCAAGAACCCTGGACGTCCCATTGTGGCCAATTATGGTGTCCTCACTGAGTGAAACTCTGCTCTTGTAGACCAACACCTTCAGCCTATTACCCACAACCTAACCTCCTATATAAAAGATACCACCAACCATTTCCTCCACTGACTCTCCACAGTTCCTGTTCCTTTACCAACTGGTACCATGCTTGTCACAGTTGATGCCACCTCCCCTATACCAACATCCCCAATGCACATGGCCTTGCCACTGTTGAACACTACCTTTCAAAACGTTCAACCAACTGCAAGCCTACAACCTCCTCCATAGTTACTTTGACCAACTACACCCTCACCCACAATTACTTCTCCTTCGAAGGCATCACCTGCAATCATATTCGCAGTACAGCCTTGGGCACCCATATGCCACCCTCCTATGCAAAAGGAATTTCTGAATGGCAACTCCTACTCTTTAGTTGAATTTTTAAATAAAACTTTTAAAAAATATAAAAAAGGTAAATTTAAAAAAATATATTGTCATGTGTAGACACCATTTACTAAACTGAGATGTTCCACAACATTACAAAATGTCATTTACATGATCTATGGAAAAAGTATTAATATAATCTAAAACTTGTTTATGGGCAATGTATCAGCATCCTTCCTGACTGCCCAGAATCCCAAACCCCTCATCTCGTTCAAATTCATTGATGATATCTTCATAATTTGGACTGAAGGGGAGGACACACTATCCACATTCTTTCAAAACCTCAACACCTTCTGCTCCATTCACTTCACCTGGTGCTGTTCATCATTGACCTATTCCTCAAAGATGGCCTTTATTAATGTTAATAAAATTTATTATAAATTTAATAACTTCATGGGTTAATACATCTAAGAATGCTGGGACAGTTTACAATTGTATATAAAGGTAAGTCTGCAGTGGCCATAGGAGCACAGTTTGTAACTAGATTTTGAGGCAGTTGTTGTGCCGGTCAGCACTTTGCCTTTCCATTGTTGAAATTGATTATTGAACAAGTGTTATCATGCCATTTTATTCAAAGTATTATATTAAACCACTGATTCAAATCAAACTTACTTTGTGTTGCTCTGCATACTTTTAAAATAATAACATGCACATTGAATCCAGCTGCTAGTTTTCGTCTTATAAAGACGTTGCTGCATTATTTCAATTCCAGATGCTGCGTTATGATATTTAACAGACAAGACCCACAGTAATATTTAAACACAGTTATCACTTCATTTTCTTAACTAAACAGACTAAATTAAAACTGTAATGTTTTGTTAAACCAGGGAAAATGTAACCAAATATCCACTAAAAATATCAGAGTACACAGTGGTTTGTGTTACCATCCACATCCAACCTACCAACTGCCATGGCGCGCCCCGCAGAACCACGACGTGGCGCCGCAGCTCAGCCCTGCACGCGCCAGCTCAAGGGACGCACACGTCGCGCACCGATAAGTCGGCAGCGGCGGACGGTTCGAACCGCGCGTCACCACCAAGTCCCGGCTCCTTCCGGCAGGGGGCACTGCACCGCCCCAAGTCTCCAGGTCTGCTCACCGCACAGACGCGAGGAACTTCTTCGCACCTCGCACAAAGACAGTATGACTGTCTCAGCGGGCAATCAGCGGTTGCGACATGCATATTGCGGCGCAAGGTCACTAGCCGCCGCGGCCTTAAGTATCCGCACCACGGCTAAGACCGGCATCTTCTGACACCGCGGACCACGAGGGAGCACCACTGCAGCTGGACCATCGCCGAAGCCACGTCTCCGCTACGCCTGGCCACCGACTGCCGGACTCTGCTGCTGCTGCTTCCTGCCGAGGTCCCGAAGCAGAGGACACCGAACTTCGAGGAACCTCTACTTTGTACAAGAGTCAGAAATAATTATCAGGAAGACTTGCTTCTAGGGAATTATTTAATCTATCCAAAGAAGTTGTGTTTGTTTTTGGTTATTGGTAATTGAAATATTATTTTTCATTGTACTGTGCACGTTAAGCAGAGAATATATTCTGAATTATAAAGAGATACAGATCATCTCATGTTTCTGTTGTATATAACACCAACCATCCGCAATAACTCCATTTTGACAGCTGCCACACATTCCACACCTAGCCACCGATGGTCACTACATCTTCAATGACAAGCAGTCCCTCTCGAAATATGCCAAACGCCTCACTGAGGCCTTCACTGACTGCAGTTACCCTCCAAACGTTGTCCAGAAACAAATGTCATGGAATCTCTGTCCAGTTACCCTCCAGCTCACCCACACCCACCATCAGACCACAAAGGAGCATCCCTCTTGTGACCCAGTATCACCAAGTAGTGGAGCAGTTAAACCAAGTTTTGACTACCTTTCATCCTGTCCTGAAATGAGAAATATGCTACCCAATATCCTTCCCACCCCTCCCCACCTACAGTGGTTTCTGCCGGCGATCCCAGGGCTTATTTAGTAGTAGTATCAGAAATAAAGCTTTTGTACAGGTGTGGCACCATTACTGAAAGTATAATTCAGGTGGTGATACACATGTTGGAGTTCGTTCTGAACTTACTATTCAGTGTTAAAGGCTATTCATCTCAAACCCAAAATAAATTTCTCTCATATATGTGTGCAAACCAGAGATATTTTGTGGAGGCAGTTTACTGATATTGGTCCAAGGTTATTGACTGAAGCTGTAGGTAAAATTATATAGCTTCACCACCGATATTGAAATAGCCCCCTACACCATCCACCAAATCTTCTTACACCAATAACATGAAGAATGTTCAAAGGTGACTAAATAAATGAATAAAATAAATAAATATGTAAATATCCTTGTCCATTCTTACTCCATCCCTGCTCCCACCCCTTACCCCATGGCTAATATCCCTGCAGTACACCTAGTTTTAAATCTTTCCTATCCACCATCCCACCACCACGTACTCCTGTCCTATCACTGGCATTTCCTATCCCATAAAAGGCAGGTCAATCTGTGAAAGTAGTCATGTTATCTACAAACAGCTGCAACCACTGTGCAGCTTTCTATGTGGGCATGACCAGCAACCAGTTGTCTATTCGAATGAATGGCTATTGTCAAACTGTAGCCAGGAGACCGCTAGACCATCCTGTTGCAAAGCATACAGCACTGCACTCACTTCAATGACTGCTACACAGCCTGTACCATATGGATCCTCCCCACAGACACCAGCTTTTCTGAAACTCTACCTGCAGTATATCTTACGCTTTTGCAATCCACCAGGCCGAAACCTTCACTCGTTCCTCCCTCTGCAACCCTTACCTCCATTTCCCTGCCCACTCTCTACCCTTACATTCTTCTTCCATCCCACCACACATTTCAGACCCATCCCTTCCTTCCACACTGTCCATCAAACAGCACTGACATATTCTCCCACCATGCTGCACATTCCCCTCTCACCTCTTGCTTCCCTCTTCTCGCCACTTCCTCCCTCCCCCCCCCCCCCCCCCCCATGACTAGTTGCTCTCACGTAGGACATGCTGGGTACCACACATTGGTCACAGCTGCCGGAGATGGTGGATGTTTGTGTGTCTCTCATCAACGGAGGCCTTAATGGATGAAAACTCTAATGTAGTATTCTGTTATTTCTGTCTTTCTGCGGCTCAAATGAGGTCATTGTGCTGAATTGGCAACCTATCCTTCTCAAAAATATTGAAGACATGTTTTTGCTTGTTTTGTACCACAGGGGCAGATGGGGTGGGAAAACCCAATTATCAACACCACGTTCGTTTCAGTCTTCACTTTATTCAACCAGCTAGTACAAAATTCAGACCAACATTAAGGAAAAAATGGCAGCAACACTTGAACAAGTCATGTGACAGTCATCTGTGTGCATCGCAACAACACAATTTCAGACATTATTAATGTTAATAAAATTTATTGTAAATTTAATAACTTCATGGGTTAATACATCTAAGAATGCTGGGACAGTTTACAATTGTATATAAAGGTAAGTCTGCAGTGGCCATAGGAGCACAGTTTGTAACTAGATTTTGAGGCAGTTGTTGTGCCGGTCAGCACTTTGCCTTTCCATTGTTGAAATTGATTATTGAACAAGTGTTATCATGCCATTTTATTCAAAGTATTATATTAAACCACTGATTCAAATCAAACTTACTTTGTGTTGCTCTGCATACTTTTAAAATAATAACATGCACATTGTATCCAGCTGCTAGTTTTCGTCTTATAAAGACGTTGCTGCATTATTTCAATTCCAGATGCTGCGTTATGATATTTAACAGACAAGACCCACAGTAATATTTAAACACAGTTATCACTTCATTTTCTTAACTGAACAGACTAAATTAAAACTGTAATGTTTTGTTAAACCAGGGAAAATGTAACCAAATGTCCACTAAAAATATCAGAGTACACAGTGGTTTATGTTACCAGTATAAAAAGTAAATTAATGATATGAAATAGCCTATCCATGGTAGGAACATAAAATGAGAAATAGTGTATTGTAAATCTGCAAATATAGATGAGCACATGGCTGACAAAAAAGAAATATTGCATTTCAGCTCATAAACAAATTAAAGTAATGACATTTCAGCCCACCGACAGCCACTGCACAGGTGAGGTGGTGGGGAGTTTTTTTTTCTGCTCCATTGCAAGGCCTTTGTTTGTGTCAAATTCTTGTGAATGTAGAACGTGTTTCTGAACCAACAATGTACTGTGTGTTGTGTGACAGTGTTTGTAGAGAAATGGTGAAAATGACTTATTTTATTCGCCAAAGAGTATTCATCTACAATTCATATCCCCGCACAGAATCAGTGTGAGAGGTACAGAGATTACTTCGTGACAAATTTCCTAATGTTCATTTTCCTAATTGGATTATGAGTGGCTAAATTTAATGAAATGGGTACTGTTCTAGACAGGAAACATAAACAACCACGTCCAGTCCTCACAAAAGAAACATTGGATAATGTTGGACAAGCTCTGGAAAGGTCGAAAATAAGTTCGACGCCTTTCTCAGCTTATTCAATTTTCCTACGGCTCTGCTCAGATGGCTACAAAGCTACTGAAATTACAACCGTATAAAATAACCGCACTACAAGAACTTAAACTGGGTGACCCTGCAAAAAGGTTGCGGTTTTGTGAATGCATTCTGAGAAAGATGCATTACAGAGAAATTGACCCCAACTTAACTTTCTTTTCGGACGAATCATGGTTCCACCTAAGTGGGTATGTTAACTCGGTAAAATAATCGTTACTGGAGTTCCGAAAAGCCCAACTTAATTCACGAGCAGCATCTGCACAAACAAAAAATGAGGATTGTAGTGTGCTGTTAAAAGTGAGAAAATAATAGGCCCTATATTTTTTCAGGAAACCGTTAATAGTGACAGATATGTTGAAAGCATATTGTAGCCTTCTTTTGCCCAGTTAAGTGAGAGAGAATGTGCTTTCACTACATTTCAGCAAGACTCTGTGATGGCACATACAGCCAACTTATCATTACGAGAAATTGGTATTGTGAAACAATTATCACTAAGAACATTTGGCCCCCTCGTTCTCCCAATTAACTCCTTGCGATTTTTATCTGTGGGCATTAAAAGAGAAAGTGTACAAATCAAATCCCAACACTTTAGACGAACTAAAAACATACATTCGCCATGAAATCACTGCTTTTTGTGAGAGGGAACTTCAGAGTGTAATGAGCAACTTCCTCAGCAGATATCAGAAATGCTTTAACAATGAAGGGAGGCAGTTCCAGCACTTCTTTGCATGAGTAATTCACTTTTCTTTATAAGTGTTTGTGGTATGTATGTCAGAAATAGTTTGCACGCGAACCCGTATTAAATTTAGTGCAGACGGCATGTTCGCATTCTGAAGAGAAAGTTGATAAAAGAAATCTTGCAAATAGATCTGGCCACGACAAATAACACCTTTCTTTTAATTATTTCCACCCCAACATCATTTCTGTGACACTCTCTCATCCATATCACGATAATACAAAACAAGCTGCCCTTCTCTGAATTTTCATGTAATGAAGGTATTCTAAATTAAAGATAAAAATTGAAAAACCGTCTTCACATATTTTACACAGTTTTAATTTCTCTGTCATTTATACACTCATAAGTGAAATGATATGCTGTGGTAGACATCTTTGTGTCATCCCTTTAAAAATTAGAAAAAAATAATTCAGATAAATACAATTTTCATTTAAAGAAAAAAAAAAAAATAAATAAATAAATAAATAAAATAAAACTGTGAGAAAACAAAAAATTCCTGCTGAAGTATCACTGCAAGGGAAGGTGAATCAAAGACTCGCATTTTATTGGCAGAACTGTCTACACTATTCCTGTAGGCTTTCTGCTTGAGTATTTGACTATTCCTGTATTATAGGTTCCTTTCCAGACAGGATTAACAGAGGAGATAAAAAAATCCAGAGAAAGGTTGCTCATTTTTTTATTATCTTGATGTAGATTCAAAAGTGTCATGGAAATGATACATAATTTAGAATGGAAATCTTTAAAACAAACACATTGTTTAGTGTAGAAAGACTTTTGCCCCCTACATAAAGAGAGAGAAATCATCACAATAAAATAAGATCTGATTTCATAGCTCATATGGAAATATTTGCTTATCTGTTCCCATTTTGACAGTGTAATGGTGGAGGTACTGGATGAAAGTGGTTGGTCGAACCCTCTGCCACACACTTCAATATGGACTGTTGATCATTTACATGTTGGTGAGATTTAGATGTAAGTTAGTTACTTTCATGTTCCATGGATCATGGTTACAACCACTCATATGCTGTCAGTTTTTAAAATAATGTACTGTAGTTTGTCTTCATTGCAGAAGTATATAATTTATCCATTATGAGAAAGAATTTATGTATTTATAAAATATAAACATTATTAGAATGACATTTTTGAAATTGCTGTTAAAATAATAAATTTAAGCTCTTCAACCATAGCAAGATTTTCTCCATTCTACTTCTCCATATTGACAGGGTCTCGAATGTGTTATTACAACTTGTCTGTAACAACAAAAATGTTTGTCAGATTTTGTGCTTCAATTTATCTTTCAATCTATAAGTGATATTTAATATTTATCATTTGCAATTGTTTAATTTTTATTCACTACTCCTTCTTTTCTTTTCCAGGTTTCTTTTTGAAGGTGTTGAAATTGCTTTGAAAGAGTCTTGTGCTGTATTTATAACGATGAACCCAGGTTATGCAGGACGAACTGAACTGCCTGACAACCTGAAAGCCCTCTTCCGACCTGTTGCAATGATGGTGCCAAATTATGCACTCATAGCAGAAATTTCTTTGTTTTCATTTGGGTTTTCAGATGCCAAAGAACTTGCAAGGAAAATAACAACTACATTTAAACTGAGTTCAGAACAGCTTAGTACACAGGTAAATAGTTCCATGGGAAATAATATATCAAATAATGGAATACTATATCATCAGCAAAATGTGAAGACATTGGTTAATGATGAACAGAAATTAGTCACAAATATTTGTTATTGCTTATCTAGATTATGTGACCATTCCCAATGCTGTAAAACTTGGTTCAAAACATATAAAACTTCTCAGTCTTCATGATGAAGATCATGTGATCTTCAGCGTGAAGATCTAAAAGTTTTGTATGTTTTAAATCAACTTGTTAGAATTGGGAATGGTCACACAGTGAGAAAAACATTGATATGCAATAACAAATAAATATTTCCAACAGATTATGTTTATCATTAACATATTACAAAACAGTTCCTGAGCACTATTTGAAATCAAGCTTGGTAAAGATATTTGACATTCACTTGTCATAATTTACACTGTATCTGTTGTACACCACAAAAATAACATATCAGGAAGTATGGGTCATCCTCCTTGTTCACATAATTTGGAATTTGAATTGAGCGAATACCAACTTTAAGATGTGCATACTAACCTGATTCAGAGCCAATGTCTTCTGAAAAATGGAGCCAAATTTTGAATTTGCCTGTAGAGTAGTCTGCACCTAAATGCACTTCACTTGTGCTAGTTTTGCTTTGTGCGTGATGTTTATTCTATGTTTTTATGTTCTGAGTTACTCTTCTCTTTATCTAGTAATGTTTCAGTTTAGTTTCTTCTGCCTTTGAATAGATTATAGAGCAGAATTACCAGTAATCCATCAGTGACAGATTATTAAATATTATAAGTCTGTCAGTATTATACTGATCGTGAAAAATGGGAACCATGATGTGATTTACAAGGCAGAAGAACATACCACAGAAAGACTGACAGTGCACATGCCAGACTTTTGGCTCAATAAAGCAACTGCACACAAAAAAGAGGCAAGATTTTGTTCCACAGAAATTACGGCCAGTAGTGCAAAGTTGATCCCTGTAGTAAGCCAGTTGAATAATTGTTTTAAGATGAAGTGCAAGATATCACAACCACAGCCTTTAGTGGGAAATTTCTACAAAAGACTCAAGGCAGAATTGCTTCTTCACAGGAACTTCGGATTTTGCAAGTCCTTGCACAGGAAGACATAGATTCTCAAAAGCCATCTCAATATCTTGAGTCACCAGCACAGTAAAGCAGTTACAGTCACTGTGCCAGACAATTTCATGCAGACACACTGGAGCAGTAGACTACCTCTGCAAATAAAGGTGATAGTGACTTCTCAAAGCAACATGTCTTTGGACATCATGGTGGATCTGCAGGGCCAGATGCAGATACAGATAAAGATAAGTGCAGTCATGAGACAGAGCAGCAGTACAGCAGCTACATTGTGACAAATGATGTACATAAATCAGTGCATTGCTTCTATAAAGTGGCACTGGAGACAACAGATGACATTACCATGGACATTTGAGTATCTGCTCTTCAAGCATTACTAAGCCTCCTCAATGTGAGCAACACTCTGTGCGTTGGAACCACTGCAGATTTGGCAAGAATATGTGAAAGTATATGTCACTGAGTTTTTCATCCAAATGCTGGTGGTGGCCCCTTGTAGGTATAACTCTCTACTGTTCAACATTCAGTTGTTGTTCATCACTGACATAAGTTCTGGCCAGACCTCAGTATGCTGCCATGGTCTTCACTACATCACTGCAGGCGGTCAGCTGCCTTACTCCTATTGGCAGTCAGCAATACAATGATAGCATTCTGTGGTACCCATTGTATGGAGTTGAATGTAGGTCTGCACAATCCTTTCATTAATTCTGCATCATCCTTCCACTTTGAATTTCATTGCTTCATTGTAATGTAAGTGATCATTGGGAATGATGTTTAGATTAGATTAGCTGCATGTGACTTAGATCCATATTGAAGAGATCTGTGAGGATGTTGTAGTGTTACGACCGTGTATCTCTTCTTCTGCGGACACTACAAAATATATATTACATATATTATGTCCTTATAACTTGCTTGGTATATGCCTGTTATTGAGTTTGCTCTTAGGAGAATGAGGTCCACCTAGTCTGTTCTTCAACCTAGAAGCTTTTTCGTGATAGTACAGGCATTAGACACTCATATCAAAAGTTGTTCAGGATGAGAGAGTAACACAAAATGTTTTTTCAATATTATACTAATCTTCTTCTAATGAATTAAAGTCATGTATAATTAAAAATGACAGTACTAATTTATTGTACTGCTGAATACAATCCCGTAATGAAAGACTTATACAGAGACTCATATTACAAAATATGTTCAGTTCCAGTCTCTATTAGTGTCTCTCTCATATTACAACAATGTCAATAACCAAAGTAGCACAGTCTTCTGTCTCTCTCTAACTTTTTAGCACGGAACACTTATTAAGCCACGGAATCCATGCTCTCTTCTCTGTGCCACTTATTCATCACTGGTTAGTAAACCTGCGTAATCACTCCTCTGCCCATAGTAGTAGGTGTCACCAAGTACTCTCACCTAGGAAGACAGAAAACCCTAGGCAGAATTTTGTCACCTGCTATTCTAAATCTCTTGAATTAATAAATATGGTTATCTTGAGTCAGTAAGCGGGAATGTAGTGTCACTTGTTACACTACATACCTCCCAACTTAGACTCAAGACACCATATAACAATCTCATTTCTTATTGTTATATTTTTAACATTTTAGTAGAGACAATTATCATGTCTCCTTTTAGAGAATTATTTTCTCAACTCAAATCTTAAATATTATAATACAATTGTTTTATATTTGTTCGAGTAATCTTTAGAGTAGTAGTTTGTATAACAGGTTTAATTTTTCTCTCCTTTACCCATCATAACTTTTCAGTTAGTTTTGTTACATAATAAATGGTTGAATGGAATACTCATGTAACGAAAGAATGGTAGGAGAATGATCTTAGAAGTAATCTTTTTTACATTTCTCTGAATTATCATTGCCACACCTATCTCTACAACACAACTAGGTTGAAGTTAATAAGAGGCATTCTAAATCTGAATAAATTTTCATTTTAATTAGGGAGCATAACAATCTTTAACTACAAAAATGAGGATTCCACCTTCCTTACTTGAGTGAGCCTCAAAGTTGGGAAATGAAAGATAAGTGATTTCAATTAACTTAACAGGCAATGGAAATGCACATTATCGATCCCATTAGTAGGCTTAATACCGACAAAAAATATTTGGTGACAATAAGGTTTAGGTCCTTTCTATATAGGTACCACAATCCAATTAAGTCCTTTCATTAGGTACTTGACCATTTGAGCAGTAGCTTCTTTAATAGGTCTACTCACTCTCACCAAAACATTACACCTACTGAGGATGACTTTCATTACTGCCTTCCTTTCCTCTGGTCAAAAACCACTTCTCACTCCTCACTACTTGAGCTCTACTTTCAAATATTTTATGAGCATACACTCATTTTACAAACAGTGATCCTCCGTTTTATCCCCCCTCTAAGATGAGTGTATTGGTGAATAAAATATTTCATTCTTATGATTGCTCTTAATAAAGAGGGGAAAGAAATCATGACTCGTATCTCCTATGTAAGCTGGGTTACATTGCTAACAAATGAAAGAGAGAAAAATGAGAAGAGAGAAAAAATATATAACTTACTACCCTAAATACAAAATATACTCAAACTAACCATACCCCAAATTAAATGTAAGTGTGTGTGTATACCTTGTATCGTTATAATTATGTTTAAAAGTGTTTGTGTCTGAATAAATGTGTGATGTTAAGTTCACGTCAGTTCTTGGATTTGCGTTATGGAAAGAGGGAAGCTAGCGTGGTACCTTACATGAAGGAAGTAAGAAAGGAAAGAGAAGATGGGACATTTGGAGCCAAAGAAGGAAAGACGATAGATTAGAAAGACTGGAAAACCCTTCCCACCCCCCCCCCCCCACCCCAAGGGACCCAAGAGTCTTCATCTTACTTACCATGTCACCAGAGTATTTTGGTGAGCTGATGTTCACTGACCTCCTGCACCAACAGCAATCTATGGCTTTCAGATTCGGAACTCCCCTGAAAGATATTTCCAAATACCCCCTATTGCAAATCCACCACCTGTCTACTCTTAGCGACGTGTGTTTGTGCAGTGTAAATGTGTGAGTGTATCTGTATGTGTGTGTAAGTGTACCTAACTTCCTACCTGTAACAAAAGTTACAAACCCACCCATGGCTTAATTTTTATTTTTTTTTTAATTTTTTTTTTATGGGGGGGGGGGGTATCGTACCATTCCCCTTACGAAATATATAAAATTCACTGTCATCTGTATGACAAGGATAAAAATCTTTTCTCCATCATAGGCCATGATTGAAAATAAGTCATAGCCTATTATTTGATTAGACACATTTTCGCTTATTATTTACTATTTAATTCAATAAGATTATTGTCCACTTCCGAGTATAATTATGTAACCCTCTAGATTACATAATGTCAAAATTGATAATTTATAATTATTTGTATAAATGTCAAAGCCGACTATTTAAGTACCACTAGGTTAAATTTTACTTACGTGCATATTTGCAACAGTTGGTATTACAAATATTTTTTAACGCAAAAATTTAGTATCATTACATTACAATGTTAACTAAGTAGTCCAATACAGATAAATAATGCATCTAAGATGTTTTAGACATGTAATTCCAGACTTATTTTTCAAGCGTTAAATTTCACTTATTGATTTGTGGGTTTAAGTTGGCAACACTATTTCTTAAAGTCGCTCGTTTCACGTAAGTGAATCTCGCACCTACTTCAACTGCTCATTAGTTTATTATAATCAAATAAAGAATAAGTAAGAGTGAAGTTTGAAGAATAGGAAAAGAGGGAAGGATTTATCGTTTACAGAAAAAAAAAAAAAAAAAAAAAAAAAAAACCCAGAAGAAAAAGGACAAATAAGTGACTCCTGGTGGTCGTCACTCCACCTAATTAGCAAAGAACGCTAATCAGTCTGAGTGGAAAGGATTCTTTGTTTTTCTTTTTAAAGTTTTTATCTACCAATTTCTCTAATTTCATTTCCCACTTATTAGCCTCACTCGCCAGCAAGGTAAAATTCTCAGCTACTGTATTACTCTTTTCTAATCTGTTCACTTTAGTAACAGTTTCATTTAATGTTTTGGTAACATTTTCTGTTTCAGATTTAGAACCAACTGCAAGAACTTCAAGTCTCAAATTAGTTGTAGCTAGCTCACTGTCTATCTCTTTTATTTTAGATAACATGGTTTTATTGTTATCTGCAAATCTAGATGCTAATTCTTCTAATATTTGTGTCTTCTCTAAGTCAAAATTTTCTACCATCACCTTATTTGCTAAATTTTCAGCTTGATCATGGGACAAAAAACCTTGACTTAGTTCTGTTACCTTTTCCTCAAACTAATTATATTTCTCCTTACTTTCTTTAACATGAGCTTCCAAATGGTTATTGAAATGATCAGTTTTTCATTGCTCTCTTTAGATAATTCTGATAATTTTATTTCTATACTTGATTCTATATTATTCTCCAATTTTTGTAAATTCTTTTGAGTCTGTGAAGATAAAGTCTTCAATTTATCTTCAAGCTCCGATTTTAATTCCTTATTTGAATTTAATAAATTGAACACTAAACAAGCATAAGAATCTGTTATATCTTAGTTGATCATTTCGACAGACCTTTTTTGTGACTCTAATGCTTTGCTTTGATTTTTGAGCTTCTCAGAAATTGATTTGTTTTTATTTTCAAGCTTCTCTGAAGGGATTTTAAATTCCCTCAATAATTGTGCAAATGCCTCTTGATTCACAGACTCCATCATGTTTCGCGTCAGTACTATAAATTTACACAGTTAACTAAACACACTAATTACTGCCACTGGTATCTCTCTCAATATCTACTATGCACCAAAATGACTGTTATTAGACACTCTCACCTGGTGTTTCTGCATGCCGTGATGATGTGAAAGCTGGCTGCTTTGTGTAGACCAGAACACCCGTGCAGACAACCGCACGGCCCACGTAGTGCCGTAAGTAAAATTTTACCCTCAGCAACTCAGGTGTCGCCAATCACACTGTCTTCTTAATCGCCTCTTGTTGAATAGTTTTTTATGCAGTTGCTTCTTCTTTTTTATAATGAATCGAGGATACCAATTTCTCCATCCATGCAAGTCATTGTATTCATTTGTTGTTATTGGTTGTCAAGGAGAAAATCCAAGTCCATCACGTTGGCATAAAATAATATTCTGATGCACTCTCTCTTTTCTTGTTCTGCACATGCGTCTCCAAATTTTGTAGTATCAGGCTGTGTATCTCTTCTTCTGAGGAGACTACAGAATATATATTACTTATATTATGCCATTATATCTTGTATATCTCTGTTATTGAGTTTGCTCCTAGGAGAATGAGGCCCAGCTAGTCTGTTCCTCAACCTAGAAGTTTTTTTTCTTGATATTACAGGCATTAGACACTCGTATCAAAAATTGTTCAGGATGAGAGAGTTGCACAAAATGTTTTTTTTTTCAATATTATACTAATCTTCTTCTAATGAATTAAAGTCGTGTATAATTAACAAATGACAGTACTAATTTATTGCACTGCAGAATACAATCAACGACTTATAATTCTACAGAGACTCATATTACAAAATATGTTCAGTTCCAGTCTCTGTTAGTGTCTCTCTCACATTACAAATATGTCAATAACCAAAGTAGCACAGTCTTCTGTCTCTCTGACTTTTTAGCACGGAACACTTATTAAGCCAAGGAATCCATGCTCTCTTCTCTGTGCGACTCATTCATCACAGGTTGGTAAACCTGCGTAATCACTCCTCTGCCCATAGTAGTAGGTATCACCAAGTACTCTCACCTAGGAAGACAGAAAACCCTAGGCAGAATTTTGTCACCTGTAATTCTAAATCTCTTGAATTAATAAATATGGTTATCTTGAGTCGGTAAGCGGGAATGTAGTGTCACTTTTTACACCACAATGTGGAACATGTCAATGTAGGATTTTTATTTTATGGGGTCTGAAATGATAATACTAATACTAATAGTATGAATAAATACATCATTTGGCTCTATTCAAAAATATGTCAATGAAGTAGAAGTCTTTCAGACTTTTCTCAAATGAATCTTTACTTGTAGCTTAATTTTTTATGTTTGATGACAAATTATTGAAAATGTGTGTTCATGAGTAGTGGACCCCTTTATGATCTAAATTAATTGCTGTAAAATAAAACAAACTTGACTTCAGTCACTAGAATCACTGGATAAAATTAATTAAACCAAGTGCTTTTAAGTCTTTCATCGATCATCCTTGTTATTCTATTGTATGTATGAACTGAGCTGTTCGTTGGAAAAAGGAATATATTAGAATATATTATTTATGACAAAGTTAATTAAGGAATAAATATATTGAACTGGAATACTTATTACACACAGTTTGTTACAGAGGCTTTCTGTGAATTTACTCCACAAAAATACATATTACATACTTTTGTTTCAATTGAAGAGTTACCCCAAAATATTATATCATATGATGTTATGAAATGAAAGCAATCAAATTATGCAAGCTTTTTTATTATTATGTCATCTGTGTCTGCTAACACTCAAATTGCAAACACAGATTTATTAAGGCATGTTTTCATTTCTGTCGTGTACTACTCCCAACTGAATTTATTATCCTGTTGTAATCCCAGGAATTTAATACTGCCAACCTCTTATATTAACTCTTCTTTTTACATAATGCATATGCTGGAGGGAAACCTCTTACATGTTCTGACCTGCATATAGGAGAAGTAATTGTGAGTGAAGACATAGTTGGTCATGGTGACAAGGAAGGAGATTGTGGTCTTGAAGACAGTTGTGCATGGTGAGAGGTAGTGTTCAACAGTGGCAAGACCATATAGCTATGGAGATTTAGTTCAGAGGAAGATGGCATCAACAATGGTAAGTATGGTTACAGATGGTAAAGGAAAATGAACTGTGGAGATTCAGTGGAGGAAATGGTTGGTGTCTTTCTTTCATACAGGATGGTAGGTAGTGGGTAATAGGTTGAAGGTGTTGTTTCAAAAGATCAGAGATTCTCCCAGTGGGAGGTGCCATAAGTGGCCACAATGGGACATTCATGGTGGTTGGGTGAGTAAACTTCAGGGAGCATGTAGATGGTGGGGATGCTGAGTGTAGGAGGGGTGAGGAGAGAGATAGACTCCAGGGAGAGGTCCTGGGATGGACCTAAGGATATTAGGAAGGGTTAGAGAGGCTGTTGGAATTTTGGAATGGGATCATTGTGTCCGAGCATGTAAGTTGAAGAATCTGAAACGTAGTCCTTACAGTTTATTACTACAGTCATTCTCAGCAGTTAGGACCATAAGGTTGGAATCAGCTTTTAAGTGGTGGATTGCAGATGTGATGTTGGTGTCCATTTTGAGGGATTTTGCAAATTTTGGTAAGGTCAGATAAGAAGTTAGGAAATACTGAAAAGTTAAAAAGGATGATTTGGGGGCAGTGGGGGTGGATCTCAACTGGATTTAGGAATGAAATGGGTCATGCAGGGTTCAGTATTGATACTTAAATTCATCTGGATGGTGGGATTGGTAGTAAAATGGTGTTTCCATTGAAGGACTGGGAGAAGGAATGAAGTCTAGCTAGGCTGTGTTTGGTAGTGGGGCAAATAGTAAGGTCTTTGGATAGGACTGATACTTCTATGGGACTGAGGCTTTTGGTGGAGAGGTTTATGACTGTGTTTCTGGTCTGTTTAGATTGTGGATTATGTAGTTGTGTGAGGGTATTTTTAGAGGGTGTGGTTAATGTGAAAGGGCTGCTATCTATATTTTTGGAGGCTGCGTTGAGGGGGTGGATAATGGTAACCCAGGGCGGGAATAGAAGGTGGAGAGGCTAGATAGTTTATGTGGTGGCATTGTAGTGTAACAAGTTACACTACACATCCTAATTCAGCACAAGATATTCAAATACTTTATTTTATGGGGTTATTTAGATTACTTAGGCCACATTTCATCCAGGGATCTCTGTATGTACAGGTTCCTGACGTCACTCTGTAAAAGTGATGTCATCTCAGAATAAGTCACGGATCCCATGGAAGAAAGAACAGTGCTTTGTAATATCTATGTTTCATATTGTATTAGATTCGATTGTCTCTTGTTTCACCATGTTCACTTCCATCCATAATTTTGACAACTTAACTGTTTTTGTTAGAAAGGGAATCAGAAGTGGAAAACATTTTATTGATTACTTTTTAAATGTTGTTGAGAAGCAAGGCAGTTAAAAGAAGAGGCCACATGTACACCATTTGATACAATTGAAATTCTACCAAATGCATAGAAAAGGGGATACATCTGATTTCAACAACTACTGCCCAATCTCACTTCTCACATCTTTATCCAAAATTTTTGAAAAAGTTACATACTCTTGAGTAGCTTCACATTACGTCTATATGGCTGTGCATTTGTGTTTAACATATTAGTAAAAATAAAGTTCTAACAAAATGTCAGTTTGGTTTCTGAAAAAGCTTTTATATATATATATATATATATATATATATATATTTCAAAGGCTTTTGATTGGGTAAATCATGGAGTGGGACAGTGCAACAATAGTTTAAATCATACCTAACTGGAAGAGTGCAGAAAGTTGAGGCGAGGTTCTGGCCGAAGTAAAATTGTGAGTCGTGTCGGGATAGCTCAGTCGGCACAGTGCTTGCCCGCAGAAGGCAAAGGTCTCAGGTTCGAGTCCCGGTTCCGGCACACAATTTTAATCTGCCAGGAAGTTTCATCTTTATAACGGGTATTAGAAGCTCCAATTTTGCTGTGGGTAGTGGTTTGAATTTCAGTGCAGATAACTGTCTGTGTGTTTGAGCTTCCGATGAACTGTATGGCCCAGTCTGCCAATCCCCTTTTTGAAAACTGACATGTCAAGAAAATTCACTGTACCACTGTACAATTTCCCTTATCTGTAGGGAGAATGATAATACTATTGTCCTCATTCAGGCTCTTTATAACATTTTTCTCACCCTTTGTTAAATTACTTTTTGGAGGCTTTGCCCAAGGCAGTACTGTGACAGCTTCTATACGAATTTCCCCAGCTGTAACTTTGTCTAAATTGTGAATGCTCGCTTCTACACTGGCTATAATTTCCTCTGTAGGCAAAACTTGTGGACTAACGGCAAAATTTCTGCCCCTGGCAGGCACCGATATTTTATCATCAGATAGCAAATGTTCCTATAAATTGATAACAGTACAGTAAGAATCTATATTATCTTATAGTTGGTTTTGGTCGATTATTGTCAAATTTCTTCCTCTGTCTACTAGATGTCAACACACATTTGTTAATGGTATTGTGTAACAATGTGTCAATTCTATCCCAGCCACTACTACACACACCCTTACTGATGGTAACATGGACAGATAATTTTACAATATCTACACCCCACAGAGTGCTTTGGAGGGTCGCTCAATGGCCGGAAGCCATAATAGTTTATTCTGTGTTCTGAATTCACCTGTGCCAGTTCCCTTGCCTCAAGACTTAATTGATTTAGACACTGTGGAACTTAGTGCTTTCCTTTCATCTACAAACCTGCCCATATCTTGAGTGAATTCCGGTGCTCATGAACTACAACTCTCTGACTTCACGAAGCTGTAGCCAACTCAACAGACCCTGGCATGCAACTGTTTACCTCTCCACAGTGTCCATTGTTCAGTGCATAGTGACTGTGCTCCACACGAAACACTCATGCCACTCCTGACCGACGCCATACTGCCGCCCAACTGTGCCACACACTGGTTTGTTTCGTCAACTACTCGGGACGCTGTGACGCCCATCTGTCATACTACGTACATCACCAAGATGTGCGCCGCTTTCACCTTCCCTCCGGCACACCTGCCAGGCACCCTGATGTCCATCCACCGCATCTCCTATGCACTACCAATGCACACCAGCCGCATGCATCTGCCTTAGTCAACCAAAGCCACTGTGCCCCATGAAAGCACCATGCCTACCAGTCACTGCCTTGCTGCTGCCGTCACACAGATGTGGAAAGACACTGCACTCGTACGTGCACCATCACCTCACACACCTCAAAGATCATCCAATGATTTGGCAAGCCCTATCAATGACAGTGAGCCCACTTCTCCATATACTGCTGTCCTCCCTGAACCACCAAAACTGCCACCTCTGGATTGAAATAATATGACAACTTGGTTTGCCTGAGTGGAGACGATTTTCCAGTTGAATGGAGATGTTTCAGATGATGCTAAATACCATGCCTTGGTAGTTCATCTGTCGAGTGACTTGTATGTAGTGAGTGACATGTTGTTCTCACCACCTTTCCCTCCATGAGATGCTCACTTCAAAGATGCTATTCTTAAGCGCACATCTCACTGCACTGAGGAAACAATTGCATACATCATGGAGGAGCTAACTTATGATGAAACGATGTCTTCAGCACTGTGGCGCCGCATACATACCTCGATAAAAAATGTTCAAATGTTTGTAAATCTATCAGACCAAACTGCGTGGTCATCAGTCTGTACCTTACAAACTACTTAAACCTAGATAAACTAACCTAAGGACAACACACACAACCATGCCCCAGGGAATAGTCGAACCTCCACGGCGAGCAACCGCACGCTCTGCAGTGAGACGCTTTAGACCGCTCGGCTACTCCACCACAGCGTACCTCTAAATCTGCAACCGACCTGCCAGATACGACATTGTGGTCTTTGGGGCTGCCTATGTTTCCTGTTGAGTTGCACACACTGCTCCTACCAGCATCCACATGCTCTCTAAATGAACGCCTTCGCCTCGCTGACCAGTTGCATCAAGTACATAAACAGTGCCACATGAGGCATATTTGGATAGCCTCCTTGCATGACATACAAGTATTCGACTGTGACCCCCCCCCCTTTCCCAAATCCCTGCCGCCAAACCAGGGGTGGGCCGCATTGGCAAACGTACCATCGTGCACACACATGTTCCACCTGCCAACAGTCAGCTGACTTTTCCCGCACTTCTGGCACTGTTCCTCCTCCCCCCCCCCCCCCTCCTGTCCTTCGAGGGTTCCAGCTTTGTCAAACATTCTTCAACTGGCAATGCACAGGTTCCGAACCAACAACATCAACTATGTATGTATCATGCATACTTTAGCACTTGGGCCTTTAAGTGCCAGCCTCCATGCACTGCTTTAAACGCCAAACATGAGGTTTAAGCGGTGCACTACCTTGCATTATGCAGCAGGAATACTCAATCTAGTACTTGATCCCCTTCCTGTTTCAGAGGTATGTACATCAACAACCACTTACTGAACTGTGATTTCCTTATGGACACCTGGTTTGAATATTACTCCATATGTTTCTAAGTTACATGCTGAGTTACTACCTCACAGACCTAGTCGCAGGCAGATCTCCCATGCCATATCCCCACACACCCCAAATCCTGTCTCTACCACCAATAACCATCCACAAATGAGCACTCCCCTTAGCACCCAGTACTATCCTGGAATCGAACAAAATTGCATCCTTTGCCAAGGTTTAGGTTTTCTGTCCTCATGCCCAGAAAGAGAGACATCCTGCCTAAGATCCTTCCTACCCCTCCTAAAGTGGTGTTTCGTCACACTCCTAACCTCCGTATCATTGTAGTCAATCCCTATGTCACCACAATACCCAGCCACTGCCACAGCGATCATATCCCTGTGGAAGACCCCACTGCAAGGCATGTCCAATCCATCCACCCAACACTTCCTATTCCAGTCCTGTCACAGGCTTATCCTACCCTATCAGAGGCTGGACCCCCTGTGAAAGCAGCCATGTAATTTACCAACTGAGTTACAATCACTGCACAGCTTTCTACAATGCCATGACCAGTAACCATCTGTCCACTAGGATGAACGGCCACTACCAAACTGTGGCCAAAAACCAAGTGGACCACCCTATGGCACACCATGCATGGAGCACATGCTTGATTTGAATAGCTGCTTACAACCCGGGCCATCTGAATCCTCCCACACACCACCAGCTTTTCTCAACTTCATAGATGGGAGGCCTCAACCTACGATCACGTTTTTTTTTTTTTTTTTTTTTTTTTTTTTTTTTTTTTTTTTTTTTTTTTTTTTTTCCCACACACCCAACAGTTCCTACCTCTCTATCCTAAACCTCTCCTATTTTGAGTGGTATGTTTGTGTGTGTGTGTGTGTGTGTGTGTGTGTGTGTGTGTGTGTGTGTGTGTGTGTGTGTGCAGGGCATGGGTCCATTCGTTTTATTTTCCTCCACTCACCCGTGTTCCCACTCCATCCCTAAGCTGCATCTTGTGCCTCCCATCTAGTATGTATATACTCTCATACTCTGGAAGGCTGTGCTGTACCCATCCCCACCACAGTGACGCAACCTTCCTATCCCCCCTCCCCTCTCCTATCTCCACACAGCAGAGGGTGATTCGAAGTGCAGTAGCTGGAGCTGATAGTTGTGTGCCTGTGTGATTGCGTAAATGTGCTATTTTTTAAAGAAGGCCATGGCCAACGGCTGAAGTGTTTTGTGTGTGTGTGTGTGTGTGTGTGTGTGTGTGTGTGTGTCTGTGTCCTTTTTATGTGCCTGTCATGGCTCGTCCTCATGTCTTTACGGTGAGTTGTAAACTGTCCTTATTACCGTATTATTAATTCCACCTGGAATTTCTATCATTAGTTTTTGTTAGATTGGATACATGTGGTCTCATTGGGACTGAAACCTCAGTTGATTACCACACTGGTGACTGTGTTCGGAGTGCACCATCATACTGCACACGTTGTGCAGTCTTGAGTTTTTATGTGTAAATTTTGCCCGCGAAATACAGGAGTCATTGTCTTGCCAACCACTACGATGACTACACCTGTTCAACTTCCACTAGGACTTCATGCTGCTCCAGTTTAGTTGCCTCAAGTCAAAGTATCAAAAATCTCAGATGGAACAAACTGTTCCGTCGAGTGTGTTAGTATAGCCTTCTGCCGACCACGTGTTCTGTCAGTCAAGTATGGTTTATTCAACACATTCAAACTTTTATGGTGCTTCAGAACAGAGCCTTTCTTCTGACAGCACTTCCCATGGCTCATTCATTAATCGCTTGGTTTATTCTTGACTGTTTTCTCACACTTTGGGCACACCTTTCTCCATCCACACCACTGATCTAGTCAATGCAAGTGTTGTGTCGGCAGGCTCAGTGCAACCCACACCGCTGATTGTGTTCAGTGAAGTTCCCATGACTCCTGGCCATCAGATCAGTGATGACATGAACTTGGACTTTTCACAAAATCCCGGTGTCTCACATGTGCTACCTGCATTATGTGATGCACCTACCGCGCCGCGAGTGTAACAGTTGCTCCTGCCATATCACACGACTGCATTTATTCGTGCCTCCTCCCGCAAAACAGAAAAATCCTCAATATAGACACAAGTGAAACTATTTACTGATATTTACAGGATACAAATAGGAAGCATATCCTAACATGCAATCTAATACCAATAGCGTCCTTATCAACTAACTAAATATATGTGTACAATGTATATTATTAAAATTAATGAATGGAACGATTACATACAGCCAGTAGAACTGAACTATTTTAAAAGTACAAATAAACTATATTAGAAACAATAATTAAAAACTAATCAGTAACAATATCCTAACCTAATTAAAAACTAATCCAAGTATAAATTAACCTACAACCCGAATTACAACTAAGAGAATTAAAGGCTAAATAAATAAAAAAAATAAAGTAACAACGAATATGGTAAATATAATGCTAGGTAAGGATACACGACTGATACAACAATAAAACTATTTATACTGTGTAAAAAAGAGGCAGATTTGATACTGTCATAATTAATTACTGTTAGAATTAGGAGAGAATAAAGGAATAGTAGCCGTATGTGACAGAAGGGAATATTAGCTCATATAAAGATAAATTGGTACATTGAATAATGAATGTTAGTTACCTCATGTACAAATTTAAAAGCTCAACCATGATATGTTAGATAGCCACCTGACAGATCGCGTAATACTTAACAGGCTATAATTATTAGATTTATTGTGTTACGGCACGCGACGCCTATATGCATGTGACTTTTCAAGCTTTCACGGCGGATCTGTTGTAAATACACTTCGCGGGTTTGCCGCCGGATGACATTGTGAATCTCCCACAATATTTTGCCGACCCAACTGTTCGACATCTTCATGTGGTGGTAGCTGTCAGTACTTCAAGGCGCGACTGATGGTAATTGCGCGGCAGCGGCAGTATTTATCACGGTGTGTGCAGAGATTACGCATGCGCGAGAGACCGTTCAGTGTTGGTCGGCGGCGGCGCTTCTGGTGCCCCCTGCTGGGAGCCGAGGAGGTATCTTCCGCACATGTGCCGTTGGCAATGATGTGCTGCCGGACGCTCCTGTGGTGGAAATTGGAACTAAGTATCTGCATTGCACTGCGTTCCTTCGTGTTTCCGATTTTCTCTTTTCTCCTCTTTTGCTTTGATGCAGCCAATAGTGGATTCCAGGCTGCGCTCATCTGGAAACCTGCATCCCTGTTGATAAGATTATCCGCCGTATGGATGTCTATGGCCTTCTGGGACAGTATTTTTAAGGAGGCGAAAAACACTCTTAATGTCATACTTATTTAAAATTCTTCCTATCTTAGATGAAATACTCTCGGCGAAGGGTAGGAAAGCAACTGATTTATGGGTCTCATTTAGTGGTTCAGGTGAAGGACCAAACTGTCAAGCACAGCGGATCTGCTTATCTGTGTAGCCATTCTGTTGAAACACAACTTTCAGATGATTTAGTTCTTGCGTCAAACTTTCTGCATCCGAAATGGCGTAAGCTCTTCTAGCTAATGTCCGAAGAACGCCAGTACGTTGGGCCGGAGTATGACAACTCGAGGCATGCAGATAGCGGTCCGTGTGCGTAGGTTTTTGATAAACGCTATGTCCCAGTTTCCCATCATCTCTTCTGTAAACCAGAACATCAAGAAACGGAAGCTTGCCCTCCTTCTCAACTTCCATTGTGAACTTGATTTCTGGGATGCATGCAATTAAAATGGTCCAAAAGGCAGTTGAGAGTTTCTTCCCAATGGGGCCACACCATAAAAGTGTCATCGATGTACCTCCAAAAGCAAGTTGGCTTAAGAGCCGCCATCTTCAAAGCCATATCTTCGAAGTCCTCCATAAAAAGATTGGCTACTATGGGGGATAATGGACTCCCCATAGCAACACCGTCAGTTTGTTCATAAAATTTGTCATTAAATAAAAAGTACGTCGATGTAAGTACATGACAACAAAGCTCAGCTGTTTCCTTGTCCACCTTTTCACCAATCAATTGCAGAGATTCTTCCAGAGGAACCCAAGTAAACAACGACACTACATCAAAACCCACGAGCAAATCAGAGGGACTAAGGCGTAATGATTTTAAACGTTGTATAAAATCCATAGAGTTCAGAATGTGATGTTCACACTTCCCCACTTGTGGGGACTGTGTCTTAAAGGAATCCATAGAGATTCGATTATCTGACAATCTGATTAACAGAGACAAAGGCTATCTTCTTAGTAAATCCTGGAACCCGGTGTTATCAGATGTTAAAAAACAACGGTTGGTACTTCATAAATTTGAATAATAATTTTATCATCGATTATCGATTTCGCCGAACTCTACCACCAGAGCGCTGTATGTCTTGTGCACCAGAGGGCAGTCACCGTCATTTCTGGCGCACGCGCTATGGGTCTTCCTCGATGTATAAAGGAGCCGCCGATTGCAGTGGTAACTCAGTTCTGGCGAGATTGTCTATCAGCAAGCTCACCTGAGGATGGCAGGCAGTTGCGCCGCTGAAATATTGTGTCAAGTTGACATTAGTATCTGGCTGAAGACCCGAGAAGATTACAAACAGTTATTACGCTGGGAAAACCTTTGTGGACACATGAAATTAAGTAGATTGTACAAAATTTTTATAACACACAAAGGTACAATTGTGCAATGTCCTGGACTCAAACGACCTAGACCAGTCAGTAAGTCACAAAAGCTTACTTCGTGGATAAAATTGGTGAGAAATTATTTTTGCAAAATCAGGTCATCCTTCTTCAGACTTTCTCCGATAGTGAGGCCAATTTCTGGTAGTACATTCAAACACTACTCTGACTATATTTCATCATACTAGCCAGATAGATTCCTTTCATATAGAGATAGTCTGAAGTTATTGGATTTGGTCTCATATCGGAAAGTATATGTTGCAGTATTTCTAATCAGATCTCTTAGGGATCCAGATCAAATCAGTTAAAGAATCTGGAAAGAAAGAAAGGAAAGATGAGATTGTCTTGAATTCTCTAGCAAAGTGATGAAATAATTTAATTGTGTAGTTAAAGAGTTAATGTTAATAATCTATAAGATCAAATATTTAGACCCCTCAGGGTCTCAGCATTAATTTGCTGAGTACGAGTTTGGCGAACCCGGGATCCCGAGCTGGGGACTGGTAAGCGCCGCCAGTCCTCTAGACATCGTAACCTCTGGGCACACTTCTGCTACCACCATATGGCACGATGGTGGAACATTGTGTGTACTGGGGAACGGGGATCTTGGCTTGACCACCCGGGTCGCAAGGAAGGAAATACCTCTATAAGAAAACCTCAATCCCAAGGTGTGCTATGTGCTGATGGGATGCATGGCTGTTGAGGCGGAACAGCCATTAGCGAGCAACCTCTGGGGATACTGCCGCACCTCAGTTGTATAAGGCTTACCTAGGCATGTGGAGCTCTTTCTAGGTGGACACGTACTTCCCTAGCTACTCGTGGGACTGAGATGGACATACGTAAAAATTTTCCACTCTGAGAAGAGGGCTCGGGTACCCAGTCCTCCGGACTCAGGTTCCTCAAAAAAATTATATGTTCAGAGTAACAGAACACAGGCTGTCAATCAGAATGTGTTTCTCTTTGTTAAAAGATAGGACGGTTTCTTTGAGAAAGTTTCACCCTTTTACATAAACAAAGGTTTGGAAGGGATTGCAGGTGAATTAAAATCTGTAAATCAGTTACGAAATGGTATAGACTTCCCAACAGTCAGCTAATTGCCTTGGAGAAAATCTTATGTAAACAGAGCTACATAGTACTCTGAATTATAGTAAGGGCATAGTCTTCTGTAGAGATCTCGTCAGCATTCCTGTAGAAGAACTGAAGGAAGAGTGGGCCGCAGGAGGCATAGTGGATGTGCAAACTTTTAAGAAACGGGTGGATGGAGAAATAGTTCCATCTGGGTCCTTCATCCTAATGTTTAATCGTCCTCAACTACTGGAACATATGAAAGAAGGATTCCTATGCTTAAATGTTCGACCATATGTTCCTAACCCCATGTGATGCTTTAAGTGTCAATGTTTTGGGCACACCACATTGGGTTGCAAGGAGGAAGCTACCTGTGGCAAATGTGGGAAGGCCGCACATGATGGGTCTGAATGCACTCCACCTATCAAGTGTGTAAACTGTTCAGGCGAGCATCCAGTCTAGAGTATGGACTGTATGGTTTACCTCCATGAAGAGATGATACAAGAAATTAAGTCATCTCAGCGTATCTCATATGCAGAGACCAAAAAGACCTTCAAGGCCTTGCAGCCGCCTTCTTTCGTAACCTCTTTTGCCTTTGTTCTCCAAAAGCCAGTCACCATAGTCGATTCCTCCACACAAATGAACGTTGTCAGTGTCGCCACAAATACGTGCACATGTCAGTGTACCTGTCAGGCGACGGTGGCCTTATCACCTGTCGCTTCCCCACTGACGCTCGAAAAAGCAACGTCTACCGACTTTGCTGAGTCCCCTACCATGCACACTGCAGAGTCTGCCCAACCAACTATTTCAGCTGACCCAACACCTAATGAAACCCTTTCTAAACCGGCAAAGCTAAGAAGGCTACATCTAAATTGTTACCACAGTTAAAATTGGAAATGAAACAGATGGAATCTGTCACAATCACTATTACTGATGCTCCATCGGACTCTGCACAAGAGCCCATGGAGCTTGTTGTCAGTCTGGGACAAGCATCCCGCCCCAAGGCTGACCTCCAGCTGGGGCAAACATCCCGCCCCAAGGGTGAGCCTCCACTTGTCACGGGTTCCCAGCTCCGTCCAAAAGAGAAGGTCTGAAATACAACCACCTTGATGGCTCCCAGGGATTGCAGGGATTTAGAACTCATGTGGAGGAACTACACATTTACTTTCTCAGGGGCAACCTATGTGTATATGTCTCCAGGAGACTAATTTTAAGCCCTCTGATAACCCTGAGATACGCAGCTACAGTCTCCACTCAAAGGACGATCTTAGTGGAGAGAGAGCTAGAGGAGAAGTGGCTCTTTTTGTTAACACAGCTCACCACTCTGCACTCATCTCTCTCAAAACAACTCTAAAAGCTGTTGCAGTGTCAGTACATGTGCGCCACCCATTGACTATATGTTCCCTGTATCTGCCTCCTCACGAACCTGTTAAAGAAGAGGCACTTGACGACCTTCTTCAACAACTCCCACTCCCATTCATCCTTTGTGTTGATTGTAATGCAGATAATGTGCTTTGGTGCTCTGTAGCGATGCTCTGTAGCGACCTGCCCCAGGGGTCGAGCAGTTGAGAGGTTTCTCATATCTTCATGTGCCCATTTATTAAATACAGGTCAGAGCACACACTTCTGTGCTGCAACAGGGTCGTTCTCTGCCATAAATCTTACGTTCTGTTCTCCAACCCTTGCCCTCACTACTGACTGGGAAGTAGTCGAAGACCTTGATGGCAGTGATCACTTCCCTATCTGGATCAATCAGCCAGATAGCACAGAGTCTGTAAGACATCCACCACGAAGGGAGCTCCACCGTGTGGACTGGATGCTCTACAGCCAATGTGCTGTGTTCGATCAACATGTTAGTGTCTGGGAATGTGTGGATCATATCACCGACACGATCCACCGTGCTGCTGCAGCTTCCATTCTGCAGTCTTCAGGATGACTGAAAAAGCAGAATGTACCGTGGTGGAGTGACGACTGTCACCGGCAATAAGGGCGTGGCATGCAGCTCTGCGCAAGTTCAAACTCTGGCCAACTGCAGAGAACCTCGCAGCATTTCTTGTGGCGAGGGCAAAATGCTGTAAAACTATATATGAGAGGAAGAAAAGATCATGGCAACTGTTCTTAAATACCCTTAATCATTCCACAAAAAGTTTGCAAGTTTGGGAAGCCATTAGGAGGATCTCTGGGAGAGGAGGACGGTGTCCAGTGGCTGCCGTGATGGAGAATGGTACTCTCCAGACCAGCCCACAAGACATTGTCCAGGTTGTGGCGGTTTATTTTTCTACAGTTACTGCCACTTCCCGTTATGATCCAGCTTTCCAGCGCCACCGGGTGACAGCTGAGAGGGGAATTTTGGACTTTTGGTCCAGAATTGAAGAGTAGTATAATTGCCCCTTCTCTATATGGGAGCTGTATTCAGCATTGCTTGTGGCTCATGACACCTCACCAGGCCACAATGCTATCCACTATAGCAGAGAGCAGAACAAGGTAGTCCCTCAATCTTTTTAACTGTATCTGGGCATCTGGTAATTTCCCTGACTCGTGGAAGGAGGCTATTTTAATCCCCATTTTAAAACCCGTGAAAGATCGCGCTTGCCCAAGTAGTTATCATAGCATCCCACTGACTAGCTGTGTAGGAAAGATCTTAGAGCGGATGTTGGAATCCAGGCAGCTCCTCAGCTGCTTTCAGTGTGGGTTCAGGAGATATCGCTCCACCTTTGATAACGTGGCCTCGCTGGAGGTGGCTATACAGCAGGCTTTCCTACATAGACATCACCTTCTGGGTGTATTTTTTGATATTGAAAAGGCCTATGATACTACTTGGTGGCATTGCTGGAGGTGGCTATACAACAGGCTTTCCTACGTAGCCATCACCTTTTGGGTGTATTTTTTGATATTGAAAAGGCCTATGATACTACTTGGCGGCATCTTATCCTAAAGCAGCTCCATGAATGGGGTTTTCATAGCTGTCTTTACCGTTTTATTCAGTCCTTCCTTTCTCCACATTATTTTAGATACTGAGTGGGAGACACTCTTTCTGATCGCTTTGAGCAGGAGAACGGAGTCCCTCAGGGTAGTGTGTTAAGCATCACTTTGTTTGCAATAGCTATTAATAGTATTACTTCTGTCGTGAAAAGTCCTGTGCAGTGTTCTATTTTTGTGGATCACTCTCTGTCTTCTGCTCTTCATCCAATCTAGCAACGACTACATGTCAGTTGCAACTGACTCTAAAATGATTGGACAAGAAGGACTGGCTTTAAGTTTTCCACAGAGAAATCTGTGTATGTCCTTTTTAACTGTTCACGTACTGTTGTGGATGAGGGCCTCTGTGCTCCCTTCTAAGGACACTGTGAGGTTTCTTGCCTCACATTTGATTCCATACTCACATGGTTGCCACACCTTAAGGTCTTGAAAACCCGGTGTCTGAAAGCACTGGTAATTTTTAAATGCCTCAGTCACACTTCTTGGGCAGCAGACGGAACCTGTTTCCTTCGGTTCTATAGAGCATTCGTGCGATCCCGTCTTGATTACGGGTGCATGGTGTATGGGTTTGCACGTCCATCTTATTTAAAGATGTTGGATGCGGTACACCATGTGGGGATTCTTCTGGCAACTGGGGCATTTAGGATGAGCCCTATACTGAGTCTCTGTGCTGAGGCTGCAGAGCCGCCACTGCACATCAGGTGACGTCTTCTCATGGTGTGCCAGGCATACAAGTCACTGTCCACGCCTTCCACACTGACATACCATACTGTTGCTCGGCCTCCACTGGTAAGGCTCTTTCACAATTGGCAACTACCCACGAGGCCATATGGGATTCACGCAAGGGATTGCCTTCTTGAAATGGCATTGGTCGGTTTTAATGTTTCACACCATGGCTGGAGCAGGGTTCCCCCTTGGCTTCTCCAGAGGCCCAGGATATGATGAGTTTCAGGAAAGATGAAACTTCTGATTTTACTTTTCAGTCTGTGTTTTTTAATATTTTAGATAAACATCAGTGGTGTATACTAATGGCTCCAAGCAAGAGGACTCCGTCGGCTGTTCCATTGTTTTCCTCAACCCTGTTGTTAAGGTTCACCTCCCCAACAATTACTCTGTTTTTTCACCGAGCTACATGCAATCTACAGGGCACTACAGTTGCTACGTCGAATGCAGGGTAAACAATTTCTGCTCTGCTCTGATTCTCTTAGTGCTCTGCAGATGTTGAAAGACATCTATCCTTTGATAACTTTACTGCAGCAAGTCCATGACGAACTGCTCTTCCTCCAATGTTGTGGGAAGGTGGTGTCGTTTTGATGGGTACCAGGGCATGTGGGTATTAGGGGAATGAAGAAGCTGATCGTGCTGCCAAAGAGGCTTGTAGCACACATGAAGTGACAATATGCCCAATTCCCCTGCATTTGTGGGAGGACGAATGGCTTTCAGTGGCTAACAACAAACTACGGTTGCTGAAGCCGACTGTCCGCCCCTGGCGATGCTCCGCCCGGCCCTTCAGGAGGGAAGAAGTAGTCCTTACCCACCTCCAAATCGGGCATTGCCCATTTACACACGGTTTCTTACTCTGACGAGAGGAGCCCCCGATCTGTGACACCTGTGGTATGCTGATAACTGTCCGCCACATTTTAATTGAGTGTGCTTTATTTGATGCTGAGAAGGTCGCTGTGCACCTAGGTGTAGATATGGTGACTAATTTAGGTAATGAAGAAATGAGTGTGAGTAAAGTTTTAAGATTATATGAATTGTCTAATCTCTGGCCTAAGCTTTTAGGCTGGAGGTTTTAATATGTTGCAGAATGCCTAGCTCACCCTTCTTTATCACCGTGGTCAGCTAGCCATGGTCATACGCTTAATTGCTTTCACTATCCCTTCAACCTTTCCTGGGGGTAATCTTTTCCTCTTCACCTATAATATTAACTATTTGTATTTCACGTCAGTTGCTCATGTTACCAACTGGATTGCTCTCATTTATATTATTTTGTTTGTTCACACTCCTTGCATCTGAACCTTTTAAAATTGTCCGGGCGCTGAAGACCTAGCTGTCGAGCACCCAAAACCCCCATATCCTATCCAAATATTTACAGAGTAAAGAGAAAAATATATTTTGTTGGCTCATATGGAAGAAAAAAAGGGTAGTTTGTTAATGAGGAAAATAAATTATTTGGGTTATAAGTTATAAACAAGCAGTGAAGTGAAACGTGTGTGTGAAAATGTTCTATTTGGCAACTCATCAAAATGTTACACTTGATTCATTTTGTACATCCGATAATATTAATGAAAGTGGAATTACATAAAATTATGTGTGAAATGTTCCAAAACAATAATGAAATTAGTATGTATCCACCTGAAGACTCGTAATGAAGTAATAGGTTTTAACAATTTCAGTTTATCTACTCAGACCACACGGGGTATTTAACACCACAATTGCTTTCGTATTTTACATTTTACTAGTGTTTCTATAATTTATTTTGTCTTTCAAGTACCTTTGAATTATGTAAGCAATGTTTTGACCTACTTTCTACATCGAAATATAGTGTCTGTAAAACTCATCACAACTCACAAAAAGGTAATGTTAGAATGCCTCTTCTTATTCATAAGCGGCTTAAGTTTGTTGCCGACAGCTATTATAATGGTTTTTCCTTGAAGTAACTGTGAGAAGGAATTGCTCTGTGCTAGTATTGATTGATATTCATCACTGTTAGATAGACACCAGTGGTTTTCTCCATTGCAATCTATTTTGAAAATTTAGCAAGTAGAAGGGGGAAACCCCGTGGGGCAGTAAGCAAAGGGGTGTCCTCGCCTCCTGCCCTGGGTAATTCAATTTGAATTAGCAGACACCTAATCACAGTTCATAATATCTAGAACAGCAGTCAATTCTGTTGTTACTAGTTCCTTTATAAAGTAATAATATACTGAAAAATAGCGGATCGGTCACTTTTTAATATGGTATCAAACAGTTCAGTTAGCTGTTCAGGTCTTATGAGCTATGAAAGTGACAGCTATCAAAATAGAGGTATTGTTGATGGTTGGTAGGTGGGATGTGGACAGAGGTACTGATAAGGCCATCTTTGAGAAATAGGTTAAAGTTGAGGAAGGTGGTCCATTTGGTTCAGTAGGACCAGGTGAAGTGAATCGAGGAGGATGTTTTGAGGTCCTCACCTTCAGTCCAGATTATAAAGATATCATAAATGAATCTGAAGCAGATGAGAGGGTTGTGTTCTGGGTAGTCAGGATGATTACTCTAGATGGACCATGAACAGGTTGGCATAAGAGGGTGCCGTACCTATGCCCATGGCTGTACCATGAATTTGTTTGTAGGGATGCCTTCAAAGAGAAGTAATTGTGGGTGAGAATGTAACTGGTCAAAGTAACTAAGGAGGTTGCAGTTGTTTGGACATTCAACAGCTACAAGGCCGTGAGCGTGGGGATGTTGGTGTAGAGGAAGGTGGTATCAACTGTGACAAGCATGGTACCAGGTCATAACGGAACAGGAACTGTGGAGAGTCAGTGGAGGAATTGGTTGGTATCTTTTGTATATGAGTGTATGTTGTTGGTAATAGGCTGACTGTGTTCGTCCACAAGAGCAGAGATTCCCTCAGTGGGGACCACCATAACCAGCCACAATGCAATGTCCAGGGTGGTTGGGTTTGGGAATTTTAGAGCACATGTAGAATGTGGGAGTGCAGGGTGTAGGAGGGGTGAGGAGAGAGATTGACTCTGGGGAGAGGTACTGGGATGATCCTAACGATTTGAGGGGGGAGTGGAGATCCTGTTGGGTTTATGTGATGGGATCATTTTGGCAGGTTTTGTAGGCACAAGAAACAGACAGTTGGCAGTCTAAAATGACAGTGGTGCCTTTGTCATCAGGTAGGATTATAAGGTTAGGATCAGTTGGTGGATAGCATTTCTTTTTGAGGTTGTGAAGTTGGTATCCATTTTGAGGGATTTGGGGAAAGATCGTGAGGCGAGGTTAAAGGTTAAGAAATTCTGTAAAGTTAGAAGGGGATGATTTGGTGGCAGTATAAATGGATCTCAATAGATGGAGAAATGAACTGGGCAACGGAATGCATTTGAATGTTGGGGTTGGTTGTAAAATGGTGCTTCCATTATATTTACCAGGAAAAGGAGAGAAGATCCTTAACAAGTCTGGCATGGTTGGATGTGGGAGAGGGGCAAAAGGTAAGGACTTTGGAAAGAACTGACACATCTGTGGGACTGAGGCTGTTTGAGCAGAGGTTCATGACTGTGTCTGGTTAGTTTAGGTTGTGGATTTTGTGTGGTTGTGTAGAGGAATTTCTGAGGGTATGGTACATGTAATAGTCTGCTAGGCAAGGTTTGTCGGCTATGAGGGACATGAGGTTGGCATAGGGGGGTGCCATATAGGTTGCCCATGGCTGTACTGCAAATTTGTCTGTAGGTGATGCCTTCAAAGCAGAAGTAATTGTGGATTAGAATGTAGTTGGTCAAGATAACTAAGAATGAGATTGCAGGCTTGCACTAAGTTGCCCATTTTGAAAGGTAGAGTCTTCATATTTTGATACCATTAAATCTACAATAAATATTTCTAATTTCCAGAAATATACTTAACTGTTGTTGTTCTGGTTTTCAGTAAGGAGACTGGTTTGATGCAGCTCTCCACCCTACTCTACCCTGAGCAAGCCTCTTCATATCCTCATAAGAATGGCAACCTACATCCATTTCAATCTACTTACTATATTCAGCTCTTGGTTCCCCTTTTTGCAATTTTTACCCCATACGCTTTCTTTGCTGAGAACTATTTTCCATCACAGTTTCTAATAATCATACAGCTGCTTTTCTTGTCTCTAAATGTCTTTTTTATTTTTGTGTAGGTGGTGTCTATTTTTCCCCTATTTATACATTCTTCTAAGACACATTTGCCATCTAGCCACTCCCACTTAGCCATTTTACACTTTCTGTCAATCTCATTTCTTCTTCATCTGTACTTCATTTTTACTGTTGCACATACTACATTTTTATATTTTCTCCTTTCATCAAATAAATTTAGTATTTCCTGGGATATACAAGGATTTTTTGCAGGTCTTGCCTTTCTACCTATTTTGTCCTATGCAGCATTCACTACAGTATTTCACCTCAGTGCTACTCATTCCTCTTGTACTGTTTTACTTCCTCCAGTTTCTGTCAATTGTTGCTTAAAGTTCCATCTGAAATTCTCGATGACTCCAGGTTTCTTCCATTTATCCACATCCATCTCCTTATTTCCTACCTTTCTGCAGTTTTTTCAATTTCAGCCTACATTTCATGACCAATAAAATATAGTGAGAGTCTATATCACCCCTTGGTATGTCTTACAGTTTAAATCCTGGTTCCAAAATCTATGTCTTTACATTATAAATATTGTTGAAATGAGATAGAATGGCTGGCCAGTACTTACCATTGTACTGTACCGCCGATAGTAACACACACACACACAAAAAAAAAAAAAAAAAAAAAAAAAAAAAAAAGGTGACAAGCTTTCGGAACAGAGTTCCTTTGTCAGGTGGGAGAGAAGGGAAGAATAAAGGATGGGAACAGAAGGGAAAGGTGGTTCACGACCTAGGTCATGAAGGTGGTGTTTCGGGAGTGTGGACGTCAGAGATACTGCATGTATGTACTGAGCCAAGCCAGAGAGGATAAATATAACTAAAGAGGAAAGATCAAGTAGTAAAGGGAAGAGAAGAGAGTGAAATTAATGATGCTGAGGGGTGTAGGAGGGGCGGGGGGGGTGTCTAAAACGTTTTGCGTAAACAGGGAAATATGGACCCACACACACACACACACACACACACACACATGGAGAGAGATAGAGAGAATGACAGAGAGAGCGAGAGGGCGGTAGAGAGAGAGAGAGGTGGGTAAGGAACGGATAATGAATAGGTGAGCTGAGGATGGAGGAAGGGGAGGGGTTAGCATAGATTTAGGCCAGGGGGGTGGCGGGAGGAGAGGATATGTTGGAGGGCTAGTTCCCACCTCCGTAGCTCTGAGGGACTGGTGTTGGTTGGTACTATCCAAATGGCACGTGTGGTGTAACACGTGCCCAGGTCCCTGGAGTTATGCTGGAGGGCATGTTCTGCCACAGGATATTGGGTGTCCCCCAGGCGAACAGTCCGTCTATGCCCATTCATCCACTCAGCCAATTTGTTGGTAGTCATACCAACATAAAAGGCTGAACAATGGACACATGTCAGCTGGTATATGACATGTGTTGTCTCACATGTGGCCCTGCCTTGAATTGGGTAGGTTTTTCCTGTGGTGGGGCTGGAGTATGTGGTAGTGGGAGGATGCATTGGACAAGTTTTGCAGCGGGATCGTTTGCAGGGGTAGGAACCATTAGGTAGGGAGGGTGGTTTTGGGAAGTTGTAAGGTTGGACAAGGATGTTGCAGAGGTTGGGAGGACGGCGGAAGGCTACTCTGGGTTGTGTGGGAAAAACAGTTTGGAGTGATGGTCTCATTTCAGGGCATGACTTGAGAAAGTCATAGCCCTGTTTGAGGAATTTATTGAGGCATTCCAGGCCAGGATGGTACTGGGTGACTAAGGGAGTGCTTCTCGGTGGTCTGGGGTTAGGAACATTGTTTTTGGAGGGAGAGGAATGGACAGCTCGGGAGATCTGTTTGTGGACGAGGTCTTTAGGGTAGTTGCGGGAGAGGAAAGCATTGGATAGATTGTTGTTGTAGCTGGTGAGGGATTCGGAACTGGAACAGATACGTTTCCCACGGATGCCCAGGCTGTAGGGAAGGGATCGTTTAATATGGAAGGGATGGCAGCTGTCAACGTGGAGGTACTGTTGTTTGTTAATGGGTTTAATATGGACTGAGGTGTCGATGTGAGACTCAGCAAGGTGAAGGTCAACATCAAGGAAGGTGATTTGAGTTTTGGAGAAGGACCAGGTGAATTTAAGGCTGGAGAAGGAGTTAAGGTCGTGGAGGAAGTTCAGAAGGGTTTCTTCACCGTGAGTCCAGACCATAAAGATATCATCTATGAATCTATACCAAACCAGGGGAGGCAACTTCTGTGTCTTAAGGAATGCCCATGAAGAGGTTGGCATAGGAAGGGGCCATCCTAGTACCCATAGCTGTCCCCCTGATTTGTTTGTAGGTCTGGCCCTCAAAGGTGAAGTAATTATTGTTGAGTATGAAATTAGCAAGTGTGACAAGGAATGAAGTTTTTGGGAGGCTTTCAGGTGGGCGTTGGGAAAGATAGTGTTCCAGAGCTGATAGACCATGGGTGGAGGGATGTTGGTGTACAGGGATGTAGCATGACAAGGAAGCTATCACGTGGGAGGGGCATAGGGACGAACTCTTTCTATCTCGCCATTGTTGTCTGTATTCCTTCTGTAACGTCTTGTAATTAACTATCCTCCCATATATTTCCTACAATTGTGCAATTTTACGCCCACATCCTTTTATTTGATCATTTACTAAACAGTCATTTTTTAAAGAAACGTCTCCCTTAATGGAGATTGTTGCAACAATCCAACATTGTGGCATTGTTTACAATCTATTTCGACCATAATCTCAGCTACTTTTTCGTTATGGCTACTGTATAATGGAGTTTTTGGTTGTTTATCAGCGGTTTGACCATAAATTTTGTGCCGCTGGTAAGTTTTAAGGTGCCGCCAGCGATTTTTAATGGACGGTAATTACCTTTTATGCGCAGCTAGCGATCGTTTTTCTGCCGCCAAAAACCCTTTTTTCGGCCCTCTACGATCATTTTTCACCGGCACTTGGTAATTACAATTTCGTAGTAAATTCTTTCCTTGAACTTTTTTATATATTGATTTTTTTAAATATTTTCGATAAATTTTCATCTTATTGTACCCCTTTGTGTGTGTGCGTGTGTGTATGTGTATGATATATAACATATTATTTTTTCAAACCTATTATCCACCATGTAGCCCAACCCTATACTACAGTACCTTCAGTCATTCCGCAAACATGCATTTGCTATAGCCAAACTGCAATCCCACATTCTTTTCCTCCAGTCCTGTTTGTCATTTGGAACAATCCCCAAAGGACTCACTTTAAATGTTCCCATCTCTGGGTGCAATCCTTGTCTCCATCAGTCCCTCCTACAGTTTCAAATTCGGCAGTCCTTAGCTCTCACCTGTCTTATCCTCCAACAGTATGTTGCCGCGTGTAACCACCACTCCCAACAACTCCTCTCTCTCTCCAAAATACTTCTCCTCTCAGCACCTGGCTCAAATAACACACTTGGATCCATAATACAACAAGCCAACTGTAAACTTGAACTGCATGCCGCACAACACCTTAGAAAACTGTCCAACCTACTGGTCCATCATCTCAGAAGTGGTATCCCTCTTCCCATAATCCACAACCACCCACCACACCACCACCCTCAAAACCCCCCACTCATTGGCAACAAACCAAGCCTGGCTTCCCTACTGAATCTTCCCAGCACACACACCTCCTAGAACCTATCACAACCGTCACCACATGCAGAAACCACCCAATACCAATTCCAATTCAGTCCTTAACCTCTCATCCAAATCCCTCTCCATTCCAGAAATATCTGTCCTGTCTAAAGGCTTAACCTTCTGTCCTACACCTAAATTTAATCACACTGCCCTGGTCAAGGATCTCCTCTCGTTCACCCGTAACCTCAACTGGAAATACCACTTCAGCACCCAGTCACAACCCCCAGGCAGCAGAGCCGCTGTTGAACCCTGTCTTGAACAATTCCGACCTCCCTCCCAAAAAGATCCTCCTGCTCTTCCTCAAAACCATCCCTTGCAGGCATTCCAGGAATTCCTCACATCAAGCATTGCTTCCCAATCCTTCCTGAACAACATACCAACCACTCCTAACATCAACCCAGCTGAATCCAAAGCCATCCGAGAGCTGAAAGCGGACCGCTCCATTGTAATTCTCCCAGCGGACAAGGGTTCCACAACTGTGGTACTTGATCGAGGGGAGTATGTGGCAGAAGGGCTGCGTCAACTCTCGGACACCTCTACCTACAAACCTATTCCTTATGACCCCATTCCCTCAGTCCAGGCTGAACTACAGAAAATTCTTAAAACCCTACGTCCGTTACAAGGTCTCACCACTGCCTCCTTAGAACTTCTCTCTCCACCTGAACCTCACATGCCTACCTTTTACCTACTCCCTAAAATCCATAAAGAGAATCATCCTGGCCGTCTCATAGTAGCAGGTTTCAAAGCTCCAACAGAACGTGTCTCAGCTCTGGTAGACCAACACCTCCAACCTATAACCTGCAGGCTCCCATCCTATATCAAAGATACAAACCACTTTCTGGAACGCCTCAAATCCATCCCTATGCCCCTCCCACGTGATAGCTTCCTTGTCACAATTGATGCTACATCCCTGTACACCAACATCCCTCACACCCATGGTCTATCAGCTCTGGAACACTATCTTTCCCAACGCCCACCTGAAAGCCTCCCAAAAACCTCATTCCTTGTCACACTTGCTAATTTCATACTCAACAATAATTACTTCACCTTTGAGGGCCAGACCTACAAAACAAATCAGGGGGACAGCTATGGGTACCAGGATGGCCCCTTCCTATGCCAACCTCTTCATGGGCCGCATGGAAGAGGCATTCCTTAAGACACAGAAGTTGCCTCCCCTGGTTTGGTATAGATTCATAGATGATATCTTTATGGTCTGGACTCACGGTGAAGAAACCCTTCTGAACTTCCTCCACGACCTTAACTCCTTCTCCAGCCTTAAATTCACCTGGTCCTTCTCCAAAACTCAAACCACCTTCCTTGATGTTGACCTTCACCTTGCTGAGTCTCACATCGACACCTCAGTCCATATTAAACCCACTAACAAACAACAGTACCTCCACTTTGACAGCTGCCATCCCTTCCATATTAAACGATCCCTTCCCTACAGCCTGGGCATCCGTGGGAAACGTATCTGTTCCAGTTCCGAATCCCTCACCAGCTACAACAACAATCTATCCAATGCTTTCCTCTCCCGCAACTACCCTAAAGACCTCGTCCACAAACAGATCTCCCGAGCTGTCCATTCCTCTCCCTCCAAAAACAATGTTCCTAACCCCAGACCACCCAGAAGCACTCCCTTAGTCACCCAGTACCATCCTGGCCTGGAATGCCTCAACAAATTCCTCAAACAGGGCTATGACTTTCTCAAGTCATGCCCTGAAATGAGACCATCACTCCAAACTGTTCTTCCCACACAACCCAGAGTAGCCTTCCGCCGTCCTCCCAACCTCCGCAACATCCTTGTCCAACCTTACAACATCCCAAAACCACCCTCCCTACCTAATGGTTCCTATCCCTGCAAACGATCCCGCTGCAAAACCTGTCCAATGCATCCTCCCACTACCACATACTCCAGCCCCACCACAGGAAAAACCTACCCAATTCAAGGCAGGGCCACATGTGAGACAACACATGTCATATACCAGCTGACATGTGTCCATTGTTCAGCCTTTTATGTTGGTATGACTACCAACAAATTGGCTGAGCGGATGAATGGGCATAGACGGACTGTTCGCCTGGGGGACACCCAATATCCTGTGGCAGAACATGCCCTCCAGCATAACTCCAGGGACCTGGGCACGTGTTACACCACACGTGCCATTTGCAAAGTACCAACCGACACCAGTCCCTCAGAGCTACGGAGGTGGGAACTAGCCCTCCAACATATCCTCTCCTCCCGCCACCCCCCTGGCCTAAATCTACGCTAACCCCTCCCCTTCCTCCATCCTCAGCTCACCTATTCATTATCCGTTCCTTACCCCCCCCCCCCTCTCTCTCTCTCTCTCTCTCTCTCTCTTTACCGCCCTCTCGCTCTCTCTGTCATTCTCTCTATCTCTCTCCATGTGTGTGTGTGTGTGTGTGTGTGTGTCCATCCATATTTCCCTGTTTATGAAAAACGTTTTAGACACCCCCCCCCCGCCCCTCCTACACCCCTCAGCATAATTAATTTCACTCTCTTCTCTTCTCTTCTCTTCTCTTCTCTTCTCTTCTCTTCTCTTCTCTTCTCTTCTCTTCTCTTCTCTTCTCTTCTCTTCTCTTCTCTTCTCTTCTCTTCTCTTCTCTTCTCTTCTCTTCTCTTTACTACTTGATCTTTTCTCTTTAGTTATATTTATCCTCTCTGGCTTGGCTCAGTACATACATGCAATATCTCTGACGTCCACACTCTCGAAACACCACCTTCATGACCTAGGTCGTGAGCCACCTTTCCCTTCTGTTCCCATCCTTTATTCTTCCCTTCTCTCCCACCTGATGAAGGAATTCTGTTCCAAAAGCTTGTCACTTTGTCCACCACTTTTCTTTTCTTTTTTTTCATTTTGTGTTACTATTGGCGGTACAGCACAATGGTAAGTACTGGCCAGCCATTCTATCTCATTTCAACAATATTTATTATCTCTGAGGAGAATTTTCATCATTAATCGGATCTTTACATTATAAAGTCTATATGGTACTTTCCAGTACCTCCTGGTCTCTCCCATATATACAACCTTCTTTCCGATTCTTAAACCAAGTGCTTGTTGTGATTAAATTAAGTTCCATGCAGAATTCTACCAGGTGGCTTCCTCTTTCACTCCTTTTGCCCAGTTGCTATTAATCTACTGTTTTTCCTTACCTTACTTTTCCTACTACTGAATTCCAGTCCCCCATCACAAATAGGTATTCCTCATTCTTAATTGAGTGAATAATTTCCTCTACCTCTTCATACATTTCTTCGATCTCCAAATCATTGGCAAAGCTAGTTGTCATATAAACCTAAACTACTGTGGTTAGTGTTGGCTTCATATGTATCTTGACTATGATAATGTCATCATAGTGCTGTTGATAGTAGTGTACCCACATTCCTATTTTCTTATTCACCATCAAACCTACTTCTGTAATACCCCCAACTGATTTTGTGTTTATAATCCTGTACTCACCTGACCAGAAATCCTGTTGCTCTTTCCACCAAACTTGATTAATTCCCACTATATCTAACTTCAACCTATACATTTCCCTTTTTAAGTTTCCTAACCTTCCTACCCATTTAAGGGATCTAATGTTCCATGCTCTGATCTGTAGAATGCCACTGCTTTCTTTCGTCCTGAGTACTCCCCGCCCGGAGATCTGAATTTAGTATCTCCGAATTACCTCTGAATATTTTACCCAAGAGCATGCCGTCATCATATATTCATACAGGAGAGCTGCATGTCCTTGGAAAAAGGTAATGGTAGTAGTTTCCCCTTGCTTTCAGCCATTTGCAGTAACTGTGTGACAAAACCACATTAGTTGTTGTTACAAGGGCAGCTCAATCTATCATCCAGACTGTTGCCCCTGTAACTACTTAAAAGGCTCTTGCTCCACCTCAGGAACCAAACGTTTGTCTGACCTCTCCACAGAAACACCTCTGCTGTGGTTGCACCTATGGTAAAGCTATTTGTTTTGTTGAGGCACACAAGTCACCCCACCTCGACAATGTCTGTGGTTCATGGGGGTGGATACTTAACTGTGAGAAGTAGAAATCAATATCAAACTTATCACAATAAATTAAAAAAATATATATATTAACAATAAACTGCTCCTAACAGTTATATAGTTAGGATCCATGAGTTAGTTTTGATTCTGTGAGATGATTGATTAGAAATAACAGTGCATACTCTGAGTTTCGTATTTGAACAAAAAATTCATGATTTCTATTTGGTCATCTATGTGCTTTTATTCATTTGAGGATTTACAATAAACTAATTCTTATTTGATGGTCTAACCAATTTATAGGCTATTTCATATTGCTTATTTACTTTTGATAATAGATAATCCACTGTGTACTCAGATCTGTCTTGTGGACATTTGTTTATGTTTTCACTTGTGTATAAACATTACAATTTTCAGTTAGTACATTTAGTTCAGACAATAGGATTGTAAATGTGTAAAAATATTGCTGTAGGTCTTGTCTGTTATGTATCATCTTCACTGCCACCTCTATCATCCCTCCTAATCCCTATCTTCTGCCACCACCTTCTTATGACTTGGCAGTGGTAAGGTCAGTAGCAAAGAGAATACAACAAAGTGTGTCGTGCTGGAAAGTGGAAGGGAATCATGGAATGATAAGTATGAGTTGATGCATCCACCATTTTTATTTCCGAAGTTCATAAGTTAAACATACTGCTGTGCTATAGAATTTGCATCACAGCACTTTAACACGATATTATAGGTGGTTGTGTTGCCATAAAGTGCACAGTTATGTATTGTAAGTAAATATTATTTATTATTATGACTTGAAGCAATATTTTAGTAAAAATTGTCTATGATATTCAAACATACGTTTTTGTTTAATTATTTTGAAAGTACTACCTCTTAACAGAGAAGCTGCCAGTAGCGAAATATCATAACACAGGGGCCGTGGGGTATGTTTGGAGGCTCTTGTTGAGGGGGCGAATAATGGTAACACAAGGTGGGAGTAGGAGGTGAAAAGGGTAGGGAGCTTTTTGAGGTGGCATTTTGAATGCAGCTCTACTAGTTTAAGGGCAAGGGTATGGGTCTGCAAGATAGGATGCTGGTATTTGGAGTTGCAGAGCAAGAGATTGTTTCGATAGAGGTGAGGTACTGCAAGGAAGTTTGGGATGGTTTTCTTGATTTTGCAGAATTGGGTTGGTGAGTGCTATGGACTGGTGGAATCTAAACAATTGGAGGTCACTGTGGACAGAGGGATTACAGTCAGAAATGGGTAAGTCATTTGCGGGGATACTATGAGCTAGGCAGCAATGTAGGAATAGTATGTGGGACTGGGTTCTGGCTTTCTGTATTGGTGCAGACAGAAAGGGCAAGGATACATGGTGGGGTATTTAAAAGGATAAAATTCACACTTAGAATTGGAAGATCACAAATAAGGCTCTATGTGAGCATTGATAAAAGCAAATAAAACGAAAAGACTGCAAAAATCGTGTGAGAAATGCTAATAACACATATTAACATGTGAAAATCTGGTAGGAAAATGCAAAAAACTGATTGGAATGCATGGGAAACTCATAGGAATGTGTAACGTTCTCCTGGGAATATGGAAAAAAGCAGGAATGTATGGAAAACTTGAAGGAATGTGTAAAAACGGTCAAGAATTCGTGAATTACATTAAAATATACGGGGTATTTGAATAAATCATCATGCAGTCTGGTTTGATGCAGCTCTCCATGATACCCTGTCCTGTGCAAGTCTCTTCATTTGAGAATAAATTCAGCGACCTACATCCTTTCGATTCTGCTTACTGTATTCGTCTCTGGGTCTCCTTACATGATATTTATCCCACACACTTCCTGCTAATGCTAAGTTGATGATTCCTTGATGTCTCAGAATGTGTCCCACCATCCTATCCCTTCTCTTAGTCAGGATATACCAGAAACTCTTTTTCTCCCCAATTTGGTTAAGCACCTCCTCATTAGTTACGTGATCTACCCATCTAATTTTCATCATTCTTCTGTAGCAGCAAATTTCGAAAGCTTCTATCATCTTTTTGTCTGAACTTCTTATTGTCCATGTTTCACTCCCATACAAGCCTACGCGCCACACAAATGCTTTCAGTAAGGACTTCCTAACATCTAAATTAATATAGGATGTTAACAAGTTTCACTTCTTCAGAAATACATTTCTTTCCAAGGTGATTCTGCATTTTATATCTTCTCTACTTCATCCATCAGCAGGTATTTTGCTACCCAAATAAAAAAACTCATCTACTACTTTTATTGTCTCATTGCGTAATCTAATTTCTTCAGAATCGCCTGATTTTCTGCATTCCATTATCCTTGTTTTACTCTTGTTAATGTTCATCTTATACCCTCCTTTCAAGACTCTGTCCATTCCATGTAAATGCTCTTCCAGATCCTTTGCAGTCTCTGACAGAATTTCTATGTCATTGGATAAACCACAAAGTTTTTATTTGTTCTCCCTGAACTTTAATTTCCTCTCTGAATTTCTTCTTGCATTCTTTCACTGCTTGCTCAATGTACAAACTGAACACCATTGGAGAGAGGCTACAACCCTGTCTTACTCCCTTCCCATCCTCTGCATCCCTTTCATTCCCTTCAACTCTTTAATTTTGACAACATTGTCAGAGGGGGGGGGGGGGGGGAAGCCATCTATTTGGTATGATCAATATGCAAAAAAAAAAAAAAAAAAAAAAAAAAAAAAATTTGATCGCAGAAATTGAAACTGTTAATTTCTGCGATCAAGACTGTTTTTTGTATATGGACCCTTCAACTCTAATAACTGGTGTCTGGTTTTTGTATAGGTTGAATATAAGTCTTCACTCTCTGTATTTCACCCCCATTACCTTCAGAATTAAGAGTGTATTCCAGTCGACCTTGAAAATACTTTCTCCAAGTATACAAATACTAAAAACATATTTATTTATTTATTCAATGCTCAGACATTTGATACATAGTGATTAGTCTTCTAACTTCCCAATACAGTTGACCATCTGACATCCTGTCACATTATTGCAGTCTTTCACAGTTTCTTAAATGCCCCCAATTCATAATGGTATCTTCTCTTTTACATATCAGACACTTCAATGAAGGGAAGATTCCAATCCTGTGCAGGTGCTCCGCAAGGCAGTCGTGGCCAGTAATTCTTCAAAATGCTGCCATTGTTACCCTTCATGGCTGTTTAGGAAATGCTTTCCCCACTTGTTGTTGTTGTTGTGGCCTTCAGTCCTCAGACTTGTTTGATGCAGCTCTCCACGCTACCCTGTCCTGTGCAAACCTCTTCATCTGAGAATAAGTTCGGCAACCTACATCCTTTTGAATCTGCTTACTGTATTCGTCCCTAGGTCTCCCTGTACGATTTTTACCCCACACACTTCCTTCTAATGCTAAGTTGACAATTCCTTGATGTCTCAGAATGTGTCCAACCAATCTATCCCTTCTCTTAGTCAGGATATGCCAGAAACTTCTTTTCTCCCAATTCTGTTAAGCACCTCCTCATTAGTTACGTGATCTACCCAACTAATTTTCATCATTCATCCTTAGCACCACATTTCAAAAGCTTCTATTATCTTTTTATCTGAACTCCTTATCGTCCATGTTTCACTCCTCTTCATAACTGCAGATTTTCTTTTCTATTAAATAATTTCCAGGACATCTTTAGTTCCTTCTGCTTGTCTTCTTGCTTCTTCTCTATCTTTCTTTAAGTTTTCCAAGTGTTTATTCCAGACTGGTTTGTACTTATGTGGTTTTCCCTTAGGAATGTATCACCGGGTGCTTAGAAGTGTTTCTTTGCAAATTTTCTCATTAAATTTATTAGGAGATAATTCCTGTAATGTGAAATTAGCAGGTGCCAGTTCCTTATCTAGTTCTTCTCTGAATCCATCTCAGTTAGTCTCTTTAAAATTCCATCTGCATTTTATTTGATTCTTTGGTACAAAATGAGTTTCAAAACACAACATTATACTACTAATAATCATGCGGTGTCAAGTTCCAACTCCAGTTATAATGTTTCTTGATGTCAGGTTTGGGTTTGTTGTTGTGCCATTGTAGTGGAGATAAGTCGGGGAATCTGATGTTGAATAGAGCAGTTCTATATTATTTGATGCAATAAAATCTTGTACTGCTTTTCCTGCCTTATTTTCATAATTGTAACCAATTGTGTAGAAATGAGAATTAAAGTCTCCAACTATTACAGTTTTATTTTCTATATTTAAGGCATTTGTACTTATACCATTGTTAGGTGGATTGTAGATATACTATATACTTTAAAATGTTGCTTCTGAGTCCACACATCAACTTTTACTGTTCCAGCAAGATCTTCTCAATCATTAATGTCTATAATTATTACAAACTTGCTTTTATGTCTTTTTGTATGCCCACAAGTATGCCACTTGCAACCTGGCAGTATTTAGCTAAGAGATGTAACTGGTATCCCTTGAAATTGTAGTATGTTAGAGTTTCTGTAGAGACATTAGCTTCTAATATTAGAAAGGCATTGATGTTGAAACCATTTAGAATTTTTTGCTGTTCTACTTTCTTTGACTTGGACACCCCTACTGCATAACATTGCAATATACAGGGTGCCTGCCAGGTGTCTGCGGATCGTGTGATACGGCTCCCGGCCGCCACCACTGCATTCGTCGGCCATGGCAACACCCGATTCTGAGACTTTATTGTGCCTTGTATTTATTGTGGTTTAACTTAAGACACATGTTTTGTGCCCATCATGAAACAGAGCAAAGGTCTCCATTCATACCACCTACTGCATCATCGGTGTTCTTAGGGCTGGCACTTATGTACAGTTAGATGTCATTGGCATATAGATGGTAGTTGCAGGAGTGATTAACTGAAGAAGTATCATTGATATACAGTGAAAAGAGTAATGGACCAAGGACAGAGCCTTGGGGAATTCCAGAGCACACTTTTTCCTTGATGACTTCTCCGACCCGCCAAATGACTTGTTGACTTCTTTTTTTGAAGTAGCTGTGGAACCATTGTATTGCGCTGTTTGAGAAATTCAACTGTTTCATTTTAATTAGTAATATATCCAAGTCAACCGTATCAAAAGCCTTACTAAAGTCAAGCAGTGTTGAGATAATAGCTTCATGTCTGTCCATAGCATATTGAATGTCGTTGGTTACTTTGATTAACATAGTTGCTATACTGTGGTGCTTTTGGAAGCCTGATTGATATTTATCATGGATATTATAAGTTTTGAGGTAATCTATCAGCTCTTCAGGCTTTAGACATTACAGGTAATATGCTGATCGGCCTGTAGTCACCTGGTGACTTTGGGTTATCAGTCTTGGGTATAGATTGAATTAAACTTTGCTTCCACTCATTGGGATATGTACTACTGATGAGAGAGAGGTTGAAGAGGTCTGTGAGAACTGGAACAATAGTATCAACAATGTTTTTAATCATGCCTATGCACAGTCCAACATTTCCTACTGCCTCAGAAGAAATTCTCATAATTGCCTTGCGTACTCTGTCTGTAGAGACATATTTTAGGAAGAACTTGTCTGTTGAGAGGGTGTTATCCTGGGGCTGGTAATTCATAGCTACTTGACAGTTTGCATCTCTTGAGAAGAAATCGTTAAATTCATCTGCAGAGGCTTGAAACACAGCTTCAGGTTTTTGCTTCCCTATGCCAAAATTGTGCAGCTTTTTCCACACTGCATCAGGATTCGATATGCCGCATATGACAGAGTATGCAAGTCTGATTTTGGCATTCCTCACACTTTGTTTGGCTCTGTTTCTAAGTTTCCTGCTTTGTATAGCTCAGGAATTGAATTACACTTGAAGGCTCTAAGTACAGCATCGCGTTTATTCATTAACTGCCATAATTCAGTGGAAAGCCATGGCGCGGGAGCTCTCTTTACCTTGACAGAGCATTTAGGGGCATATTTGTCAAACAGTGCAATAATTTTGCAACATAATTCATGAAATTTACCATTTAATGTCGGTTCATTGCTTATATTATGCCAGGGGATGTTTGAGCAATGATTTTGAAGAGCATCATGGTTAACTATTTTAGGTTTCTGTTGGTTACTAAGTGAGATTTTCTCTGGTAGTCTGAATTGAGTAATTTAAGAATATTACATCATGAGCAGAGAGACTTGGAGCAGACATCTGACAGGCGTCAATTATTTTATCTGGTCGCTTTGTTGCTATTATGTTTATGAATGTATGGCTGTGTAGCATGTGATGGGTTGGATCGAGCGGGATTATGCTCATATCATTGGAGAGGAACAGTCTTCTTAGCTTCTCTGCAGAGGGAGATTTTAATTGTAAGTCGATATTTGTGTCACCCATAACAATTGTTTGTTCGTACTGTGACATGACTGATGAAATGGGCTGATGGAAAGGAGGATTGACTGCTGACATTTGGTGGTTTATATATTACTCCAATTAGCAGTTTCTGATTTGAAGTATTTATTTTGAAAAGTAAGAACTCTGCTTCTCTTTTGTCATTTGCATCTGATGTGCATATTATATTAGGTTTTAGATCAGAGCGAACGTGAGCAACCAAACTACCCCCATGACGTGTTTCACGATCCGCAACCAGTGATGTGGACAGTGTTTGGAGATGTTTGGTTTGAGCCAAGTTTCAGAGACAAGAATGACATGGAACAGCGACTGAGAGAACAGGTCATAGAACTTTCGCAGTATGCTGCTAACAACTGCATATTCGCGTGGGTCACAAACAGGCCTTCGCCAGAAACAGTCTGTCCCATTGTGACTGCCTGGAGGACCGAATGTGCGCCGTTTACCTGCTGTCCAGAAGACAGACAGGGGACGGGATTCACTGAAGAGATCATTCTTGCAGGTGTGACGAAGGTCATGGCTTATTCGATCGTCTGTGTTCTGAGAATGAAAAGCAGACTAGGACTGTCCGAAAAAATGAGCAAAGTGTTTGAGATGGAAACGAATCTCAAAGATGTAATCTGTGTATGCCTATCTGTTTTAGATGACAATAAAGAAATTATATAGGGAGACGGCTTAAGTAGGAAGAAAGGAGGATATGATTAAGGGATTTGTAGTGAGCTGCCAGTGGTAGTTTGCTAAAACAAAGTATATATTAAATTATGATCAGCGAAGTTGCAGTGAAAAGAAAGATGTATGAGTAGTAGCAGTGGTGACAAAAATGAAAATAATATGGTAATGGTAGTGATGCAAATGAGAAATTATAAATATAGGAAGACGATATTCCTCTTAATAGAGAATGTCAGTTTCTGTTAGACTGACATATCAACATAGATGAGTACTTACAATAGTTAGAGATATAATGAGGCAATGTTTATGTTAAACAGTTAAATAATGGTAAACAGACTAAACCAAGAGAGATAATTTGGCAATAGACTTATATAATACAGACTACAATATGAGACTTTGTGTCTCACAAGATTTAGCTCAGTCTTTTAGTTCAGACATGTTTGTCACCGTTTTTCTCCCTTCTGCCATCTTCACTAAAATCCTGCAGTCGTGGGTCAATACATTTTGCAGGCCAAACGATGTGATCGCAGCATTCAAAACTTTTAGTCTTTCACGTGTGAGATGTTCCGTCAGAGTAACCCCAGTCTTGGCGAGTTTTCTTTTCTGAGCAAACAGTTCAACTCTTTCGCGGTAGGGCACAAATTTAATGAATATGGGTCGGGATTTCATTCATGGCACCCAGTATCCTGCGCCATACACGGTGGCTTCTGCCAATGTCGGCCACGTCAATCTGCACACCGAGTTTGTCACGAGCGAAGCTAATGACTGGGTCGTCGGGTGCTTTCCCTGTTGTTTTCGGCCACCCCAAACAAGCGCAAGCTGTTCCTTCTTTCATATTGTTCTAGTTCATCGGTGGTCACAGACAGTTTATTTTCTAGGTTGGGAGATTTCTTGTGCAGTGTGTCTTTGCTGTGCAGTGCCACGCTTACCTGAGCCCTGACCATCTACCACCAGGGACGGTGCGCCCGCACTGCCTGTGCCTCTGCCTCCGCTGCCTCTTGCTCTTTCCATTTTCATTGACTGATCACTTGTGACACTCAGTAGAAAACAATACACCACAGCAAGTAACACTTGTTTAGTAGGATGTGCATTTAGTGGACTGGCACACTGTTCTACAACACCTTCAATGAGTGGAAAAACTCACGAACAGAAGAAACGTGCATCACTCAGCAGCCGCCATCTTATTCATGCTCGAAGTGTTCATTTAGATGGGACAAATATTAACAATTAGTTCATAGTCCCTGTAAAAACACTTCCTGCACAACTAATACAGAAGAACTTTAACACATAATTGTTCAGTATCGGAGTTCAGAGTGATGTGGAATGTTCCTCCTATCAAACACGAAACAATACTTATTACGTAGCAGGAAGACACACCTATTTATACTAGTTCAACAATGTCTCTGAAAATTATTTATTGTTAATTAGGTGCATTAAACTAATTACAATGGAAAAATAAACTATTACATGCAACTTGCTATAGTAACAGGTAACATAAATAATATTGAGTAAATTGATATATATGTCTCTTTTATGTTAATAATGCTTCACCTTCAAATTTAGTGAAATAGGTTTGTCAACACTAATTTCATAATAAATGGTAATTGTACAGAAACTAATGAAGGTACATATTCCTAACATTAATTGTGAAACATAATAATATCTACTTTAATATTACGCAGATATAATTTAGTTAGCCTTATCAGAAATACTAATTTGCATACTAGCTGACTTATAACAATATGCTTCTGGCATCAATGAATTAATATTTGCTAATTAAAAAATCTCTGCAACACCACATAATAGAAAATAACTTAAGCTAGTCACATTAGAAAAAATAATAATGTAAGTTTTGGAAAAGGAAATGATAATACCCAATTACATTCGTAAATATTATTATGCAACACTTGTATCGGGAGGTACAGTAATGCAAGCAGATTGGAATAAATCCCAACATGCTTTGTTACACATTGGTAGAGAAGTTTCTATACATGGAGAGAGTCTGGACATCAAAAGTCTTTCAAATTGTTTGTAAATGGTGCATAAAAAAGAAATTGGTCTAAAATGTTTGGGATTGTCACCAGTCTTCCCTGGTATTAGGATGATGACTACTTTAGCTTCTTTGCATATACTGGGTATTTTATTCCATTTGATACACTGTGAGAAGACTTTTGTTATCCAGTTCCTTCCTATTGCTCCTAGATTTTTCAGGAAATTGGACACGATTCCATCCACTCTTACTGCTTTACAAGCCTTTACTTGAGTCAGCCTTTACTTGAGTCAGTGTGTTATTGGTCTCTTGGATCTGCACCTCTTTTGTGACATCTGTGGTCACCTGATTATTGTGTGTTATCTTTTCTATCACATTAATAATTTCTCTCTTTTTTCATATGTTCTTAAATGGATTTTTGAAGCCTGTTTTATGAGTGAGGCTATCTGGATGGGTGACATTCTCATACCTTGTCTGTCTAGGGTAGTATAACTGGTGTCGTATAAGAAGGCGCTTTCGCCCACAGAGGTGGAGCGATAGGGAAAGCTTAGAGGGGAGGAGCTGTATCTGAGTGCCAACAGTTGCAGGAGAAACATTGCATAACCTGCGGCCAGTCATGTGCCTTTAGAACGAACATGTTGGCTGTCATTGCGGTAATGGAGGGGGATGTGCAGAATGGCTGAAAACAGGGCCGCCTTCATAGGTGATGCCGAATATAGCTCCTCATAGTCTTCGTAGTAGATACCAACTCATGGGACTAGAATGGGTAAAGCCCATGTTCTCCATCATTTACACCCATCTAATTCTGCATTCTTCATTCATTGTTTGAATCAGTTGCTCTGTAACTTCATAGTTTTCTGTCTTCAGGTGTTCTTTCAGTAAAGATTCACACTCTTTTTGACCAGCATGAAATATTTCCCTCCTGGTACCACATGGAATAGTTTTCACTGCAGATATATTCCATCATTTTTCATCATGGAATTGGAGGCTCTTCTATGACAGGATTTGACAGTCAAACTTCTGCAATCACTGGATGGTGTTGGCATCTATGAAACTTCGGTAATACCCTTCTTTGCACTTGAAGCACAACTGAAGTTGGTCCCCTTGTGACAAAAGTGAGGTCAGATGTTGTTTGCAATCCCCATGCTTCTGATAATCTTTTGGATCTCTCCTCAGCCCAGCTATTCAACCTTCTTGCCTTCCTTGTTGCATTCTGTATAACCCCATTTTGTATGCTGAGAATTGAAATTGCCAGTGTACACACCAGGGTGTTCAGCTTTGTGAAATACCCCTGTTGACCAAAATGCAGATGGAGGTTTGTACAAATTATAAAGTGTTAGATCTTTCACTTTGATATCTATGGCATGGTTTGTTTGCTCTAGATCTGTATTCAAAATTTCTGTAAGCTTTTGTTGAACCAGAGTTGCTAGGCCATGTTTTTATGTCCCTTATATTCAATCAAAAGTGAAACTGGAAATTTTAAGTTTGGAAATAGTTTCCTTCATTAGATGGGTTTCTTGTAAAAGAACCACAACTTCTTCCATCTCTAAGATTTTTCACATAATTTCTCCTTTTGTCTCGGTGTAGCCATCTGTATTGAAATGGCATATCCATAGTCTCTTCATATCCCCCCTGTTACCATTGGTACAGGCTCTAATATGTCTTGTTTCCCTTTGCTTGTGTAATGAAGCATGTTGGGATTTATTCCCATCTGCTTGCATTACTGAACCTCCTAATACCACTGTTGCATAATAATAGATATGACTGTAATAAGTCTGTTATCATTTTCTTTTCCAAAACTTTTGTTATTCTTTTTTATAATGTAATTAGATGAAGTCATTTTCAATTGCTGGAGAAGTTTGTTTATTTAGCAAATATTAATTAATTAATGCCAGTGACATATTGTTAAAGTTCAGATAGTGTGCTTGATTAGATTAGATTAGATTAATACTTGTTCCATAGATCATGAATACGACACTTCGTAATGATGTGGAATGTGTCAGTTAAATGAAGTGTGTCTATACATAATATTACATGACACTCAATATTTGCATTTTTATTTTTTATATTTTTTTTAATTATTTTTTTTAATTTTTATTTATTTATTTATTTAGGTTTTTCCTAAAGTTCTAACTTTTATTTAGAAATTCATCTAATGTGTAGAAGGAATTGCCATTCAGAAATTCTCTTAATTTATTTTTAAATGCTAGTTGGCTATCTGTCAGAATTTTGATACTACTAGGTAAGTGACCAAAGACTTTTGTGGCAGAATAATTAACCCCTTTCTGTGACAGAGCTAAATTTAACCTTGAATAGTGTATGTCACCCTTTCTCCTAGTGTTGTAGCTATGCACACTGCTGTTACATTTGAATTCAATTGGATTGTTAATAACAATTTTCATAAGTGAATATATATATTGTGAAGCTACTGTAAAGATTCCTAGATCATAAACAAATGTCTGCAGGATGATCTTGGGTGGGCTCCAGCAATTATTCTGATGACCCGCTTTTGGGAAATGAATACTTTCTTACTAAATGATGAATTGCCCCAGAATATGATGCCATAAGAAAGCAGAGAATGAAAATAGGCATAGTATGCTAGTTTACTGAGTTGAACATCACCAAAGTATGCAATCACCCTAATAGCATAAGTAGCTGAGCTCAAACGTTTCAGCAGATCTTCAATGTGTTTCTTCCAATTCAACCCCTCATCAATGCATAAACCTAGAATTTTTGAATATTCTACCTTAGCTATAGATTTCTGGTTGAAGTCAATATTAATTAATGGTGTGATGCCATTTATTGTGTGAAACTGAATATACTGTGTTTTTTCAAAATTTAAAGAGAGTCCATTTACAGAGAACCACCTAATAATTCTCTGAAATACTTCATTGACAATTTCATCAGTTAATTCCTGTGATTCGGGTGTGATAGCAATACTTGTATCATCAGCAAAGAGAACTAGCTTGGCATCTTTATGAATATAGAAAGGCAAATCATTAATATATATTAAGAACAGCAAAGGTCCCAGTACCGAACCCTGTGGCACCCCATGCTTGATAGTTCCCCAGTTTGAGGACTCGGCTGTTTTTTGTATATTATGTGAATTACTTATATCAACTTTCTGAACTCTTCCAGTTAGGTATGATTTAAACCATTTGTGCACTTTCCCACTCATACCACAGTACTTAAGCTTATCTAGAAGAATTCCATGGTTAACACAATCAAAGGCCTTTGATAGATCACAAAAAATCCCAACGGGTGATTTATGGTTATCCAGAGCATTTAATATTTCATTAGTGAAAATGTGTATTGCATTTTCTGTTGAAAAACCTTTCTGGAAATCAAACTGACATTTTGTTAGAACCTTATTTTTATTAATATATGAAGTTACTCTGGAATACATTACTTTTTCAAGAATTTTTGATAGAGCAGTCAGAAGTGAGATTGGGCGGTAGTTGTTGACATCCAATGTATCACCTTTTTTATGAAGTGGTTTGACAATAGCATATTTCAGTCTATCAGGGAAAATACCCTGCTCCAGTCAGCTATTACAAATGTGGCTAAGAATCCTACATATTTCTTGGGAACAAGCTTTTAATACCCTGCTGGATATGCCATCAATGCCATGAGAGCTTTTACTCTTGAGAGAGTTTATTAATTTCTTAATTTCAGTTTGAGAGGTGGGTGGGATTTCCATTGTATCATACTGACTAGGTATGCCCTGTTCCATTAACTGCCTAGCTTCTTCTAATGAACATGTGGATCTTATATTCTCCACAACATTTAAAATATAATTATTAAAAGTGTTTTCAACTTCTGACTTTTTGTTTGTAATTTTTTCATTCACTTTGATGGTAATGCTGTCTTCCTGTGTTCTTGGTTGCCCTGTCTCCCTTGTTATAATATTCCAGATTGTTTTAATTTTATTATTTGATGTACTAATCTCAGACATGATGCACATGCTTTTGGATTTTTTAATAACTTTCCTTAGTACAGAACAGTAGTTTTTATAATAGTTGAGTATTTCTGGGTCACTACTCTCTCTTGCTGTCAGATACAGTTCCCTTTTCCGGTTACAAAATATTTTTATACCTTGGGTGAGCCATGGTTTTTTGCTTGGTTCCTTACAATTAAATTTGACTAATTTCTTGGGGAAACAGTTATCAAATACCCTTACAAAAGTATCATGAAATAAATTGTATTTTAAATTAGCATCAGGTTCCTTGTAGACTTCATCCCAATCTAACTGCTGAAGACTTTCCGTGAAATTTCTAATTGTCGATTCATCAATTGTACGAACAACTTTGGAGGACTGATTCAAATTACATAAAGGAGCTATATCATATAATATAACTAGCTGTGCACCATGATCAGAAAGACCATTCTCAACAGGAGATGCACTAATGTTGTTAAACCTATCTTGGTCTATAAAAAAATTGTCTATCAGTGTGCTGCTGTTCTTTACTACCCGAGTAGGAAAATCAATAAAAGATGTCAAATTGAAAGAACCGAGTAAGACTTCCAGGTTATTCTTCTTATTACATTCTAATTAGTATTTATGGTAAAACTAGGTAAATTTATTTTCTCATAATATTAGACCTTATTACTATGTTTCACAAGTAATGTTAGGAAAATTTTGCTCTCATTAGTTTCTGTATAAGTATGGTTTGTTATGAAGTAATTGTTTGAAAACTTATTTAAATATATTTACAAGTGAGATACTATGCAAATTATTTGTATTTAATAATGAAACTCATATTTTTAGTATATTTTTATAAGTCCACATATTTTAGTGTATACTTCAACAAAGTTTTAGTTTACGAGGCATTGTATTATATTCATTATACACATGTAATTGTAACAAGAAAACTCTGCTTTCACAATCATAACTGTCTATCAATGTAAGGATACTTGCATGTTGCTTTTTGTGTAGCTATTATTAACAGAATACTTGTCAAGTCTAGGTGAACTTCACATTGATTAAATGTCCTCATCTGGAAAGAAATGCCATTAGTTTGCAACTATACTCATATTAACAGCCTTTTAGAATTTTGCTGTGTGTATTTGTATTACAGTGTGCCTATGTTTTTATAATTATAAATGGAAGAAGAAAAATAGAATAATCTGTACTACAATACACTGTAAAACTGCAGTGTTTGGTATTCTTCATTTTCAATACACTAATCTCGTAAACTACTTGACAAACTTTATGGACTTTTCACAAGTTAATTGAGCATTGGTTAGGGCAACCTACAGGTGTTATTTAATCAAAATCGAAACACACACACACAAGTGTAATCTTTAGTTTATTATTATTATTTTAACACACTGATCTACGAAACTCCTGGATGAATTTGTTTACACATGTAGCTTGATACAAAACAGAGGCTTATTTTATGACAATAGAATCATGAATAGAAACATCAGTTATAGATTTATTTAACTGAAATTGACTCATGGTAAAATAATGGTAGTTTAAAGTTTTAACTGTAATCACTGTACCCTTGTTCCTATAAGGTACTGAACACTATAACATAATAGTATTTCATTTTCATTGCAAAATGGGGACATAGCTCCCACACCAGTCAGATAGAACTTATATCTTTGTGTAACTTATAAACCAATTTGTAATCAATTTCTTGATTAGATATAGATATTAATACAGGTACCTAAAGTTGCTGGAGAGTTAAGCTTTCAGTTTCTTTCCCCTCGTCTTAAAATTTTTTGTTGTTGCATATCAGACTATGCTGATCAAATGCCCAAAAATATACATTGCACACACAGCTAGAAAAATAAAAGACTAGGCTTACAAGCAGTTTGCAGCTTTTCCCTACAAATTATAAAATCCATTCCTGCATATTAATTAGTAACAAAAAAGTATCTCTTTATAAAACATTATCTGTATTTTAGTGTCTTGTGGTGGTACGATAATTTTTTAATTTTCAGGATCACTATGATTTTGGAATGAGAGCTGTGAAAACTGTCATTGCTGTTGCTGGTAACCTGAAACGAGAAATGCCTGATATGGATGAGAGGCAAATAGTTCTGAGATCCCTTAGAGATGTCAATGTGCCAAAATTTTTGAGAGATGATCTGAAACTTTTTAATGGTACTGTTATTTGTCTGTCTTATTATATTAACATAGCCCTTAATTATTTGAACACGTGATGTGGGCGTGTTTAGTGGAGGCAACCTCCTTCCCACAATGTCAAAGATTTATTTGTGTTAGTTTATTGACTTCTGAGTGCTGGACATTAGTTGAACTATATTTTTGCCTTAAACTTCCAGTAGCTGATCAGAGATCCAGTATCTTGGAGTATTTTTCTGTATTTGCTATTGTGACCTCTCATTGATTTCAAGTTCTTTTTGTTTCTGATTATTCTTTAGTAAAGGCATCAAAGTATAATCGTTTCTGTTATTATGTCCTATGTGGATGCAATATGTTCAGGAAGTAAACTGAGCAAGACACTACAGAGATAGTAGATTTTATCCATTACACATATGTTTGATTTGGATTAGTTATGTGGTATTGCATTAATTATTAAATAATTCTATTATCTGTCATGACATTTATAAATAATATTATCAGGATAGGTTCCAACTCACTGTGAAGACAATCACTGAGCTTCTCAAATAACTTTAAAGTTTTGACGCACACACTCACAGGCACACACAACCTGCCCAAATCCAGCTGCTGTGGCTTGATTGGCACTCAAACAATGAATGGGGAGAGGAGATGTTGATATGAGGAAGGGAAGGGGGAGAATGAAAGATGGGGTGGGGTTAGAAACACTCACACTGCTTAATCGAGTGTGCAGGTACCAGATACGATCCTGATTGTGACATTAATAATTTTATATAACAGTTGAGTGTGGATCATGATTCAACTAATCAGAGGCTATTCAACTTACTCTGACAGCTATAATTCTTCAGAACAGCACCATTTCTTCAGAACAGCACCATATTTCTTCTATTCCTGTGGTAATGCAGTTCTTATGAAGGAGACTTACACCACTGTAGCAATTCTTCTAAACTACAGTGGATGTGCTGAACATGTGTGTAGAATATGTGGTGATCTGGTGTAGTAAAGAAACTTAAATCACTTAACTAAAGTACATCTCCTGGTCCCAATTGTATACCAATTAGATTCCTTTCATAGGAAGCTGATGCAGTAGCCCCATACGTAGCTATCATATACAACCGTTCACACGGGAGAGATCTGTACTCAAAGAATGGAAAGTTGCACAGGTCACTCCAATATTCAAGAAAGGCAATAGGAATTATCTGCAAAATTCCAGACCTATATCATTGATACAGTTTGCAGCAGGATTTTAGAATATATACTTTTCTCAAAAATTATGAACTACCTCAATGATAACGACCAATCATAGTCAACATGGTTGCAGAAAGTATTGTTCTTGTGAAACACGTGATGTAATGAGTGCTGTCGCCGAGGGATCTCTAATCGATTCCATATTTCTCAATTTCTGGAAGGGTTTTGACGCTGCACCTCAAAAGCTTCTTCCAATTAAATTGCATGGTTGTGGAATATCGCCACAGTTGTGTGATTGTATTCATGATGTTTGGTCATAAAGGGCACAGTATGTTGTAATTGATGGTAACTCATCAAGTAGTTTTAGGTCCCCTACTGTTTTTATAAACAATTTATGGGAAAATGTGAGTAGCTCTCTTAACACTGTTCGTGGATGATGCTGTAATTTATTGGTTAGTAAAGCCACCAGAAGAGCAGAAGAAACTGCAGAATGGTATAGATAAGATATCTGCATGGCGAAAAAATTGGCAGTTAACGCTAAATGATATAAAGTTTGAAGTCATCCACATGTGTACTAAAATAAATTTGTTAAACTTCCTTTACGCGATAAACCATTCAAATCTAAAGGCTTTGTATTCAACTAATGCTTAGGAATTACGGTAGTGAACATTTTAAATTGGAGTTAATGAGTATAAAATACTGCAAGCAATGCGAACCAAAGGCTACATTTCATTAGCAGAAGATGCTACAGTTTTCCTAAAGAAACTGTGTACACAACACTTATGCATCAAATTTTGCAGTATTGCTGCTTATTGTGGGAAGATTTACAGAAAGTTCTGAGAAAGACAACTCATTTTGTATTATCATGATGTAGAGGAGAGAGTGTCATATAAATGGTGCATGAGTTGGGGTGGAAATCATTAAATGAAATGTGTTATTCGTTGCAGTGAGATATCATGAAAGTGATCAAAATATCCATGGGTGTAACTCAAGAAACTCAAGAATCACATCACAAAAGTGGTTTGATGAACTGCCTGCCATGCACTTCAATGTGAGCTGCACAGTATTTATGTAATGTAGATACTTGCCAGGTCTGTGTCTTACACAGTTGCGTGCTGGCCAAATCTGCCTTCATTGCTGAAGACCATAGCCCACCATTCCAACATGAAAGTGATCCTATGATGGCAGCAGTCAATATGTGCTTCTCGATGCTGTGGCGTTAGTGATAGGTGGGTTAGAGATGTGCGTGCTCATTTTTCCCATTGCTAGTAACTGGTTGGCAAAAGTTCTTGGTGGCTCTTGTGGGCTCAAAATCCTTGTATCTGTGATAGCTATATTATCTGTCACTGCTGCTCTTACAATATGTCAGTCTTCAAACAATGGAAATTCTGGGAAGGATTCATCAATATTTTTGAAAGATTGGTTGCTACTCACCGCAGAGATGTTTTGATAATTTGGAGAATTAAGTATACTCAGCTTTCAGCCATTATGTCCTACTTCAGAATTGGAAACGTACCCTCTCTAACAAAAATATAAACACCTTCTCCATTTGCTGTGGCCAGACTGCAGGGTTGTCCAATGTGACAGCAGAAACCAGTGGTAAGGGTGAGGAGGCAACATGGAAAGGGAATCAGGAAGGGAGGGGAGGGATGCAAGGCAGGGGTCATATAAGTGAGACACATCACAGCATGACAGCTGTCACCTGGCCACAGTTTTATGATGGCTATTCATGCAGACAGAAGTCATGCTCATGTAGAAAGCTGCAGCTCTGTTTGTAGATCACATGACTGTGTTCACATGGTGTCCTACATTTTATGGGATAGGAAATGCCTGTGATAGGACTGGAGTAAATGGTGGTAGAAAGGTGGATAGGACTGGTTTTGCACCTAGGCCTGTAGCAGGAATATGAGCCATACAGCAAGGAATTGAGAAAAGGAGTGGAGTATTAATTGACAAGGATATTATGTTCGTATGTGTTGTGGGTGGCAGAATACCACTGTAGGAGGGATGTGAAGGATAGTGGGTAGGGTATTTCTCACTTCATGGCAGGATGATAGGTAGTCAAAACACAGAAAAATGTGTACCTTTCTGCAAATTATCAAGATGTCTCTGTGGTGAGTAGCAGCCTATTCTTTCGAAAATATTGTTGAATATTCTGATCCTGGCAGTCATCTACATTAAAGAATACGCACAGATAACAATCTGCCAGCTATGTTGCAATCTATTGTTGGACAACATTGAAATCATTTTTAGTACATCTGATATATCACAGGTAGCATCTCCCATCATTGGATCAAAATAGACTTGGTGTTTCTTGGTGTAAGGTTTTATTTTTTTCAGTGGTTTATATATCTTTCACCTTGGGATGACATGGACCAAGTGTCACTATTCACAATGAAATGATAGAAGAGATGACCATGGTTGTCCATGCTGGTCCTACTCAACCCAATGAGCCACCTTCCTTGACGTTGACCTATTTCTCAAATATGGCCTTATCAGTACCTCTGTTCACATCAAACCTACCAATCATCAACAATACCTTCATTTTGACAGCTGCCACCCATTCCACACCAAACAGTCCCTTCCATACAACAAAGACACCCATGGCCGTCGCATCTGCAGGGACAAGCAGTACCTCTCCAAATATGCCAAATGCCTCAATGAGGCCTTCACTGACTGCAGTTACACTCCAAACCTTGTCCAGAAACAGACCTCATGGGCTATGTCTGTCCAGTCACCCACCAGCTCCCCCACATCCACCGTCTGCCACAAAGGAGTACCCCTCTTGTCACCCAGTATCACCAAGGAACAGTTAAACAACATTCTCCATCAGGGTTTTGATAACTTTCATCCTGCCCTGAAATAAATACCCTACCCAATATCCCCCTCCCCCTGCTGTGGTATTCTGTGGCCTGTCAAACCTATGTAATATCCTTGCTCATCACTACTACATCCCTGCTCCCAACCCCTTACCCCATGACTCATATCCCTGCAATAGACCTAGATGCAAAACCTGTCCTATCCAGCATGACATTACCACCTACTCCAGTCCTCTCACAGCTATTTTGTATCCCATAAAATGCAGGGCAACCTGTGAAAGCAGTCACGTTATATACAAACTGAGCTGCAACCGCTGTGCAGCTTTCCATGTGGGCATGACCAGCCCGAATGAATGGCCATTGTCAAACTGTGGCCAGGAGATAGCTAGACCATCCTGTTGCAGAGCATGCAGAGCTGCATAGTTTGACTGACTTCAGTGACCGCAAAGCCTGTGCCATATGGATCCTCCCCACAAACACCAGCCTTTCTGAGCTGCACAGGTGGGAACTCTCCCTATGCTCCCACAACCCTCCAGACCTCAACCTTTGCTAGTTCCTGCCTCCAACATCCTTCCCTCCCCACACTATATCCTTACATTTGTCTCCCATCCTGCCACACATTTCATTCCCTTCCCTTCCTTCTGCACTGTCCGTCAGACAGCACTGGCATATTCCCCCTCTCAAGCTGTGCATCCCCCCTCCCCTCCTGCCTCCCTCTCCTTAACACTTCCTCACCCCCACCACAGGTTGCTCTCGCCTAGGCCATGTGTGTGTGTGTGTGTGTATGGTGTCTCTCTAACTGACAATTATTTGTACATTACAGTGGTTCATCAGACATCTCTGTGGTGATTAAACAATCTATCCTACTCAAAAATACAATGTGCACAAGATATGATGTCATAAACAATGAGATGCACAAAAAACTGCTGCATCAAATGACAATTTTGCATATTTCCTCCTAAACCACTGGACCGATTTCAACCAAATTTGACATATTCCTCACTGTGAGATAACAATGCTGTCGGGGTAAGAACCACATATGATACATGGTTCAGGGAAAACAATGTCATAAATAATAAGAGTTGCAAGAAACTGCAACATCATGTGATGAGACTTTATTCACATGCTATATAAGAATGACAGTACTTAGCGAATTGCAACCAATTTTAAACATAATTTTCAACACTTATTAAACTTCTTTTCACTGACAACCACATCAAAATAATGAAAGTAATAAAAGTTTCTCGCTTACTACTTTTCCGCTGTTCATGGTGCAAACACAACATTCAGTATGATGTTACAGTTTACTATTTCTACACTACGTATTGTAACCACTGGAACTATAATAAACAGTATAAACACATACAGCTGATTGTACATTCTAAATTGTATCACTGCACAACATGTAGTTCATGAGATATGATGACAATAACAGTAACATGCATGGAAAACTGTCCCATCACACATCAGTTTTTAATCTGTTACTTCTTTACAACTAACTCTGTTTGCAACGGATTTTACCAACAAACAGCACTTACACAAATGAATATATAACTGCAAAATTATACAATTGTAGAATATATAATTCAAGAACATATATACTGAAGTGGGTAAAAACCTGTCACATCATGCAACTCGTATTAAATACATTTACATATTTACCCCTTATTTCATTCCTGAAAGCTGACTGCTCCTGACAACTTTGAACTAACCCTGAAATGTGAAGTGCACATGGCTGCAGGCGAAAGCAATAGAGCTACAAGGAAAGGAAGAGAATGAAACAGTGTACATCAATTGGATGCCTATTATTTGTGACAGATCTAGCTTTTAACATGGTAATCTATTCAATACTGTGGAGAGGATTTGGCATTTTCATGTTTCTCAAACGGACATTGTCACTTTCTCAGGTGTGGGCTCACCAAAGAATTTATTCATATTAGATCATAGAAAAGTAAGAAGAAATGTTGTATATAGTAAAGGTGTGAATTAAATTAATGTATGAATGTTACATATATGTATTTTTATTACTATCTTTCTTTGTTTGGATACTGCACTTATAATTTTGTACATTTTACAAGACAGCCCTATTTCTTATATATTCTCTGATAAATATAATATGGTATTAGGAAAAAGGTGATGGACAGAGAGAGAAGAGATAGGAGAAGTACTAACTCTCTCTCTCTCTCTCTCTCTCTCTCTCTCTCTCTCTCTTTGTGTGTGTGTGTGTGTGTGTGTGTGTTTCTGTTTAATGGAGGATAGATAACAGCTCACTGTAAAGAGGCTCGCTGTGCTGTTGACAGGCACGAAAAATAGACAATGATATTCACACAACTTTTGGTCATGGCCTTAATCAGAAAATACATGCATACATTCAAGCAATCACTCAGGCAACTGTACACACACAATCTTCATGTCCTGCCACTCCAACACCACGAGCAACGCAACTGTGAGTGAAGTGGAAAGTGGAAGGGGAAGGATGCCAGTAAGGGTGGGAATGGAAAGTTCTGCTGGCTGTGATAGGCGGAAGTGTGAGATGCGACATTGAATACAGTGAAGAAAAGGGGTGGGAGAGAATATAAGGGAGGTGTAGAGGAACGGGGGAAATTGAAATGATAAAAAATAATAAGGAAGAAATAATAAATAAATAAATATGGGATATTGTAAGGGGTGACAAGGAAGACATGAATTGGAGGGATACAAGATAATGATTGGGGTGGGAGGAAGGGGGGTGAATAATGTTAGGCATGGGGTGTACAGATGGGAAGTTATTTTAGGTTGATGGCAGGATGGTTGCGGCATCGTAGAATGTGTTGAAGGGACAACTCACATCTGCACATCTGCTGGTGGTGGAGGGTAGGATCCAAATGGCTTGGGTAAAAAAGCAGCCATTGAAATCAAGAATGCCATGTTCAGCTGAATGCTGTGTCACAGGGTGGTCCATCTTGCTTTTTGCCACAATTTGACATTGGCCATTCATCCTGATGAGTAGTTGATTTGTTGTCATATTAATATAAAATGCTGTCCAATGATTGCAGGAGAGTGGGTAAATCACTTGGCTGATTTCTTCTGATAGGGTGGATAAGCCTGTGACAGAACTGGAATAGTAAGTGCTCGGTGGGTGGATTGCACAGGTTTAGCATAGGGTGACCAGACGTCCTGTTGTTGACGGGACTGTCCTTTTTTTTTTTTTTTTTCTCCGTTCTGTATCCCGTTGTCTCGCAAAATATTTAACGGGACGCCAAATGTCTCATTTTTTTCACTGTCAGCAGAACCTTATCTTTTGTGTGTTTTTTTATTTATTCTCACGTCAATTTAGATTCATAACATGGTTTATTTAACTTTCTCCTGGGTCTTTCTTTGTCTTACATGCAAAGTTAGAATAAAGAAGTATTATTTTGGTCACAGAATGAGGTGATGTGTGAACAAATTTTTCATTATCGTGCCCTGTGCCAGTAAATTATGCGTGAGGTAGGCGATTCATATCGATTATTTGCTACTGCAGTAATTGCAGACAGAACTAACAAGTTTTTGTTGAAGAACTTTATAGGGCTATCAACGCTGCACTGTATTTGTAGTTACGAATGACTATCCACTATTAGATCGCATAAATTTCCAGATCCAACTGACATTATGTCTTTGGACTGTTAAGGACAACAATGAGAAGTAGGCGGCTGTTTGAACACTGTGTTCGGCCAGTTAGCTTTATTGCGCTCCATTGTCTGTCGTTGCTGTGTGTGACAAAACCTGGTGCCCTTAGAATGGGGAAAAGAAAGTGTTCTTTCTCGAAAACCAAGAAAGACGAATTCCCATTCTTTAAGGAAATCACGAGTACGAAGGTGGAATGTACAGTTTTTTCCATTGAACATGGAAGATGTGTCGATATAATGCAGCATATAAAGAAAAAGAAGCACTTGTTGGCAGTTTCTGCAAGAACGTTTAGCAGCATAACTTCCTTTGTAAGTACAAATAAACTGCAAACAGAAGAAGATAAAAGTATCACAGCGGAAGAAGGGCTGTTTGTGTTCCATACGGCAAAACACAATCATTCTTTCTGTTCAATGGACTGCACAGCTCTTCTCATCAGAGACCTATTTGAGAAGAAATTCATGTGTTCTAGGATGAAGTGTGAGTCGATTTTAGTGATCGTTTTATCGCCGTACGCAATGCATGAAGTTCAGTCAGAACTTAAAGATGCTAATTATGTGTCTGTGATGGTTGATGCATGAAATCACAAAAGCTTAAAGCTAGTGCCAATTCTAGCTAGGTATTTAATTCCTACAAAAGGTGTTCATTGCAAAGTAATCTGTCTTCAGAACAATGGTGGAGAAACGGCAGAATTATTAACTAGCTATATTCTGGATATTTTTAAAAAAGCAAAATATAGCTGACAAGATTGTCGCATTTTGTGCAGATAACTGAGGGGGTGCAAGAGGGCAGGAACAAACAAAGTTTATTCTAAACTGAACAGTGTTCTCAAGAGGAACATTCAAGGCATTGGTTGTGCAGCCCATGTGGTACACAATGAAGTTCAGACAAGTGCAGACATTCTTACCATTGACATCAAAATGATAGTGAATTAAAATTTTCAGTATTTTCACATTTACACTGTGCATGTGGAGGAACTGAAATCATTTTGTGATTTTGTTGTTACCGAGTACAAACAAGTTCTAGGTAGTATTAAAACTAGTTGCTTGTCATTGATGCCAGGAGTTTAAAGAGTTATTGATACGTATGATCCTCTGAAATCATATTTTCTGTCTCAGGACAGGTGTCCTATATTGCTGAAACAGTTTTTTGAGAATCCACAGTCACTCATTTGGCTTCATTTCATACAAAACCTATTGAAAATTTTTTTCCAATTCAATTCAAATGTTGGAAAGAACCAATATTTCAGCTACAGAAACAGCTGAGGAGCTGGAGCTGCTTAAAGAAAAAATCAGTAACAGGAAATTGAGTAAATTTCAAACATCAGTTATTTCTTCAATTTAATTTAACTTGGAAAAGGAAGGTATTTTCACTCAGTCAAAATACGAGACAATTACCAATTTATTTTATGGCACTTTTTTGACTTATTTAGAAAAGTGGACTTCTCCATTTCAACCTCTGAAATCATTTCATTGGATATCACTGAAAGATCCTATTTGTTGGACTGAGATTTTAAATTGTTGAAACAGTAGATTCAGGTGCAACATTTCAGATGGATGAAGATGTATTGTTTGATGAGATAGGATTTGTGAACAACATTGTATGCAAGAAACATGAGGGATGGGGAAAAAGCTAATTTGGAAACCGATAAGAGATGGTGTGATGTATTCCATACACTTAAAAGTACAGATACTTCGGTAAAAATATAGATGCACTTGTGAGTTGTGCTCTTGCTGTACCAGACACAAATGCTGTTGTGGAAAGTGTATTTTCAATTGTAAATTCTCTTTGGACTGATGAGAAAAACCGTTTTACCACTGAAACTATTGAAGCAATTGTAATAGTTAAGACTCATTATGAAGACCTTACCCGCAAGGAGTTCTACAACTTGCTGTTAACCAATTCATAGCTTTTGAAAGATATTAGGTCTTCTGATAAGTACAAACTTAGTGCCGGTAGTAGTGTTCATGATACAGGAGCTCAACAGTCTACAGATTAGAGTTCATTTGTGAGAAATCTTTCTATCAGTTACTTGATATTCTGAATGATAATCAGTTCATGGAAAAACAATTATCACATTATGCAGTGCCATCACAAAGCATGTTTTCAAGTGTTTTGCTAAAATATATGCCTTTTCATGAGTATAAACTTTAGTTTTTATTTATTTTAGTAAAGTGATGCAGTCATAAGTGCACAATTTCTTATTTTTGTTTAGAGTCCTATTCTGTCCCATTTTTATACCAAATTTTTGCAAATGTCCTGTTTTTCCATGTGGAAAATCTGGTCACCCTAGTTTAGCATCGTGATCTTCCACAAGTATATGATCCTTGTGGTAATGGGTTGGGATTGGGGGTGGCGTAAGGGTGGACTAGGATGTTGTGGAGGTTGGGTGGGTGATGGAACACTACCTTAGGAGGGGTCAGAAGGATCTGGGGATGGATGTCTCTAATTTCAGGGTCTGCTGACAACTCAGTTGACCTTCTAATTCCACCCATTCTACCATTAGATGGCTGTCATGCTAGATCCATATCTTTGCAGCATGTCATTATCTGCTACCCTCTTTAGATGTGAAAACATTCACTTTCTTTAACCACTCTGTAATGGATGCGTACATACATGATTTTTGTTATGTGTACTAACTTGCAGGTTCCAAAAGTTTAAAAAAATAGAATGTGTCATTAATATAAGTCAGATATACTTGTTGACATGTAATTCAAATATATCTTTTCTTTTATGCATTGATTTAAAATCTTGTATGTATTGTGTATTGCAAATTAGAACAAATAATTTTTATTGTGTTCTCGTCAGCTTAAAAGATTATAAAATTGGGCTAATAAAGAGAAAGAAACATTTTAAAACAATGATTGGCAATGTTACCAACAAAGAGGTCCTCAAATGCCTTGGAAAGTGTGCACTCTTAGCAGCCCAAAGCTAATGTTCTCTTATGAGGTAGTTGAAACGTATCAAGTGATTACTCACACTTGGCATGCCAGCTAGTTAATACACTTATAACAGCCAATAGGTTTACTTGTCCATTTATTGACATGATAAGTGTTTTAGATATATGTTGCTTGTAGAACATTAGAATGGTCCATAGATTAAGATGGTTTTATATTATAAACGTAAAAATAAGTTAAACTGGAAGGAATCATTAGGAGATTTCAGATTGTCAGAAGATGTGATTAAGTGCATTTAAAAATAATATTTCTATCACTCCCTCAGGAATAGTCTCAGATTTGTTCCCACGGATGGTAGAACAAGCTATTGATTATGGTGAACTGGAGAAGGCCATCTGCAAGTCTTGTGTTACCCTGCAATTGGAAGTTGTTCCTGGTAAGAAAACTACTAACTGCTGTGATTTCTTTGTGTATTGTGTAGCTTATAAAGGCCCCAGCATGTGTCAATAATGTGAAATTGATAAAGGGAACCATGGTGTCAATAACAAATGATTTGATAATAAAAATTGAACGTAGATATTTCATTTGTGCAACCAATATGTTAATCTACAATTTTTTCTTGGCTCACACTTACATACTACAAAACCTATGTAACCACTGTCACTCCTTTTTTTGACTTATTCAAACAAAATCTTTCCAGGCTGTATACATTGCTCATTTATAAATATTGTGTATAAAAAAAGAAAGAACCTGTTACCATATGTGCACAATGTGCTCCCATATTTTGACTCTGCTGATTCTCCTTCCCCTCCCTCCTGTTACCACCTCTTCCCATCTCTCTCTTCCCCCCGCCCCAATGCACACACAAATGGAAAATTTTAACAATGATATTGCAATTCAAATGCTTTTTGGCTTGCAGCAGCAAATTTTGCTCTATGTAGTTTCAATTTCCTTGTACTTCACATGTTCTAAAAATTCTACTTTATAATTTTTAATCATGCAAATGATGCAAAGAACATGAAACAATAACACTTCTAAAAGTGACATTTGGCAGTGTCACTTGCAAAAGTGTTTAGCTGGAGCACCAGCAAGTTCAGTAATGAGAACTGTGGCTGCAGAACAGCATAGCGGCCTATTCCCTTCAGTGGTCAGTTTGAAATGATGGGCGACCATGGCTCACAGTCCATTTGCCATTATCTCCAATGGCTTAATAGCGTCACTGAGAAGGAGTGAGCCAGTCTGGTGGCAGCAGGAGTGCTAGGGATGCTTGTGGTGACAGCGGTGGTTGGGATCATGGGCCACAGTTGCCTGAAAGACATGGGGCTGGCTGGGATGAGGTGGTGGGATTCATGAAAGATCTCTGAAATCATTGGGTGCACTGATGCGAGGCGGTGGGGTGTCCTCTGATGTCTGCCCTACCTCTCTAGATCACAATTTGCCCAAGTGTTGAGGCTGCCTGGTGAATCATACAGTGAAAGCAGCTGGAACAGTGCATGATGACTGAACCATACAGCTGCAATATAATGAAAATGGGATGACAGTGTTACTCAGCAATGGTCTGCTTGGGGCCACAACAGGTGGAGCAGTGTCTGCAGTTGGTATCAGTATAATAGCTTGTCTGGGCTCTTTCCTCCGATCACTGTGAGATGATAGGAAGCCAGTTATCTCTCTAAGGCATTATTGAGGGATTAATGTACTTCTTAATTTGCATTTTAAGTCTCCTTGTTGGATTGGGGGTGAAACAAAGGAGCCAATACATGAAAAGCATTCTGACGAGCATTGAAATGAGCAAATTGTTGAGAAGAAAACTTCGGGCTGTGTTCCATGACTAATGTGACATGTAAGTCTTATAGAGTAAAAATTTTAGATAACGGCTTGACCATGACTAATAGACCACATACTGAAACTAGGAGTAAGCATTGACCACAAATAGCCAAAAAGAATTCAAAGAAAGATCTGCAAAGTCCATGGCTGTCCCTGTACTGGACTCAGGGATAGGGAAGCAAGCCTGGTAGGTCACACCTGGGGAGGCAAAGGCAAGCCTTAAATCATCTCACTTCAACTGGAACATGTGGTGATGGGCCAATGCTTTCATGCAGATGTACATGATTGCAAGCAGTGAGTGACAAAACAAGTAGGAAGCAAAATTCTACATATAGCAAAAAGGATTACTTTCTGGTAGCACCATCTATGAGGGGAAGTCTGTGCTGGCTGACATTCCTTTGTGGTTCATCAAGCAGCCACCATGAGATGTAAATTGTAGACTTACTGTTGGTTCTTAAGTCGACCATTGGGGACTTTATGTCATCCAGCTGATGGGCCACATCTGGGCTTAACTCAGCCACAGCCTGATTTCTGGCTTGAAGGGCAGCTACTCAAGACCAGATAACTGCACCTGTCAAACATTTACATGGATGTCATACTGTTGCTGTATGCCCCTGTTTGCAGTGGTGGTCACGTCTACTGAGGGTTGACTTCATCAGTGCTCCACCGTGCCATGCCTTTCCTTCAGCCGAGAGTCATGCCTAGATGGTACATGTGCTGCTGCACCCTCTGCGCATAAGCATTCCTGCCCAGCTACTGTTATAAATCAGGCTGCTGGCTGCATGTTGGTCTCACTCATAGGAGTCATTGAGTCAAAGACAGGCATAATGGAATAAAGGTAGAAATTTTCGTTCTTTGGGGCCCGCAGTGTAAAATATGTCTTGTAATGACATGATTATTATAATGATACACCAACAATACTGTTTTATATTTGCTGTTATTATTTATAAATCACAATGAGCTCATTTCAGCTTTTAGCCATCATCAGGTGCTCTGTAAATACATTTGAATGTATTTACAGAGCACCTGATGATGGCTAAAGGCCGAAATGACCTCATTGTGGTTTATAAATAATAACAGCAAATATAAAACATTGTTGTTGCTGTATCATTATAATAAAGGTAGAAATATTCATCATTTGGAAAAAGCCCGTTAGCAGTAGTAGAAAGTTAACATACACTTATATAAGTGTTTTGCTGTAGGCTGGGGTTGTGCCAATTTGACCAGTTTGCTTGCTTTAATTAATTATGCACCTGAATACCATGGTATGTATCCAGAATGAAACTTTCACTCTGCAACGGAGTGTGCTCTGTTATGAAACTTCCTGGCAGATTAAAATTGTGTGCCGGAACCGGGACTCGAACCTGGGACCTTTGCCTTTCGCGGGCAAGCGCTCTACCACTGAGCTACCCCGACACGACTCACGACACCGCCTCACGACACCGCCTCACAACTTTACTTCCACCAGTACCTCGCCTCCTACTTTCCAAACTTCTCAGAAGCTCTCCTGCGAAACTTGCAAGACTAGCACTCCTGGAAGAAAGGATATGGTGGAGACATGGCTTAGCCACAGCCTAAGGGATGTTTCCAGAATGAAACTTTTACTCTGCAGCAGAGTGTGCGCTGTTATGAAACTTCCTGGCAGTTTAAAATTGTGTGCCGGAACCGGAACTCGAACCTGGGACCTTTGCCTTTCGCGGGCAAGCGCTCTACCACTGAGCTACCCCGACACGACTCACGACACCGCCTCACAACTTTACTTCCGCCAGTACCTCGCCTCCTACTTTCCAAACTTCTCAGAAGCTCTCCTGCGAAACTTGCAAGACTAGCACTCCTGGAAGAAAGGATATGGTGGAGACATGGCTTAGCCACAGCCTAAGGGATGTTTCCAGAATGAAAAGTGAAAGTTGGAAGAGGAAGGGATGTAGGGGAATAATGTATATACAACCTGGCAAAACATGAAATACCTGATAGATGGAAATGTGAGATGCAGTTTGTAAGCAGTAAAGGGAGAGGGGAGGAAAGGGAAGAAGTGATGTGCAGTCAATTACAAAATATTTAAAAAATTATACAACATAGGTAATTCAATGTAATTTGTGGCACAGCATGGGCATGCATATGGCATACTCCTATGCCAATTTATGGGCTATCTAAAGCAGTGGCTTGAAACCATTTTTAAAATAAGGGATCACTTTGAATAAACTGTGTCAATGTAAAAATGAACTTTAATCAAAATGTTTAATGTATATATTATATATATTACTTTTGAGTTTAACAAGTATTAATGGTACTATTATTACAAAAACATTTTGGAGAAAATTAAATGATAGACTAACCACATAAGAAGGAATTAATAAATAAAATGAATAAAAGTATATAAATTTTATATGTTTTGCAGACCATATTTTAGCTATTGCAGACCATTGACCACAGGTTGGGATCCACTGGTCTAGAAGAAACCACCGTAGCCTTCTGAAGCCCTAAATCCCTCATCTGATTCAGCATCACTGATGATATTTTCATGATTTGCATTCAGGGACAAGAAATCCTATCCTTATTTCTTCAGAACGAATCCTCTCCCATCTGGTATGCCACCTTCCTGGACATAAATCTCCATCTCACTTATGGCTCCATCCCCAACCTCAGTCCACATTAAAACCAACAACAGTGCCTACCCTTTCATACCTGCCATCTATTCCATTTCAAAACTCTCATGTGCAACAGTTCCACCTGTGTATGGTATATTTGTCTTACCCAAGGCCTCACAGACAAGAATTACCCTCCAGACCTAGTCTGCAAACAGATATCCCCACACACAACCATTCTTCCCCCCTCCCCCATAACCAGCCACAAAGGAGTGCCCCGTCCCCCTTTTCACTCTATACCACCTTGGAGTGGAACAAATCAACCACCTCCTTCCTCAAGGATTTGATTGTCTGGAATGATATACATCATAACTAAGATCCTCCTGTGACCTAAAGCAATGGTTGTCCACCTAACTCATCACAACACCCTAGTCCATTCCTACAATACTCCCAGTCCCATTCCCTTACCAAAGGGGTCATATCTGTGTATCTCATATCTAACAGTCCTTCATCTCCTCTTGATTAATGTCTTTCTTCCAATTGTGTCCAATTGTGTACCAACTATTTTTATTATTTTTAACTATTTGTTAACCGTCTCCATCTCCCCTCTTGCACCCCTCCCAGCTCCCCCCCCCCTGTGCCATCACTCTTTACTGGTTCCCAAGCTGCGTCCAACATTCTCATCTCTCAGTGTGTTTACCCTTAGGCAGGTGGCACTGAACAATCTGTCTCCACCCTTGTCATACATTCTTCCCCCTTCCCACCTCCTTTCCCCTCCCCAATAAACTTTCAAGATACTATTTGAGTCATAGCTTACCTATTAAGTTGTGCCTGAGTGATTGTTGTGTTTTCTCTTTCTGACGAAGGCTGTAGCAGAAAATTCGCAATTGTGTTAATGGGATGTATCTCACTCACTCACTCTCTCTCTCTCTCTCTCTCTTTACCTTATTGTTTGCAGCTCATCGATCATCTTTACATTGTATTGCTCCTCATATTATTGACATGTCATCCTGGACTTTCCAATATTAGTTTTATTTCTCTGTGGTATAAATATTACAACTCATACTTACAAATTCAAATCTGTAGAATAATGTATAGGTAAGGGGAAAATAGATACCACCTACAAGAAAATAAAAGACATTTGCAAACAAGAAAAATAGCTGTCTGTATATCAAGAACTTGGATGGAAAACCAGTCCTGAGTAAAGAAGAGAAACCTAAAAGGTGGGAAGAGTATATAGAGGGGCTCTACAATGAAACTGAACTTAGAGGCAATATTGTAGGAAGGGAATAGGAAGTAGAGGAAGATGAAATAGGAGATACTATAGGATGCATTTGACAGGGTACTGAAAGACCTAAGTCAAAAAGTGGCCCCTGGAGTAGGTGACATTCCTTCAGAGCTACTGAATTCTCTGGGAGGACCAGCCATGACAAAACTATTTCACCTGGTGATTAAGATGTATGAGATAGGCAAAATACCCTCAGACTTAAAGAAAAATGTAATAATCCCCATTCTAAATAAAGCAGACACAAACAGGTGAAAAAATTGCAGAATCATCAGTTTACTAAATCATGGTTGCAAAATTTTAACACGAATTATTTACAGAAGGATGGAAAACCTGGTAGAAGCTGACCTTGGGGAAGACCTGTTTGGATTCAGGAGAAATGTAGGAACATGGGAGTCAATACTTACCTTATGACCTATCTTAGAATATAGATTACGGAAAGGCAAACCGACATTTCTAGCTTTTGTAGATTTGGAGAAAGCTTTTGACAATGTTGATTGGAATACACTCTCAAATTCTGAAGTCATCAGGCGTAAATTATAGGAAATGGTAGGTTATTTACAACTTTCTCCAGTGTTATTCAACTTGCACATTGAGCAAGCTATGAAGGAAAGCGAAGAGCAATTTGGAGAAGGAATTAAAGTTCATGGTGAAGAAATAAAAACATTCCATTCTGCTGATGATATTGCAATTCTGTCAGAGACAGCAAAGGACCTGGAAGAGCAATTGGATGGAATGGACAGTGTGTTGAAAGGAGTGTATAAGATGAACATTAACAAGAGCAAAACAAGGGTAATGGAATGCAGTCTTAGAAAATGGGGTGATACTGAAGGAATTAAGATTACATAACGAAACAATAAAGGTGGTAAAGGAGTTTTGTTACTTGGGTAGTAAAATAACATATGACAGTTGTGGTCCAGAGGATATCAAATGCAGAATGGCAATGGGAAGAAAAGCGTTTTTGAAAAAGAGAAATTTGTTAACATTAGATATTAATTTAAGGCATTTGTTTGGAGTGTTGCCTTATATGGGAGTGGAACATGGACGATAAACAGTGTGGACAGGAACAGAATAGAGGCTTTTGAAATGTGTTGCTACAGAAGGATCCTGAAGGTTATATGGGTGGATCTCATAATTAATGAGGAGGAACTGAACAAAATTGGGGAGAGAAGGAATTTCTGCCATACCTTAAGTAAAAGGAGGGATGGATTGGCAGACACATTCTTAGACATCAAGGAATCACAAATTTAGCATTAGAGTGAAGTGTGTGTGCGTGTGTGTTGGGGTGGGGTGGGGGGGGGGGGGGATTGCAGAGGGAGACCAAGAGACAAATATAGTTAGCAGATTCAGATGGATATGGGTTGCCGTTCTTATGAGAAGATGAAGAGGCTTGCTCAAGACAGAGCAGGGTGGAGAGCTGCATCAATTCAGTCTTCAGATTGAAGACCAGAACAACAACAAACTTACAGTTGTAAAATACTACTAAAAAGATGTACTAGTCAAACTAACAGTCTTTTTATTGACCTGTATTGAATGGCTAAGTAAACATGTAGAAAATCTGAAACATGTAAAAAGCAAAAATGTAAGGATAAATGCCATTAAGTAATGTGACAGAAAATAGCACTCCTAGTGATCAGTACATAAGTAATTTATTTGCATATCTAACATGTGTGATACTCAGTTACTGCACTACGATATTCTGTTAGCCATGGTTGTTACATGTGCATCTCTACTCATGACCACTGATAGGTCTGGGTGATAAGGCTGAACTGTCTGGAGAGGAAAATGTTGCTTTCATGATCAACTTCATCCAAAAGCTGAATAGCAATCTTTTTTCATTTTAATGACACTGGTTCAGTTTCTTCTCTGTGGTGATTAGCAGTCTATACTATTCATAATGTTATTCCATCTTAGAGTTTCCATTGTTTGATTCTACTATTAAACATAATAAAGAAGTGTGGGAACACACTTGCAAAAATGTTGGAGGCAACTGAAATATGTTCATTTATTTCCGTTCCAGAATTTGTGAAGAAATGTATACAGTTGTATGAGACAACTGTAGTGCGACATGGATTGATGCTGGTTGGACCTGCTGGTGGTGGAAAGACAAAGGTAATAAATGTTAACAAATGTAAAGGCATTCATAGTTTGCACACTACTATGACTATGGTTCTTGAATGACACATATAAATGACGACATGATGTTGTTAATCTGATCCATGCAAATGATATTTTGGAGATACTAGCCAGATATGTGTAATTTCTTAAATCACACTTCACCATAATTTCAGGTTTCACCTGTTCACTAAATTTATTGTGACATTAGTAATTTTTTTATTTAAAAATTTTAATATTGTGAGCAGCACAAGTCTGCACCGTTACCTTGCTGTGCAGCGGTCCAATTATTAAATTGAGGTACTGTTCTACTGTTGCACCTGTAATACCGGCTTTTAATAAAGCAGTAATTTTAGCTGGAATTCTGTATTGTCATTCTGATACTCCGCCAAATAATCAGAGTGGTGATCCTGAGGTCTGGTTCATCTGCAACACAAACGTTTTTCATCAATCACTTTCCTCTTATTATGTTGTTTTGTGAATGAACATAGTGAAAAATGGGATTTTACAACAACACCAACTCAACCATTCCTAACTATACTATTACAAATCATGTATCATCAGTGTATTTCTACCATGAGATGTCAACAACATTCTCAACTTCTCCAATAGCTCAACACATCATGACTGAAATGGATGCATCAACTTTCTGGAAGTCAACAAATATGGCATCCATGTTGTCAGGAGGTAAACACAGGTTTTCCATGTGTATCCCGACATCATCCCCAGTGCATGCATGTGTTAATAGTGAACAGTTTGTAGAATTTACCCTTCCTGTGGAGAACAGGACAAGTTTTCACAGTGCAAATTTTCCTTCACAAGCTTAAGGTATCACCGCCCTCCACCCCACTATCTCAACTGTGTCATTCACAACGTTTCTCCTGTCACGTGTTTACAGTGCTCAAAATGGGCTGTTTCTTTACAGACCTTCCATTATACTGACACTCACCATGGCTTGTCTGACAGATGAGATACCAGTCTCCAGGACCTCCGTCAGATTGTTTCCACACAAACATCTTGCATCTACTGTGCCGGCACCATCCACCATGACATTATCAATGCTGAACCCTGCCATATTCACATTGTTTCCACACAAAAAATCTGCATCTGTTGCACCAGCACTTTCCATGACACACGCATCATTTGCCATGTTCACTATCACATCCATGCCTGCTGCTCTGTCAACAGCGACCAATGTCATGACGTCCATGATAGCGTCATCTGCTCTGGCGAGTAATCACTTCACCACCACCATTGTTCTCATGCCCATGCCAGGACATCTTCCCAAGCTCTCAGACCTCAACTGTGATCACTCTTTTACCTGGTTTGTGCTGATGGATTTCATGAGCTCACAAACAATTCCAACAATTTCGTATCAATATTGGATAGCCACATCTATGCTGACCTGAAACTATCAGTGACCTAATTAAGTCCCTACCTCATCCACCTCAGTACGACAAAGCCAAGAGACTATTAATTGATTATTATCATATTTACCTGAAGAGACATTAGCCTATTTCGCCAAGGCAGAACACTTGCAAACCTGGATGCATTCGTAGATGTGGCAGTGCCTTCGTGTTCTGGCCAAAATGTCATGCTAGCCAGATACAGTTGTTTGGGGCATATGGATATCTAAGCTGTCACCCAAAGTGCACCTACAGCTGTTATCTATCTCCACAGCCTAACTTAATGAGTGTGTTAGTTTTGCAGACCATGTGTTTGATGTACTGCACCTTTACAACCATGACTCTGTCATCTGTTTCTTTGCAAGCCAGCGGACCAATGACCATGTTGCCACCAGTCAGGAACCAGGTGGTGCTATTTGCACTACTGACTGACCTGGCCAAGCTCATAAGTGTGAGTGTTGCAAACTCCAGTGGTCTGTGCAGCTTGCTGTTTCCATCATGAAATAAAAGCAATACAATAGTGAAGATACATTATATGTCAAGATCCATTGGACTTTAACTCACATATCATGTATTTTGTAAAACATTATGTGAGCATGTAGAAATGGTTGAGGTATAAGAATTCCACATGGGTACATTTACTACAGTGAACCACTTCACACATATGTTTCATTGGGTGAGTGGATAGGCTGAAGGTTTATGAATGCAATGGGTGTACGTTTGAATCCCACTGGAGTCAATTTATTATTTATTTTTTAGACCTACCTCAAATAAATTTTAAATATTACTTTGCTAAAAATTGTTGTAAACAAAGGCAAACACCTTCACAAAAGGCCACTGCAACAGTGTTTGAAACGTCAGAATTTTATAAATTTACAATGCACCCAAATAACTCAAAGAATTTTATTGATCACTAAAAATTGTTTAGTCTTAGGCTTTTATGGGTTTCTAGAAGATTCTTTTTTATAATAATCTAATCTTTAATCACACAGATGTGTGTTCATAGTAATAATATTAAAATAGATGTATTTTGTTTGTAATTAATTCAACTGCCATGTGGTGTCTGTAGTTTTCAGCTAAGAGAATTGTATCAGCTAATTAGCATATGTTTTAGGCTACTTCAAAATGGCTGATGTGAATGATTGTGACCACATGATTTCTCTCTTTGAAAACAGTGTTAGTACATCCGAGGCAGGACATTGTTATGATGTTGATGCTTCCACAGCAAGGAGATGGATCAGAGGATTGAGAGATCCTGGAAATAAGGAGGTCTTCACATCTCCCAGGCTTGTCGAAAACTGCTCTCAGATGATTAAACAATTATGGGATGAGGTGCCATTGCACTCTCATTAAAGACCATTATTTCACTATCAAGCCGTGGACTGACTGGCAATTGTGAGTTCCTGGGAAGTCATTTTCACTGATGAGTGCACAACTGAATCCAAAGCAGAAGTCCTGTTCTTGTTCACCACACAGACAGGCAATGGTAATACGCACACTTTTTTGCTTTATCACATTAGAAGCAGACGCATAAGTGTGAAATGTTGCAACTGGATGTCTTATAGGAGTGCAGGAACTGTAGAACGAATCCAATACAAGTTCAATTCAGCATGCTATGAACATTTCCTTGAAAATGTAACCATTCCTGGAGCTCAATTTTGGTACCCCAAAAGACGTCTCATTTACCAACATGATAATATAGTGATAAGGACAGTTTACAACTCACCACAAAGATGTGGTGACGAGCTGCAACAGGCACATACAATTGACAAACACATACAACACTTTCAGCTATTGGCCGTCTTCAGAAAATAGAACATTCGCGTAATCACACAGGCACACAACACAGTCATACAACCATCGCCTCAGGCTGCTGCACTTCGAATCACGCTCTGTGGCATGTAAATCGGAGACGGGAGGGGAGGGAAGAGGGGATAAGAAGGTTACGTCACGGTGGTGGGGATGGGTACAGCATGGCTTAGATGGGAGTAACGAGATGCAGCTTAGGAATGGAGTGGGGGAGGCGGGTAAGGGGAGAAATATAAAATAAGAAAATAAAATAAACAAAATAAATATAAAAAATAGAAAATAATAAATAAAAATAAAATGTGTGCACACTGCACATACACACAACCCCGTACACACACACACACACACACACAAACGTGCGCACACACACACACATGTGTGCGCACATGCACGCACATTCATGCATCACTTAAAATAGGAGAGGTTTGGGATAGAGATGTAGGAACTATAAGGTAGGGAAAAAAGTGAAGTTATCGTAGGTTGAGGCTTGGATGATTTCAGGATTGGAGAATGTATTGTAGGGATAACTCCCATCTGTGCAGTTCAGAAAAGCTGGTGGTGGATGGGAGTATCCAGATGGCCCGGGTTGTGAAGTAACCATTGAAATCAAGCATGTGCTCCGCTGCATGCTGTGTCAAAGGGTGGCCCACTTTGGTTTTGGGCAGTTGGGCAGAGCCCATTCATCCTAGTGGACATCTGGTTAGTGGTCAGGCCAATATAGAAATCTACACAGTGATTGCAACATACTTGGTAAATTACATGACTGCTTTCAGAGGTGTCCCGGCCTCTGATAGAGTAGAATAAGCCTGTGACAGGACTGGAATAGGAAGTGTTGGGTGTGTGGATTGGACAGGAATTGCAGCGAGGTCTTTCACAAGGATATGATACCTGTGGCAGTGGGCTGGGTTTCGGGGTGGCATAAGGATGAACTAGGATGTTGTGGAGGTTGGGAGGGTGCTGTAACACTTTTGGAAGGGTGGGAACGATCTTGGGTTGGATGTCTCTCATTTCTAGGGATGAGGATAGAAAATGAAAACCTTGGCGAAGCATGCAATTTAGTTATTTGAGTCCAGGGTAAAACTGGGGACAAGGGGAGTGCTCTTTTGTGGGTGGTTACTGGTGTTAAGAGGAGGATTTGAGATGTGTGAGAATATGGCACAGGTGATCTGTTTGCTTCAATCTGTGGGGTAGTTTCTGTCTGTGAAGGCCTTTGTGAGACCCTGAGCACATTCAGAAAGGGAGTTCTTGTCGCGGCAGATATGCCGTCCTCAGGTGGCCACACTGTAAGGGAAGGATTTTTTGATGTGGAAGGGTTGGCAACTGTCAAAGGGTAAGTACTGTTGGCCAACCTGTTTACGGGTCATCTGGAGGAATTCTTGCTATCATCCCAAAACCCCAAACCTCTGGCCTGGTGCAGGTTCATTGATGATATTTTCATGATCTAGACTCAGGATCAGGACACCCTATCCTCCTTTCTTCAGAACCTCAATTCCTTCTCCTGCATCCACTTCAACTGGTCTTCCTCAACCTACCATGCCACATTCCTGGATGTCAACCTCCACCTCACTGATGGCTCCATCCACACTTCCATTCATATTAAACCTACGAACCACCGACAGTACATACACTTTGACAGTTTCCATCCCTTCCACATCAAAAAATCCCTCTCTTACAGGCTGGCCACTCGTGGACGGCGTATCTGCAGTGACAAGAACTTCCTTTCTGAATACAGAAATGTGTCCTGTTTTGACACATACAGACTGAGTTTTGTCTGCAGTATTCATAAATACTGGAACATTCTTTAATGCCACCATCAAACACTTCTGGAGCGGCCCCTGAATGTGGCTCTCCAGCAGGGATACGACTTCCTTAAATCCTGCCCCGAAATGAGATCCATCCTTAATGACATCCTTCCCACTCCACCAAGAGTGTCTTTCCGCCACCCACCTAACCTTAGTAACCTCCTAGTCCATCCCTATGAAATCCCCAAACCACCTTCCCTACCCTCTGGCTCCTACCCATGCAACCGCCCCCGTTGTAAAACCTGCCCTATGCACCCTTCCACCACCACTTACTCCAGTCCAGTAACCCGGAAGGTGTACACGATCAAGGGCAGAGCCACTTGCGATAGCACCCACGTGATTTACCAACTGACATGCCTGCACTGTGAAGCATTCTATGTGGGAATGACCAGCAACAAACTGTCCATTCGCATGAACGGTCACAGGCAGACAGTGTTTGTTGGTAATGAGGATCACCCTGTGGCTAAACATGCCTTGGTGCACGGCCAGCACATCTTGGCGCAGTGTTACACCGTCCGGGTTATCTAGATATTTCCCACCGACACCAACCTTTTAGAACTCCGGAGATGGGAACTTGCCCTTCAGCTTATTCTCTCCTCCCGTTGCCCACCTGGTCTCAATCTCCGCTAATTCAAATTCCCGCCCACCATCTTTAGCATCTTTGCCTCGGTTCTGTGGACAGAGCCTCTGCCTCAATTGGTATCTATGTCCAACTTCTTTGCTTTTTACAAATGTCTGTCTAGGTGTGTTTGCGTTTCAATATGTCTGAGTGTGTGTGTATTTGTTTACCTTCCTTTTTTTCCCCTAAGGTAAGTCCTTCCACTCCTGGGCTTGGAATGACTCCTTTTCCACTTCCTTAAAACCTATATCCTTCCCTTTTTCCTCCCCTTTTTTCCTCTTTTTCCTGAAGAAGCTGCCAGTGGTGGCGAAAGCTTGTATGTGTGTTTGTGTGTGATTTTATTTGTTTCTATCAATGAGCCGGTCCTTTTGGTAAGTCATCTCTTTTCTATTTTTTATTTTTGTTTATCCCACCAGGAAATTTTCCCTCTATAATATATATATATATATATATATATATATATATATATATATATATATGTCTGACTAGGTGTGTTTGCGTTTCGTTATGTCTGAGTGTGTGTGAATTTGTTTACCTTCCTTTTTTTCCCCTAAGGTAAGTCCTTCCACTCCTGGGATTGGAATGACTCCTTTTCCACTTCCTTAAAACCCATATCCTTTCCTTTTCCTCCCCTTTTTTCCTCTTTTTCCTGAAGAAGCTGCCAGTGGTGGCGAAAGCTTGTATGTGTATTTGTGTGGGATTTTATTTGTTTCTCTCGACGAGCCGGTGCTTTTGGTAAGTCATCTCTTTTATATATATATATATATATATATATATATATATATATATATATATATATATACGTAAAAAAATTTTTACGTATATTTTTCCTGTTAGGAATTTTTCCTCTATAATATATATATATATATATATATATATATATATATATATAAAATATAAAAAATAGACGAAGATTACTCACCAGGCGAAGGAGCACAGGTGTGACAGCATCACAAATAAATAAATGAATACACACACACACACACACAATCGCAAGCTTTCGCAACCCAGTTGCGTCTTCAGGCAGTAGGGAAGGAGAGGGAAAAGGAAATGATGAGGGTTTTAAGGAAGGGGGTAAGGAGCCATTCCAATCCCGGGAGAGGAAAGACTTACCTTGGGGGAAAAAATGGAGGGTAAACAAATGCCCACATGCCCACACATTCACACAGACACAAGTACACCTAGGCAGACATACTGTAGAAAGCAAAGAAGTTAAGTTATAGAAGTTAAGAAGTTAGACAGAGATACCACTTGAGGCAGAGGCTCTGTCCAGAGAACTGATGCAAAGATGTTAAGTGGGTGGGTGGGAATTCAAATTTAGCGGAGGTTGAGACCAGGTGGGCAACGGGAAGAGAGAATATGCTGAAGGGCTAGTTCCCATCTCCGGAGTTCTGAAGGATTGGTGTCAGTGGGAAGTATCCAGATAACCCGGACGGTGTAGCACTGTGCCAAGATGTGCTGGCCGTGCACCAATGCGTGTTTAGCCACAGGGTGATCCTCGTTACCAACAAACACTGTCTGCCTGTGTCCATTCATGCGAATGGACAGTTTGTTGCTGGTCATTCCCACATAGAACGCTTCACAGTGCAGGCATGTCAGTTGGTAGATCACGTGGGTACTATCGCAAGTGGCTCTGCCTTTGATCGTGTACACCTTCCGGGTTACGGGACTGGAGTAAGTGGTGGTGGAAGGGTGCATAGGGCAGGTTTTACAACGGGGGCGGTTACAAGGTGGTTTTGATTCCACTTTTCCTTCGTCAGACTATTTCAGCCTCGATCAATTTCAGCAACTTTCCGTTGGTTTTGATTCCACTTTTCCTTCGTCAGACTATTTCAGCCTCCCTTGTAACCGCCCCCGTTGTAAAACCTGCCCTATGCACCCTTCCACCACCACTTACTCCAGTCCCGTAACCCGGAAGGTGTACACGATCAAAGGCAGAGCCACTTGCGATAGTACCCACGTGATCTACCAACTGACATGCCTGCACTGTGAAGCGTTCTATGTGGGAATGACCAGCAACAAACTGTCCATTCGCATGAATGGACACAGGCAGACAGTGTTTGTTGGTAACGAGGATCACCCTGTGGCTAAACACGCATTGGTGCACGGCCAGCACATCTTGGCACAGTGCTACACCGTCCGGGTTATCTGGATACTTCCCACTGACACCAATCCTTCAGAACTCCGGAGATGGGAACTAGCCCTTGAGCATATTCTCTCTTCCCGTTGCCCACCTGGTCTCAACCTCCGCTAAATTTGAATTCCCACCCACCCACTTAACATCTTTGCATCAGTTCTCTGGACAGAGCCTCTGCCTCTAGTGGTATCTCTGTCTAACTTCTTAACTTCTATAACTTAACTTCTTTGCTTTCTACAGTATGTCTGCCTAGGTGTACTTGTGTCTGTGTGAATGTGTGGGCATGTGTGCATTTGTTTACCCTCCATTTTTTCCCCCAAGGTAAGTCTTTCCTCTCCCGGGATTGGAATGGCTCCTTACCCCCTTCCTTAAAACCCTCATCATTTCCTTTTCCCTCTCCTTCCCTACTGCCTGAAGACGCAACTGGGTTGCGAAAGCTTGCGATTGTGTGTGTGTGTGTGTGTATTCATTTATTTATTTGTGATGCTGTCACACCTGTGCTCCTTCGCCTGGTGAGTAATCTTCGTCTATTTTTTATATTTTATTTTTCCTGCTAGGAATTTTTCGTCTTAATATTCGTATCATATATATATATATATATAGTATAAAATAAAGATTTTCGACTTACCTAAAGTACAGGCTGGTCGATAGGAACACTAAACACACACAAAAACACACAACCATTCGAGCTTTCGCCACCAGTGGTGGCTTCTTCGGGAAAAAGAGGGAGGAAGGAGAGGAGAAAGGGAAGGATACGGGTTTTAAGGAAGTGGAAAAGGAGCCATTCCAATCCCAGGAGTGGAAGGACTTACCTTAGGGGACAAAAAGGAAGGTAAACAAATACACATACACTCACACATATCCACATCCAAACACACTTAGGCAGACATTTGTAGAAACCAAAGAAGTTGGACAGAGATGCCACTTCAGGCAGAGGCTCTGTCCATAGAACCGAGGCAAAGATGTTAAAGATGGCGGGCGGGAATTAGAATTTAGCGGAGGTTGAGACCAGGCGGGCAACGGGAAGAGAGAATGTGTTGAAGGGCAAGTTCCCATCTCCGGAGTTCTGAAAGATTGGTGTTGGTGGGAAGTATCCAGATAACCCGGACGGTGTAACACTGTGCCAAGATGTGCTGGCCTTGCACCAAGGCATGTTTAGCCACAGGGTGATCCTCATTACCAACAAACACTGTCTGCCTGTGACCGTTCATGCGAATGGACAGTTTGTTGCTGGTCATTCCCACATAGAATGCTTCACAGTGCAGGCATGTCAGTTGGTAAATCACGTGGGTGCTATCGCAAGTGGCTCTGCCCTTGATCGTGTACACCCTCCGGGTTACGGGACTGGAGTAAGTGGTGGTGGAAGGGTGCATAGGGCAGGTTTTACAACGGGGGCGGTTACACGGGTAGGAGCCAGAGGGTAGGGAAGGTGGTTTGGGGATTTCATATGGATGGACTAGGAGGTTACGGAGGTTAGGTGGGCGGCGGAAAGACACTCTTGGTGGAGTGGGAAGGATGTCATGAAGGATGGATCTCATTTCGGGGCAGGATTTAAGGAAGTCGTATCCTTGCTGGAGAGCCACATTCAGAGTCCGCTCCAGTCCCGGAAAGTATCCGGTGACAAGAGGGGCACTTCTGGGGTTCTTCTGTGGAAGGTTCTGAATTTGGGGGGATGAGGAAGTGGCTCTGGAAATTTGTTTCTGTAGCAGATCAGGAGGATAGCCGCGGGATGTGAAAGCTGATATTAGGTTGTTGGTGTACTGGTTCAGGGATTCGGGACTGGAGCAGACTCGTTTGCCACGAAGACCTAAGCTGTAGGGAAGGGAACGTTTGATGTGGAATGGATGGCAGCTGTCATAGTGTAGGTACTGTTGTTTGTTGGTTGGTTTGATGTGGACGGATGTGTGAAGTTGGCCGTTGGACAGATGGAGGTCGACATCAAGGAAAGTGGCATGGGATTTGGAATAGGACCAGGTGAATTTGATGGGACCAAAGGAGTTGAGGTTGAAGAGGAAATTCTGGAGTTCTTCTTCACTGTGAGTCCAAATCATAAAGATGTCGTCAATGAATCTATACCAAACTTTGGGTTGACAGGCTTGGGTGTCCAGGAAGGCTTCCTCTAAGCGTCCCATAAATAAGTTGGCGTACGAGGGGGCCATCCTGGTTCCCATGGCTGTTCCCTTTAGTTGTTGGTATGTTTGGCCCTCAAAAGTGAAGAAGTTGTGGGTTAGGATGAAGCTGGCTAGGGTATTAAGGAAAGAGGTTTTAGGTAGGGAATTGGGTGGTCGGCGTGAAAGGAAATACTCCATCGCAGCAAGGCCCTGGGCATGTGGGATGTTTGTGTACAAGGAAGTGGCATCAATGGTTACAAGGATGGTATCTGGAGGTAACTGGCTAGGCAAGGATTTCAGGCGATCGAGGAAGTGGTTGGTATCTTTGATGAAGGATGGGAGACTGCACATGATGGGTTGAAGGTGTTGGTCTATGTAGGCAGAGATTCGTTCAGTAGGGGCTTGGTAACCAGCCACAATGGGGCGGCCGGGATGATTGGGTTTGTGGATCTTGGGGAGTAGGTAGAAGGTGTGGGTGCGGGGTGTCGGTGGGGTCATGAGGTTAATGGAGTTAGGTGAAAGGTTTTGTAGGGGGCCTAAGGTTTTGAGGATTCCTTGAAGCTCTGCCTGGACATCAGGGATAGGATTGTGTTGACAAACTTTGTAGGTAGTATTGTCTGAAAGCTGACGCAGTCCCTCAGCCACATACTCCCGCCGATCAAGTACCACGGTTGTGGATCCCTTGTCGGCTGGGAGAATGACGATGGAACGGTCAGCTTTCAGATCACGGATGGCTCGGGATTCAGCTGTAGTAATGTTGGGGAGTCCTCAAAATCACACTCTTCAAACCTTCCAGGAATTCCTTACTTCCAACCTTGCCTCTCAGTCTTTCCTAAAAAACCTTAATCCTACTCCCAACATTACTACAGCTGAATCCCGAGCCATCCGTGATCTGAAAGCTGACCGTTCCATCGTCATTCTCCCAGCCGACAAGGGATCCACAACCGTGGTACTTGATCGGCGGGAGTATGTGGCTGAGGGACTGCGTCAGCTTTCAGACAATACTACCTACAAAGTTTGTCAACACAATACTATCCCTGATGTCCAGGCAGAGCTTCAAGGAATCCTCAAAACCTTAGGCCCCCTACAAAACCTTTCACCTAACTCCATTAACCTCATGACCCCACCGACACCCCGCACCCCCACCTTCTACCTACTCCCCAAGATCCACAAACCCAATCATCCCGGCCGCCCCATTGTGGCCGGTTACCAAGCCCCTACTGAACGAATCTCTGCCTACATAGACCAACACCTTCAACCCATCATGTGCAGTCTCCCATCCTTCATCAAAGATACCAACCACTTCCTCGATCGCCTGAAATCCTTGCCTAGCCAGTTACCTCCAGATACCATCCTTGTAACCATTGATGCCACTTCCTTGTACACAAACATCCCACATGCCCAGGGCCTTGCTGCGATGGAGTATTTCCTTTCACGCCGACCACCCAATTCCCTACCTAAAACCTCTTTCCTTAATACCCTAGCCAGCTTCATCCTAACCCACAACTTCTTCACTTTTGAGGGCCAAACATACCAACAACTAAAGGGAACAGCCATGGGAACCAGGATGGCCCCCTCGTACGCCAACTTATTTATGGGACGCTTAGAGGAAGCCTTCCTGGACACCCAAGCCTGTCAACCCAAAGTTTGGTATAGATTCATTGACGACATCTTTATGATTTGGACTCACAGTGAAGAAGAACTCCAGAATTTCCTCTTCAACCTCAACTCCTTTGGTCCCATCAAATTCACCTGGTCCTATTCCAAATCCCATGCCACTTTCCTTGATGTCGACCTCCATCTGTCCAACGGCCAACTTCACACATCTGTCCACATCAAAGCAACCTCCACTATGACAGCTGTCATCCATTCCACATCAATCGTTCCCTTCCCTTCAGCTTAGTTCTTCTTGGCAAATGAGTCTGCTCCAGTCCCGAATCCCTGAACCAGTACACCAATAACCTAATAACAGCTTTCACATCCCGCGGCTATCCTCCTGATCTGGTACAGAAGCAAATTTCCAGAGCCACTTCCTCATCCCCCCAAATTCAGAACCTTCCACAGAAGAACCCCAGAAGTGCCCCTCTTGTCACCGGATATTTTCCAGGACTGGAGCAGACTCTGAATGTGGCTCTCCAGCAAGGATACGACTTCCTTAAATCCTGCCCCGAAATGAGATCCATCCTTAATGACATCCTTCCCACTACACCGAGAGTGTCTTTCCGCTGACCACCTAATCTCTGTAACCTCCTCGTCCATCCATATGAAATCCCCAAACCACCTTCCCTACCCTCTGGCTCCTACCCTTGTAACCGCCCCCGTTGTAAAACCTGCCCTATGCCCCCTTCCACCACGACTTACTCCAGTCCCGTAACCCGGAAGGTGTACACGATCAAGGGCAGAGCCACTTGCGATAGCACCCACGTGATTTACCAACTGACATGCCTGCACTGTGAAGCGTTCTATGTGGAAATGACCAGCAACAATCTGTCCATTCACATGAACGGTCACAGGCAGACAGTGTTTGTTGGTAATGAGGATCACCCTGTGGCTAAACATGCCTTGGTGCACAGCCAGCACATCTTGGCAGAGTGTTACACCGTCCGGGTTATCTGGATACTTCCCACCAACACCAATCTTTCAGAACACCGGAGATGGGAACTAGCCCTTCAACACATTCTCTCTTCCCATTGCCCACCTGGTCTCAAACTCTGCTAAATTCTAATTTCCGCCCACCATCTTTAACATCTTTGCCTCGGTTCTGTGGACAGAGCCTCTGCCTCAATTGGTATCTCTGTCGAACTTCTTTGTTTTCTACAAATGTCTGCCTAGGTGTGTTTGCATGTGGATATGTGTGAGAGTGTGTGTATTTGTTTACCTTCCTTTTTGTCCCCTAAGGTAAGTCCTTCCACTCCTGGGATTGTATTATGCAGCAGCAGTGTTTGTTAGTTCTTTGGTGCACTACAGCGCCTCTATCACTTGTTTGCTGTACTACGCAATCTATACTTCAAGCATAACCTACATCTAAAACAATTTTCCTGATTCCACTTTTATGAAACGAAGTTGCTCCATGCAAATCTGTGAAGTAGTTTAGGAGATTAGGTATTTCTAATAGATGAACAGACAGTTACTGAAAACACTTAAGATTGCGATGTATCTTTTTCCGTGATCTGATTTTGATGAAATCATGCCTATATGTTGCTCCAATCTTAGCTCAAATTTCCTGTGAAAAACCACATGGAAATGTGTCAGTAGGGTTTTTTTTTTTTTTTTTTTTTTTTTTTTTTTTTTTTTTTTTTTTTTTTTTTTTTTTTTTTTTTAATATGCCTACATTCTGAACCAATCTTCCCTCATGTTTTCTGTGAAAACCGCATGAAAATTTGTCCAGTAGTTTTGTAGATTGAAGCGAATAGTGACAGGCCTACATTTACAGATTTATTATTAGTATAGGTATATTGTTCAATTGTAAAATTTTGCAGGAATATATTGATTTGTGTAAGTGCTGTATGTCGGTAAAATATTTTGTGAATATGGTTAGTAGTAAAGAAGTAATTGATTAAAATGTGATGCTTGATAGGGTAGTTTTCCATGAACGTTACTCTTTATGTCCTCATATTTCATAAACTACATGTATATTGTGATACAATTTCGAACATACATTCAGCTTTATGTGTGTATTCTGTCTGCAAAATTTTCTGTGAGTACAATTGTTAGTGTAGAAATTATAAATTGTAATGTTATACCGAATGCCATAGTTTTGCTCCATGATCAGCAGAAAAGTAGTAAGTGAGAAACTTTTTTCCTTCCATTATTTTGATGTCGTTGTCTGCGAGAAAAAGTTTAATCAAGGTTTGAAATTGTGTTTAAAGTTTGTTGCAAATCACCAAGTACTGTCATTCTCATATAGTATATTTATAAAGTCTCGTCGCTTTATGTAGCAGTTTTTTGCGATTCCTATTGTTCATGAGCTTATATCTCCTGAACCATGTGTTGTATGTGGTTCTTACTCCTACCAATTGTTATCTCAATGGATTCTTACTCTGACAGTGATTGTTGACTGGTATTAAGGAACTTGTGTACCAAGTTTGGTTGAAATCGGTCCAGTAGTTTAGGAGGAGATATGGTACACATACACACATACACACAAACAAACATACATACATAAATACATTCAGCCCATTTTATAAGATGCAAGATTGATTCCTTTTACTTAGGCTTAAGATGGTCATGTGCATAAGACTACTTTGAGTTTTTCAATTATCATTCTTGTGTTAAACTTCATGTACTGACTTGTTCCATGGCCATAGATCCTTGCTCCTCAATTAGGTTCTGCAGAACAGAAAACCATATTATTATCATCATTATCATTGAAAGTTCCTGGCAGATTAAAATTATGTGCCAGAAGCGGGACTCAAACCTGTGACCTTTGCCTTTCACAGCCAAGTGTTCTACCAACTGAGCTATCCTGACATGACTCACGATCCCACTTCACAACTCTACTTTCGCCAGTACCTCGGCTCCTAATTTCCAAACTTCACAGAAGCTCCCCTTTGCACCTTACAAGACTAGCACTCCTGGAAGATAGGATATGGTGGAGATATGGCTTAGCCACAGCCTAAGGGATACCTCAGTCAGTAGAGCACTTGCCCACGAAAGGCAAAAGACCCAGGTTCGAGCCCCGGTTCCGGCACACAATTTTAATCTGCCAGGCAGTTTCATATCAGCGCACACTCCGCTGCAGAGTGAAAATTTCATTCTGGATCATTATCACTATTATTATTAAAGATGAAAAATCTTCTCATCATTTGCTTTAATGATATGCTCAATGATCAGAGAAATAATTTACAGTCAATATCTTTATATCCTGCAGGCATTAGAGAAACAAAATGGAACATATTGAATTTACTGTACTGTACTTCCAATACTTAACACTCAGAAAAAAAGGAGGAAAATAACGAGCTTTCGGAACTGTGTTTCTTCTTCAGGTGGAGAGAAGGGAGAAAAAAGAAGAAAGGAATGGGAAAGGATCGCTGACCTCCACAATCCTAACACCATCCTCATGACCTAGGTCGTGAATTACCTTCCCCTTCCTTTCCCATTCCTTTTTTTTCTTTTTTCTCCCTCCCCTCCACCTGAAGAAGGAACACAGTTCCGAAAGCTTGTGACGTATTTTTTTGTTTCCAATTTCACGTTTTTGTGTGACTCTCGGCTGTACAGAACTAAGGTAAGTACTGACCAGCCAATCTATCTCTTTTGAATAATAATTTATTAATATTATTTATACAATTTAATTATATGTCTCATTTTATTTTTTTACAGTGCTATGAAGTTCTAGCCCATGCTCTAACGAGCTTGAGAGGGAAACCCTCTCCAAGTGGGTTGCCATTTGAAAGGGTTCACACATTTGTTTTGAACCCAAAGTCCATCACCCTGGGTCAGTTGTATGGTGAGTTTGATGCCCTCACTCATGAGTGGACAGATGGCATATTGGCAAGTCTAATAAGAGGTGGAGCATCAGCTGAAGATGATGATAAAAGATGGTATGTGTTTGATGGTCCAGTGGATGCTGTGTGGATTGAAAACATGAACACTGTGCTGGATGATAACAAAAAGCTTTGCCTAACAAGTGGAGAGATTATTAAACTACAGGAATCTCAAACAATGATGTTCGAGGTATGTTTGTTAACAAAAGATTTTTTTTTTTTTTTACATTTCTGCTGCATTATACTCATAAAAATTGCAGTTATACTGAAAGTCCTCAGAGAAGTATAGGACTTCAATGTTAAAATATTGTAGGAAGGCATGTTCTTCACAATTTAAAACCAACGCTTTGCTATAGTTTTATCTGACCTAGTTACCTTAAGATGGTGGAAAGGTGTTACAGAATCAGTTTTAGCCGAATTTCTGAGTCGATCTTTTAGAAGACTACTCCTTATGAGGTGATTCACATATAAAGTCTAATCCTTGATCTGTTACTACATCTGCATCCATAGTCTAAAAACCGCTGTGAAGTACACTGCAGAGGATACTTTCCATTGTGCCAGTTATTAGTTCTTTCCCCTATTCTGTGAATGTAGGGAGTGTAAGAAATTTTCTTAATTTCTATATTTATGATATGTGAATCAATCATCAAAAGCCGTTCAATGCAAGTCTCAAATTTTTTCAGGAAATTAATTTTGAACATTTTTGAGGGCCTTAAATTACTTATAAAAATGTAGTTTCCAAAATTTGCTGTGGAAGCATTGTAGATTGATAACTAAGAAACACTAGAGTCAATGATTCCTTTCTCTTCATTCCGATCCTTCCCCCCCCCCCCCCCCCCCTCCCCCAACCACTCTTTCCGTTCACTCCCAGAAATTGAAAAAAATGAATAAATAAATAAAATAAAACACAATGAAATTTTCTCTACAGCAGAGGGAAATTTTGTTGACACATTCTTGTTGATGGATACAACACACAATCACACACAGAGCCATATGATCGTGAGTACAGTTACTAGAAGGTGTGCATCATTGGCACTAGTACCATACATACTCTCCTTTTACAGCAATGCAAGCTGCAATTCTTCCATGGAGACATTCATAGAGGTGCCGAATGTAGTCGTGCGGAATGGTTAGATATGCAGTTTCCACCTGGTGCTTCAGTGGAGCCAGATTTCGTGCCGGTTGTGCAGATGATGTTTTGTCCAGTCCCAGACATTCTTTAAGGGGGTCTCATGATCCAATATCGTTCAGCCTGGCTCCAGTAGAGTTGTGATAGACACTTATGGAAGAGCGAATGGACACCTGTCGTCTTCAGTGATGAGTGTCGCTTTTGCCTCGTTGCCAATGATGGTCGTATACATGTGTGGCATTATGCAGGGAAAAGCAAAAATCTGGAGTGGTTATGACAGAGGCACACGGGGTCATCACCCAGCCAGCATCATGATAGGAAGTACCATATCCTACACTGGGCATTCTCTTCTGGCGATAGTCGAGGGAACTGTAAACAGAGCACGGTACAGTGAATCCATCATTCAACTCTTCTTGCTACTGTTCATGCACCAACAAGGCAATATATTTTTCCAACAGAACAATGTACGTCCACATGTAGTGTAACAATTTAAACTACATTTCTCTTTACCGACTCAAAATGACCAAATCCTTTTTATTTTGGGATTTATTTTTCTTAGAAAAGTAAGTTCTGCCTTGGATTTCTGTTTGTCCATGTGTAAGTCAATGTATTACAATAAATTTTGTAACTAGTTTGAATTTATATAGTGGAACTAATTATTATTCAGTTTAATCAGTTAATTAATTATAATATCAATACTTCTCCTCTTGAGTTCGCATTGAACAACTTTGGATTTGAGCAGTCTGATGCCAAGAGAGGAAAAATTGGATCTATAGGAGGAACAGACTACCTGGGCCTCCTATTTCTGGAGTTACTGCAAAATAGAACATTTTTTGGGATAAGTTGACATATGAGCTCTGTGGTGTTTGCTATTAGTCAACATACACGCTTACACTATAGAATGTGGCACTGAATGATTATGACCAGAATGAAGAAGTGAGAGGAGAAATTATAAAAGTGAGAAGAAAAACTGACAGAAAGTGATTTAAATTACATAAAAGTGACTTTGAAATTTGGAACTGATGTATCAGTATGTGTGTGTTCAGGGGGTGCTTTGATGATACTGATCATTATTTAATCTGCAGTGAAATTCGTTTCGTGAGGCCAAAAGAGCAGAAAGTCTGGTCCACGTGTAGAAGGTTAAGAGTGGAGAATCTTCAAGACAAGGAAATTATGCACAAATACATAACAATGATCTCGGAAAGGTACCAGTTAGTTGAATGTAATGATTTACAGGCACTGGAAGAGGAATGGTCAAGGTACAGGGACACACTACTGGAAGCAGCTAGAGAACGTAAAGGCAGGAAAGACACAGCCAAGGTAGCTTTTTTTTTTTTTTTTTTTTTTTTTTTTTTTTCAAATATGGCTCAATACTAGAAATCAGGCAGACAGAGAAAGTTATGTTGAAGAAAGAAACAAGGCCAAACGGATAATTGCAGACTCCAAGCAGAAATCATTGGAAGACTTCGGAAATAAGCTAGAAACTCTGGGTCAACCTGCAGAAAAACATTTTGGAGCATAATTAGCAAACTTTGAAATGGAGGGAAGAAGGAATTAACAAGTATTTTGGACAGATCAAGAAAGCTTCTAGTCAATCCTGTGGGTGCCTTGAGCAGATGGAGGGAATATTTTGAAGAACTGCTCAATGTAGGTGAAACATTCAATGATGTGTCAGATTTTCACGTAGAATGGGTTAGGAATGATGATGGAAACAGGATCTCATTTGAGTAAGTGAAGAAAATGATCAGTAGATTACAGTGCACTAAAGCAGCTGAGGTGTTCGAAATTAAGCTGGAACTTGTCAAATACAGTGGAATATCATATCTCAAATGGTTACACAGGATAATTGAGAAGGCGTGAGAATCGGGGCAGGTTCTGTCTGACTAGACGAAAGCTGTAATCACGTCAATTTTCAAACATGGAAACAGAAAAGACTGTAACAACTATCGAGGTATCTCTTTAATTAGCGTTGTAGGTAAAATATTCTTAGGTGTTGTTGAAAGGAGAGTGTGAGTATTAATTGAAGACAAGTTAGATGAAAATCAGTGTGGGTTTAGGCCTCTTAGAGTCTGTCAGGCAGATAATGGAAAAGTGCTATGAGTGGAACAGGAAATTGTATCTATGTTTCATAGATCTAGAAAAGGTTTATGGCCGTGTTCCTAGGAGGAAGCTACTGTCAGTTCTACAAGATTATGGTATAGGAGGCAAACTTCTGCAGGCAATTAAAGGGCTTTACCTAGACTGTCAGGCAGCAGTTACAGTAGATGGCAAATTAAGTGCATGGTTCAGGGTAGTTTTAAGGGTAAGACAAAGCTGTAACCTGTCACCACTGTTGTTCATACTATTCATGGATCATATGTTGTAAACAGTAGACTGGCAGGGCAGGATTAAAATATTTCAAAACAAAATAAGCAGTCTCGCATATGCGGATGTCTTAGTAGTAATGGCAGATTTGATAGAAAGGATGCAAACTAATATTTCAGAGCTGAGTCAGAGGTGCAAGGATTATGATATGAAGATCAGCATCTCCAAAACTAAAGTAATGTATGTGGGAAAGAGATTTAAACAGATAGAGTGCCAAATAGGAGCAACAGAGTTAGAACAGGTCGACAGTTTCAAGTACCTGGGATGTATTTCCTCACAGGATGACAACATAGTGAAAGAACTGGAATCAAGGTGCAGCAAATCTAATGCAGTTAGTGCTCAGCTAAGATCTACTCTCTTCTGCAAGAAAGAAGTCAGTACCAAGACTAAGTTAGCAGTGCACCACTCTATCTTTCGACCGACGTCATTGTATGGGAGTGAAAGTTGGGTGGATACAAGTTACCTTACTCATAAGGTAGAGGTTACAGATATGAAAGTAGCAAGAATGACTGCAGGTACTAATAGATGGGAACAATGGCAGGAGGGTGTCCATAATGAGGAAATCAAAGAAAAACTGGGAATGAACACCATAGCTGAAGCAGTTAGAGAGAACAGACTGAGATGGTGGGGTCATGTTACACGCATGGCAGAAGCAATGTTACCTAAGAGACTCATGAGCTTGGCAGCGCAGGGTGAGAGTAGTCGAGCTAGACCAAGAAGAAAGTACTTAGATTCGGTGCAGAATGATTTTGAAGTAAAAGGCATATGGTCAGACGAGGCATCAATGTTAGTATTGAATAGGGGATCATGGAAGAATTTTATTAGAGATACTATGCTCCACTCTGAACACTGAAAGGCATAGTCAGTCTTTAATGATGTTGATGATGATGATGATGTTTTGGGTGATCAAAAAGTCAGTATAAATTTGAAAACTTAATAAATCATAGAATAATGTAGATAGAGTGGTAAAAATTGACACAAGTCTGACAGATGACACTTCATCTGATCAGAAAAGCAATAATTAGCATTACAAATGAAGACAAAGCAAAGATGATGTTCTTTACAGAAAATGGTCAATACGTTCACCACCATTCCTCAAGAATAGCTGTAGTCGAGGAATAATGTTGTGAATAGCACTAAAGCATGTCCAGAGTTATGGTGAGGCACTGGCATCAGATGTTGTCTTTCAGCATCCCTAGAGATTTCGGTAGTTCACGATACACTTGCGACTTCAGGTAACCCTAAAGACAATAATCTCACGGACTGAGGTCTGGGGACCTGGGAGGCCACACATGATGAAAGTGCCCTGGCTGAGCACACGATCATCTCCAAACGACACGCGCAAGAGATCTTTCATGCATCAATCCATGTCAATTCAAGGATGTTTGTCAATTTTTACCTCTCTATCTACATTATTCCGTGATTTATAATGTTCTCAAATTTATACAGACTTTTTGATCACCTGGTAGTTACAACTTACAATAGAGTATTTTCTTGTTTGCGAAAAGTACAGGGAAAATATTATTGGTCTCCAGAACAACAGAAAGGCTTCATAAAAGAGTTCTAGACATTGTAATAATGTTATTTATTTATTTTACTTTTTATGGGGTTGTTTCGTACATTTTATGTCAATTTAATAAGTAAGACAATGGGGAGGGTTATTACTTAATTTTTTAGAGGAGGTTCTTTAGTTTGTAGTGGGCATTGCTACAAACTATATAAAATCACACACACACATACACAGAGTATTAAGGTTATGGTGAAATCAGGACATATTGTATTTTAGACTGGTACAATTTTCGTACACCATTCGGAGATGGTGCAACTCAAGAAAATGAAGTCATTTACACCTGTTAGCTTGTAGTCTTATTATTAACTTACAGGATCTACAACAATTCATTCAATGCTGGCTCTGATGGTCTATGTTATACTTACCTAATTAATTAGACCACCTTGTGCAAACTGTTTCTTAAGTTAGCATCTGAGTAAATTTTTTACTCATTGATACACTCATTTTGTCAGAGGAGTAAAGAGGAGGATACATTAATTTAAAATGAGTTATTGTTTATAAAGCTTTCTGAAGGGAGATGATATGGTACGGGACAGGAGTAGCTTTGAGAGAGAGTGGAGGAAGGGAGTCAGATAAGTTGTCCCTAGTACGGCTAAGGTGGAGGTAAGATGTGTTGGGGAGGGTAGGTAGACCCATGAAAGAGGCTACTACTCAAGGTCAGGTGCCTAATGAGAGGACCTGATCAGGTTGAGGTACCTTTATAGAGGGTGTAACCCACTTAGAGGCTGAGAAGGTGGGCAGACAAGTTGGAGCTTGCTGTTGCCTTTTTTCTTTTCTGTTATTTTATTTTTAAGCCCACTAGTGGAAAAAAAGTGATGTAGACTATACCTTACCTTTACATTTGGTGATGCTGCTTTTCAGTTCCCAGTTATGCAGTTCAAGCAAGTAAGGGAGATACAGTCCTCATGTTTGTACCAGGAATGTGCAGGTACTCCTTTTAAAGATGTTATGGAGTTCAGACTTGGATCCATGCTGAATGTTGTACTAGGTTGACTTATGATTGTATTTGTTACCATAATTTAACTGAATGGTGTGAATTGAATGTCCTTTTTAAAACACTCCTGCTGTTCCTACCATACATGAGACATCTAACAAAGGTGCTGCTTTTGTTCTGAATTAATTAAAATTAAACCATCACTTGTAAGCACAACAGTTGCCTGAAATTAATGTACCCCATACAAAAATTTCTTATTTTACCAATAATGTTCATAAGATAATGAAGCACTAAGGAAATTTGTTCTTTTAAGTTTAAGAATTCTATAAATTGGAAGGGAAATAATCATTATTTGGCATCTTGTGTCTAAGGTGGGGGGGGGGGGTAACAATTTTCACTACATTCCTTTTTACCTACTCAAGTTGACCAAATCCTTTTATTTTGGGATTTATTTTTCTTAGAAAAGAAAGTTCTGCTCTGGATTTTTGTTTGTCCAGATGGACATCTGGGTAGACACTTGCTGTGACTAAAGATATGAATAAGACAGTGCCTGCTCATGGAGAACTTAACTGCATGGAAGAAGATCCATGGAGATGTTATGTCCATGAACTCTGTGCGATGTTAAAAAAAAAGTTATTGACATTGTTGTTGTTGTAAGGTTTGTGTGAGAATAATACCAAAGTGGACTTGGTCATGTCATGATATATATGGCTGAAAGTCTTGAATTGTACTGAAGTGTAGTACAATAAATGTTGTTTCTTGTTTGAGTTTATACAGTGGAAATAATCATTATTCAGTTTAATCAGTTAATAAATTATAATATCAAGATGTCTCCTCTTGAGTTCGCTCTGAACAACTTTGGATTCGAGCAGTCTGATGCCAAGAAAGGAAAAAATGGGTCTTTAGGAGGAACAGACTAGCTGGGCCTCCCTTTTCTGTAATTACTACAAAATAGAATAGTTTGCTATTAGTCAACATAACACTACAAATGTCACTGGAAGTACAATGAACTGCATTAACACTGTTGCTATGCATTTCTACATCTGCCAAGTCAAAGGTATCATGAGTTTCAATAAGCTACAGCACACTATCTAATGATGCGTCAGGCTGTTTCAAAATTGCTGCTCTGTTTCTGGGATCCTGACTGTTCTGCATTATAACATCTCATAACATAACATCATTATATGGTAGTCTACAAGAACAAGTAAATTTACACTGATGGCTTAAACTCATGAGCTCAGTTATCCATTGCTGATGTGTCTGCTCTGATGCCTTTTTGAGATGGAAAAATTTGTACCTCACAGTTGCTACAAGAACTTTACACTCGTAGTGAGCAGACAGTGCATCTCAGATTTCTTGAAAGTCTAGATCATGAGCAGATGCTTGGGGGAAGAGTTTTTGAAGTAGTAAAATGTCTTTGTGCCCACCACAGCTAAGAACAAATGTTTAACTATCTGACCTGATACCTGATAAGCTGCAATGACGTCATGAAATTGAGCCCAGTAATCACTCCTCTCTTTGTCCTGTTCACCATACTTGCAAAAGGTGGGATGCAGTGCAGTGGCCGGCATGGGCGACTGATGTGACAGCTGTTGTTGAGCTGTCTGTGCTGCCAACTGGGACACCATTTGGACAGTTGAGTTATTTGTGCCATCTGTAACTGAATAATTTACATTAAATTCTGTTTCAGGGTAGTGGCCATGTTGACTAAATAGATGCCAGACATACATGAAAGGAGTGCAAAATTGAACAACAGGTACAAGTTGAAGGAGGACTTTCTGCAACATAAGACAAGTCCACCAAACAAGTAACAGAATATGTTCCCCCGAAGTAAGAAAATAAGGGTGGGTGGGTGGGAGCAATTTCTGCATGTGTGATGTTAAATTGGGTAGAAAACATGGAGTAAGAAGTAGTGTAGGGACATTAAAATTTGTTTTCTTCCAAATTTTGCAGGATAATCTTTTATATTTTCATAAGTCGTAAGACATATCTGTTTGATTTACTGTGTATAGATATTAAGAACTTAAACATAGATTACTTGCATAATGTATACTAAATAACTTTGACATGTTACCTTCATATGTCTTGAAATAATTGCAGAACAGTTAGTTTTCTTTTGCTGTTTTGAACAAGATGCTCAATTTTAAGAAGTCTATATATAAGTATCTTATAGTGCAGCAAATACAGTTCTTTGAAACTTTAATCAGTGTAAGAATTTTTATAAAGGATAGTGTTATTCAGTATCAGCCTAAAAATGTCTGATCACTGCCCCCCGAGAAGAAGATATACATAAAATGAGTGATCAAGATGTCAAAAATGGCTAAAATATCGATCTGACCTAAAGGCTCATCTCAATAATATTATTAATTTTACTTAACTGTGCATATTACAACATTTCATTGATAACAAACTACCATTCAATCATATTTAATCATTTTTATTGTTTTCATAATAACAGTAATAATAATCTCTATATATAAAAGGCAATGTCCTGACTGAGTGACTGACAGACTGACTCATCATCACCCAGCCCAAACCACTGAAGATAGAAACTTGAAATTTGTGGAGGGTGTTGATCTTGCTCTATAGGCATCATTTAAGAAGCGATTTTTCGATATTCCCTCTGTAAGGGCATGAAGTAGGGGATAAAACATTTTTTGAAAATACGTTGCCATTTAGTCAATTTTGAAGCTAGAGCAACAAAATTTCGGATTTTAATTGAGGGTTCAAATTTAAAAGACCCATGTTTTGGCATTTTATGAAATTCAACCAATAAGGGGGTGAAATAGGCGATGCAAAAAATTGAAACTTCGGATATGGGCTCTTGATCAGGATTAAAAAGACATGAGTCTCAGTATTTTTGAAAATTCAACAAGTAAGAGGTTGAAATAGGGGATGAAAAATTCTTTTTGAAAACATGTTGCTATTAAGACAATTTTGAAGCTAGAGCTGCAAAAATAGATATTTGTGTTGTTGGTTAGAATGGAAAAAAATATGATTTTCGGTATTTCTGGAAATTCAACCATAAAGGGGATTACATTGGAGAAGGGGGTGTTTTTGAAAATCTGTTGTTATTTAGGCAATTTTGAAGCTACAACCACATAAATTGGTATGTTTTCTTGGTCAGAATTAAAAAGACAAGTGTTTCGGTATTTTCAGAAATTAATCATTTATGTAGTGAAATAGGGGTTGAAACATTTTTTAAAAATACTTTGCTACTAAGGCAATTCTGAACCCAGAATTACAAAAAATAATATTTGCATACTTGGTTGGAATTTAACACTAGGAGGACCAACAGTAGTAAATAATTACCTAGAAGGACCGCCACTGGTCATTTTGACCGATGCCATTATTCTTCCATTTTTCAGTTTTACTTTTGGAATTAATTTAGTTTAGAGTTTTTAAATATCACTAGGATGTTATGCATAGCCTACCCACCAAAGTTCTATGCTTAGATTTTTTATAGAAATTTTATTTTGTGAAAAATAATTGGATTGAGATAATGAGTACATCACAAACATTATTTGGAATTACAGTTACAAATGCAAATGAACACATAATTAAAAATAAATTACATTGTTTCAATGATATGTGCTCAATCAAATCTACCATTATTGTCAAAACACCTTGCACACACATACTGGACACTTCCAGCACAAGGACCACACATGAATTTCTTGCACTGCACACACAGATTTTTGGTTTTGTTTGAACTTTTGAATCCTCCTATCTGGCAGGTCTTCTGTACCTTACATGTTTCAGTGGTTGCAATGTTTGAATAACCAGGCCTCTTCCTTGATTCCACTTGTGAAGCAGAGAGTTGTTCTGCTAATTTGAAGGGAAACATTCACCGGGTAACTTCTTCTCCTGTTGTCTCTCTGAAAAGAATCCAGGCGTTGATTCAAGCAAGTTCTAGCATGTTGAAAAAATGTGCGTGGGCCATCTGCGGCAGCCAAACTTGACAGTATGCGGCTGAGACATCTGATCGAGAATATCCACTCCAAATTTAGTGGAATTGCAGAAGCTCACAGTTTCAGGAAGTTTCTTTGGAGTGTCTTGATCCACTGCAACTGATGTGTGCATTGTGCTCAGTAGAAGAATATTTTTGTTGGTCTTCCCTTGATACGACATCATTGTTATGTTGCCCGATTTGTACTAGATAGTATCATACAAAGACCCGGCAGTAGATTTTGCTGATGGAGGAACTTCTCTTTAGGTTTTCTTCAGTGTACCCAGCAGTGTTATGTTTACTCTCTTCAACATCTCTGCAAGACATTTGGATGTGAAGAAATTGTCACATGTTACATTTCTTCTTTTCCCATTGCAATGTTGCATGAGGCGTGTAACAACATACAGTGCAACAGGTATTTTAGTGGGTCTTTCACTTTGTTTTCCCAAGTAAGGGAACCCATTCACCATATATTTACTATTGGCATCTGCTGCAAGCCAGAACTTCAAACCAAATTTATCTGGTTTACTTGTATAAAGCGACAGCGAGTTTTGCAAGGATAGAGCTGCTCATCAATGGTTATAAATACACCTGGTTTATAGTTCTTGACACAGTTGTCTACAAATGGATTCCAGATTTGGGTAGCTGCTGTGAAACCATCAGTCTTGAGTGATTCGGTACGAGTGTGATGGTCATCAAATCTCAAAAATCGCATGACTTCTAGGAACTTATTTCTTCCCATAAAGTGAGAAAAAATGGTGGTCCCCACACTTGAGACCATAGACATTTGATTGGGAAATTCTTTCCTGCGTATACTCCATGTGCATACATTATGCCAATAGCTGCTTCTAATTTTGCCACATCAAGTACCCATGTGTCATCTTGGAGAACTTTGCGGGCTCTAATTTCTGTACAGGTTTTTATGTTTTGTCTATCAACACTCGCCATGCACTCAAGTAACTCCCTCTGACCATACGTTTCTTGGCATTAGACATTGGTCCTGGTGATTCTGAAAACACATTGTGACAGCCTAATCTTGCTGGAGCATGGCCTGGTGGAATTTGAGTCCACACTTTTCCATCAGTAGCAGTCTCTTCACTTCCAACTTCAGGATGTAATTCTTTCCTTTTCTTCCTCGTCTGAGGGAAGGAATTTGCGGGGCCAATCTGTTCTTGTACAGATTCTGAATGTTCATCTTGCAAATCTGACGATTCGTCTTGTTCTACATTGTCAGCTAGATATTCCGTGTCATTATCACTCAACTCATCACATTGAAAAATATCTTCTCCCTCGGAATCTTCTTCACTTAAACTATTCAAATACTACAGTAATTCTTCATCTGAACCAAAATGCTTACATGCCATAATAATGAGAAGAGCTAAATTTCTGCGGGGCACAACAACGTACTGAGAAAGAACAGCAATAAAGCATATCCACTCAAGCATGAAACCAAGTGAAAGGGATAGAGAGAGAGAGAGAGAGAGAGAGAGAGAGAGGGAACAAATCACAACAATCAAATAGCATCTGCTAAGCGGATGAAAAAACAATTGTTGTGCCTTTACAGACATGGAATGAGAAAAGTAACTCACCAGTCAAAATGACCGGCTGTGGTCGTTTAAGGTAAAAAAATATATATATATATAATTTGTTTGGATTTCAAAGTAGATATTTGTATTTTATGGAAATTGTAGCCCACAAAAATACATTAAAAGTCATGAAATGTAAGCTCACTAAATTAAAACCTACGCTATTTATTAAATGTTAAATAATGTGCACCAGTAAGATTGACTGGTTTGGTCTTTCTAGTGTTAAAAGACACGTGTTGGGGTATTTTTCGAAATTCATTTATTAATGCGTGCCATATGCAGTTACAAGTAGTATAATCAAATGTTCAAATGTTTGTGAATCTTAATAGTCTTAACTATGGTGTCATCAGTCCCTAAGGCTTACCAACTAATTAAACTAACTTAGACTAACTTATGCTAAGGACAACACAAACACCCATGCCCGAGGGGTGATTCAAATCCCTGACAAGAACAGCAGTGCGCACCGCAGCATGGCGCCTCAATACGCACAGCCATTCTGCTGCGGCTACAAGTAGTATCACAACATTTCATTATGATAGTAATTAAGCTATATCTATGAAAATTTATATTATGAGGAGAAACAACTGGTGCAGATCAACCAGGCTATCCATGCGAAGCAGCAGGCATTAAGCTAGTAACAGTATAAAAATAGCATCCAAAATGGGGCCATATATTGTAATATAATCTAATATGAATTGTTTTTATTTTACATGCACTGGCAGTGCTTTAGTTGGGCCTTTATGGGGCAGTACGGCGTACTGCCTAAAATTCAAACTCGCTATTAGTGTACCAGCTAAAATTCTTTCTCAAATCTGTGAAAAAATAGACCAATTGTAAATTGTCGAATAGATTTTGAAAAGAAAAATTGGAAAGTCTTAGGTTCGTTCGAGTTGCAATCATAACCATCAAAGTATTCAAATTGCACTTTTGCACTATTCCAATGGAATCTGACTGGTAGTCAAATGTTCTAATTAGCCAATTCAGAGTTCTGACTAGTCTGAACCGTGACAGAGGAAATACTTCTTGCTGACTCCAAAGCGTTTAAGAACCATGCTCCAAACCGATAAGCCACTAAATATGCAAAGTCTTTTGTGTGCAATATCGTTGCCTATTTGTTGAAGAAAGTAAGTGCAAAATTCTGGAAATTCTTTTAAAAATTTAAGGGACAGTACATTGCAACATTTTGATGTCCACCTAACCTCCTAAACCTCCTAGTCCATCCCTTTGAAATCCCAAAACTTCCTTTCCTAACTTCTGGCTCCTACTAACGTAACCGCCCCCAGTGTAAAACCTGCCTTATGCCTCCTCTCACCACCACTTATTCCAGTCCAGTAACCCAGAAGGTGTACACAGTTAAGGGCAGAGCCACTTGCAACACGTGATTTACCAGCTGACATGGCTGCAGTGTGAAGTGTTCTATGTGTAAATGACCAGCAACAAACTGTCCATTCACATGATTGGACACAGACGGACAGTGTTCATTGCTAATGAGGATCACCCTGTGGCTAAGCATGCCTTGGTGTGCGGCCAGCACATCTTGGCACAGTGTTATACCATCCGGGTTATAAGGACACTTCCCACTGACACCAACCATTCAGAACTCCGGATATTGGAATTTGCCCTTCAACATATTCTCTCTTCCTGTTACCCACCAGGTCTCAACCTTCGCTAGTTTGAAAGTTCCTCCCAACATTCTACAACGTCTTTGTCTCCAATCTCTGGACAGAGCCTCTGCCTCGACTGGCATCTCTGTCCAACCACTTTGCATTTTGCATATGTTTGTCCTGGTGTGTGTGCATGTGTGTGGGTGTGTGTGTTTGTTTACCTATCCTATTTCCCCCAAAGTAAGTCTTTCCTCTCCTGGGATTGGAATGACTCCTTATTCTCTTCCTTAAAACCCCCATCCTTTCCTTTTCCCTCTCTCCCAAAGTAAGTCTTTCCTCTCCTGGGATTGGAATGACTCCTTATTCACTTCCTTAAAACCCTAATCCTTTCCTTTTCCCTCTCCTTCCCTTCTGCCTGAAGAATCAACTGGGTTGTGAAAGCTTGCGTTTGTGTGTGTGTCTGTGTGTGTGTGTGTGTGTGTGTGTGTATTCATTTATTTATTTGTGATGCTGTCACACCTGTGCTCCTTCGCCTGGTGAGTAATCTTCGTCTATTTTTTTATATATAATTTATCCTGCTAGGAATTTTTCATCTATAAAATTAAAGAGGAAAAATTCCTAGCAGGAAAAAAATATATATAAAGTAGATGAAGTTTACTTACCAGGTGAAGGAGCACAGGTAGTGATAGTAACATAAATAAGACAAACACATATAAACACTAGCTTTTGTAGCCTAGCTGCTTCTTCAGACAGAAGGGAAGGAGAGGGTAAAGGAAATGATGAGGGTTTTGAGGGAGTGGGTGAGGAACCATTCCAATCTCGGGAGAAGAAAGACTTACCTTGGGGGAAAAAAAGGAAGGTAAACAAATACACACACACTCATACATATACACACACAAACACTCTTAGGCAGACATATTGTAGAAAGCAAAGAAATTGGACAGAGATACCACTTGAGGCAGAGGCTCTGTCCAGAGAATCGAGGCAAAGATGTTAAAGATGGTGGGCGGGAATTTGAATTTAGCGGAGGTTGAGACCAGGTGGGCAATGGGAAGAGAGAATATGCTGAAGGGCAAGTTCCCATCTCTGGAGTTCTGAAAGATTGGTATCAGTGGGAAATATCCAGATAACCCAGATGGTTCCATATGTTTTTCTTTTTATTTCATTTCTTTCTTCAGGTTGTAATGTATTTGGCCTAGAAAATCTTGTTTGTTTATAATAATGAAGTACACAATACCTGATGTAACCAAGCCTTTATCTATGTATATTGATGTGTTGTTTATGAGATGTGATAATGTTGTAAAACTATTTAATTACAACAATGTCAATATTCTTTGAGTTATTTTGTTACAACTGAATACGTTCAAAACTTGATAGTGGTATTACACAACATTGTAATTCTAACACAAATTTCATCACTAACATTATCTGATGTCTTCCGTATTGCATTGACCTTAATGTAATACTTTGCTGACTATAAAACTGCATAATTACCTTAATTTAACAATTTTAAATAATGTAAACATATATTAATACTGCTCTAATTCTCAAATACTTAGAATCTTTTGTTTTGTTTTGTTTTGATATGAAAATCCTATCATTACATTTGTCATAATTTTGTGTATCTTTACTTGAGGCAAGATTCATTTATGTTCCACAAACAAATTATTAAAACTGCATTTAACTACTTCTGTATTCTAGAATGTTCTCGAAAATCATATAGTATTAATATGCGTGAATTGGCTTGAACTCAGTTAGTTGTAAAGTAGTCAGTATTAATGTAGCCATTATGTAGTCAACAAGCAGTCTTACTTTTGTCATTACGTAGAACACAGTTATTTAATATCATGTCAGCTTCTGTTTGTGTGCTTCATCAAGAATATAAATAAAAATACATAAAATGAAAAGTGTCATATGTATGGTTTGATGACCTTGAAGAACCTGTCGTCCTATTGCTTTCATTATGCACATTTGCAAGTGAGCTATTAAATCTATGAGATCTACCACTGAATGACCGAGACAATAAAGTGATGTATACAAAATGTGGTTCTAGTGTAGTATAAAACTTTTATAAGGTGTTAACTAGTACCATCTGGAAATTCAATGAGTCCACTGATGAGATTACTAGGTGTTTTGTTGTCAAAACCTCACAGGGAGAGAAACCAGTTGTGGAGTGTTGTAAACTATTAAGTATATTTTCAAAATCTTTCAGATACAATTCTCATTTATAAAGTTCAGTCAGATTAGCCTGAGGATGGTAAGGATATATGAAGATATGTTGTGCATTGTGTTCAGAAACAAAGGTTTTCCATTTCTTAGAAATAAATTGGGCACCATTGGCAGATAAGATAGCCTTGGGCAAACCAACAGTTAAGAAATAATCATGAACAATTTTGGAAATAATACCTTTACTGGTTGCTTTCATGAGTGGATAAAATTTAACAAATTTTGAAAAGATATCAACCATCATGAGAATAAAACAAATTCCTCCTTTACTCTTAGGTAATGGTCAAATAAGTCAGTTCCTACTACCTCTAATTGCTTCTTAGCAATAATGCTTTTCATGTACCCTTTCCTTGCTTGGTTGTCTATTTGCACTCTTTGACACTTATCACACACAGCAGTGCATTTTCTCACTCGTCTGTTAATGTTATGGAAAAACACATTTTCCTAGATTTTCTTTGTACATTTGTAAAATCCACAGTGGCCATAGCTTAAGTGAATGTAATTAATGAGATTGTCAACATATTGTTCTGGCCAACAGACCTTTCAGTCATCCCTATCTTGACTGTAACTGTAAAATAAAACTCCTTTGAATACACGAAAATACATTCCTACCTTCTTGTGTCCCTTTTTTCCCAAATTACTTTTTACCAGTTTCCACCTGTCATCATAATTTTTATTCCTTCATAGTTGGTTGCAAATTCTCATAATCTCCTTTTCCTCCTTGATATCCTTTAAATACTATATTTTAAACATTTCCTCATCTTCTGTTTCATACTCCTTACCTCCTACAGGTAATCTGCACAATGGATCAGCAACAACTTTATCTTTCCTATTTATATACTTCACTGAATCCATCTAGTAAAATCTCCTGTGATATAATTTGCATTCCTGAATATATGTCAAGGCTTTATGATCTGTATATGCTATGACTTCATGTTCGAGTAGATAGTTTTTAAATGTTGAGAATCCCCATTGAATTGCTAGAATTTCTTTTTCTGTTATAGTATAATTGTTTTCATAGGAATGGAGGGTTCTACTTGTAAAAGCAATGGAGTGATGTTCAGTTCTCCCTTTAACTATCTTTCCTGAAATAAAAGGGCACCTAACCCACTATTACTCTTATCTGTCATTAAACAGAAAGGTAATGAGAAATCAGGTCTGTACAAGATATCACTGCTTACTAATTGTCTCTTAATTTCCTCAAAAGCTAACTGGCATTCATTATTACAATCCCAGATTAAATTATTTTTTCAGAAGGATGATCAAACTTGGTGCATTTAAGGTCAGAGTTTTTACATATTTTTTAAAGAAGTTGGCAATTCCAAAAAATGACATCAATTGTTTTTTATTGTTAGGATTGGGGAGATTACTGATGGCCAAAATTTTACCATCATCAGGAAAGATTACTTCTTCCGTATTAATATGCCTTAAAAATTTTGATCTCTTTACTTCAAATTTGCAATTTTTTAGTTTTAAAGTCATGCCTCACTGTCTAAATTTGTTGCCTATTTCTTTCAAAATTTGAATGTGCTCCTTCCATATTTTACTAGTTACTAGTTTAATCAATGAAAGGAGAAAATATAAAAATGCATTAAATGAAACAGGCAAAATGGAGTACAGACGACTAAGAAATGAGATCGACAGGAAGTGCAAAATGGCTAAGCAGTAGTGGCTAGAAGGCAAATGCAAGGATGTAGAAGAATGTGTAAATAGGGGAAAAATAGATATAACCTACAGGAAAATAAAAGAAACATTTGGAGATAAGAAAAACAGCTCTATGAATATCAAGGACACTGATGGAAAACCAGTTCTCAGCAAAGAAGGGAAAGCTGAAAGGTGGAAAGAGTATGTAGAGAGGCTCTATGAAGGAAATGAACTTAGCGGCAATATTGAAGGAAGCGGAGAAGAAGTAGATGAGGATGAAATAGGAGATATTATACTGAGAGATGAATTTGACAAAGCACTGAAAGACCTAAGTCGAAACAAGGACCCTGGAATAGATGATATTCTCTCAGGGCTACTGAAGTCTCTGGGAGAACCAGCCATGACAAAATTGTTTCACCTGGTGTGTAAGATGTAAGAGACAGGTGAAGTGCCCTCAGACTTTAAGAATAATAATAATAATAATAATAATAATAATATTTATTCAACATCGAATAATACATATACATTGACATTGTACAGATTATTCTTCTGAATACGTCAGTTTCATAAATTATAAACTAATGATTACTCTTTCATATAGACATTATTTCTTTTATACAATTAAACATATTACATGTTTTAAGTCTTTATCTGATAATTAAACACTTAACTACAGCATTACATGTTTTAAGTCTACTTGACAACTAAACAGTTAACTACAGTACATACTTGTCTTGGTTAAGAAACATTTTTCATATAGTCATAGAATTCATCTAGAGAATAGAATGCATTTTCAATTAGGATCCTTTTTAGTTGGTCTTTTAATTTATTTTTAGGAAGGGCTGCAAGGCTGTTTGGTAGTGCATTGCTAAGCTTCAGGCCAACATGAAGTCCATTTTTTTCATATAATGCTGTTCTGTGGCTGTTTAAATGGTATCTTAGTTTTTGTCGTGTATTGTGTTGATGTAGATCACAATTTAGATCTGGATTGATTGTTTTCACATACATTATTATTTTTAATATGTATACACCAGTAATGGTAAGTATGCCCAATTTTGGAAAGAGATTCCGACATGATTCTCTTGGTTTGGCCCCACAGATAATTCTGACCGCTTTCTTCTGTAGTATCAACAAAGTGTTAATGTTAGCTTGTGATGTTCCACCCCAAATTTCTATTCCATAGTTTGTGTTGGATGCAAATAATGCATGGTATGCAGTCTTAAGGATATGCATATCTTTACAATATTTACTGATCTGGTTTATGGCAAAGATATTTTTAGACAGCTTTTTGGCTAGGGAATCTATGTGCAAGTCCCACTTAAGGTTGTCTTGAATTGTGATACCCAAAAATTTTATATATTTTTCGTTATTAATAGTTTGATTTCCTATTGATAATTTCATGTCAAAGTCTGTTTGCTTTCTAGGGTTAAATTCTACAATTGCAGTCTTGGAGGCACTTACATTTAGATGGTTTTCATTGAAATACTTGACTATTTCATTAGTAACAGTGTTGCACAGCACTTCCAGACTGCCGTGGTCTTTGTGTTTGCACACAATTGTTGTATCGTCTGCATACAATATTATTTTATTATCTGGGGAACAGTATTTTATATCATTCACATAAATCAGGAACAGGAGGGGTCCCAAGACGGAACCTTGGGGCACTCCGTATTTGACATCTGCTACTTTGGATTTGAAATACCCACTGTTTGTTTTAATCAAGACAAATTGTTTCCTGTTGCTCATATATGACTCTATTAGGTCAAAGCATGTTCCTCTAATACCCATGTTCCATATCTTGTCAAGTAGTATGGTGATATTAACGCAGTCAAAAGCTTTTTCGAGATCAAGGAACACTCCAGCAACTTGTTCGTTGTTCTCTATGGCAGTTATTATTTCATCTACGAGCTGTGCTGCAGCTACTGAAGTTGACTTGTTCTTCATAAAACCATTTTGATTCTCGAATATTAGGTTGTGTAGGCTCAGAAATGCCATTAGTCTATTATAAATAACTTTCTCGATTACCTTGGAAAATGCAGGTAAGATTGAGATCGGTCGGTAGTTTACAATTTTATTTTTATCACCTTTCTTGTAAATCGGAGTTACTTGTGCTATCTTTAGTCTGTCTGGAAAAATGCCCGTTGTGATTATGTCATTTACTGCTGTCGCCAAGGCATCTGATATGTTGTCTATGCACCTTTTAAGTGTGCTGATAGACAATCCTTCATAACCTGCAGAGTTTGAGTTTTTTAGTGACATCACTATGTGTTTTATTTCCCTGCTGTTTGTAGGTGTCAAGTATATGCTATGTCTTACTGGATTGCCCTTATATGTATACTGGAGGTTGTTGAACTGGTCATTGATGGATTTTCCCATAGAAGAGAAGTACTCGTTAAAAATATTTGCTATCTGGTAGGGGCATTTGATGTTACCACCTTTGAAATTGATACTAAGGTCACTAGCTGATTTGTCCTTACAGTCCCTGAAGCTATTTATAACTTGCCAGACAGCTTTGCCAGAGTTGTTGGAGCCTCTTAACATGTTAGCTACATGTTTACTTCTGGTTTCTAGGAGGAGATTTTTGTAGTGATCATGATAGTTGTTAAACTCTTCCTTCAGTCTATGATTATCACTATTCTTTGTCATTGCACATTGGAAAAGTCTTAGTTTTTCTCTTGCTGTTTTTACTTCAGTGTTTATCCAGTTATTCTTTTTTATTTTTTTACAGTCATTTACTGGCAGGGTTGTTTCTGGGCATGAGACGTTGAAGCAATAATAAAAGTCAGATGCAAATTCATTGAAAGTGATACAGTTATTTTCATTCCATTGTAAGCGTTTGAGCTTACTCTTAAGGTTTTCGATATTGTTGTCATGGGTGGCTCTTTTTGTTACATAGTGTTTCTTTTTGCTTGCAATATGAAGGTTTTCAGCTTCTATCAGTACCTGAACCGCATGGTGGTCAGAAATTGCAAGCTTCAGAACTGATGCAGTGTATTTAAAGTGGGACATGTTAGTAATAATGTTGTCAATGCATGATTTGCTGCCATTGACCTCCCTGGTGGGCTCATTTATCAAGGGATTTAGTTTAAACTGATCTAGTACCAGCATCAATTTTCTTTTAATGCTGGAGTCAGGAGACAGCAAGTCAATATTTATATCTCCTACTAGAATTAAGTTAGCCCAGCCATTTTTATCACAGTGTTTGCAGTCAATGTCTACAAGCAGATCATTCAAAACTTCAAAGAAAATGTCAAGGCTGCCACTTGGGGGTCTGTATACACCTATGATAATTAAGTTCTCTTTCCCCCATTTGTAGTTAATTGCTGCAAGTTCTATAATCCCCTGTATGCTGAAAGCACTTACATCAATTACATTAAAGTTACTGCTTCTTGATGCAAAGATAGCTACCCCTCCACATTTTTTCATTTTCCTGCTGAAGGCAGTACAGAATATCATGGAAAGTGGCTGGCAAACACTAATTATCTCTTCTGTATACCAGTGTTCAGTTATAACTAAGACATGTGGGTTATCAATCCCTGCAACTGTGTCCATCTCATTTTGCTTATTACTAAGACTTTGAACATTTTGGTGAATTAATTTGAACCCAAGTGTGTTCTGCTGGACACTACTGACAGTTTTCACACTACTAGGATGTCCAGCATGCCCTTCAAGTTTCCCTGATTCCTATTTGAGTGACTATTTCTGACACCTTGGTTCTGAGTGTGGTTTGTTGTTATACTAGCTACAAGTTTTGGCCCTTCCATTTCGATTTTATTTGGATATGGTGGAGCTGTGGTAGGTTTGTTTTTTGCAAAGTTGTTTGTCAGATTGGGTGGTGTGGGCCATTCCATGGCAAAGCACGTATTTATAACACTTTGCTGAGAATTTCGTCTTATTTCATCAATAATTAATTTACTGAGAGTCATTTTGCCTCTTTTATTCAGGTGCATTCCATGAGTTGTGTGCAGGTCCCTATCAAGATTACTGATGTTTACAAGAGAGACATTGTGAAATTTATTACATATTTTCTTTAGTCTATCATTAGTTTTGTGCACTTCCAAATTCACAACAGATTGTTCCATTAAATCGTATCTCTGTGGTATGTTGACAACAACAACTTTTGTGCCTATTAACTTACCGAGAGTAGTTTTCATGTGTCTGATAGCGTCATTTGCCTGGTTTTTGGCTACATCATTTGTTCCTCCAATGATTACGACACTATCACTTACGGAGAAAGATTCACTATCACGCACACACGGCGTCTCTACAGCAGACAGAGGTGCTCCAGGTTGAATGTGAGCCACAGCTTCAAAGTCGTCCTGCATATTCACTATGTTTTGCGCTATTCCGCGACCGTGACTGTCTCCATATATTAGGATCCTGCCCTTCTGCTTCTCGCTTCTTCTTTCGTTCACTTTGGGCGGTTTCATATACGTAATTTGACGGATTTCACTGTCGTTACGCTGGATAGGCCTAGTTTGTTTACATTCTGATACACTGGCACACGGATTGATAACTTGTTTTTTCGACTTATTGCTGTCAGATTTTTTGCAGATCGAAAGGTTATTTTCAATTTGCGTAGGCTTGAGCGTTACTTCTTCCACTATTTGATCAAGAGCCTGATATTTGTTGTTAGTGATAAAGGTTGGAAAGATTTCCGGAGTTTTTGATTTAGGCCTACAGTTCATCAGGTGCTGTTGATCATTTTCGCTAACTCTTTTATTTAGCAACGATACCTCAACCTTTAAACACTGAATTTCACTTATTAAGTCTTTTACTAATATTGATAACTCGCACTTACAGTCCCAGTTATTTGTATTTGCTGTTTTACCTGAGGATTTGAGGCAGCACTGGGTACAGCTCCAGCTAGTCATGAATTCATTGTTTTCTTTCACTGATGCGTCGATTTTTGCACAACGAAAATGGTATGAATGATTGCATACCTTACACCTGATACCGGTTTTCAACACTTTTTTGCACTTTCTACACTTATCATCGTCTAAAAAAAGGTTTTTGGGCGAGCTACTACTTAAAGCTACACTACTACTTGCCGCCATCTTGTCTTGTTTGCCAAGGTTGTACTCAAAGCACTCAATGTACATATCTTTGATAGAAAACATCTATAAGAAAAATGTTATAATCCCCGTTCCAAAGAAAGCAGGTGCAGTCAGGTGCGAAAACTACAGAACCATCAGTTTAATAAGTCATGGTTGCAAAATATTAACACGAATTATTTACAGAAGGATGGAAAAGCTGGTAGAAGCCAACCTCGGGGAAGATCAGTTTGGGTTCAGGAGAAAGGTAGGAACTCGGGAGGTAATACTCACTTTACGGCTTATCCTAGAAGATAGATTAAGAAAAGGCAAACCTACATTTCTAGCTTTTGTAGATTTGGAGAAGGCTTTTGACAATGTTGATTGGAATGAACTCTTTCAAGTTCTGAAGCAAGCAGGAGTAAAATATAGGGAGTGTAAGGTTATTTACAACTTGTACAAAAACCAGACAGTGGTTGTCAGAGTTGAAGGGTATGAAAGGGATGCAGTGGTAGGAAAGAGAGTAAGACAGGGTTGTAGCCTTTCTCAAAAGTTGTTCAATTTGTACATTGAGCAAGCTATGAAGGAAATCATGGAGAAATTTGGTGAAGGAATTAAAGTTCAGGGGGAAGAATTAAAAACATTGCGTTTTGCCGACGACATAGTAATTCTGTCAGATACAGCAAAGGACCTGGAAGAGCAATTGAACGGAATGGACAGTGTGCTAAAAGGTGCATATAAGATGAACATTAACAGCAGCAAAACTAGGATAATGGAGTGCAGTCTAAGAAAATCAGGTGATGCTGAAGGAATTAGATAAGGGAACGAAGCAATAAAGAAGGTAGATTAGTTTTGTTACTTGGGCAGTAAAATAACAAATGATGGTCGCAGTACAGAGGATATAAAATGCAGAATGGCAATGGGTAGAAAAGCGTTCTTGAAAAAGAGAAATTTGTTAACCTCGAATATTGATTTAAGCCTAAGGAAGTCCTTTCTGAAGGCATTTGTATGGAGTGTTGCCTTGTATGGGAGTGAAACATGGACGATAAACAGTGTATATAGGAAGAGGATTGAGGCTTTTGAAATGTGGTGCTACAGAAGAATGTTGAAGATTAGGTGGGTGGATCGCGTAACTAATGAGGAGGTACTGAACAGAATTGGGGAGAAAAGGAATTTCTGGCATACCTTGACTAAAAGAAGGGATAGATTGGTAGGACACATTCTTAGACATCAAGGAATTGTGAATTTAGCATTAGAGGGAAGTGTGTGGGGTAAAAATCGCAGAGGAAGACCAAGAGATGGATACAGTAAGCAGATTCAGACAGATGTAGGTTTCCGTTCTTATGTGGAGATGAAGAGGCTTGCTCAGGATAGGGTATTGTGGAGAGCTGCATCAAGCCAGTCTCCGGACTGAAGACCACAACAACAACAACAACAAAATATCATCTACATATATCACCAGTTTTTTCTAAAAGTTCCTTTCCCAATACAAAGTCCAAGGCCCTAATAAATTCTGCTACTGAGATATTTAACCCAAAGGGTACTACATAGTACTGGTAAGACTTCCTTTACATAAAAATGCAGTAAATTTCCTAGATTCAGGATGGTGCTCTGAATGGTGAAAACCTGGCATTAGATCCAAACTACTCATGTTTACAATGTCTTGAAATTTACATAGTAATTCATCCATACTTGCAGGGCGATCTGCCTCTCTTTCTAAAAACTTATTCAACTGCCTAGAGTTCAGTACCAACCAGACCCCACTTTCTTTCTTGACTATAGCCACAAGAAGGTTTTTATAATTCTTACTTCTCTCAACGATCTCCCATTTTTCCATTTTCTGAAGTTCCTTTTCTATTTTCACCTCAAATAAATAGGTGTGCTATATGGCTGCTTAAAAAATGGATCATGGGGTTTCAACTTTAATTTACATTCATAATTTTTTACCCTACCAGGTTTCACATTAAATATGTCACAATGCTTCCTGGAGAACTTACCTAACTCCTTTTTCTCTACACTTGAGAGTCTCTCAGCTTCTTCTATTTTAGATTTGACTAAATTACTGTGAGCTTCTTTGGAGACATCATCTTGGTCATATTCAAAATAAACATCACCATGTTCAATGAAGCCTCATACCCCTGTAATCAGATTATAATTATTACTTCCTCCTATGACAACAGTGTCTGTTTCTACAGTTACCCCACTTTTTGATTCTGTGACTTTTAGTTTTAGATTTTCCCAATCAAATACTGCCTTAACTTTGACTATCCAGTCTGTCCTCAATAATGTTTCTTCTGTTAACTCAGGTATCACTAAACACCAATGCATAAATTCAATATTGTTAATTTTGAAATATATCAATGCCTGTTTCTTAATATGCTTACTCTGTTTTCCTGTGAAACGTTTAATTTTTGGCATTAGTAAAAGTAACAGCCAACCAGTTGCAAATTAAAGTTATAAACTTTACCGCAGTTTCAATTTATATAAATAAATCTTCTTAAGAAGATACATGGGCCTATAGTAAATAAGAAAGCAACAATCAAGCTATGTACAACCGTATTAAAACCATAGATTGTTTACCTATAAAATTACAACAAATTTTAGTCTACAGGAAACAAGTACTTACAATATATGGTTACTGTGAAAAAGTTACATGCGTCAATCTTTGTACAATTAATGTGGCTCTTTAGAAAAAGGCATGTCAAACTTATAAAATGATAACATATGCTGTGTAACAGATTGTGCAGCATGCTAACCATGGACTGACCATCTGAGCAAGACGTGAACGCCAGGTGAACATGACGTGGCGCATGCACCTAGTGATGATGATACAGTGTTAGTAGCCAATACATGTTAATAACAAATTATAAAATAGGAAACCCACAGAAGATTAAAATGAAATAGAATTTTGATTGAAATGACACCACAGAGGTTACCGTTGACTGTTAAAATTTTTTGATAATATTGGTTTAAAGCCTTCAAAAAACTGTACGCACACAAGATGGAGCTGATCATTTAGTATGTTACCATCTCTTAGATTGTAAATGTTTAAAAATCTCCAACTCCTCCCAAAGATTGAGCTTTTGGCCCTTTTCTTCTCTACATAAAATCAAAGTGTCTTCTAGATTTTTGGTGTATGGTTAGCAATAAAAAGGGGTTTTTCAGGAATCGAATGAACGGTAGAGCCATGGGTCATCACACATCTGAAATGTAATGACCTCTGTTCAAAGTGCCATCAATTCGAACAAGAGGTGACCGAGACGTGTAACCAATGGATACCCCATACCATCACGCCAGGTGATATGCCAGTATGGCAATGATGAATACATGCTTTCAATGTGCGTTCACCGTGATGTCACCAAACATGGATGCGACTATCATGTCGCTGTAAACAGAACCTGGATTCATCGAGAAAATGATGTTTTGCTATTCGTGCACCTGCATTCGTCATTGCATACACCATTGCTGGTCCTCCCGTCTGTGATGCAGCATCAAGGGTAACCGCAGCCATGCTCTCCGAACTGATAGTCTAGGCTGCTGCAAACATCATCGAACTGTTCATGCATATGGTTGTTGTCTTTCAAATGTCCCCATCTGTTTACTCAGTGATCGAAACGTGGCTGCATGATCCATTACAGCCATGCGAATAAGATGTCTGTCATCTCAACTGCTAGTGATAAGCGGCCATTGGGATCCAGCTTGGCATTCCGTATTGCCCCCCTGAACCCATCTATTCCATATTCTGCTAACAGTCATTGGATCATGACCAACGCGAGCAGCAATGTTGCAATACAATAAACCACAATCGCGATAGACTACAATCTGACCTGTATCATAGTCAGAAATATGTTGGTACGCATTTATCCTCCTAACACAAGGCATGACAACAACGTTTCACCAGGCAACACCGGCCAACTGCTGTTTTTGTATGAGAAATTGGTTGGAAACTTTCGTCATGTCAGCACGTTGAAGGTGTCACCACTGGTGCCAACCTTGTGTGAATGCTCTGAAAAGCGTATCATGTGCTTATCACAGCATCTTCTTCCTCTTGGTTAAATTTTGCATCCATAGCACATCATCTTCATGGTATAGCAATTTTAATGGCTAGGAGTGTGTGTGTGTGTGTGTGTGTGTGTGTGTGTGTGTATGTTTATATTGCTTTTTATGTATGTATTCATTGGTGAGTTTGCATGTATATGTGTGTGGGTGTGTTTGTTTACCTGTCATTTTTCCCCTAAGTTAAATCCTTCCATTCCCTCTATTGGAATTACTCCTCACCCACTCCCTTAAAAACTGCATCCTTCCCTTTTTTCCTCTCCTTCATTCCTCTTTTTGAGAGACATACAAATAAAAAGACACACAAATGCTAAGCTTTCACAACACAAGGTTGCCTCTTCAGAAAAAGAGGAAGAAAGGAAAGAGGGGACAGAAGTAAAGGATGTGGGTTTTAAGGGAGTGAGTGAGGCGTCATTTCAATCCTGGGCATGGAAGGACTTGTCTTAGGAGAAAAAGGACAGGTAAACAAACACACACACATATACACGCAAACACACTGAGGCAGTCATATATAAGAAGCAAAGAAGTTTCACAGAGTTTCCAGTTCAAGAAGAGGCTACTCACTACAGAGAATTCTCAATGAACTAAACTCAAACATTAGTTAACATTTCTTATATATTATATATTTCACAAAGTTAAAGCAAAACTTACATTGCCTCCATTTTAGCTCACAAACAGCAACATACTTATGTCCTTCATCTATCTTAAAACATTTCAGAGTGAAAGTACTTTCTTTTGTTCAGTCAGAGTTATTTAATGCTAGCTATGCAATTAATCTACAGTTTTTTCTTTATCATTGCTGGATCATATATATTGTAATTTCTGAATAAAATAAAGGAATATTTTTCTTTAAAATTGAGAGGATAAAACTCCCTACTCTCCATCCTATTCCTTGTCTCCTACCATATGCATCATCACAAAACACACACACACGCTCACACACAGGGCCACCTTTTCCAGCCATTGTGACTAGACTATGGGACCAGAAGGCCTGAGGCAAAAGAAACCAGTGGTGGAGGTTAGGAGGCAGTATGGAGAGGGACACAAATAGGGAGCAGAGAGAAGCATGGCGAGGGTGGGGGGAATTTGCCAGTATTGTCTGATGGACAGAATGGAAGGGAAGGAGAGAGACTGGAGTGTGTGGCAGCATAGAAGACTTACATGGGGCTAGAGTGAGGGCTGGAAGGGGAGAGGAGGGTGATATGGGCAGGAAGTAGCAGAGGTTTAGTCCCGGGACATTCTGAGAGTTTGGAAGAGAGTTTCCACCTGTGTAATACAGAAAAGCTAGTGTTTGTGGGAAGTACCCATACGGCACAGGCTGTGTAGCAAAAGTATTGTTTAAACAACATATGAGGTTCACAATTCCTTTCATGTACAATTTATCGCCTTTTTTCATATATTTATCTGGTAGTAAATAAATTGTTAATGACATCCTGAAGAATAGAACTGCTTTTTATTTTATTTTATTTCTTCTTAGAACATCATTCTGTTTATTTAAATGTGATCCTTTGTAGGTGGCAGACTTGGCAGTGGCATCTCCAGCCACTGTGTCACGTTGTGGCATGGTGTACTTGGACTCAGGTGTTCTTGGATTGCAACCTCTTGTTGACTGTTGGCTGCGAAGAGGACTGCCTCAGCTGGCTCTTCAGTATAGAGAACAGCTGCGACAACTGACAGATGATTATCTCTTTCCTGCCCTCACTTTCCTTCGGTCAGGATTGATTGAAATAGTTCCAACACAAGATAATGCCCTTGTGTATTCATACATCAGAATGGTTAACCATAGACTACGGCCTCTTGCTAATCCTGAGGGAAAGCCACCACCATCACAACCATTTCTGGAGTTGATGCGTAAGTAGTTGTTCTCGCAAGTTACTTATTAATGTTTTATGGGGAAAAAAAAGGTTTTGTTTTTGTTAATAGTGTTTTGTAAAAATGGAATCATATAATGAAAGCTGTTTTTCAATTTATTCTTTATTGTGTGACTAATTTCAGTCATAAATCATTATCCAGTTCCAATTTTCATTTAATGGCAATGACTACATGCAACTTCATGAACTCTTTATACATTTTCCTCATACTTAAGCACTATATAGAAATATTATATTTTTGAGATGTCACTGTGTGTTATTGTTTTTGCAAGTTTTGCTATGAACAAATTTATGCTGAATTTGGGCTTTGACTAAAACCTCTCACTCAATAAAGAATAAATGAAACAATTTCTTACAGTGTTAAATGATTAATGAATTCATAGCCTTTATTTCTTTGATTGTTTGATAGATGATAATCGGTCTCTCCAACTCACCAGCCCAAAACACATCTGCTCTTTGCAAGCTACATGAGATTGTTATGGAGAGAAAAGTCCTCTAATTAGAGGCATTTCACTGTATATGCTGATAAAAACTCTGTAAATGCCCCCACATGTGATGGATAATCTCATGAATATAAAACTTTCCATGAAGCTCTTGTTTATTTAGCTCATGTGATCTGATTTAAGCAATGTGTTACAGCTGTTGGACAATATATGTTATTATAAAGTGTGTCACACTTAAATGTTCACCCTAAAAATCTCCAGAACAACAAAAGATATTAAAAAACAACTTTCATCGGCATAAACATATGTCAAGAGCTTATGAAAGTAAGTACTATGAGACATTCTAAAATGTAAACAAATATTATTTTCAACACAAACTTACATCTTGAGAAACTGTGGAACAAATTTGGCAGTTGAAACAGATGAAGCATACAGACAGTACATGATTACAGTAGTGTGAGTATCAAGTTTGAGTTATGGGCTGTGAACTAGCTGCGCAATGCGGTAATTTCATATGTCAACTTTGCTTCACAGTTTCTTGGGATATAATTGATGTGTTTGGATTTCTCATGCTATTGAGTGCTTAATAAGTAAATAAATAAACATAAGTTTGTGTTGAAAATAAAATGTATTTATATTTAACAATATCTAATAGTAATTACTTTTTTAAGCACCTGCCATATATCCATGCCTGTGAAAGTCAGCTTCAGCATCTAGTGAAAAGTTTTAGGTGATAAGTTTAAGTGCAGCACCCTGTATAGTAGATCATGAGCAGCTTCACGTATGACAATAAATATTCTCTGACTGGCACAGAATTGGCTTTCTAAACAGTCTACTTTTTGTTTTGACATTAACAGAATGGACAAGATTACTTGCTTTTCAAGGTAAAAACAGTGGCACAGTAAGTAGGATTTGGAACTTGCAGGGTGATACTCTCCAGAAATTACACTTTTACAATGAGACATAATATTTATTAAGCGTTTACAACTTGAAGCATAAGACATAACATGGACAATTGGCAAAGATACATTAGTTATTGCAAGTATGAGCATAGTGTTAGCAATAGTGAAGATGATGTCCTTTGGTCTTTGGCTTCAGTATATTGGCGCCATCAACACATATTGGTCCATCAACACATAAAAGGGTCAACTCTCTGTGTCTGGTTCAAATTGCTTGATTGCCACATACACGGCGAGTGATTCTCGGTCAACTGCCAAATATTTATGTTGCATATTGTTTAGTATTCTTGGTCAAATGCTGAATACTTTTGTTGGGCACTGTTTAGAATATGGGAAAATAATTGTAGTGGGATGATGATGTCTCTGTGTGTCTGACTGTGCACGGCCCCTACTGCAATTTCACTCACATCTGTAATTATGTGAGGCCATTGCTGTAAATATTGATGCTAGCGAGCTCATAATAGAACTGGGGTGCTGCGCTGGTGAAATGTTACACTCACTAGTACTAGCAATGTTAGCATGAGTTAAGGGCAGTGCTGGCAGACTGTCACAACTGGGGGGTGACAAGGTAACATTGTTTTGTTGACATATAGACATGGCTGAGTGTGATGGGCAAACAGAGGTAGTCACTGGAAAAAGTACATTGTGCATGGGTGTGGGAACACTGTCAATATATCATTTAGGTGTGCACTAACTGATATTGTTTTGGTAATCCATTATATGTTGTCTCAACTTATTTATTTCTTCATATGAAAAGGTGAGCTTGGATTGGTTTGCAGTGCAAAGTTTTTTCTTTCTCAGTGATCTACTAATTCATAGCTGCTTTCAGTGATGTTGGAAGTAGAAACACATGTGGGCTATGTGCACACATGTGTGTTGGTCCAGAGCTGGGTGGTTCAGTGGAGAACACGAGAAAGCTTGTGATGCACCAAAAACTCTATTCTTATGATTGGTTTGAGTATGTTGGCTATCAAGAATGTCAACTGGAGTTCACAGTTTGTGGTATGGGTACTGAGATGGTAGCTGAGCCCATAACATCAGATTTGTGGCACTGGCGGCCTGCAGGAATGTGCATTTTGGGTGGCTGTTTTTAGGCTGCAACGAGAGTGGCATCAAGGACACATCTGTTCCAGTGTTGACCAGAAACTGGGCATTGGTGGTGATGTCTGCCGCTCAGGCAAGCATCACGTACTGAGTGGAGGACTCTGTGGTGCCTGTCCTCATCCATGCAGGAGGTGGCGCCTAACCTTCCTGCGATTGGCATTTGGATGGTGGCAGGGTGGACAACAGTTCCAGATGGCATCTCCAAAACAGCTATGAAAATAATAGTATGAGGCATTCTCTTATGGAGATTGTGCTAGGGGCAGGGGGCCATTATCAGAAATTGTACCGGCCTGGGCGTCCTGGTGTGGAGCAGGCAGATACAGGTGGTGGACTTTGGCCAACTGCACTGTGGTACACCATTGAGTGGCATTCAGGTGGCTCGACCTGTGTTATTGTTTCACACTCGGCCTCATCTACCGATTGTTGGGTGTGGCGCATCTCATTCATTGTCTTCCATGTGCCACTGCCTGTACATTGTGTTGTAAATGACATCAGCAAAGTGCATATGGTTGCTGATAGACTGCGTTATGCAGTGGTCGATGGTGGTGTGTACTGTTGGAGGTAATTTGTGAATCCAGACTGTGAAGAGGGCTTCATCCGGCATGGCCAGTTCACTGACCAGCCTCTGTAGTCGGCTCCACAGTTGCAAGAGTGACCTGTTACTAAGTTGCTCTTGGTGTATGATGTGATTTACTGTCTCATCTGGCATTCTCGATACCCCTCAAGGATGGCTTTCTTGGTTGCTGCCTAACGATTGTGTGCCGGTGGATTGCTGACTAGTTCACAAATAAGTTCAAGATACTGTGTAGATGGGTGATCAGGCTCAGATAGTGTGTATAATCATCTATTGTGTAGTGGTCAAAAATGCCATTGATGATGGCAAACCAAGTGTTGTACACCTATTTTTGCTGGGCTTGGTAAGTGCTCATTCTGGTGCCTGGTGATGTCGGTGTGGATGAAAATGGAGACTGCGTTTGCGCTGTGATCTGTGTGGCACACGGTAGACCGACTCAACAGTAATACCGGGATGTACAGTGTGCATGGGTGGTTGTAATGAAAGTCACAGGAAGCAAACAAATACACGTTGAGGCCATGTGAGTTGTCAGGTACATCTGCTGATGTGCCAATGTGGCAGGCACAACAGGTGTAGCAGAACACTGCTAACTTGTTGAAGCATGTACACAAATTTAGTCATTAGGGTGTGGGCCAAAATTGTCCAAAACAGCACTGTAATTGTCAGGTGAGTTGGCATGGTCATCGTAGAAGACGTTAGTGATGCCTGTGGTATTGTCATTGTGAGTGCACAAAGAGGTACGAGGCCCATGGGAAAACGGTCTGTGGATGTTCAAAAATTGTTTTGGTTATAACCAGGGAACACTATGCAAGAGTACTTTACACTGTTCGGGCTTGACAGAATGAACTGCAACACACTATTCAGTTGTTGATGGAAAGTTAACTGTCCTTTGAATCTGATGGCGGATGAATATTCCTGTACACATGGTGGAGGCATTTGCATCTACAAAATTCATGCTTGCAAATTGTGACACCAGATTCTATTGCAAATCCATGGAAGAATTTGGCACTCGAAATGCACTGTTTGTTACACTGGCAATCGGAGAGCCACTTGGAAATAATAAGAGTGTTATGGACCTGGACAAGGTGGGATAAACATGTTGGTGGCTGGACGGTAGATGATCAATCCTTTGTGCGTTCAAACAATGAGGTGGTGTCTTCATTGTTTCAAAAGGCAGCCCAGTATTTGGTGAGGTAATACATGACACAGTTGACATGATAACATGATATATGACTCAATGGGGTTCAGTTAAACTTCGGGTCACCAATGTGGTACTTGCCAGGTGATATTCTCCAGAAATTACACTTTTACTCTGACAACTGTGTTTATTAAGTGTCTACAACTTTAAACATAAAACAGAACTGAACGGCATGTCTGACTGGCAAAGATACATCATTTGTTGCAAAGATAAGCATAGTGTTAGCAATAGTGAAGACGATGTCCATTTGTTTTGGCATCAGGTTTTTGACACCACAAGGAATTAAAAGTTTAACTAAATTGTGAGTTATCATCAATATAATAACGGCAGTTTACAACTCACCACAAAGATGAACTGCAACACACACATTAAAATATACACACATACAACAATTAAGCTATCGGCCATGGACTTCTTCAGAATAAAGAGAATTCTTATGATCTTAATAAACTTTATACCTGTGGAAAGCTTGTTGAACAGCTGGAGGCCCATGTGTCATTATTCTGTTCAATGGTCATCATCTTGTTGGGCCCTGTGCAGGAATACATTTTATGAGTGTGTGGATTTATAGAAATGCTAGTAGTGAGTGCCTTAACATTAGCCTTCAGTATTAAAGTGTTTTGTTAGACTAAACATATCAGTATAAATTAAGGAACTAAAACTGAGTAATAATTTCATTCATAGCTTATCTGCTTATACCATGGATTCTGTTCTCAATTGTTTGGAGTGTGGGAGCAACATGTGATGGTGCTTCCCGAGTAAAATTTTCTCAGTGGCTGCGAAAGCATATTAAAGGCCTTGGTCACAAGCCATCTTTTCCTTCTGACGGACTTGTTTATGATTACAAGTATGTACACTAAGAGTTGTTCTTTATGTAAATTAAGCTGTATAAATCTAAAGCATAACATACCAATCACTTAGTTACCAATTGATTTTACTTAATAATTTGTCCTATGTAATTAGTATAGTTCACAATAAATGCAGTGCCTTTTGATTTGCTTATTTTTCTTAATGTATTCCTTAATTCATTCCATCTCCATGAAGGTTCTCTTTTCATGATAGCTTAACAGAACATGATGAATCAGGTGTTTAGAGTTGTAATCAAAGACTGTGGCTTGTAAGAATACATCTTGGGTGTTCATAATTTTTAGATTCAAATGTCAAATAACATTTGCTTTATAACACATATTAATATGAACAAATTTATACAGCTGTAGCCACTGCCAGTACTACTACTACTACTACTACTAATAATAGTACACATAAGTTGTCTGAGAAAAAGGGATTTAAAAAAAAAAAATTTTTTTTTTATTTTATTTTTTTTATTTTTTTTATTTGCTACAGCAGCTGGAGACGGCAGTCACATATGTATGTATGTGTGTGTGTGTGTGTGTGTGTGTGTATGTGTGTCTTTCTCTCTGACTGATGAAAGCCAAAAGCTGTCATGTTGCTTTTTTGTTATTTGTGCATTTCTGCGACTCATCGAATCTCTCTGTTGTGAGCAAGCAAAAAAAAAAAAAAAAAAAAAAAAAAAAAAAAAAACTCTGTACATAATTACACACAGTTTAGGATAGGAAGGAACTACCATTGACTTGCAACATTGTGCTAGAATTCTGAGAAATACTCAGTTGTGGCACATGTGCCTGTATCTGACTGCTGAACAAAATCACAGCACAAATCACAGATCAGTTTTCTAATGTGCATGCAAATTTCAGAGACAGGCAGATTCACACTGTTACACTTGGATATACATGAGCAGTTGTCTACATTCCGTATTCAGTGTATAATGTAACTTAATTGTGTTTTGTGTTTGTTTATGAAAATAGAATGGTCAAAGAATCATACCGTAAAGCTCATTGAGACATTCCTACATAATCTTCAGCCAAAATTACTTCGAGAATTTAACAAAACATCGTCATTGAAGACATCAGGATTGGGAAAAGAAGAGATTTACATATCAAAATCATACAGTTACAATTCTTCCATTATAACATATACTTATTTACGTAACAATTTAAATATCAAACAATGAAAATTCTAGGAAGGATTCAACAATATTTTTGAGAAGAATAAGGTGCTACTCACCACAGAGACATCTGATGACCTGCAAAAAGGCACAAATAACACAATAAAAATACTTAAATAGCTGTTGTCTGTTGCGGCCTTCATCAGGTCAGAGAACCCTGTTCCTACAAATACTCACAGAAACACGGCCACTGTCAGTGGCCTTTGTGGAAGAGACGGCAGTCTTGTTTGTGTGCGAGTTTGTGTGTGTTTCTCTTACTGATGAAGGCTGCAATGGCCAAAAAGTATTTAAGTATTTGTATTCTGTTATGTTTGGCTTGATATTGCTTAACAAACATCTCTGTGGCAAAGATCAAAACCAACTGCAGAACAATCTGCATAAGATATCAGTAAGGGGTAAAAATTGGCAGTTGACCCTATGACATGTTAATAGATTTTAGAGCAATTAGTTCCTTTCTACCACTTTCAAACATAATACTCATCTTGTAGATAAATACACACACACACTCACACATATCCAAACACAACAATTGGTGTTTGTGTTTGGATATGTGTGTGTGTGTATTTATCTACTTTCCTTTTTGTCACCCAAGGTAAGTCCTTCCACTCCTGGGATTGGAATGACTCCTTTTCCACTTCCTTAAATGCATGTGTTTGCGTTTCGATATGTCTGAGTGTGTGTGTATTTGTTTACCTTCCTTTTTTTCCCCTAAGGTAAGTCCTTCCACTCCTGGGATTGGAATGACTCCTTTTCCACTTCCTTAAACCCATATCCTTCCCTTTTTCCTCCCCGTTTTTCCTCTTTTTCCTGAAGAAGCTGCCAGTGGTGGCGAAAGCTTGTATGTATGTTTGTGTGTGATTTTATTTATTTTATTTGTTTCTATCGACGAGCCGGTCCTGTTGGTAAGTCATCTCTTTTCTATTTTTATTTTTGTTTATCCCACCGGGAAAGTTTCCCTCTATAATTTATATATATATCGCCTTTTATCATTTGCAGTCATTAGGTAAGGATCAGTACACAGTTAAGGCAAAGAATGGTTCACAATATTAAATGAGTTCATAATAGTTTCACGTTTATACTTTTAAAATAACTTAAATGGCTAATATTTTAGTATTACTTATACATATATTTACTGTGTTTCATGTTTCCAATCGTATGTTCTTCTACGCAGTTTCTCCAGTCTCAACTGTTATTTTTGTACACACAAACAAAAATAATGTTTGTAAACTACCCTGAGATGGTGTTGAGATTTTTCGTGTATCACCTTTGTCCTGATACCAACTTTTGAAAATAATAAATTATATTGTTCCACCCGTTCTTGTACTGGCAAACTATCGATTTCATTACAACATGAAAAATATTTATTATTAAAAAAACTGAATTAAGTACAGTGGTGAATATTTCTTTCGTCAAGTATTGCTTGACCATTTATTGGAAAAAATAAATAAATAAATAAATAAAATAAAATAAATAAATATATAAATAAAAGAAAATTATTTCCATAAGATTACACCGTAGTAAAATATTCTCTTCTTGGATATTGGTGCATTAAAGTTTTCGAGTGACTTATGGACCTAGTCATAACACCCACTAGCTATCTTTTGAATTATTATTCAAAATAAAGTAAAATAAACCCTATGGCACCACCGCCACTTTGATTCTTAACCTTAAATTGTGATAACTGATTCAAAGCTCTGCCTCTTCAGGCGTTGGTGACTTATCAAAACTAATTTTCTACAAATAGTATTCCCCCTTTTGTCACTCGAAAACTAAGACGTCGGATACTCGATGTATTCCTTGCTAACATCACGTAAATCAAATTGACTTTAATTACTGTATAGTCACACTCCAGTAAGTATTCAATGGCACAATCAGTTTTTAATGACCTCCCAATCTTTGTATCAATAACTGCTTTTTTTATAATTATATTCTGCTGTAGGAAAGTAAAATAGTTGAGATAAATAGTTACCGATCCTAACTTTTAGCACACGAACATTTCGTTGCTGTTTATATGACTCCCTCAGGATCATTAAACGATTTGGCCAACTAAATTATCACAAATAAAACAGTTCCCATCAGGACTTACATTTCCTTTTCCCACTGGTCATGAACTAATTTGGTATCTCAGCAGTTACTTGATAAAATTTACTATCTTTTAAACAAAATGAGCGGCTTATACCACATCTATATCTTTTTTAATAATAATAATACACTGAATGAGGCTTCCATCAGACGGTATGAAAATCGACAATAATGAAACATAATTGTGAGCAAGGAATAACATTTTTGTCCCCCTAACATTATTCTTTGCTTGCGGCCTGCGAGTTTTTAGTGGCCAGCTCTTGATGCAATAGCGCAGGATAATGGGCGCCGACGGCAGCATACCTGCGAGCCCATCTTAGAATGTAAGGGTCGATCAGCTAAACGGCAGTTACAATTCAGTTCTACAACATTTTACACAAAAAGCAATATTAATTTATAATAATACAAATGACAAATAAATTGCCTTTTCCTAATAAGCAATGAAGAATAAAGTATTTATCTGTCGCAATAAGTTGTAGCGACCTTGGGATATCATGTAGCGAGTTGTAAAAAAAATTTAAAATTTTCCCGTTACAGAGTACCATCGGATACTATTGCAATAAGATTGTGTCAACCGGAAAAATCGGCTGTGGCTGAACACAGTCTTGATTCGGGACACTGCATGAATTACGAAGAGACCAATATCATTTCTCCCGCTTCCACCTACTGGGACTCAATAATTAAAGAGGCCGTCGAAATACGCATTGCAAAAGATTTAATTAATAGAGACACGGGATTCCAACTTAGTAAAGCATGGGAACCGGCCTTGGCAGTACTGAGGCAGCATCAGCCGCAGATAGACGATGGTCACCAATCGACGCAGATGGGTCATCAAAGTCGAGACGCGTAAAACACGCACATTTTCCTCCGCTTGGCACGTGCACAAGGGGTCCACCGCCAGCGGCCGCTCTTGCCCGCGCCACGCCTGCGCAGACCACCAGCGGCCCGCTCAACGGCCCTCCAGTAGGGGGCTCTCCATGTTTACGCCGTCAACGCTCTGGTCTGCCATGACGTCACAGCAGCTGCGCCTGCGCCGTGGTAACAAGCCACCATATATATTGTGAGCAGAGAAGCAACAGCGGCAGTTCACCTGAAGATGGCGAGCAGCTGTCTCGCAGAAATATTGTGCGATTATTACAATAGTATCCAATGGTACTCCCGTGAACCATTCAAGAATATGTTATGTCGGGAAAGCCTGAAACAGCACAAGTGAAATGCTATTTTCATCCCTAATCAAAATCCTCAACCTTTCCATTCCCACACCTACAGTTCAGAACATCCTTTTACAGGCCAACCACAAATTAGAACAGCTTGTCACCCTCCACCTCTATAAACTATCCAACCTCCTGGTCACCCACCTCAGGAAAGGCAATACACCCTCCCTCAACAACCTGTCCAATAAACCTCAAGCTCCTCTTATTGCACAGAAACCCAGTCTTTCCCATCTACTCAATCTCCGACTTGCATCTCCACTCCCTCCCAAACTTTTATATCCTAATCCACACAATCTGGAACCACAACATCCCAATTCAGTAGTCAACTTCTCTTCTGAACCTTAACCTCTCTTCTAAACCTTCTTCTCAATCTGAAATCTCTGTCCTATCCAAAGGCCTCACCTTTAGCCCTATTCCCAAAATCAACCAAACAGTCCTTGTCAAAAATTTACTATCGTATACTCGTAGTCTTTGCTGGAGATATCACTTTGCCACGAAGAAAAAAATCCTGCTCCTAATGATCCATCTCCCCAAGACATCATACAAATTGCACCGTGCCTGGAACAGTTCCATCCTCCATCACAGTGAGACCCACCTCCTCTTCCTCAAAATCACCCTCTTCAAACCTTCCAGGAATTTCTCAGTTCCAACCTTGCCTCTCAGTCTTTCCTGAAAAACATTAATCCAACTTCCAACATTACCACAGCTGAATCCCAAGCTATCCATGATCTAAAGGCTGATCATTCCATCATTATTCTCCTGGTCGACAAGGGATCCACAACTGTGGTACTTGATTGGTGGGAGAATGTGGCTGATGGACTGCGTCAGCTTTCAGACAACAGTACATAAAAAGCTTCTCAAGGCAATCCCATACCTGATGTCCAGGCAGAGCTTCAAGGAGTCAGAACCTTAGTCCCCTACAAAAACTTTCACCTGATTCCATCAACCTCATGACCCCTCTGACACCCCACACCCCTACTTTCTACCTAATCATCCAAGTTGGCCCATTGTGGCTGGTTACCAAGCCCCCACAGAATGAAGCTCTGCCTACATAGCCCAACACCTTCAACCCATTATGTGCAGTCTCCGATCCTTCATCAAAGACACCAACCAATTTCTCGACTGCCTGAAATCCTTACCCAACCTGTTACCTACTGTCATCATTGATGCTACTTATACACAAACATCCCGCATGGCCAGGTCCTTGCTGCGGAGGAGTATTTTCTTTCGCGCCGTCCACCTGCAACACTACCTGGAACCTCTTTCCATATTGTCCTAGCCAGCTTCATCCTAACCCACAACTTCTTCACCTTTGAGGGCCAGACATACCAACAACTGAAGGAAAAAGCCATCGGAACCAGGATGGCCACCCTGGTATGCAAACTTATTTATGGGATGCTTAAAGGAAGCCTTCCTGGATACCCAAGCCTGTCAACCCAAAGGTTGGTACAGATTCATTGATGATATCTTCATGACCTGGACTCACAGCGAAGAAGAACTCCAGAATTTCCTCTCCAACCTCAGTTCCTTTGGTCCCATCACATTCACCTCGTCCTATTCCAAATTCATGCGACTTTCCCCGATGTTGACCTCCGTTTGTCCAACGCCGAACTTCACACATCCGTCCACATGAAACCAACCACTAAACAAGAGTACCTGCATTATGACAGCTGCCATCCATTCCTCATCACACATTCCTGCCCTACAGCTTAGGTCTTTGTGGCAAACGAGTCCCGAATCCATGAACCAGTACACCAATAACCTAATAACAGTTTTCACCTCCCGCAGCTATCCTCCTGATCTGGTACAGAAGCAAATTGCCAGAGCCACTTCCTCATCTTCCAAAATTCAGAACCTTCCACAGAAGAACCCCAGAAATGCCCCTCTTGTCACTGAATACTTTCCGGGACTGGATCGTACTCTGAATGTGGCTCTCTAGCAAGGATATGACTTCCTTAACTCTTGCCCCAAAATGAGATCCATTCCTTATGACATCCTTTCCAGTCCACCTAGAGTGTCTTTTCACCGCCCACCTAATCTTCATAACCTCCTGGTTCATCCCTGTGAAATCCCCAAACCACCTTCCCTACCCTCCAGCTCCTAACCATGTAACTGCCCCCATTGTAAAACCTGCCCCATCCACCCTTCCATAACCACTTACTTCAGTCCCGTAACCTGGAAGGTATATACGATTAAGAGCAGAGCCACTTGCAATAGCACCCACGTGATTTACCAACTTACATGCCTGCACTTTGAAGCGTCCTATGTGGGAATGACTAGCAACTGTCCATTCTCATAAACAGTCATAGGCAGACAGTGTTTGTTGGTAATGAGGCTAAACATGCCTTGGTGCACGGCCAGCACATCTTGTCATGGTGTTACACAATCTGGGTTATATGTATACTTCTCACCGACACCAGTCTTTCAGAACTCCGGAGATGGGAACTTGTCCTTCCGCATATTCTCTCTTCCCATTGCTCACCTTGTCTCAATGTCCGCTAAATTCAAATTCCCACCCACCATTCCGTAACATCTTTGGCTTTTTTCTCTGGACAGAGCCTCGACCTCAACTAGTATCTCTGTCCAACTTCTTTGCTTTCTACAAATGTCTAACTTGGTTTGTTTGCATGTGTGTGTGTGTGTGTGTGTGTGTGTGTGTGTGTGTGTGTGTGTGTGTGTTTGTGTACCTTTCCTTTTTTGTCCTAAGGTAAGTCCTTCCACTCCCAGGATTGGAATGACTTCTCATCCACTCCCTTAAAACCCTCATCCTTTCCTTTTTTCCTCTCCTTCCTTCCTCTTTGCCTGATGAAGCAGCCAATGGTTGTGAAAGCTTGAATCTGTGTTTGTGTTGGTTTTTTTAATTTTTTTTTTTTTTTTTTATTTATTACTATTTTTTTTTTTAATTTGTGTTTGTCAATGAGCCTGTGCTTTGGGTACGATAAATGATAATGTAAAAGTTAGACAAATCTGTGAAACATGTTACAAACAATATGTACATTTATGTAACTAATTACTTGAAAAATAATTGGATTGTGATTCAGTTTTCACTGCAATGGTTTTTATAGACTTACACTATTTTCTTCATGTCACAATCAGTTTGTGAATTTGAGATTCCTAGTTCAAAACTTATAAATTGTATTGTTTAGTTACATAGATTTTCTAGATCTAAATAATAAAATTAATTAATCATGCAAATTGCTGACTATTTACGTAGTTGAGTGTCCTTCTGTAGGTCTAAAAGTGTGATTAAAATGTAGAATTAGCTGTTAAAAGGAGCAAAAAATTTATAAAATATGAATAATCATAGCAGATGTTCCGGAATCTTAATTATCATAATAATTGATAACTTTCTTTTCTGAATGAGTGCAAGTTTTGTTGTGTTTCTCTTGGTTTAAAAATGAAGTTTATATGCAAATGTATTTGCTAAAAGATGCAAGAAAGTAACATATAGGAATAAATTGTGATATTAGCCACTGGCTTATTAATGTATTAATTAACACCTTGATTCTGATAGCAATATAATTTACAAGTATGCAGTTCATAAATATTTGTAATGGTATTCCCAACAGGTATTTACAGGTGCTAGTTGTTGTTCTGGGCTCACATCATTCAGTAAATGATGATGGAGGAATTGGGTGTTTCAGTAACACTTACTTGAAATAACCAATCAGATCTCATTAAATTGGTTCAATATTGTGTTTAAGACTGATTGACTATTTGGATGTATGTTGTGAATTCAGACTACCATTCAGAGCTGGATGCAATTAGTAGTGTACTTCAGCAGTTGAGAGGACAGATAACTAAATAAACTTAGTATTTGGAATATAGTATACCGGTACTTATTGCAACAAGAATTTAGGAGTATTTTTAGAAGTATTTTGTACATTTTCTGTACAGTATTTATTGCATCTAGTTTTTGTACATTTTATATTGTTATTAGTTTTGCTCGAAAAATAAACTTATGTAATTCTTCCATTGCGGCATAGCTCCACATTTATAAATGGTATTAATATAATAGATTATCCAAATTACATGTATTGTTTCTATTTTTTTTAAGTATATAAAAATAAGAACAATACATAGCCTGTTGAAAGCAGGAAATGTTACTAACTAGACTGTAATAAGAAACAAATATCACATTTAGTAATGTACAAAACAAATTATACCACATTGTTTCACAGAGGAAGATGTACTATGTCTGCTCCATATTAATAAAAGAAAAAGAACAATAGAATTTTACTCAAGCTATTCTTAAATATTTTTGATATTTTCTGCAGATTGCATGATGGTGGATTCACGGACCCAACTCCAGATGGAGAACCAGCAACTCCTATGTGGCAACACTGGTTGTTTGGAGTGGAAGAGTATATAATTGGACCTGAAATGAAATTTGAAGGTATGCTAGATTCAAATACTTATAATTTGTAACCACTGCTGATAATATAAATATCTCCATGTAGGGTTTGTAATTATGTTCATCTTGTCACTTTATATTCTTTTACATGTAGGTTATAGTGCATTTCACAAACAACAGAAATGTCAAGTCATTGTTCGCTTAAGATGTTAAATAGCAGACAATGTTTTTCTGCAGATCTAACAGAGTAATTATGGGTAACTTCTACCGAGTGAGGTGGTATAGTGGTTAGTACATTGGACTCGCATTTATGAGAAAGGTAATTCAAAACTTGCTTCCAACCATCCAGAGTTGGGCATCCTTTTACTTTCCTGACTCATTCCAGGAAAATGCATGATGCTTCTTTCAAGAGGTATGGCCAGTTTCCCTTCGTATCCTTCACAAAACCAATCTGAGCTCTTTGTCTATCTGTTGTGACCACTTTGCTGATGGAGCTTCAAAATAAATTTTTCTACACTATTGGTTTTCAAACAAAAAATGCTTACATGAATATTTGCACTTCATAATAAGAATAAATATTCAAACCATGTCATGGAAAGTATGGACGAACTACCAGTCGCGTAATAAGCTAGGATGACACTCGGCTTGGTGACTTATGGTATACTACCTTCAGCCACTGCATTTTGAATCAACTTGTTGCTTACTGCATACAAGGAAACCTGAAATATACATTTTAATGAATGCCAAGTTGAAGACACCTGACTGAAGCCATGACAGCATCAATTTAAGGTGGTGTGGATCTTTCTTCCCTCCACAAACCTGGTTTATAAAGCATAAAATAGGGGGAAAATGTAAATATGTTAGCACAAAAATGGTGGTAAATTAATATTATGAACATGAGAAACATGATGGGACTGACAAAAATTTATGGAAGTGAGAAAAATGTAAAATTGGGGAACATAAAAATCAGGTTATACTTTATATGCAGTGAGAGAATAAACAGGAAAATACAGTAGAACCTCATTTTTACGCTTTTCAAAGGACTTCAGTAAAATAGTGTAAAATGCAGGAAGTAGTGTTTTAAACGGTAAAATGTGCTTACTGGATCAACCTTGCATTTTCATAGTTTATTTGTGATATATGTACATAATAGGCATCTAAATACTCGCCAGGAAGTTTATTATACAATAAAGGTTATCCAAATTTTTACTATTTTAAGCACAGGGCAGAACTGGTAATTTTATGGGAAGTAGAAATTTGAGATGTAATCTCATTCATTATAATTGATGACGCCACTGCTGGGCTATGTAAAACATCTTCAAAATCACTTGAACCAGTTCGATAGATATTGTTTGGATGCCACTGCCAGGCTATGTAACACA